>CM052022.1:18574875-19296955 GCA_028476575.1 Platygaster robiniae | reverse complement strand
CAGTAACCTCTTGGGACGCAACCGGGGACACGACTGGAGATCCAGTTGGAGATTTTCGTACAGGTGCTTCCGCTGACACTGCTGAAGCTTTTGTCGAAATTTCTGGAGGTGATAAACTTCTCAATTTTCTGGGAGACTGAAGGCTGAGTTCCACAATTTCCAAATTGCTGAAAGGGATTGGGAGGTTTTTTTGCGAAAAGCTGTAATTATGTTCTGGGTATAGCTGTTGCGATTGAAAGGCCTGCGCGTTCCACGCGGGCTCCGCATTGATATTTTCATGCTGAGATTCTTGAAACAGTTGTTGAATATTTATTTGAGTTTCTTGTGGAGGAATATTTTGGACATTGATTGTGGGAGGTTGCGGTACAGGATCGACGGGTCTTCTTATGGGACGTTGTATCTGAGGATTAGGGAGTTTCCGACTCGGCACACAGTTCTTGCTCAACTTGCCCTGACTTCCGATGTAATCCGAGGGTTTAAAGTGACGCGAGCAAACGACCGAAGTCGAAAGCTTCTTTTCACTTAAATCTGTGTACAGTTAAAACATAGGACGAGTGCATGAGAAACCTTTTTCCCTTGTGATACACACGGCACGCCGTTATACATTATATTTGTTTCGGAATTTTTTTGTATAAAAGATATGAGTAACTTTATTCGTAACAAGCGTTTTCGGAGTCAATGATGCTCCCTTGATAATAAGTGTTCTATGGCTCATTAATAACTGGTGAATACATCAACTCCGTAAGCACTACAGTCGCTCGTCTGAATATTGAGAGTACTTCGGTACCAGCGGAAATGTCTGAAGACGGAGCATCAGTAAACTTGTTTAATGCTAAATTAGCGAAGCATCAATACTGCACTCTAAGGTCACCACTGAGAAGCAGGAACTTTCATGCATATCAAATTCAAGCAAAAATTAAAGGTCCGAAACGACGTTACTATCCATCGAATATGAATAAACGAAAGTAATGAGCACGTTCAGACATTGATGAAATTTTTCTACAGTTAGTTTTTGCATACCTATTAAATCTTTTAAGAACATGAAATATATGATTCTTTCAAACCATGTTCGTAACACAATTACAAAAAATATATTCTATACAAGTCATACAAATACATGCAAATACTTTTCTATATTACAATTGTTTTATTTATAACAGTAATAAATTGCACTTATTATTTGTACTTCATTAGTATGGTAAAAAAATTTTTTTTAATTATAACGATATTCTTTTGTGTAGTGAATACATGCTGTCTATCAATTATTCTTTGTGAATTTCGAATTCAACCCTTCCTTATCATATCAGTGTCAGAGTTAGAAGATTTTTACAACTCTTAACCTTTTAAAAGCATGCTAATGTATGTCAGAAATATTCTCGATTATGATCATGATCATTTTCGCTCGAGTTTCAAAAAACTTGTAATTTTTAATTCAGAGCTTTTACATTAAATATGAACAGTAAAGAATGCGTTTTTCACCAAGTTACTAATGATTCACACAAACACATTTTTACGACGGCATTACTGACTCCGAAGATTTTCATTGCGAATTAAAGTTCGTATGCAACTCGAAATGTTACGCACGTCATCACACGTATCAGCCCAATATTTACAAGAACGGTTTTGAAAACCAGCGATGGCTTTATAACTCGTCCTGCAAATATTGGGCTCAGTTGTGTCAAGATGTCCCTAGCACTGCTCGCAGCATAATTTACTATTTGCATGCAAAACAGTTGTAAATAAACACATTTATAAAACATACATTAACACTGATAAAAATTAGCATAGATTCACCAAAAATTTAATAGAGTCTAAATAAATCAACAGCTTTGATTTTCCAAAACATTTTTTATTTCGCTTTCTTTTTTCATTCCGAATGACACCTACATTATTCCTTATGCAATTATTTATATGAAAACTCACTTACACACCCTTTACCTTTTAAGTATTGGGATAAATAACGATTTATTTTTCGACCTCGTCTTCTTCTGGAACGCAAACATAACCAGAAATCAGACGAAATGGCACACTCTCGATTTTCGTGGTGATAGAATACATTTTTATGTACAGAATCACGAATTTTTCACTTACTTTCAATAAATATCCGGGGCGTTGAAATCAGTAAAAAAAAGAATTACGATTTCGTACTACATATTGTTGTCTGCACCAAAAAAAAACGTGAACTATATTTACACTAAACCCTCTTATATTTTAACCAACGCGAAACGAGTGACTCTCATGTACTTTTACTTTGCTCAACTCCCCACTGTCTCTCATGCCAGGAGGGAGAATTCGGTGCGCTTCTTTTGATTGCCTGCATTGGCTTCCCGGCTCACTCAATCACCAACAGTGGAGATACGACGCCGCCCAAAAGTTAAAGTAACCGAGCGAGGGGGAGTTAGAGTAGGTGAGAGTTCAAATACATGAGCGTTACAATAAAAGAGGGTCTGGTGTATTGCAATACTGGCGTGAACAGATGTGTTTGTTTATTTTTATGTTATACTGTCAATAAATACCCCATAGGTTAGCAATTACCCTGCTGAAAATTTCCAATTAGTTTTCCAATTGGTTTTCCAACTAAAAAGTCGTACTTCAATGCGAGAGCACCACCAAACTAAGTAAAGGACGCTATGTTATGGAAGTCTGGCCCCCCTGGATACTGATGGCACCAAGCCATGAACCCTTGACAAAGCGTACTACGTGAGGTGCGCCTGCCCTTTGTGGGTATATCACTTCACGTAACGGGCCCTCACTGTGTGAGAGTGTTCACTGAGTTCAAGAGGTTCTAGACCCGAGTGTGCGACTTTCGCACTACGGGGACACCGAAGCGATTAAAGGGTGACCCTCGGGTTGGTGGACGGAGATAGGAATCACACATATCCTCATGGGGGAAGGCCAGAAAAGAGCACAATCCCCAGGAGGCTCCTCCATGAATTCTACAGTACCAACTGGAATCATTATTTTGGCCCCGTGTCGTTGTGTGAGCAATGCTATCAGTAAGCAAGGCTCGCGGATGGGTCCACTTGCAAAGGACCGGGGCCACAGGCGGCGGTGTAGATGCGGCGGTGTCGCAAGCGCCCTTGGGACGGATGGGTGGAGGGGAGAGACGGAGACGGCCATAACAAAAGTCCTCCACGATATATAGGGAAGAGAGAGGTGGAAGGAGTTTATTATGTATTATATTTTAGTATTTATATATTTTTTTTGTTTCTGTTTCAATTAATTGCCATTTTTGTTCGATGTTTGGATGTGAAGGGTTCTAGCGAATAAGTTGGATATATGTGTGATGAAGGACCAAGGTCCAGTTCCTTAGCCATGTAGACTGAAACGAATCAATTATTTACATAAAAAGATAAATTAGTTTCTGTGTTGAAGAACACAAGACACAAGCGAAACCTCAACAAATAGTATATTATGGTATTAGGACTTCAAGTTTATATTATTGAATGTGAAATTTGTTAACCGAGGCGAAGCAAAGGTTTACAATATTACAGGAGTGAATATAAAATTCATGTCCTAGTTACGTACGATATTTTATGTATCGAGGGCTAAAAAACGAGTTTAGAGATTTCAAAGTGGTCAAGGAAAGAGTTTTTATGCCAGAGGTACAAAAAAACAATTATCGAACACATAAGCCTGTGAAAGAGAGAATATAAAACAAAGATCTATTATGAGACACAAGCTTTTAGAGCGATTCATAATTGCGTACGCACGAGATTTTCGTGTTTTCAAAGAAGTTAGTCGTGTTTTTGACATAAATGATGCATGTAGACGCATTCACGCGTGAGATTCTTGCGTCGAGAACATCAATAACTGATGTATGATGCATGTAATAAATGATAGTTACAACGCAAGATTGCTAAAGATTTCCAAGTAGAACGATTTGACTGAAAACTGTTAAATAATCAATCAACTCTAACCTTACGTACGCTGTTGCGAGTTGTATAATTTAATAAAACAGTTATAAATGAATTTATAAATTAATGTACGAAAACAATTCATGCTGGCCGAACGAGCCACGTCACGGCTGATTATTAACTCGACGCGCAAACGCGTCAGTTTCATCCCACAAAAAAACACATAAATTAACGTTTTCCCACAAAATAGTATACCATTTTTTTTAAAGAAAAGTACGAACTTTTCTATGAACAAAAAAAAATGTTTTTCAAAAATGTTGAATTTGAAAAAAACATAAAATAAGTAATACAATTCGAAAAAATTAACATAAATAATTATTTCAAATATTCGTTATATATATATATTTTTTTTTTGTACTGAGTTCCATCAAAATCTGAGGCAACAAGTTTTTCAGGTGGGAACACTTGATATGGAATGCCCCATAGGTTCTCATAACGGTTGTCACTAGTTATTTGAGTTTTTATAAACAATTCCATTAAGTGTTTAATAAGGATTTTTATGAATTCTTTTTAAAAAAATTTCATAAAAACTTTACGAAATTTCATGAAATACCGAAAAAAAATTTTTTGTTGAGTTGGCCTTGAACCCAGGGCCAGTTGTTCACCAGGTGGTGCGCTACTAACTGAGGTATCTGCATGCTTGCAAAATCAGAGACTGAATTCAGCCCACTTCTTTTTTAGATTAAAGTAATTTCAAAAAGTGTATATGAATATGTTCAAAAATTTAAGTGCTCAGGGAACATATTTTTCTTCACACCGGGTACGAAAGTACTCATTTCCCCCCCGCTTCGCGAAGGGAAAATGTACTTTCGTCCCCCTTGTGAAGAAAAATATAGTACGCATCACGGGGGTTAATTAATAAATTCACCCCCTTGACGCGTAATATACTATTTTCACACGGTAAAATAAATCTCGGTATGTTTTATACAGATGTTTTAGTTTTTATAAAGTTCTTTATTAAGTTTGGACGCATTTTATAAAACACTTTATAAAAATTTCTGAAGCTTTATGAACATTGACAATTTTATTACAGTTTATGAAGATTTTATAAAATTTTCAATGTTCTTCAATCCTCCCCATTTAAAATTTGAATACGCTAGAGCGCCCTTGGACTTCTTGGTAACTACTTCAGTGGACGTGCCACGCACAACTGTCAAAATCATACATACATACATACACACGTCATTCACACTAGAAAATTTCAAAAAAATGACTTTTGTTTCGGCCCAAATAAAGCGAAAGCTTTGATAATTATTCATATTTCGTTGATAAATGGTTGCATTGGTACTTTTTTGTGATATTCAATTAAACCTTATGTTTTTAAAATGCTTGAAAAAAATATAAAATGAAATATTGAGTCTACTTGATCAGAACCGGATTTTCGCAAAAGATCCGCTAGGAGCGCCAGTAACGGAAGGCTGACTCTGACCCGTATTTCTGCAAAGTCTGATTCAGACTGTCTGAATCAATTTTTTCGTGTTGACGAAAAAAAACAAACTGTTTTTCTGTCTCCTGAGTGAACCAAGGAGCGGATTTTTAAGTGTTACGGCTCAAATGAAAGGAAAAAAATTCTAGTTTCAGGATGAGTATCACATTGCACTGAATCAATTCCGTAAATATGAAATATTTTTAAAAATATGAGTGTCGGTACGGCAGATTCACTAAACTTTGGGCATAGAGACCCGGTAGATCGCAGGCTACTTTTTTTTTTTTTTTACCTTAGCCTTCTCGACCCTACTAGGTCTCTTGATGTGATGATAAATTGTTGATGAAAATAGCAAATGATTTACTTCTTATAATTTCCTGCACGAACCATTTAGTACAGAATATACTCGAAAAGTTCGAAGACACGATTTTCTTGTGCTTAGGAATCATTCATTACTAGGCACAAACTATTCATGTCTAGAGTATCGCCAGTTGTGAGCAAGCACTGAATAGTCTGAACAGTGTTTTCCTGATCCTAAGATTATTTTTTATTCTTGTGAATCTTGCATATCGCCATTCCTCTGACCCCTCTGGCCTACAAGGCCTTGGTCTCGTATTTTTCGTTTCACACCTAAGTGGGCGTCCAAAAAAGAGTATAGAAGATTCACTTCAAAGAAGAAAAACAACAGCCACAAATCGCGCCTGGTATTGCACTTGCCAAATATTTGTTAAGGGTCTTGAGAACAGTCGAGTTCTCAAGCGATCGCCTTTCTCTCAGGTTCGTATTGCATGCGCTTGTTTCCTTATAACAGACTGATCATTTTTCTGCAAGTAACGCTATCTCGAGCCATCCCTACTTTTTTCACTCAAGTGAGCATAACCATCAGACATGATGTCGAGAAGCTGTCAGTTGACCAGAAACCAATTTTTTCTATTGCACTTGATACGATTGAACTTGGCAGCGTTGAGTGTAAATCTTATAAAATTTTATTTTTACAATATCTTAACAAATGAACAACATTATCAAATTCAGCGTCTAAGTTTTTGATTCCTTAGCAACCATTACTTGTAACCATTTTCCAACTATGCATACTTGGTTTACCGACATGTAGTGTCTAATGTAAGTATTTCAAAATCTAAATAATCTCTTCTACTACGAGGTGTACGATAAAATATTTCAAAAATGCACTATAACTTTAATGAACTTATTTCCTAAAGTATTCAATTTTTTTCTAAATTATAAGTTGCTACAAAGATGTATAAGAACTTTACAACCTACTCATCAATTTTAAGAACGTACTTGTGCCAATTGAATTACATCATAATAACCAACACTTACATTGAAAAAACCTTTAATATTCATTTTTCAGATTTCTAATTCTCATATAAAATTATCCATTACGCTTCATGTTTCTGATTACTTACAAGTCAAATTTAGGTCTCGCTTAATTCATCAAGCATCGAATTCAAGTCTTTGAAAACAATAATTCTCTATACAACCAATTTTTGTATCACTCAAAAGTCAAATCTGATTCTTGCCAATTCCAAGTTATATAGCAAACAAGGAACTGCTGTTTGCTACTTTAATGACAATATGTACTAATAGTATAGGGGAAAGTCCGGTGGAGTGGAAGTCGGTTGGAGAAGGAAACCTTCATATTTTTTTTGTACTTGACATTCTTCAAAATGGTCCACTGTAGCGTGATTGTTTTGACAGTAGCAAGTTTTTTATGACACACAAATGCAAGCAGACGCATTTTTCACTTAGTGGAAAGCAAAATAAAAAATTGGACTTTTGAAGTTGCAAAATTTTTTTTATAGCTCAAATATTTTTTGTGATGTTTGACGCAAAGCGGAATCTGAGAATACAAAAATATTTATTCGACTTTGACATATATCCACACGAAAGAATTTTATTTCAAATCCTACATTGTGTCATTGATACGGTTTTAGTATGAAAGTGCCATAAATTGGATACAGTGGGAAGAGTAGTGACAGGTGAAGTAAAAATTTCCAAGTTTAATGAGAAAGTGTCTTTTTAAAATTTAAATTGTGTACTTATTACGTATGTTGAAAATAAATACTTTTAAGTATAATTCTTTTGTTGTATATTGGTTCCCCTCAGCCAGCAAAGTCTCAGGATCGCTACGATAGCACTACCATACTGGATGGTAGTGCTACCGTAGCGCTCCTGAGACTTTGCTGGCTTGGCTGTGATTGATCCAATTCCTATTGTATCATTTTTTTGTACCGTTTTATATGATTCATGTCTCTCATTTATATTAAAATTTTATCCTCTATACAAATGTTTTGCTTTGTTTATCATTGTTGTACTTTTGATGTGAATTTTTATCAGATTTACCCCTTTTTTTTACCATTTACCACTTTATCCGAAAGTTTTCCGCTGTATTCAATTTTGCACTTTTTTTCATATGAAAAAAAAAAACAACTTGAAAATGATTTTTTTAATGAAAGCTTTCCACAATCTGAAAGCTTTGGTCTTCCTTTTTATGATACAATTTAAAAATAACTTAAAAAATTTTTTCTGCATTTTATGTAGATTTATGAGAACCCGTCCCACTCCAACAGACTTTCCCCTCCTTAAAAAATATGTAACTTCATACATTCACAGAGGACTGTACTATATTTGAAATGCAATCAAAAAATTATGAATTCTAACCTTGCAGACCCAATCTTTCTACCCACAACTCTCGAAATTGTTGCTCCTTTGGAATTAAGTGTTTCGTTATGATGTTCTTCGAGCTGGTTGGGCACCCTAGCACACAACATTTCCTTCCCATAATGGATGGAATTTTTTGAGCTGCAAGAGCATTTATGTTGTACTCGTTTTCATTTCGAATTCTATAAACTCTCAATACAGGCACGTATCTAGATTATGCCAGTCCTTTTCTGACGTCTTTGAGCTTAAGCGCTAGAAAAATACACAAGGAGGACATAAATTTTACTTATCTATTATACATATAATAGATGAATCATACATTATTTCAAGTCGCACAATGTCTGAATGCAGATTTGAAAAAATTAATTGACTTATATAAAATTAATGGTAAATTTCTACTGGAAAAAAAAATTTTTGCTGCATGTCAAAATGGCTATATTACAATAGATTTTGCAAGAAAGAAATTTTACAATTTCATAATTAAAACTTCTAATGTTAAAAGTATTTATTTTTTAAGATATTTTGATGTTGGACAAACACATGCAAAACTAAAAAAAATTGAAGAACAGTTCAGGTAAATAAATTGTGATTTATAGTTTAAAATTGAAAAATACATACCACTAATATCAATTAATGGACAGTAAGTTGTTCTTAATTTTAGATATTAAAAATTTGCTGTGGTAATTCTTAGAATCACCTCTACTAAAGAGAAACAGTCAAAAAGGCAAAAAACGAAAGAAGGTATGGTCGCAGATGAAATTAAGCAAAAATAAAAATTAAAGCAGAAGAATTCCTAATTTTTATGTTTGCTATTTGGAGTTTAAAAAATTCCAGATATTTTTTTACAAAAAACTAAACTGAATGTATCATTATGAATTTAAATTTCTAAATTAAATAATATGAAGGTGCAACAATATAGAAATTCCTTTCGTAAATCAGTGTTGTAAATCAAACAAAATCAAACTTATTTTTAATTTGGTAAATTTAGAAGCATAATTCTAGTTAAGAAGTTGACAATTGCAAAGTGCACATTTGATAATTTTTCTAATTTATTTATTAGCAGAGTATTTATTTACTTTTTTCAACTTATTAGCAGAAGCAATAAATAACCCACAGAAAGCACAATTATTATGGATTTAAAAATGCCTCGAGTATCAGATATTCCGTTTTGACATCCCTATAGTGCCCAGATATTTTTTTCATTTTCATAACGTACAATAATTAAGTATTTTTCACTTATATTTTTGACGAAAGTGAAATTCGCTCACCCGATTCTTGGCAGCTGGGTGAAAAAATTATCCACCTCGGATTCGCGTCAACTATTCAGACAAACAAATAGCAAATAATAATCGACATTGAGTATTATATGTTTGGTCCACTATGTATGTAGATTTAATGGCAAATTAAATATTTTTCATTATATCCATTAACAATTCACATTCACTTATTTCTCTTTATTCTGCGTTCTTCAGCGTTCTTTATGTATTCAATGTTATTATTCGATGTTATTCAATTATTATAATTATATTCGTGATGGTCACGTGACTCTCGAAAAAACTCGCAGAGCCATCTATCCGTGAAGTACTTTTTCTTCCAATAATCATAACAGTAACGATCGACACGGTTTCCCTTAGAGTTTCAGACACCTGCCCCTGCCAAGCCCTGCCCAGCCGTGCAATGGAGTACAGTGCATTAAAGTTTTTTCCAGTTTTTTTGTTGTTTTTTCGTAAATGTTCGTAAATAATAAAAATTTTTCAACGAAAAAGCTTTTCCTAATTATTCGAATTCTGCTGGGACATGGATTGTGAAAGTAAGTAGAAGTAAAAATACTAGAAAATAAGCGCCCGTGTTTCCGGTATGAAGTATAATAGCAATAGATTAAAACATAACCTCTGAATTTTGCCGGAGGATTTTTTGTGACGATTAGAAATATTTTGAATTTATGTTGATTTTTTCTGGAAGATTCAACCTTTTCCAAAGAGTTTTTAGATTACCTGGTTCTTATCAATGATCGATGCTTAAAATTCTTTTATTACTGAAGATAACTTGAATATTGACAGAATTTTTTTGAGCTTTGTTGATTCCCTGGCAAAGGCTCGAGGATGCAAAAGGAACGCAAAAAGCACGGAACTCCATGTTCCTAGCGTCTAAACCCTGCTCTTTTTCCGTCATTTGATAAATTCTCCTAAACCACATGCATTGATTTTTTATGAACATAACACCCTAAAAAGCCATTTTTGGGAATAATTCATGAAATTTTTATTATAATTGCTGAGAAAACAGCATGGAACTGAAAAAGGACGGAGTTCCGTCCCCGGGCCTTTGCCAGGGTTGATGTACACTCATGATGTGCATGATGTATGTACACTCTATTCGCCGTGTGAACAAGCATTCTCTGTCCTTTGTTTCTGATGATAACAAATCAGAATGGAAATAGAGGAAGCTATTCGTTCATTCGGCGAAGGAGTGTATTTCTTTTTAAAAAAGTTTGTCACATTGTACAGTGTTAGAAATTTGTTGCGAAGGTAAAATATATTTCCTAATTCTGTGGTTTGCCGTCATAATCGAGAAAGTCACACATGCCATAATGTTCAAAATTTTATCAGAATATCATGTAAACTGAGCCTTATGGCACAAGTGACTTTACTATTACAACGGAAAGCCACAGAATTGTTAGGTATCTTGTTTATTCATCGCTAAATTTAAAAAAAAAATTTTTCATAGCTGTTATGAAGAGGCATATTATGCATATATAAAACTTAAAATTGGCGAACTAGGAAATGTGTTAAATTATCTTGATCCAATATTTTTCAAGTGTTTTACAATTTAAAACATTGTGTTTTGAGAAATCAGTCTTCAATTATTTAATCTTTGATTAGAATTTTGTTATTTAAATAAAAATTTGAATAACTTTGATATGAAAATTACTTTTACAATTATTGCATTTTTGCGGCTGAGATTGCGAAACATTTTCACATACTAAATGATTCAAATCTTGAATATTTGCATGGTTACAAAATGTCACGCTATCATTTGAAAAAAAGATTAAGTAGTTGAATTTGAATTGAGAAACTGATAAATTTCTATCAAGTGACGACATCAATAATTTTGAATTTTCTACTATGAGTTCCTAGTCTAGGCTTGGTCTCAATTGAGCAAAATTTTTTTGTCCACTTACTATTGTGCTCCGAACGATTGTACAAAATACCATGAAACTTGTACATGGAGTGATATAGCGAATTAATTTTCAGTACAAATTTTATAATTCAAAAGTTTTCCTTTCCAAATTCGTAGAACTTAGGATCATAGCGATAAAATTTGTGTCATTTCCCATAATCATCCAATAAACAATAAATACATTAAACAAAAAAATTTTGCTCAATTGACACCAAGCCCCAACCTCGATTCATTTATCGAATTGGTAACAAAATAATGAGTTCAGAATATACTAGAAATTTAAAAATCAGAATTAATAAAAGATATGGATTTAATCAAAAACAGCAATATTTAAATTGGAAAAAATTGTAGTTTTTATATTTTTTGTGAATTTTATTGAAATTAAAATTTTTACTGTTGATCGATTTTTTAATAAAAATGATGAATATTCAACAGAAATCATCCTTTTTTTTCCCTTGGTGATATACATATGATGATTTTTTGCAATTTAATAGACTAATAACCTATTGTTCATTTAATCATGACTTTATTTTATTTTTGTTTCTCATCATTCAAGTACAAATTTAGTTTTATTTTGAATGATCTACATACGCCGCAGTAATTTATGATCCAAAAAATTCTTTTTCCTCTATTACAGCTGGCAAAAAATGCACTAAATTATATTTACTGATATCAATTTATCATTTACTCCAACAACAACAAAAAATTAAAATTTTAAAAATTTTTTATCTAAAATATTAAAATCTGGCAAGTCTTTTTTGATTAGAATTTTATTTTTCACTACTTGAGTATATACTTATAGCTTTTTTTAATTTCTCTCTTCTTCAATTATTTTCAACTATTTTACTTTGCAGTAAATTCGAATAAAAAAACTTCATGCAAAATTCGTGAATTAAAAACTTTAAAAAAAAATTATAACAAAAAATCTATTTATCAGAAATGGGCAGTAATCGTTAGTTTTTTTAACCAAATACATTCTAAATACAAACAATTTCAATCCAATGGTTAAGAATTATTCTATTGAATGTATTTGAGTATTTCAAAAGAGCGAAATACTCAAATACATTTATTTTAGAATTCCTAAAGTATCGAAATAATTTTATTTTATTATTTCCAAGGTCATTCAATACTTGTATTTGAGTAATGCTTAACTTTGAGTAATCATGAGGCATGACTACTCAAATAAATGTATTTGAGTAATGCTGAAAAGTGATGGCTGAAATAATTGTATTTGAAAAATCATGTAAAATTATTTATTTTTTCATGTTCCTTCTTATTGTTAACTCTATGTCAAAGATATTTTTGTATTTATCTTTGCATGTTTCCCCGTAGGCTACATGGAGAGGAGTAAACCGGAAATATCACTGCCGTCGCTTTAACTATTCCTGCGCACAACTGTGATAGTTCTGGTATAAGAATCATAGTGTCTATGAGCAGTAACTATTATTGGCCGTAACGGAACTGTCCCTGCTATGGCAGTAACAGCTCCCGTGCATTACCAGAATACGATTACACAGAAACAATTATCCCGCTGACAGTAATAGTTTCTGCAGCTCATCTTAATAGCTTCTGCGCATTCCAGGATGTACGATGCGCGCGCAGCTGTCGAGTATATGTATGACGAAATCAGTCGCATGTGGTTACACTACTTGCACCTTAGACCATATAACATATGGACTTCGCTTTCAATATGGCGAAAGTGGTCCCAACCATGGAGCTGGCTAAGTTTCGATTAAGGTTCATTTCATTCGTGCCATATATACCTATATATATATTCAGCTTTAAGTATACACATAACTATAGGTATACCTATAATATTACTGGTAAACCTTAATCGTCACTCAGCCAGCTCCATGGTTGGGATCAAACTCGGCTGTAGCGAGAGATAGGCGTCGCGCAGTCCATGTATTATATGTTCTAAGACTTGCACTAATTGAACCACGCGCGTCAAAACTGTTATGGTATCGGCAGTAACTATTACTGTCAAAGCAAAAACTACGCCGGCGCTTAGATCGATAAGCCTACTACTGCCAAATGCTGAACGGTTACGGTTTGTGCAGTACAAATTACTGCCAGCGCAGCAATAGATACTGCTTTTCTCTAATAAAAAATCGCCGCAGGAATAGTTACGGCAATCGGCAGTGATGTTTCCGGTTTACTCTTCTCCGTGTATTTTCTGCAATATATTGCCCTATCGCCCAAACGCCAACTTTCAGAAGTCAGCTGAATTCAATAAGCCAAAAGTATGTTGGTACACTACAAACATCACTGCCGGTCGCCGTAACTATTCCTGCGGCGATTTTTTATTAGAGAAAAGCAGTATCTATTGCTGCGCTGGCAGTAATTTGTACTGCACAAACCGTAACCGTTCAGCATTTGGCAGTAGTAGGCTTATCGATCTAAGCGCCGGCGTAGTTTTTGCTTTGACAGTAATAGTTACTGCCGATACCATAACAGTTTTGACGCGCGCGGTTCAATTAGTGCAAGTCTTAGAACATATAATACATGGACTGCGCGACGCCTATCTCTCGCTACAGCCGAGTTTGATCCCAACCATGGAGCTGGCTGAGTGACGATTAAGGTTTACCAGTAATATTATAGGTATACCTATAGTTATGTGTATACTTAAAGCTGAATATATATATAGGTATATATGGCACGAATGAAATGAACCTTAATCGAAACTTAGCCAGCTCCATGGTTGGGACCACTTTCGCCATATTGAAAGCGAAGTCCATATGTTATATGGTCTAAAGTGCAAGTAGTGTAACCACATGCGACTGATTTCGTCATACATATACTCGACAGCTGCGCGCGCATCGTACATCCTGGAATGCGCAGAAGCTATTAAGATGAGCTGCAGAAACTATTACTGTCAGCGGCATAATTGTTTCTGTGTAATCGTATTCTGGTAATGCACGGGAGCTGTTACTGCCATAGCAGGGACAGTTCCGTTACGGCCAATAATAGTTACTGCTCATAGACACTATGATTCTTATACCAGAACCATCACAGTTGTGCGCAGGAATAGTTAAGGCGACGGCAGTGATATTTCCGGTTCACTCCTCTCCATGAATTTGAATTTTAACGTTTTGTCTCTCTATATTGACTCTCTTTATATTAGTATTTTGAATGAGAGGGAGACTCTCTCCTTAAATAATATTGTTTGAAAAGCTCGGTAACGGCTGACAATTGCGCAGCACTCGTACACTAATGAACCAGGTTTTTTCTAGAAAAATCTAGATGCTCTTCTGAAGAAGAAGAGCAATATATTTATTATTTTACTAGAGTGTGGGATCTCGACCGGAACGGAATGAACATAAAGTTCGATGCAACTGGTATCCCGTCCCACCCTATAGTAAGGGTCTTATGGACGGCATGAGACAAGCTCATGAAAAGATCCAGCTGCCATAATATTTCTATGTTCCGGCCGAGGAAAAAGCCCACATCTCTAATCGTCCACCCGACTATGTTATTATTAAGTTTGAAGAGCCATGTTTCGACGTCGGTGACCGAATCGCTCTTATCCTGCAATGGGCAAGCATCATTCTTGGAGTTACCATTCTTAGTGGCACAAAAACTCACGCTCACTAAATAGTATGATCGAGCCCCGTAATACAACGGTTTGTCTTGCACGAAGCAGTGACGGGACGAATGAACAAGACATTCAGACATCCACGTTATCAGTCACCGCTTGTGCGGTACTCCTCTCCATGTAGCCTACGGGGAAACATGCAAAGATAAATACAAAAATATCTTCGACATAGAGTTAACAATAAGAAGGAACATGAAAAAATAAATAATTTTACATGATTTTTCAAGTACAATTATTTCAGCCATCACAGTTCAGCATTACTCAAATACATTTATTTGAGTAGTCATGCCTCATGATTACTCACAGTTAAGCATTACTCAAATACAAGTATTGAATGACTTTGGAAATAATGAAACAAAATTATTTCGATACTTTGGGAATTCTGAAATAAATGTATTTGAGTATTTCGCTCTTTTGAACTACTCAAATACATTCAATCGAATAATTCTTGACCCTTTGATCGAATGTGTTCTGTAATCATCAATCATCGTTTATCAGTTTTGCCCATCTCTGCTATTTATTGATAAAAATTTATTAAAATGTAGTTGATTTGTCAACCTGATGCAAAATATATACAATTTCTAATAGTTTTCATCTTTAATATCATAATCAAAATTTTTCATCTTGAAATTTTGATTTTCCATTACTTGAAAGCCTAACCATAACTTTGAAAATTTTTTTCATTTCTTGCCTTTTTCTTTACTTTTGCTCTACAGTTAATTTGAATGTAAAATCTTTATTAAAAATTTGAGGTATGAAATTTGATATAATTCATTTTCAATTAGTCGATAGCAGTGAGATGTATTTTTTTAACTTTGAAATCTAAGTTGTGGTTTTTTAAATTCTTAGCTGTACTTTGGAAGTGAAAAAAATAATTATAATGATCAAGTAAAACATCCATTATTGAACGATAATAATTTTTTTTCGCAATAGAATTAAAAATATTTCGACTATGAGCATATTTTGTGGTCAAGTTTTTTTAATCCAGACAAAAATTTGCAATTGTCTGATTTTGAATCTCAGCTGTTCAAAAATGCTATCAATAATAATAATCAATAGATTTTTGATACGAATTTTCGATTCAACATTCACTAGTTTCTCAATATAAATATGAATTTTGGATACTAAAATAATCAATCTTACTTCATATTTTTCCTATAGGGATGGTTTTACAATTAAAAATTTCTCAAATTTATCGATCTTTGACTTGTGACTCCAATTTTCAATTATATTTTTTTTAAGTTAATCTGAAAAGGATGCATGCTTCACATAATGAAATCTTTTGACTTGGATATTATTGAATGCCCGCAGTGCTTATTACATCAACTTATTGGTTTAGCCATTTTACTAAAATTTACATTTTTCCCATCATTTTATTTCCATTTCACTTCAATTTCATTTTTAAGTAGAAGTATCTTATATGTATAAAACGCATCTTTAATTTTTTTTGCCTCTCAAACACTAAAAAGGAACGTTTTAAAACACGTTTTGACATAAACAAATGAAGTATTTCAGGCCAACACGCAGGCTGTCGACTATGACACACAGCGAGGTGAAAGGCGGGGCTTTTTCGGCTCCTTGGAAACCCAGATAACCAAACCCCCCCCCCCTTCCCCTGCCAACTGTCATTTTCGATAGCCTCCGTGTCGACCTTCAATACTTCATTTGCTGTGTCAAAACGGTTTTGATACTCTCATTTTCACTATTTTCGAGGCAAAAAGTATCGTGTGTACCTCGGAGCAATAACAGCCGATTAGAACTCGTGGGATTACCGCCTGAGTGGAGCTCAGGCAGCAAACCTCACACAAGTTCTAAATCGGCTGTTTTTGCTCCTAGTTACACAATATACTATTTTTTAGTTTTCGGTTATGTACATAGTATATTTCAATTTGCTCAAGAATTTTGATCTTGATTTTCCTTTCTGTCAGTACTACATTTCACAAGTATAATGTGAGAAGTTTCTGAACATTTAACAATGAAAAAAAAATTTTTTATAAATAACATTTTTAGAAACTCGCGACAGAAAAAAAATAAACTTTCCTGATAAATGTTGTTATATTCCGCGAGAATGCGAAATCGCGGAATCGCCTCTGAGGGTTTCTCACGGTCGCCAAAAAGCTGCGCTCGGCAGAAAAACGCTCGCACGGCGAAAAGCGCTGATGCACCGTGAGAAACGCAGTCAAGGCTAGGCTCGTGCGCTTCCTCGTTTCATGGGAGATAGCGAGCTTGCGTTTTTGGCGTGCGAACGAAAAAGTGCAGGTGCGTTTTCTTTCCTTCCCATGGGTTTCATTTTTCTTAGCATATATAATGAGCGAGGAAATGAAAGAAATTCAGAATTGGGTCGGACGCACAGTCGTCACTTACGATTCAATTTCTCCTTAGGATGCTAGTCGTCACATATACCAGACGTATAATCGTCGCGAATATCCCACTATTAAATGTGAGGATAAATAAATAAATGTAAAATTCTTCCGACTCCAACGCCTCATCGTAAACTAGGAAGACCTCAAGACGCTTAGTCGTCAGCATTATTAACCGCGTTATTAACAGCATTATTAAATTCAAACGAATAATTCGAGATTAAAATTTAAATTAAAGCGAGGGAGTGTATCAGTCACCTCTGAGCCCAGACATTGGAATACCAATCGTCAAAACAAAAGAATCAGTGAGTTACTATACATTTACTACGATTAGAATCGAATAGTCGATCGCCACTCTTGCATGGCGCATAGTCGCTATTCATAAGAGTATTGGTACATGGCAAGAATTGCTAAATACCTGAAGGCCGTGACAAGTATTGTCCAAAGCCCAAGATGAATTACACCTGGTTGTACAATATATCTCGTGATCGATTCATTCATTCTAATCAGCATTTCATTCATTTTAAATGGATTTAAGATTCGAAATTTCCGACCAACAAATTACATTCTATTTTTAATATTTATTTTAAATCAATCCAAAAGGCATTTAATAAAATCAAACGGCAAATAATGAGCAAAAGATTATACGTCCTTCAATAATAATATCAATAGTCTCAGTTGAGACTAGTAGAATTAATAAAAAGAATCAACCAAAAAAAAAACTACTGTCAGAGTCAACTGAGACTATAACATAAGTAAAGTACCTCGCGTGCGTGGATGTTCTTAGTCCTGTCATCAGCATTTTACTATAGTAACTGCTGTTCATGCTGTGACTATGCTATAGCACTCACTTTTTGGTATCGCCGATAGCTGCCGTGAGGCGGCGCGGCCAACGCGCCACCCAAGGCAAGCCGGAAATGGCCAGATGTACAAAGCTTAAAATGGCGGCCGCGCCAAATTTAAATTTAGCGAGTTTAATACGACTCTGACGACTGAACGCGACTATCGAGCACTGTACGCAACTCAGTCTGTTATTGTTCTCAACTAGACTGCACTGCACTGTATTTAAATTTAACGAGTCCGATTGTCGAGCACAGTACATGCACAACTTAACACTGCAGTACACAGTAATACAGTACAGTACTACTGCACACAACTGAACGTTCATTTATCAAAATTATCACGACTTGACGACACTTGACGATTTTGCGAAAAATGAATCGAAATAAAAAAGCGCGACGCGGTGTAATACTTCATATACGCCCGTTTTTCGAGGGATTGGTAGCGTAGTGGAGAGAGTGCCCGCCTCGCAATCAACATGTTGATGGTTAGATCCCCGTCCAAGGATAACTTTTTTCTTTTTTTTTTTTTTTTTTTTTTTTCAAACATGAATATACGAAATTACGATAAATATATTATTTGTATTTTTTTTTATTTTTACGATTGATTCTTTTGAAAACTGCCATTATTTGTATACGAAAGGTTTCGTTGGAACCACATGAAAATTGAATATTCCTAAAGTATGTTTTTCACATGTCATAATATGATACAATTTTCCGATAAAACAATCGTAAAAATAAAGAAAGATACGAATAATAATATTAATGAAAAAATGACTTAAATCACCCCCCCCCCTCCCACCCCCTCCACCACCCATACCGAACATTACCAATGTATAAATCCTAGAATTAATAAAAATAGAGTATAATAGTACTTATGAAAAAACTTCATAAAAAAAGTGAGATACAAAAGTATTGAAATCAGTAATGAATTAATGTATGAATAGGAAAAGTATTTAATTTTTATGCAATTTGTAAACGGCTAGAAGTAGTATGTTGAACTGAAACGTCAATAAATCATTGCAAAAACAGGATCAGATTTTTTATATGATTTGCCATTATACTTGAGTGGTAAGCAAAACAAAACAAAACAAAACATTACAAAACATCAGTTTTTACAGTTCTGCATGGAATACAGATACGGTAAAATTTATAAAAATTAAGTTCTGTGAAAATCTAATAGCCTCAGAAGTAAAAGTAGGTGAACATTAATTCGTGGGCTGCTGTTAAGATTGATAAAAAATACCGTTCCATACGCAGAATAATAGATGCATAGTGTTGCAACAATTGCAATTATATTTTGTTTTTACTTTACAAATGTTTCTTTTTTTTTCTATTTCATCAATTAAAATGTTGGAACTTTAAAAAGTATAACACAAAAGTCAGTAGAAACACATGATTTGGGAACAAAAATCGGTTCCTAAATCATTATTGTGCAAACTGAATCTAATTCAATAATGGAAAAAGCGTGTCCGTCACTTTCAAAAAAGTATGTACGACGTTCATGTCGACCGCATTATTCAAGCCAAATTTTGTACGAGGGGGGACCCAAAAGTAACGGGAATTAGGTGGTGGGGGGACCGCGGAGGGGGGGATCGGGTTCTCCGCTGATTCTCTTCCAAGCTGCTACTCTCCCAAGTCAGTGTGCAAAGTTCATTTGCTGTGAGTGCATTCGTTCGTCCGTAAGAATTTTTCTAGTGAAACGACTTTTTCCGTTTCGGCGAAAACGTGAAATGGCTGAGTGCGGAGAGCAACGCGCGGCTGTAAAATTTTGTTTTTTGTTAGGAAAAACACCCGCGGAAACCCTTGTGATGCTGAAAACAGCTTATGGGGATAATGCTTTGAGTAAAACGCGTGTGTACGACTGGTTTTCGCGTTTCAAGAATGGAGAGATGTCAATAGAAGACCAACCTCGTTCTGGGCGCCCCTCGACTTCAAGAACGGACGAAAACATTGAAAAAATCAACACTCTTGTTCATGAAGACCGTCGCCGAACCGTCGATCAACTTTGTGAGATGTCTGGATTGTCATGGAGTTCAATTCAGAGGATTTTAACTGAAGATTTGAGCATGAGGAGGATTGCAGCCAAATTTGTTCCTCGCCTTCTCTCCGACGATCAAAAGGAGCGTCGACTTCAGGCCTGTCTTGAGCTGCAAAATCAGTTGGATGAAGACCCAGATTTTTTTCTCAAGGTTATAACTGGCGATGAATCATGGTGCTATGGCTACGACCCCGAAACAAAGCAGCAATCAAGCCAATGGAAGACACCTCTCTCGCCTCGTCCAAAAAAGGCACGCCAAGTGAAGTCCAACATCAAGACATTGCTCATTTGTTTCTTCGATTGCAGAGGTATTGTGCACGCAGAATTTGTTCCTCCAGGCCAAACGGTCAACCAACACTTTTACTTGGAGGTTTTGAAAAGGTTGAGGGAGAACATCCGGAAGAAAAGAGCGGATCTTTGGCGCACAGGAGATTGGTTCTTCCACCACGACAATGCACCTGCCCACACAGCGCTGTCCGTGAAGAAATTTTTGACCAAAAACGGCATGACACCGATTGTTCATCCCCCCTATTCACCGGACCTTGCCCCCTGTGACTTTTTTTTGTTCCCTAGACTCAAAAGGGACATGAAAGGAAAACGTTTTGGGACTGTAGAAGAGGTGAAACAAAAATCGCTGGAAGGTTTAAAAAACATTGAAAAAAATGAATTTCAGAACTGTTTTGAACACTGGAAAAAAGATTGAACAAGTGTATTACAGTCAATGGGGGTTACTTTGAAGGTGATAAAAATTGTGTGTGAAAAAATTTGTCAATAAAAAAGTTGTAACACAATTCCCGTTACTTTTGGGTCCCCCCTCGTATTGGATATCATTTTCCACGGAAAACTGTATCAAGTCAAATTTTTGCATTTCTGATTTATTTCGATTCCAAGTTATCTGCCAGTTATGAGTATAATATGCATATACAGTACAATTTCTGGATAAGGCGTCATTCTGCCTTTACTCACACTCATAAGTCGTTAATGGAAATAGAAAAAGAAAACCGACGCCCTATCCAGAGGTTGTAGTGTACGTAGTTCTTGTTGTTTCAAATAGTTAGGCCAAATTTGTTTTTATTATTCATAAAACACATATTCAATAGTTCACACAGCCCTCCTAAGTCGTAGTGTTATACCACTACTAAACAAAAACAAGCTTATGTTTTTTTATGCTAGAAAGAGAACGACAATCGATACTTGGGGACACTGAGTTCGCAGTTTACTTCGCGAGTTACTAATAGTACTCCTTCCTGGAGAATATTGTAACAATATTTAAATATTTATATAATAGTAACTACATAAAAGTTTGTTGACCTAGAAACCAAAAGTGTATGAAATACAGCATACAATGTTATCAAAAATTTGGTAAATTTTTCATACAAGTATTGGAAGTTTTTAACCCATACTCTGTATGTAACTTTTTCCATAAATAGAACTGGAAAATTTCCCATGCGCTATGAAAATCCATGCATGAATATGGAAATTTTTCTACAATTTATAGAGGAATCTTCAAAAAACATATCTTCATAATTACGGATAAAAAATTTTCCAGATCTGTTTATGTGAAAAAGTCAAATGCAGAATATAGCTTAAAAACTTTTTTTACATAATGAAAAATTTATTACTCTTTCTTTACATTGTATCCATCTTGCGAGAACTTCTTAATTTTCAGCGAATATGTAGTAATATTTTTTAAAATAATTTAACTTTGCGAACTAGATGCCAGATTCGTAGTACGCAGTCCAAAAGAACTAAGACGAACGTTTGCATGCAACAAACTTTATCCATGATTTGAATAATTTTGGGACACAACTTCAACTGGTGATTTTCTCCGAGCGGATCATTTCGCAGTTGACTATGTTACAGAAGTAACAGGCTTAGTGAGACAGTTTTACTGTATTCTTTTAGTAATTTTACTAGATTAACCAGTGTCTCAAATTATTCAGCCCAATTTAGACTGGATGTGATAATTTTACCAAAAGATTTTTCACTATGCCCCTGAAAACAATAAAAAGCATACCCATCTTATCTTCGTCTTATCATATGCATAGTATTAAATCAGTTACCACTGATTTAAAATTTAAAATGTGCTAATACTAATATTATATAATAAAAAAAAGCCAATCAAGCAAAGGCTAAGATTGGAGTAGGAATAAAACTCATAATTTTTACATTGTTTCTTTATCGTTTTGTGAAGATCATTAGGGAGAGTAAGAGTAGTCCTTCTATAGTCCACAAACACCACATCCATTTTTGCCCCAGAACTTTTTCGAACCGATTAAAACTTTTTCTTTAAATGCAAAAATTAGTGAAATCCTCCCCTCCCCCTCCCACCGAACATCGCCAATGTATATATACCAGAATTAATAAAAATGGAGCGAAATTCCTATTGAGAAAAAACTTGATGAAAAAAGTGAGATACAAAAGTATTGAAATCAGAAATGAATTAATATACAGGGAAAATATTTGATTGTCAAGTAATCTTGAAATGGCTACAAGGTTCATCTTGAATATTAATAATTGACAAATCTTGAAGAGACAAATAACCTGAAACGTAAATAAATCATAGCAAAAACAGGATTCCAATTTATTCAATGATACATAATTATACTGAAATGATGAACAAAAAAAATTTTTTTTTTTCCAACATCAATTCTTAGTTTTATATGAAATTCAGATACAGTCAACTTTCTAAAATTAAAGTTTCGTAAAAATATAATAGTCTCAGAAATAAAAGTAGCTTAAAATCAATTCATGGGCTGCCGTCAAGTTTCATATCAATCTCTAATTTATATGCAAAGTTACCGAGGCATAATTATTGCAATTGCCATTCTATCTTTTTGAGACTCTTTACATGTTTTAATGTTATTTATTTTATCAATTAAAAAGTGGCAACTTTTATACTTGTGATTCAACTTCTTGACAGTGCTGTAGAGACACTCGATTGAAAGGCAACAATTCGTCCTC
Source organism: Platygaster robiniae (assembly GCA_028476575.1). Taxonomy (NCBI): domain Eukaryota; kingdom Metazoa; phylum Arthropoda; class Insecta; order Hymenoptera; family Platygastridae; genus Platygaster; species Platygaster robiniae. The sequence continues at coordinate 19,273,957 of CM052022.1, read as the reverse complement.
CTAGTAACTTTATTCCTTATAAAAACTTATAAGAAAACGAAATTTTTTATAAGCATTTAATTTCTTATACGGTGACCTTATAGACCTTATGCAAACCTTATAAGAAACTGAAATTTTTTATAACTATGTATTCGATTAAATCGTATAAGAAAAAGAAGTTGATTAAAATTTTTAGCTCAATTCCTTATAAGAAATTTCAGTTTCTTATCAGTATATTTCGTCACAGGTACGTATGTGCGAATTTGGCAAAACGGGAAATTACAGTCCGAGGTGAAGCCAAGAACTGTAACCCGTTTTATTATCATTATTATTCTTATAGTAAAGTTTAGTTTCTTATAAGTTTTTTATAAGGATCAAAACCACCTGGGTCGTATACCATTGTTGCTTAAACTCAATCACATTCAATAATAGAAAAAGTTCGTTAGTAACTTTCAACAAGTACAAACAATTTTCGTGGTGTTCACATTATTTTAGTAATTCTTAATTGGATATCGTTTTCCACGGAAAACTGCATCAAGTCGAACTTTTGCATTACTGATTTAAACTTCAAGTTATCTCTCCGTTGTATATTGTAAAGCAATACAGATCAATTATCTCAGCTAAGTGATAAAACTCGTTTTCTATTATAAAATTCAATGTCTTCACAAAAATTATCATCAACATAAAATCGGTTGTTTCTTGTACAGCGGCCCACGAATTAATTTTAAGCTATTTTTACTTCTGAGTCTATTATATTTTTACGAAACTTTAATTTTAGAAAGTTGACTGTATCTGAATTTCATATAAAACTAAGAATTGATGTTGGAAAAAAAAAATTTTTTTTGTTCATCATTTCAGTATAATTATGTATCATTGAATAAATTGGAATCCTGTTTTTGCTATGATTTATTTACGTTTCAGGTTATTTGTCTCTTCAAGATTTGTCAATTATTAATTTTCAAGATGAACCTTGTAGCCATTTCAAGATTACTTGACAATCAAATATTTTCCTTGTATATTAATTCATTTCTGATTTCAATACTTTTGTATCTCACTTTTTTCATCAAGTTTTTTCTCAATAGGAATTTCGCTCCATTTTTATTAATTCTGGTATATATACATTGGCGATGTTCGGTGGGAGGGGGAGGGGAGGTAGTTATAACATGATAAATCAAAGTAAACAAGAATAAATATGAATATAATGATTTCCTCAAAATAATATTGAAATAAAAACAATTAAGAAATAAATATAGTCTAACAGAAACTACTTTTTTTAATAGTGAGAAACCCGGATTTAGCGAAGGAGTATATCAGGAGTGTATACTCTAACCTTTGAATGTACCCAAACCCAGATTAACCTACTTTTCCAAAAATGGCCCCCAAATCTAAACTAGGTACATCTTCCCACTCAGAAAAACCCGCTTGGTTTATAATTAAGTTACTTTTTTAAGATAGGTTATATTATAATAAATAAGTAAATAAAAAAAATTAGCTCATGATTAAAATATAAAGCACGAATTTATATCGCTATAGTTTATATCGTATCTAAAAATAATGCCATATAATTAAAAGATGTCAGCATAGTACCATATAAAAACCTTTTGACTTTATCATTATGTTTCAATAAATGTTTGAATAAATAAATATTATATTTATTCTACATGTTTAATCTACTTATTGTTGCATGCATTTACACCTAACCTTTGCTCATCGGAATCGCGGGACTGATTGATCCGTCGCGTCCTAACTGCTTGTTTTGAGCCGTTCTGTCAGTTCATAACAATGTGATCAATAATTATTCATTCCAAAATCAGTTAATTTCAGTTGATGATTAAAATTTTTCTTACAGCTTCAAGATCACGATCCAACTCGCCGCAATCGCCGCCATCATCCCTAATGGCTGTGAAAACGCCCTCTCCGGCAAAGTCTCGAAAATCCCGCTCTCGATCTCTTAGCGGGTCATATAAATCTGGAGCTGATTCGCCTCAAAAAGCTCAATCACAATCAACAGCAAGCTCTAGAAAAGGCTCTGCGTCAAGGTCCAGAAGCCGTTCAGGATCGCGTCAGAGTTCACGCATTAGGTAATAATTTTTATCCATGAAGTTAAATAAAGTGCATTTTAAAGTATACAATGATATAAATAAATAACATTTTGACAACGCAATGGATTATAGAAAAAAATTCTAGTTTAATTATAATGATATTTAATTAAAATTCTAGTTTGAAGTAGTAAATCTTTTCACGTGACATAAATCATATTATAATAACCTTTTGCCTAATGCGCTGTATATTAAGAAATTTTTATAACCTGATTTGGTGAGTGGACTCACTTGATTCGGCAAACTCTCATAATAAAAGATTAAAAAATAATTAAAATTCGATTTATAGTGCTGTTAAACCAGTTTCCTCATTTCACACTACATATTTCCGAAACACTAAGAATGCTTTGTTTGTTCTAGATCCAGATCAGGCTCGCCAAATGCCAAATCGCGCTCAGCTTCAAGATCCCGATCCCGCTCAGGATCACCAGGAGCGAAATCGCAATCGAGGTCTAAATCCAGATCGCGTTCAGGATCTGCTGGGGCTAAATCTCGCTCAGCTTCAAGATCCAAGTCCCGTTCGAGATCGCCCGTAGTGCATGCATGCTCTAAATCTAAATCAAGATCACGTTCAGCCTCCCTGGTAGCAAAATCACGTTCGGCGTCCCCAAGAGCGAAATCACATTCTAGATCACGCTCTGAATCAGCAGGAGCAAAATCAAGATCCAGATCCCGGTCAGGATCCGCATCAGCAAAGTCCCAATCTAGATCCAAATCAAGATCGCGTTCTGTATCTGCAGGAGCAAAGTCGCGATCCAGATCCGTGAGTGTCAATTCACGATCCGGGTTCCGTTCTCGATCGGCGAAAGCTGAGTCACGTTCTAGATCCAAGTCCAGATCGCGTTCAGAATCAGCAGGGGGAAAAGCCCGATCCAGATCTAAATCCAGATCAAGCTCTGGATCTGCAGGCGCCAAGTTGCGATCGCGATCCAAGTCCAGATCGCTCTCCGGGTCTGCAGGCGCCAAGTCACGATCCAGATCTAAATCCAGATCACGCTCCGGATCTGCAGGTGCCAAGTCGCGATCCAGATCAAAATCAAGATCACGCTCCGGTTCAGGAGGAAGGAAATCAAGATCCAGATCCCGATCACATTCTGGAAGTGCAAGATCGCGTTCAGGATCAAGGGCATCAAGGTCTAGGTCCCTTTCAGGTTCTGCGAGGTCGCATTCCAGATCAAGGTCTAGGTCCCGATCTCGTTCTGGAAGTGCAAGAAGTCGTTCTGTATCGAGGTCCAGGTCGAGGTCTGGTTCCAGATCAAAATCTAGATCCAGATCGAGATCAGGGTCAAGGTCAAAATCAAGGTCGAGGTCACGGTCAGGATCGAGGAAATCAAGGAGTAGGAGCAAGGATTCTGTGGCTTCAGGAAAAAGGACCAGGATTTTATCAGATTCAGAAGATGAAAGTGAATCGGTGAAACCAAAAAAACGAGTGAAGCATGCCTTGTCGGATTCGGAAAACGAAGAGGAAGAGGATACTTCGAAGGTTGAAGAAGAGAAGGATGAAAAGAAAGAGGAAGCTGCTGTAGATGGGGAACAAGAAAAAGATGGAGTGGTTGATGCTGATGACTCTGATGATGAGGGTGTTATGAGACCTACAGACTCGAGGTGAGATTACAGTCTTTTACACTTGTTGGAAAGTTCCGAATGGTTTATGTTTTATACCTTCTCTACTATAGAATTTAATGAAATTTTTGTTAATTTGATATAGTGGTATTGGACTTTTCATATGACTTGTCAGCTTAAATAATATTGATTTTTTATTTTTGAGAATATATATCATACAATGATTTTTCAGTGCAAATTAGAGATTGTACATCCTACCCGCACATGCATTTCATTATGAATAATTTGAACTAGTTTCATAAATGTACATAAAACAAAAATGAATAAAAAAGTAAGTGAATTTTTACTGATATGCTAAAAGGTTTCTACTCATAATTAATAAAAATCTATATTTTAGTATTTTATCTCATGAATTTTTGATGTCGATATTTTATTAAATTTACTACAAAATAAGAAGTATAACGAAAGGTACGAAATAAAATAATGAAAAATAAATATCAATATTGTTTAAATTGACAGTAATAAAAAATACAAAATCTTGAAAATTTGAGAATTCGATATTTTACGTAAATTTTGTTGAAATCTACATGACAGTTTATGTCCAGTTTTAAACATATGTTAACAAACATTTATTTTATTTATTTATCATTTTCCTTGAAGATATCCAGGCGTTATAAGTTTGAAATTAAAATATTTAACTCACAAATACTTATCAAAAAATGTTTGTCATTTGATTTTGCATCCCATTAAGCCAATATTTGCGTTTTTCGATTGATGCACAACAAAAAACTTCTATATGATAGAAAAAAATTTTTCAATAACCGCTCTCTGTTAATGCTATAAATTCCTAAACATTCATATAAATTTTTTATGTGTTACAAAAATTTTAGATTTTGAATTCATTAAATACATTCGTTCCTAAATCGTACAAACATGCATAGTACAAGAAAACCAAGACAGAGAGGAGTAAACCGGAAACATCACTGCCGATTGCCGTAACTATTCCTGCGGCGATTTTTTATTAGAGAAAAGCAGTATCTATTGCTAAGCTGGCAGTAATTTGTACTGCACAAACCGTAACCGTTCAGCATTTGGCAGTAGTAGGCTTATCGATCTAAGCGCCGGCGTAGTTTCTGCTTTGACAGTAATAGTTACTGCCGATACCATAACAGTTTTGACGCGCGTGGTTCAATTAGTGCAAGTCTTAGAACATATAATACATGGACTGCGCGACGCCTATCTCTCGCTACAGCCGAGTTTGATCCCAACCATGGAGCTGGCTGAGTGACGATTAAGGTTTACCAGTAATATTATAGGTATACCTATAGTTATGTGTATACTTAAAGCTGAATATATATATAGGTACAGGGTGCGCCATTTCTTATGTCGGTATTGTAACATTGAATAACTTAAACATTTGACAACCGATTTACTTGACTTCACTTGTTTTGGAAACGTCAATTCAGTACAATTTCAACCATGTATCGCTTCACACCAAAAGAACGCGCTGAAATAGTTACTTTGTACATTGAAAATAGTCGTTCAGTTGTGTTAACTCAACGAGCATATCGTCGAAAATATCTTGGCAAACAGGCACCATCTGACAACACTATTCGTCGTTTGGTGTCGAATTTTTGTGACCACGGGACAGTGAAAGATCGCGAACAACCCGTTCATCAACGACCAAGACGTTCAAATGAACTGATTGAAGCTGTCAGAGAGAGCGTTGCCCAAAACCCAAAAGTTTCATATCGTCACCGCGCTCAGCATCTCGGCATCAGTGGAACCACTCTACGGCGCATTTTGAAAGATGATTTGCATTTGTTTCCGTACAAAATGCAATTAACACAAAGAATATTGCCTACAGATCATCCACGTCGCTTGGAATATGGACAAACAATCGCTCGAATAGTTGATACTGAACCTGATTTTTGGAAGCGAATTTTAATGACCGACGAGGCACATTTCAAACTTTCTGGAGGCGTTAATAAGCAAAATTGCCGCATTTGGGGAACGCAGAATCCACACGAGATCCATGAAACGCCATTGCATGACCAAAAAGTTACTGTTTGGGCCGGCGTTTGCGCCAAAACCATCATTGGTCCTTATTTTTTCAAAGAGAACCAAACGATCGATGGAAACCGATATCGGTGGATGTTGGCTCACTATGTCTGCCCACAAATGCGTGAAAAAGGTCTTGAAGATTACTGGTTTCAACAAGATGGTGCGACCTGCCACACTGCGAATCAAACAATCCAGTTTCTGCAACGAAAATTCCCTGGACGTCTGATGTCAAAAAGAGGCGACATTGAATGGCCACCCAGATCTCCAGATTTGACCCCTCCAGACTTCTTTTTGTGGGGTTATTTGAAAAGTAAAGTGTACGCCAGCAAGCCGCAGACCATTGAAGAGCTTAAGGAAAATATTCGTGCCGAAATCATTGCTATACCACCCGAGATGCTCGAAAAGGTAATGGAAAACGCCGCAAAAAGGGCATATTTTGCTGTGAACAATAAGGGCGGCCACTTGATTGATGTTGTGTTCAAAAACTAGTCTAAATAAATTGTAAAGGACCAAACTAAATAAAAATACCTCATTTACAGAAATCGGTTGTTTTTTTTTCAAGTTATTCAATGTTTACATGCCGACATAAGAAATGGCGCACCCTGTATATATGGCACGAATGAAATGAACCTTAATCGAAACTTAGCCAGCTCCATAGTTGGGACCACTTTCACCATATTGAAAGCGCAGTCCATATGTTATATGGTCTAAGGTGCAAGTAGTGTAACCACGTGCGACTGATTTCGTCATACATATATTCGACAGCTGCGCGCGCATCGTACATCCTGGAATGCGCAGAAGCTATTACAGTGAACCGCAGAAACTATTACTGTCAGCGGCGTAATAGTTTCTGTGTAAACGTATTCTGGTAATGCGCCAGTGATAGTTACTGCTTACAGACACTATGGTTCTTATACCAGAACTATCACGGTTGTGCGCAGTAATAGTTATGGCGACGGCAGTGATATTTCTGGTTTACTCCTCTCCGTGAAGCGAAGGAGCGTGTGAATTTTAAGGGAACAAGAACCTCTCACTCCCACCAATGGCCCTATGGTGAGCAGGCGGGAATTCCTTTTTCCCACTTTTCTCTTCTCCCGTGCGCTCCACTACCACAAAATAATGGCTTTCTTATATTCCCACGCGTTCGACTGTCTAGCTCCGACCGACTCTCGCGCATCTTGTTTTATGCAGTCTGCGCAGTCGTTCGAGAGTAGGAGTCCTTTACGCACCCCAAGGCAACAAAGGTCATGGTCCCAAACTGCTTGTACAATTTAGGAACGAGTGTATGAACAAATTCCTCTCTCAATTTCAGATTTCAAGCAGTGATGCCAAGAACTGTCTTGTTTTCTTAGTCTGTTGAAACGAAATATGATGATCTAGCCTTGTCCAATACAGATTTTTTAGTATGCTCATTAGAATTATTTATGCATTTTTTGATTTTCAATTGTTCTATTTACCAATTCCGCTTAAAATTCGTCACTGAACAGTTATTTCTTATCTAAGGGTGATACTTTCAAATTTGGTAACTAGAAACTTAAAATTTCTTGTTCCTAAGGTTTCATCCACTCGAAAATAAAATAAAAAGTTATTTTTTTAATGTCTCTCATACTCAGATTATTAAATAATGATTGACATTTGAAAAATATCATACAATGTTACGAACTACTGTCCTTAACTTTAATCTTGAGTGAAAAAGGAAAACTAATTTTTTTTTGTATTCGTTTATTTTATAAACGTTTAGAACTTCAAGCACATCAAAGTTCCATTAATATGATATATTCATCCACACTTTTCTAATTTCACAAAAGTTGAAAAACTTAGAAAATCAAAATCGAAAATAGTAAAACTCATATTTCAAAAATTTTCTTCTTTAGGGATAACGACCATATGTCAGATTTTGACCGTATGATGGAACGCAAAAAAAGCGAACAAGGCCGACGTCGAAAACGCAAAGACATCGATTTAATAAATGACAACGATGACATAATAGCTCAATTGTTGTCTGACATGAAAAGTGCTTCCGAAGAAGATAGGAAATTAAACAAAGAGCACAAGCCAGCTACAAATAAAATATCAATGCTGCCAAAAGTACTGTCGCAGTTAAAGAAACATGATTTGCAGTTAGCGTTCATCGAGCATAATGTTCTCAACGTTCTGACAGATTGGCTGGCTCCCATGCCGGATCGCTCACTTCCATCTTTGCGCATCAGAGAGAGTATATTGAGACTATTGTCAGAGGTATGGACGATTTTGTGCAGTTTGATTTGTTCCAGAAAATCCATGGGTTTGAGAGAACTTTTCATTTCAGAAAATGTATTATATGTTTGTTTCTTTTCAGAAAATTACTGGAATCAAAAATCCTTTCTGTTTAACTAATAGATTTTTTTGTTTTGTTCTGTTGATTATAAAAAGTTTTTGAATTTATTAATATAAAGTGAAAAAAGAAAATTCAAAAATATCTTAATTGCAGCATTTTGCATGTGCTATGACGAAAATGTCAAACAATTTTTATTGTTCATAAGTAGGATTATTGTAAAATATTGAGTCGTTTTTAAACAATCATAAGACAGAAATTATATACCAATAGCCTCAAACTACAATTCAAGAAAATCTCAATGACTAGTGATTGAAAATGTATAAAGTTTATTGGTGATGGTTTATTTTACAGTTTCCACGCCTCGACCAGTCGTACTTAAAACAATCAGGCATCGGTAAAGCTGTTATGTATTTGTACAAACACCCAAGAGAAGTGAAGGAAAATAAAGAACGAGCTGGGAAATTAATCAGCGAATGGGCAAGGCCTATTTTCAATCTGTCTGCAGATTTTAAAGCAATGTCAAAAGAGGAAAGGTTACAAAGAGACATGGAACAAAACCCAACAAAACGAAGAAAAACTGAGGATGCCCCAACGTCACGCAAATCGAATGATATTAATCAAGCTTTGAAAAGAGATGGAAAGTGAGTTTTGAAAGCATTAAATTTAATTTCTGTTCATACAAATCAATAATTATATCCACGTGATTTTTAATATAATTCCCTAGATTTGGATGAACTTCTATGCTGTAAAAAAATATTTTTTCATTGATTATTTGTACTGCATTAAAATTGAATGTACACAGAGAGAAATTTCTAGCACTACACGCAAGACACTTCACGCGTTTAAGGCATGCCGCTATTCTTGAAAGAAACGCAGGGAGAGATAGCGTTAAAATCAAGAAATCGATGCCCGAAAGGCTAGAGCTCTACCTCTAAATGCCCGAAACCAATAGTGCCTGAAACTCAAGAATTCCATTCTCAAAAAGCATGAAATCCAAGCAAACGAGTTATCCCCACTCCTTTGCAACTGGATGTCCGATGCTCGTAACTTGTCTAAAAATAGATCTATTGTGCTTGCTGTATGGTGATCAGTTGAGTTCGTCGAATGTTTCTGCTGCGAAACACTGACCTTTGGAAGTAGGCGTGGCTTTATCATAAAACGCAAGAAACTCATGCCTTTCGATCATAAATCTTTTGCGTTTGGAGCGAAAGTGTAAGCTTACTTTTTTCATATAAATTCATGCGTTAGGAACAAGGTTTCGGCTATGACATAGAAGCAAGATCTCTTGCATGTGTTCGGCGCTATAGATTTCTCTCTGTGTAGTGAAGTAGCGATAGAAAATAAAATTTTATCATTTCTGAGCAATAATCATGAGGAGCTGAAAATTTTCAGAGAAATTTAGTTCAACTTATTTTAAACAATCTAAGGTCAAGTTAAGCCATGATGAGCTGAAATTTAAAAAAAATTTGTTTTATTGATCTGAAATTTCTGTTTTCAAAGGCAATTAAGGCCTGGTGATCCTGGTTGGGTGAGCCGAGCGAGAGTACCAGTTCCTTCCAGCAAAGACTACGTTGTACGCCCTGAATGGAAATCTGACGTCGATATAAGCAGGGTAAATATTTTCATATTTTGATTCAATATCAAGAATATTCTTTTAGAATTATAAACCATGAGAAATCAAATATTTTCGTGTTTTGGATATTCAAGAAAAATATGTATGTTTAATAAATGGTAATTCAGAATTTCAGAATTTTTTAATTTGTGTTACACATATTCCGATGCTTGCAGAAAATAAATCCCAATCAAATTCGTGTATTGCACTAAAAAAGACTCGTTAAAACTAACTAGACATTCTTTTATTTTTTAGACAACCAAAAAACAAATGAATCGATTCGAACGGCACATGAAAAATTACATGGATAGTAAAAGGACCAAAAATGCTAAAAGTGCTGTGGGAATTTCTATTGAAGGCAGAAAAATGGCGTTGTAATGTTTTTAGATGTAAAGAGCATGAGACGCGAATGTTAGAAACCTTTTTTCTCAGAAAAATTCATCATACATTATTTTAATCAGTTGATTGCAAATATTCATGCCATCATTCTAAAACAAGTTAATATTATCATTCAACGAATTTAATTTGGTCCAAAAAGTGTAGTTACGATTCTCATGTACTGTTCTACATGAACGCATTGTCACATGAAATAAACGTTGTTCAGTGATAATAAATGTTAGTTTTATTGAACTTCATCGATGCATGTTTTCAATGAAGAAATGATAATAAATTCGATTCATGAAGTTTGTAATCGTTTTCTAATATTCCCAAATGTTTTTATTTTATAATGAAATGATATTGACAATCGACTAAATTTCAATGTCTTTTTTCAAAATGAAATATTTGAAACATACAAACTATCGCAAACTTGACTAATTTTGTATTCGAAGTTCCATCTACTTATATATATACAGGGTGATCCAAGATGACCTGGACACCTGAGAATAATAGATTCCTCATGAAATTTCAAGACGATTTTTCCTTTGCCATTTTCCACAAAACTCAAAATTAAAAAAGTTATTTAAGTCTTAAGTTAAAACAATACATGCGCTCTCACAACAAGTAGGGGTTGACTTCACGGACGAAACTTAACCCAAATTTTCTTCACATTTTTCTGAGTCGAAAAGTCTTTTGCAACTTTTCAAAAAAGATATTCGGGTCACAAGTTTTAACCAACCATTCGTTAGATTTTAGGCTCAAGTACCTTTTTTGAATTTGAGTTTTCCGAAAAGTAGCAAAGGAATCTTGACTCAGAAAAATTTGAAGAAAATTAGGGTAAAGTTTTGTCCGTGAAGTCTTAGGCCAGGGGGGATACACTCTGGTACGAGATATGGCTAATGAGTTTTTGAGGGTGGGAGAAAAGAAGGCGTGACGTAATCTGCGTATATATATATATATATATATATGTATATATATATATATATATATATATATATATATATATATATATATGTCTTAGCTCCAAAACGTCATTGCTCCCAGATCAAGTTGGTAGCCCACGTACGGTGGCCGCGCGAAATTTCAATAAAGCAGTGACGTACATCGGCAAATGCAACCCCTGCAATCGTCCGTCAATCATACTACTCTGTCTCGTCCTCGAGATCAATTAACTTGTAGTAGCGCCAGCTATACGTCTCGATCACAACTTGACAAAATAAATAAAATATTCAGGCCATCCCCACCACGCAGGGGGCCCCACCCCCTCAGTCCCATCGAGTAGAGTCTCATTGTGTTTAGTTGTGCGACTCGGTACACTTCGTCCGCGAAATATTTCGACATTTTTTTCCTTTGCGTTCTTTTCTTTTTAGAAATCTTGTGTGCTCTTCCGGAAAATGAGAAGGTCGTCAGGAAGTGGGCAGTTGCCAAACCAAGCCGGCTTCTCTAATGAGGAGTTGTTTAGAAAGGTGCAAAGATTAGAGGCCCAGCTCAGTGGCTTCCAGAACTTTCGGTCGCGTTCAAGATCAAGAGTCTACTGTGAACGTGATCCAGAATCGTCTTTTCAATCATCCGATTTTTCGGATTTGTGTTCGTATTATTCGTCATCCCGATCTTCGAGCCGTGATCGCCGTGAATCCAGGAAACGTCGCGAACGTTCTCAAAGCCGTGATCGACGCCATTATGGAAAACATCGTCGGGGCAGATCTCGACACCGTTGTCGGCGTGAGTGCTCCGGACCACGAAGGTCGTATTCCACAAGTGTTCAAGGATCCCCTGACCACGCCGATTTGTTGGATTTGGAGAAAAGTGAGTTATAGAAAAACAAAAGTGTTCCTTTCTCCCACCATATTGCTTTCAAGCGTGACCTTCAAAGCACGACAAGCAAAAAAAAAAAAAAAAAAAAAATTGAAGTTTGAGCTTGGATAAAAACCAAGACTAAACGAAAACGCCAGAGCGTTGGCAAAGAAAAGCCACAAGCCAATAAAAGTGTGGAAAGAGATAGAAGGCACGAAAGGCGTATGTTTCGTCCTATGCTAGCCCAAAAAGAATTGCGACACATAAGGGAAATAAGTAGCGTTGTTTTCAAGACACGACTTATAAAAAAAAAAAAAAAAATGAGGGGGGGGCGCCTAACCTAACCTAACCTAACCTGTTAAATGAACGGATTTTTAAATTTTTCGGTATTTTTGATAGATAAGCCCCCCGCGAGTCCATAACCTTTGAACTCACAGCCCAACAAGCCAGAGACGGGAGAGAATGACTTCTCCGAGTTCGTTGGAGTTGACATCGCTAAGTCTGTGACGGGACCTGATTTCGTCCTTCAAGTGGCGGAAAACTGGACAAGCATTCTGGGATCTGGGATCAAAAAAGAGATTCTTGAGGATCTATTCCAGAAATACCCCATCCCTGGGAATTGTTCTAGATTGCAGCCACCGATCTTGAACCAAGAAATAAAGCTGAACCTATCTCCCAAGGCTATTGCGAGGGACGCCCATCTAACATCTTTACAGAAGAATATTGGGTTCGGCCTAAGTTCTTTGGGCTCAGCTTTTTCTCTCGCCCTGACAACAAAAGAACAATCAGAGGGCATGAAGATGATCAAGAGGGCTCTTGGACATGCAGGAAGAATACTGACTAATGCACACCACAGCATTTCTATATCCCGCTGGGCCGTCATTGCACCGGGCCTCAAAGGCTTGGCCAAGTCAGTTGCCAAAGACGCTGGTGTCGACTCCTACCTATTTGGCGAGAAGCTTGCAGAAAATTTCAAGAACGTGTCTTCTCTGGAGAAGTCAGGCAAGGAGTTGGTGAAAAACGACTGGCGTCCACCTGGCGGAGGGCACTCCAATCGAAAAACCTTCCACCAACCCAGTTCCTCACATCAGTCGGGCCATTTAAACGGGGGAGCCCTGGTAAGGAAGAACTTCCAGAACAGGAACTTCCAGAGGCGATCTTACCAGTCGAAGGGCCAAAAGCCTCAACTTCCGCCGGCAACTCGATATCAGCGCCGCCGCCAGTAAATGTGGTAAATATTCGAGCAGGTCGACTAGCCAAGTTTACAGCCGAATGGCGGGAATTAACTTGTGACCCCTTAATTATCGGAACTATCCGGGGGTACAAACCACCATTTACCTCAGCCGTTTTCCAATCATCTATTCCCACTCCACCTAGGCCTTCAGAGTTGGATTTTGGACATTATCGGTCAGAGATAGAGAATCTTTTGTCAAGGGGGGCTATTTCGGAGGTAACGCCCCGAGGGGACCAATTTCTTTCATCCTTCTTTTTAGTCGATAAGCCCAATGGTGGCAAGCGCTTCATTTTGAATTTAAAAAGACTGAACCAATTTCTGGATCCTCCTTATTTCCAACTGGAAGATTGGAAGACGGTTCTGAGAGTGGTGGATAAGGGGTGTTATCTTGCCACGATAGATTTGGAGGATGCATATTTTGCTACATCCATCCGCCCTTCATTTAGGAGGTACCTTAGGTTTGAGTTTGATAACCGTTTCTACGAGTTTAATTGCCTCCCTTTTGGTCTCTCTACTGCACCCTCAGTTTTTACTAAGATTATGAAACCAGTCCTGCGTTATCTGAGATCTGAAGGCTGGATCTCGGTGAATTATTTAGTTCACTTTAATTAGTTCACCGTTTAATTGGTTCGGTGAATTTTTAATTTACAATTCTGGGTCATGAATTCATTACTTTCGCATGCATTTGTTATTGTTTAATTGTTTAGTTATTTAATCAGAATTTGAAATTTTACATCTGTTAACAAACTTTTCTTTCCGGATTTTAGTTCAAAAATCGTAAAATTTGAAATTCTCTTTATACCAATGATAGCATTTCAAAAATCCTGTAAATTTAGTATTTTGATACAAATTCGCGATTTAATTCGTGACAAAGAGAATTAAATTGAGAGAAAAAAAATACTTAGAGAGCAATATCACACTCCAAATGCTTGGATACAGTTCAATTTTTTTTTCGATTTATTGGATTACGATGACTGACTCTCAAAGATTGCAGAAAATCACAGAAGTAAAACAATATTTCTCTGTGGTTCGAAACTCTGCAGTATTTAATAGCGTTTCGCTACTCGCTACTCGTATTTCAGAGCAGAAATTTGTATACTTCTCATAATCCTGAAGTTACAATATGCTAGGAATTTTTAAAATAGCCAGATTTTTCGGAATTCTTGCAATTTTCCGAACTACCGAATTTTTCGGGATTCTCGACATTTTTGGGGATTCCTGACATTTTTCAGGATTCCCTAAAAACTCGGGATCCCGTCCCGACCCAATGCAAAATTTCCCGACCTATCTCGACCCCCTAAAATCTCAATCCCGCATACCACTAGTAGATAGTAATCGAATTCAACTCCAAAAAAATGTTCGAATGGGCACCAGATTCTTTCAAAAAATGGATTTCGATTTTTGCTCTGAAATTAATCAGGAGCAACATGATGAAAAGCTTAAAATTCGTTACAAAAACGTCTCAGTGATAAAAAATACACGGCAGTTCCATTCCTTTGCACCGATCGATAAATGTACGATAGCGAGTAAGTTATTTTCAGAAGACACGAAAACGGTAGAAAACAGTGTGTTCATTGAAATAACAAAGAGAAAGCGAGGAAAACGAAAATTGTAATTTTATATGTAGATTGAGAAAATCTCTGACTAAATTAAGCATGTTTTACCCTGAATTTTATGCGTTTATGTTTTGTTAATAACTGCAATACGTACAAAGGCTGAGAGAGTCCAGCCGCGTGACGTGCATAGAACCACAGAAAAATTATTTACTCATAACTTGCATTCGTGCACAAAGATGTTTTTCTACACATCGGTTACATAGTAAATAAGGAACATTTTCATGAAAAACCGAAACAAATATTGCGTGTAAATAAACAAAAAAATTCGTTTGTTTAAAAAATGGTTAATAAAAAAAGTTTATTTTTTTTTGTGCAAATGAAATTATTTTTAATTACCAACAAAAATTAATCTATCGACCCTGAAAATTTCATCAGGATTGATGAAAAAGTTCAAAAGTTATGAATTTTACAATGAAAATGTGCAAAAATGTTCAGGGTGTATAAACAACAAAAAACAAATTGAATTGACACGTGATAGTATATTACGCGACAAGGGGCGAAACCAAGCCAATACAAATGAGCGCGAATTGGCATTTCGAGGGAGCGTAGCCCCCGAGAAATGCCATCGCGCGAGTTTGTTTGGCTTGGTGAAGCCCCATTGTCGCGTACGATATTTTTCACAATAAAAACATCGAAAATACGGCGGCTTTCGTAGTCAGCGCAGCGGTACGAAAATAGCCGAATGCAGCCGAATGCAAGTAAGCGGGTGTGAAACTTTACAAACCCAAGGGTTTACAACCTCTATTTTACACACCTGAGGGTTTGTAAAGTACTTCCGTACCTGTTCGCTTGCATTCGGCTATTTTCGTCACGCTACGCAGATTACGAAAGCCGCCATTTTCGAAGTTCGTATTGTGAAAAAATTTTTTTCACACACTATTGTATATTAGAGCTTCAAAAAATAGAATCTTGCCCAAGACTTGGGTGAGACTGTGGCCACAGGCCCACCCAAGACTTAGGCAAGAGCTCTTAAAATTCTTGTTTAAGTCTTGGGCAAGTTATGGCATGTTTTGGTTTTATGGGATGTGTTTCGAGTAGGCCACTAAGATCTGTCGAAAGTAACGGTATCGACGACACCGCAAACGCTGCTTTGAAAAAAAGAAATGCAAAACGGTCCAGTGGTCTCACCAATAAAAATGATTTGTTGAGCAAAAAAGGGGTTTCATTTATTTATGTTAATAACCAACAATTATGCCCAAATAAATGTCCTAAAATTATACTACTTCAATGTGTTGTCCCTATAGAATTTTCTGAATTTTCTCAAAGAAGACAGAATCAATAAAAAATCTGCTACATTTACACAAACGAAGCCATGTAAAAAATATATATTTTCAAAACTCTCTCTGAAACTTGACATTGAATTTTGTTAATTTTCTACAATTGATCTCTTAGAGATAATGAATTAATAATTTGAATCAATTAAGAACAATTATTCAGTTTAAACTGGATAATAAATTGATCGTATTAACTAATTAGGGAGGATATATTGTGATACCAGAACTTAGATGTTTTCGATTTTAAATTATACAATACCTGCACATTTTCCTTTGAATCAAAAAGTATATAAAATACACAAGAACATTAAAAAAGTAACGTCCTGCATTGCGTACTGTTTTTTCAATAATTTATCAATGCTCTTTTGTAAATAAAGGGCCCTATCACTATCCATTCAACCGTCTCGTGGCACTGAACGCCTAGATACGGCACTGAAAGCCGTAAGTCCTATCTCTTATGTTTGGCCGCGAAATTTTGCTGAGAACAATAGGTAATAGCAGTCCATGTACTATAAAGTCTATGCTCTAGCGACAGCCAATCATAAACTTCAGAGTGAGAAAGAGCACGGTACCAAAAGTTTTCCTATCTTTCCATAAGAAAAAGATGCGCAGTGGTAGAATGCAGTAGAATGTTCGTCTAGTTCTATTGTCGATGATTGAGACTGGTAGCACTTTCGGGCGAGAGACAAAAATCCGATCCGGGTTGGATAATCTGGCCCGGATATCTCAAAATGACGCGGGAAATTTAAAATGCCGTAACGCTATAGCGTGACAGCAATATATTGGTGTATATGATATCCCCCCCCCCCCCACCTCCCACCACTTAGACCACACCTTGCCAATGTAAAGGCAGGCCGTCGCTTTTGTGTGCCAACAAATCCATTTTTCCCCTGAAGAAACCTTTTGTTTCTTCTATTATGAAACTTTACTTTGAAATCACTCATATGAAGGTTGTGATATCTAACAATTCGTCGATTTTCAAATAAATATGACACAAATGAAAGATGTGATATCACGTCGCGTCGATCTATTCTTGTATGATCAACTTCGTTTCTTCCCTACCGGGTAGGGTGAAACGGTTTCACAAGGTTTCATTGCGTTTCAGGAGGTTTCGTGAGGTTTCACAAAGTATCGTGTAAGTTTCGTTTTGCCAAAATACAATCGAAATGTTCTTGATGGTGTTAGGAGTAAGGCAGGTTGTATCAATCATCTTTTTATTGAAAAATTATTTTAATTTTGCTCGCTACTTTGCCGGTAGTAGTAGTTTTCTATATGACTCATGAAGTCATATAGAAAACTAGTTTCACAAGGTTTCACCGACCCAGTAGGGTTTAAAAAAACAAAAAAAAATATTTTTAAAAAACCAGTTAACCGAAGTATGAGTATCATACCAGAAACTGATGATTTGATGTTGAAAGGCAAGCGACGGTCCGCTTCGAATACTGCTTTAAAACGACCTTGCAAATTGATTATGATCATTTTTTCTAGACAAGAATGTATTTTTAATTATTTTCCGTTGTGATACGTGCTGTTGCAAGAAATGTCGAGAAATTCAGACATGAATATACTTGCAAATGCTTTTAAGTTGAAATTGATAGCTTAAGCGGGAAACCAGATATTGAACCTTAAATGACTGGCCAAACAATATTCGATTTTATTTAGTGGAATGGTTTTTGATCATATGCGCTGCTCTTATTTTTGACGAAAGTGTTGTGTATATGTGTTAGGCAAATTTTTTACAGAAAATTAGGCAGAATAATAGAATAAGTCCAGTAAAAATATATACTAATTATAATATACTAATTGGTTCCCGGTCACTTCCCCGATAGCAAAATCCCGACAGACCATATACCCGACACACTATTGCCCCGACAGACCATTTGCCCGACGACTTTTTTCCCGACAACCTTTTTCCCGACACCAATTTCCCGAAAGACAATTCCCTAACAGACATTTTGCCCGATGCTCAAAATTCGGTACAAAATTCGACATTTTTGAAGCGCAATAAAAACTTACTGAAAGATTTTTCCGGGAAAATGTCAACGCAGTTCAAGCACTCGATATGACTGAACAAAATGACATATGGTATGTGTTACCAACAGCGGTACAAAACAGAACGCCATCCATTGAAAAAACCGGAAATTACTTAGGAGTACACCTGGTAAATTGACAGTAAACGATTCTGAATAATAAGATTTTTGTCGGGAACATAGTCTGTCGGGAAATTGGCTGTCGGGAAAAAAGTTGTCGGGAAAATGTCTGTCGGGATAAAGGTCTGTCGGGAAAATGGTCTGTCGGGATTTCGCTTTCGGAATTATGGACGGGAATCATACTAATTATATATCGTCATATATAATAAATGCTAATTATATACAATATAAGTTTATAAATGAAAAGTTACCACGTTTGCCTTGAAATTTTTCTCGTGAAAACGAATCGTTTAACACTTTTTGCCAAGTCACCTGCGTCAACCATCTACGACAGCAATAACTTTTTCTCTTGTCAGTAAAATATCAAAGAAACGCTTACATAGTCCCTTTTAGATCGAAATCTTTTACATAAGTATTATTTTCAATAGAAAAATGTCATTTCGGTTTTGATGGTAGAGCAATTTTAGTCAAATGGAATATATTTTTTTAATGTGCATGCATGTAGTTAAAACTTTTAGAGTTTAGACTCCACGGTTGCTGATATTTGGAACTGTTTTCGTCAATTGCTCAACAAATTATAAATAATATATTGCATAGAGAGTTTTGGTATTGGTTTAAGTCATAAAAATATATTAGATGCACGTTCAAAGGGCAATCGATGGTCAATAAATATGAATACCCAGCTAACTGCGTACCTCATCAAAGTTCTATATACTCTGTTTATTCCTCAGAGTAAATTTTCACTATGTATCGAGTTTAAATACTGTCACTCGAACAAGGAGTAAATATTCATTTCCAGGAATTCAGGAAGTATATTTCGAATTATTTTAAGGTAATGTAATAGTAAATATAAATCTTTTAATAATTGCGAAATTCTTATCAGGTGACCGTATGAAAAATTTGATAGAAAATTAAATCCAGATAATTTTTTTTAGAGTGGCCTTATACGGATTGAAATATTTCATATGGAAATTCGGATCGTTATATACTTCTTACGAGTATCACAGTCTTAAGTGTACAAGTAGTTTGCAGCTTCAGTAATATAAAAGGTTAAGTTTGGAAAGGGTAAGATAAGATAATATCAAGTGCAAGAAAACAAGTTGAAGAGTTTTGTTTAGCCCACCTAAAAAAATTAATGTTTAAAGCAAAAAAATTTTCTGAAAAATGACAACATTTAACAAGGCTGAAACGTTTAATTGAAAAATCAATGTAAAGCAATAACTAGGCACTAAGTTGCTATTACAAAAAACTCGCCAATACTGTCAAGTGATCATGTTCATAGAAGACATTCGGTTGTATGCGTCATCACAACGGAAAATAATTAAAAATACATTCTTGTCTAGAAAAAATGATCATAATCAATTTGCAAGGCCATTTCAAAGCAGTCCCTAGCGAAACGCTCACGAGAGTTAACTCTCGCCAACTCTCGCCAACTCTCGCGAGGCCAAAATAAGGGTCTTTGAAGTTTAATTTGCATGGTTTTTGATTGCAGAATCAAACATTTTATAAAAATAAGTTATTCTGAAAAGGTTACACAACATAGAGTTGTAAAACCTTTTCAGAATCACTGATTTTCATAAAATGTTCGATTCTGGAATCAAAAACCATGCAAATTAAACTTCAAAGACCCTTATTTTGGCCTCGCGAGAGTTGGCGAGAGTTGGCGAGAGTCAACTCTCGCCAAGAAGAGGGAAGTTACATAAATTTTTTAATTATAGTCGAAGGGAGGATTGTGTTCAAGACTTTGTTGGGTAGCATAAAGTTTGTTGTTTGAAGTGAAAATTCCTTGAAAGCAACGTGGAAATTTTTCTTTTTGAATACTTTTTTTTTCTCTTTTATCGTTAAATTTCATAAGTTCGAAACTTCATATAAATGTTTTTTTCTAAAAATTTGTATAAACAAGTTGCGAGAATAATAAATCTTGCAAATAAAATTAGATAACTTTTTTAATTTTGAGTATTTTGTAAAATGGCAAAAGAAAAAAAGTCTTTAATTTCATAAGGCATATCGAGGGTTTTTTTTTTCACGGGGAATAGGATAGACCCTCTACTTGAAAAATTGTATTTTTCTTGGTTTTAACGAATGCCGTAATCGAAAAATTATATCATATGTAAAAAAAGACAATGAATACATATTTAGCTATCATGCGGTTATAACAAAGTCTTCTACATAAAAATAATGTAATTTTTCGATAAAAGGAATCGTAAAAATATAAGAAAAATATAAATACTAAATTAAAGTTGAATATATTCGTGTTTCAAAAAAAAAAAAAAAATTGCGACCGTCGGGAATCGAACTTGCACTGTCGTGGTTACGAGGCAGACACACCATATCCTTTACGCTGATATTCCTTTTGATAAGCTGTACTTTGTGAAGTACGTAGCTCTGCCACATTTATTTTTATAAATATTCTTCGCTAACCAATGGCCGTTTTGATGAAATATTTTACGTGCATACTTGAAAGGACCCCATTAGCCACAGAAGGTTCTATAAACGTTCAAAAAACGTTAAAAAATCTTTTTGGAAAGATTCTACAAACGATTCAGGAACCTTTTAAACGTTTATGAAACGTTTATAGAACCTTGAAATGTCCGCCTATAAACGTTCGTGAAATCATTTAACAAACGTTTGAGAACATTTATAGAACGTTCATGAGAACCCTTAGACCATTTAGTACATGGACTGCTAATACCATAGTAAAAGCATTGGAATCAGGCGTGGCTGGATAGTGACGTCACACGACGCACCAGTGCCGTATGAAAGCGCTCAACGGCCTGCGCCTTTCAGACATGTAATTTAATGTGGGGTGACCCCACATTAGAAGTATCTCGTTCAATTGTTGTAATATTCAAATTTTTACGCAGAATTGCATTGAAACTCGTTCGGAACGCCTACGAGTATATTTTTAATAAAATTCATTTAACAAATACATAACAAATTCTATATTTTCAAAAGTATCTACTCTTTACTCGCAGTTTGTACAATGCTATTTTTTAATTTTGTTTTGTATTCAGTAAATTAAATGTAAATTTATTTTGAAAAACGGGAAATTCATAAAAAACCACGTGAAAGTATTAATTCAAGCCATTTATTCAAATATCGTACATGGCGTTACTGATGTTTGAAAAGTACAATTTTCGTGTGGAAATGCCTAACATGTTTAGCGATTTTTGAGTGTTTTTTTTCCTCGTGGTGCATTCGGATTGTTAAAAACATTCTTCCGATGAATGCAATCAATTCAAAGTAATGATCCGGGAAATGATCGAAATGCTCCGAGGAAAAAAAAATCTTCGATTTCGAAGAACTCAATTGTTTTAAAACTTGTTCCTTGAAAAAAAAAAAAGAAAAGAGAACGTTTTCTAATGAAATTTCGGTTGGAAGTTACAAATTTTGCCATATGTAACTCAAAACAATAAATACCATTTGTTTCGATCACCACATCCATTGACGAAGGTTCATCGTTTTTTCCATTCATGACCACATTTTGGGCTCTGTAAAAAAAAGCACTGTATAAAACAATAATATCAATGACGAAAAGAAAAAATTCTGTTTCAATTATACACTTTCAGTAAAAAAAATGTCACTGATATCAAAAATACACATCTCTATTTGTTTGTTTAATATTTTGTGCGTTCTTTGGTTTAGAAAATGGTTTTCCATCACAAATACAGGCGCACTCGAGAATAGGAGAAAAAGGTATCATACAATGTAGAACCCTGATTTCGTGGGAACCTACTGGATTTGAAACGAAATTGTTTTTACACTTCAAACATATAATACCCTTCATTGTATTTAAAAAAATGTTAAAAAATTGAATTTTCAAAAACATTAAAACTGAATAGCCTGACTTCTATTATGAATTTTCGACAATTTTCTGAATATTCCCATATGAATTTAAATCCCAATAAGATTGAGGCAGGTCTAACGAATTTTTTATAAATGTATTCATACTCGTCATTGATTTTGAACAAAGTTGGAATTGCTGTTTTTTCAAGAACCACGCGTCCGCCAGTGCCTGGAAGTTTGCAAAAGTGTTGCCTTTCAAAATGCTGGCTACATAAACGTGCATTATCCGGGACAGAGTTGCCACGGTTGCAAGCCTTTATCCATAACATTCTCCTATCATCGTTTGGAAACCTGTGGAATGAATTACTTAATTAAAAATCTTTAACGTAGAATTATAATTAAAAATTGCAAAGCTAACATTCATTTGAAATACCAACGCCTTTAAGTCATAATTATGAATGTTTAACATGTAGAGCCTTCATTTTTTTACTTTTACCATTTTTCGTTCTTGACGTTTTCGACGATACTTTCGATATTTGTAAGATTGTAATTAAAGAGCAATCTACAGCAAATGAGTCACTGACCAAAAAAACGCGATGGCTCGCAAAATAATTGGCTACGAAAAATTTCGACATGAAGAAACCTTTATTTCCATGGCAGGAAAATTACAGGGAAAGTCATTTATCACTGGCAGAAAAATTCAATTTTTTCTCCTGCATATTTCTACAAAAAGACAGAATAAGAAATCGACTGGAAGAAATTTCAATACACCTTTTCTTATTAGGTCATTTTTATTAATTAATTAAGTAAAAAAAGTTATGATTTAATTAATTAATTGATTCATTAAGTCATTATTTTTTTATTAAGTCATATTATTTCTGTTACTGTCTACTTTCATTTCAATTTTCGTACATTACAAAAATCGGAATTTTTGTTTCTTGAAGTACGTGTGTATGTAGAAAAATTCAAGTCTAGTGAGTATTTTATTAGTGATTAAAAAATACATAGAAGACCTGGAAATCAAAGTCGACTAACCCACATTTCAATAAGCCTGGTTTCTTAGGTAAACAGCGAAGAAAATAAGCTTTATCAAAAAGTGGGTTAGCCAATTTTGACTTCCATGTTTTCATATGTTGTATATTGATATGCAATTTATATATAAGCAATAGAAGA
Source organism: Platygaster robiniae (assembly GCA_028476575.1). Lineage (NCBI taxonomy): Eukaryota > Metazoa > Arthropoda > Insecta > Hymenoptera > Platygastridae > Platygaster > Platygaster robiniae. Next base: position 19,250,918 of record CM052022.1, on the reverse strand, counting down.
AATAAAAATGAATCTTGTTTTGATTATTGCATTTTCATTAAGCATAAGGAAACACTGAAACTGTAAATAAAACATTCACGTACGTGAAAAATGATAAACCAGAGCCCGTTCTTTCCTGACAAAAAAAGCACACCCTCCCACGATTTTGTTTCTTCCCTTGTATTGAAATAATGCCTGGAACATTTGGACTGGACTGTTCCTTGTTGAATCCAGCGTTGCCATCAGACTTTGTCAGGCGAATTATTCTCGCATTTAATGCAGTACTAAAAAAAAAGAAAAATATATTTTGTAGAAATAAATATTCCAGTATTAAAATTGAGCTGCTTCAACAAATTAGACTAGAAGGATCGATATCAGCTGAAAAACAGTTCTATTTTTTTGACTTCATAATGAGTACATCAAAGAGAAATGAAAACAATTGTATTCTTAACATTGTTTGAAATATTTAAAATATAATACTCACTCATCGATGTGACGGATCGACGGTATTGTGCCTTTTTTCAAAATTCGTTTTTGTGTTTCGCCATTTCCAAAAAAATCAGATGGGACAAAATGCCTGTTGCAAAATCGGGCATTTTCGACTTTGCCTTTAATGGATTCAGCAGATAGACCAAAGAAACCTAGCCACTCATTTTTTCGATCTTTTGGAATGATATTGAGAACATTACAGACATGTATACGATTTTTGTTTTCGTGAATTAGATATCCAAATAACAAACAACTACATACCTGTGATACGATATTCGATTTTCACGATCGTTTTTGATTTGGCCACATATAAAGCAGCAATGGGAACTTGTCATTTTTTATTGTGTGCCTTTGTCGCGAACTTTATACGGCTTTTCATAATTTTCTTGAAAGACACTTTTATTTAACGTAATGCCGATGTTTACATTCATCAACTGTCTCGATTTGTTTACATTGGTTTTACGATCGGGAGGCGTCGTTGTCACGTCGGGAAGATCCGTCGTCGTGTGACGTCATTGTCCTTTCTCCTATGTTTCCACGGCAAATGGCGGCCAACTGGCAGTCCATGTACTAAATGGTCTAAGTGAGAACCTTATTTGAACGATTTCATGCGTTCATAGAACGTATTTATGAAACGTTTGTAGAACGTTTCTCGAAGTTTTAAAAATGTTTTACATAACTTTTTCATAACCTTACTTAACGAATTGAACATTTTCGTAAGAACATTTCTAGAACGTTCTAAATCGTTTCCCAGTGAACAAGAGGTCTCACTGTGAGCTCGCTATTTCCTCCATAAATCGAGCTCACTGTGAGTTCACTGGGTAAGGCTTTTTTTTGCAAATATGCAACGATTATTGAAAGTATATACTTCGATTACATTGTTTATTATGGATAAAATATATGATTGAACGGCTGAGAATAAAATTCGGACGAGTAGAGACTCATACAGACAAAAACATATACTTTCGTATCTCTCTGTCTCTTACCCTTCCGGTGTATTACACTGTCAGCCGTTCAATAATTTAATTTTATTTCAACAATATCGGTGGAATTGAGAAAATTCCGCCCGATTTCAAAAAACATTGCGAAACGTCTTTGCGTTCGCGCTGATACGAATCATTATGCGTCATACTTATTGTATCAGTGCTAAACTTGTGAAATGAGAAAAAAAAAGTAGACTTCCATCTGGTGGCTCGCGCAATAAATACTGTTAAGGCAAGAAATATTCAAATTTGAGCGCGACATATTTAAAAATCTGACGCACATCAGTATTAACTGCGAGGGCCACCAGATAGAAGTCTACTTTTTTTTCTCATTTCACAAATTTAGCACTGATACATGAAATATGACGCATAATGATTCGTATCAGCGCGAACGCAACGTCGTTCCGCAATGTTTTTTGAAATCGGGGGGAATTTCCTCAATTCCACTGATTTTGTTGAAATAAAATTGAATTATTGAACGGCTGATAGTGTAATACACCGGAAAGGTAAGAGACAGAGAGATACGAAAGTATATGTTTTTTGTCTGTATGTGTCTCTACTCGTCCGAATTTTATTCTCAGCCGTTCAATCATATATTTTATCCATAATAAACAATGTCAATGAAGTATATACTTTCAATAATCGTTGCATATTTGAAAAAAAACCTTACCCAGTGAGCTCACAGTGAGCTCAATTTAGGGAGGAAATAGCGAGCTCACAGTGAGACCTCCCGTTCACTGGGAAACGATTTAGAACGTTCTAGAAATGTTCTTAAGAAAATGTACAATTCGTTAAGTACGGTTATCAAAAAGTTATGTAAAGCGTTTTTAAAACTTCGAGAAACGTTCTATAAACGTTTCATAAATACGTTCCCCGAACGCATGAAATCGTTCAAATAAAGTTCTCATGAACGTTCTATAAATGTTCTCAAACGTTTGTGAAATGATTTCACGAACGTTTATAGGCGGACATTTCAGGGTTCTATAAACGTTTAATGAACGTTTAAAAGGTTCCTGAATTGCTTTGTTAAAATTGGCAGCTCGCAATGCGCCTCGGCTGTTTCTAGTTACGATTTGAAAGGTGGCGCGTGAGTCGGCCACCATGTTGCCTCGAATGAGATAAACTACTTTTGCTGTGATCGACCGAGTATATTATATAACTAATTTTAAGTTCTTTGTATTATTCGAGTATCCGTCTAGATAACTTCAAATGAAAAGACGAGGAACAAATAGATAACTTTACGTGCGGTTTTTCTATGTACAGTTTTGTTTTCAACGAGCAGCGGAGAAATAAAGAAATCGGAGTGAGTAAAAGTGGGTTTTTATTACGAAAGAATTCGTGGCTGGAAAGCAAAATAATTGCGCACGGGGGTGCGAAGCGTGGTCGGCTACGAGGGACGGAATTTCTCATCTCGAGGGAATTCGAGGGAATCGGGTCTGGTATAAATACTGAGTTTGAAATCGAAAGAATACAGCGTTTGAAATCGAAAGAATGCTGCGCTTGAAGTCGAAAGAAAGAAAAACAAAAGAACGGGAAAGGAAGAAGTATAATGAGGGGGGCTGTTCTGCAATTGGGGGAAGGCGGCGTACTCTCCAGGAGAAGATCTCGGAACCGCTCGCTTGGAGTGATTTGCGAGTGCTCGACGATGTTTTTGGGGGTGAGCGAATTTTCGATGGCGTCCCTTATGAGATCGAGGTGTCAATTATGGTTTCGGGGTGCGGAAGGGGGCGCCCTGTCGGCCGCGTCGTGGCGTGGGGCGGCTGTTGCATGGTGGCCCGCGACGCCGGCGTGGCGCGTGCGCTGTCTCTATTTGATGGTGGGGCGGGGCCGTGCGTCGCGGCGGCGCTGGCGCTGTGGCGGTTGCGTGTAGTGGCGCCTTAGCTCGGCTTAACCTTGAGTGACAGGATCTGTTGATTATAGATGGAGGACATTATTGAAGAGGTAAAAAGCGCTCAGGCTTAGCTGACAAAGCAGGATCTGGGTGAGGGACTGAGACAGGCCGATTTTAAAATCGGGCGTGTTCTCCAGGGCCACGTCATATACGTATCAAGGATCGAGGGCGATAATTCGAGTTTTTCCATACGTGAGTTGGTTATTTGACATATATATGGGCTATATCGGTTGCTTGTGTCATAGCTAATCGAGGTTGAGACACGATTTGGATCAGGGGCGGATCCAGAAGTTTTTTTTGTTTTTATTTTGGGATATTGATGTGGGGTGTCAGTTTTTTTTTTTTTTTTTTTTTGAAAAAAAAAGTAAGGAGGGGGGGAGGGCTTGAGACTCTTGAAAACCTCTTTTTCAGAATTCACGTCCGATGTAAATGAGATCGAGGTGATAACGAAGATCGAGAGTCACAGTGGAAAAGCACTGAAAATTGGACCTAGGGGAATTTGTCGCATGCGCAGACCCGGGTCGATCGATGTTCGAGTTTCCCATATCCTTCTAGTTTTCGATTTTCAGAACGGAACGTTGAGGCAAATGAATGGGAATTCGAAGAGGTTGTCGAAGAGGAAGTTTTGATGAACGAAGCAGAAAAAAATAAGGAGAACACCGAGGATGGAAATAAAGAATAAGCGCTGAAGACTGGGGTCCAACAAGAGAATAAAGAAGAAACGCCGAAGACCGAGGTCAAAAAGTCGGTTAATGAGGCAACCAATCAGCGAATAAGCAGCTTGCGATCGTCGAAGACGCCGTTGGCAGAAGAAATCGAGAAAATCAAAGGATACGAGGAAATTAAAAAGGCGCTGAAGATTATGTCAAACCGACATAATGGAATGTTGGACGCCCTATACAGCGTCACTGGGGCGCAGATCAAAATGACGCAATCGATTGGGAAAATCAAACTGAAGTTATTGAAGAAAAAGGAGAAACCGGCGGCCTCCACTTCACAACAGCATAAGAAAATCGAAAGTCAAAACGAAGATCGAGAGAACACGCTTAAAGAAGAATTGGAAGAAAAGGAAAGGAAACTGAAAGAAGAAGAAAAAGAAATCGAAAGAAGATGGAAGCTGTTGAAAGAACGAGAAACGGGAATGAAGAAAATCGAAGAAAAGAACAGAGGTAAAAGAAACAAGCGAAGGGCGAGTACGAGAAGTGTCTGATAACGAGTTGAAAGATTTGTATTCGAAGGATCCCATCAAACGGGATTACAAACTAACCTCGAAAGTAAAAAATCGAAGTTTGGGAGAACATGTTATTCTCTGAACTTAGGGCGAAGACCCTCCTCGATGTTGTTGTAAAAGAAATAGAGACGATTAGGGTTTTTTCTCGAATTGTGCAAGAAACTCGGAAGGGTATAGTTCGCGACATTATTTTGACTCGTGTCGATGAGCCATATATTTCGAAAGTGATAACTATGGAAGAACCCGGAGAGATACTGAACCGACTTCGACAGATACGGTTGGGGGAGTTGAACTACACTCCCGGTTCGGTATTGAAAGAGCTTACGTCACTGAGGTTTGGCCCCAAACGGGAAAGCGCGGCAAGCTTTAATATCAGATTCGAGGAAATAGTTCAGAGACATGATGTACTGCCTAATATTGAAAAATTGACAGAATCTCGACTGAGCTCGATTTACTATGAGGCTGTAGCGCCCGAATGTCAGCTAATACAAACAATGTATTGGATGACAAGGCAGGCAGGGAAGAAGTGTACTATCGATGAACTAAAGGCAATGTTGTTGCAGGCGGAGGTCGATGTAGGTCGAAAGATCGAGGCGGGGACGGCGTTTCCATGCAGGCGAAAGGAGAAAGTGCTTCATCTGCGAGGATAGGTCCCATATTGCACGGGACTGTCCAGAGAAGAATACAGGAAAACGAATCTGCTATAAATGCAGGAGGATGGCATATCACACGGCGGAGGAGTGCAGAAGTGCAAAGCGACGAGGCGATGATCGAGTCAACGACGGGAACAAGAGGTATGTGAAACGAGGTTTGAATGTGAAAACTATGAGCGAGCCGCAGAGTAGATTCGATGATTGATCTGGAAATCGAAAGAATTTGAAAAGAAAAATCGAAGAATCAAGAGATCGAAAGAAAATGAGTGGGGTAGAGAAATTCAAAAGTTCTCGAAAGGTATCGAATGGAGAGGTGAATCTCGCAGATGATCAGATATCAGATGGATCAGCCGATCATCCTGACGCTGATGTCAAAGGTAAGAAATATGTCATAAATAGAGGTATGATGTTCGTCACCGACTCAGGCGCTACGGAACATCTAATGAAGACGGGCTTCGAGCTGAGAAATTTTCGGCGGGATTTAGACGGTTTTGTAAGAAGCGCAAATAGGGCACGAAGTGCGGATTTGAAGATCGATGGTAGGGGGGAACTTTGTCTACGCACAGGTGGTGAATCAGGACGTGTCGTGAGGCTATTGAATGTAGTTGTGTTAGGGTCCTTGGGTCGAAATCTATTGTTTTTAAGAAGATTTGCCGAAGTGGGTCTAGGAATTTATCTTGACGACAGGGTCTTGGAGATTTTCGATAGAACGACAGGTGGAGTAGTTATGGAAAGACTCTACAAGAGTCCTTTCTGGGAAATGAACTTCGAAGTATGTGATTCTAAACATCGAAAGGGGGGGCGACATTATTCGAGAGTCACGTGTGAGGCCAGCCCAGTGGAAGAGACAAAAGAGATCTCGGATACGGAGGAAGCTAACGACGAAAATAAAGTAATTGAAGGAAGAGAATCGATCGACACGACAAACAGTCAGAGGCAAAATGGTGAAAATTTGACAGAAACGGGGGAAGAAAAGAGTAAACTCGAACTCACGATAGAAAACCAGGAAGAAAGAGTAGAGCCAAAATCGTGTCGACAGATTTGAGACCCTTCTGAAGTCAAATTTTGATACGACTGTTCTGGAAAGAAAAATTGCAGATTTAGACGACATACCAGATTATGAGTGGCAGGAGGGAGATGAGGAAAAAATGGACCGAGGAAAAACGATGGCCGAGTCGAAAGAAATAAGCGAGGGGATGCTATGGCACCTCCGACTTGGACATGCGTCTGTGAAATATCTACAGAAACTCAAGCTCATGGACGATCGACTGAAAAATGTGGAACTGGATGATTCGATAACTCGATGTGAGGTTTCCATGATAGCGAACATAAAAAAGACTGCCTTTCAAGGAAGAAAGATGGAGAGCGAACAGACCATTACAGTTGATACACGCGGATTTGATGGGCAAAATATCACCAGCTACCCACCCAGGAAAAAGAGTCTTTATAGCGGTGTTTATCGACGACTTTTCTCGACTGGCAATGGCCTATCCGATGAAATCGAAAGATGAAGCTAGACACTATTTAGAAGTATTCCTTCGAACGGCCCGGAATATGCTGGGAGAGAACTCGAAATTTTGTTACTTGAGGGTAGACAAAAGGACCGAATTCACAGAGGGTCATACCGTGAAGGTCTTGAAAAAGGAGAGAGCAGAGTTGAAGGCATCGGCTCCTCACAGCCCCCAGCACAACGACATGGCAGAGCGATTTAACCAGACATTACAGGCGAAGGCGAGGGTGTACATGGCTGACTCAGGGCTGCCTAGAAATTTCTGGGACCTGGCGTTGGGAGCGGTAGTGCATGCGTATAATCGCACACCACACTCCTCGATAGAATACTTAGTACCGATGGAAGTTTTCGCTCCTGGGGTACATTGCCATACGGATCAGATCAGAAGGTTTAGCTGTCAGTAGATATGCAAAGACAGTTCTGGATCCCTCCACTCCTACTCCCATCACGTGACCCCCCTCGCAGGCCCCGCCCGCTCCCCGCGTCGGTAAGGTAGAGCACCAAGATGGCGGCGGTCGGTAAAACAGGGCGTACCCTGGGTCGGTAAGGTAGGAACTTGGTCAGTAATACCTGAGGTCGGTTATACTTCCTGTTAGTAAAACAAATGATGGCTGTCGGTAAAATAATATTGTAGCGCTACGGTGTCGCGCTATGATTTTGCTTGACTTTTGTCGCTACAACACAGCGATTACCCTGATTCAATTGACATGCGCAATGCGAAACTAGGCAATATATTTATTATTATGGAAGTGATTAATTTTTTTGTGCAAGGAGCCCCACCCCGCCCCTTGCTGTGGAGCACAACCGTTTTATTTGCCCCTCCATTTTTTTTTCTGAATTACATTCAATTTTCATCGAAACAACTTTATTATGCAACATTATACATTATTTTCAATACATTCATTTCTCCAAAGTGAACTCGCAGGCGTTGAATTTCCCTCCGAGAAGACGAAAATTCACTGGACTCGTAGACTTGATAGAGGCTTCAATTTTTCGTAGCTCTTTCGGTTCCTTCCGTAGAGTCTCGCAGATCCTTTCTGGCAGAAAAACCTCAAACTTTGTATCCAGGGCAATGATGAATTTAGTTCCAAATTTTGTGTCAACGGAGCGAATTCCAGTTACAGGCAAGCTTTTGTCAACCTCCATCTCGGCAAGCCTCTTCTTTGGAAGAAAATTTCCTCCACGAGCAACTTGGTTGAGCTTGGCGAAATCCATATTGTTCATTCAAAAATCGTCTTCGGAATGATGTTCTGTGCTCAAGCTTCTATACTCGTAAGAGTTTATGACTAACTGCGCAGACGTAGTAAACGCGAATCAACCAATCATAGCGTGCGAGAGTAGGGGATTGACCAATCAGAGTATGCGTCATCACGACAAGTTTAAACACGTTTATTCTAGGAAACGATGGCGTCATCACGACAAGTTTAAACACGCAAGCGTGAACCTTGAAATGATATATTTAGAATGCGTAGACTAAACAATTCTCGACAAGCTTAAGCATGTTTATTCTAGGAAACGATGACGTCATCACGACAAGTCTTACTACGCTCATCTATTTTTCATCACATCATAGTACATGAGATAAGATTCGTCATCAACTGGGTTGTATTTCGCGGGGTAGTATGGGTTGTTGGCAAACGCATATCTATTACTGCATTGACTAATGCCTCCGCGGATACCCCGCTCGATGAACAATACCATGTCTATGTCTGTGAGAAGTTCCAGTTCGATACATGTATGCTTGAGCATAGCATCCCATGTGAGTCCGGGTGTCGTGTAGTAATGTGCTGGGTCGAGTTTGTACGCCTTCATACATTCCTCCCGAAAGTTCTCGAAAACATCTGCCAGAAGAAGAACATCGGTCTTGAGGTAGATGTCAGAGTATTGCCCAAGCGTTGTGACGTTGAAGACATTCCACACTGCCTGCGCATGTTCATAGTCTGCGTCCGAAATGTCGGTATCGGTGAGGCTGCTGTGGAAATCGTCTTTGGTTGGAAGCTCGTTGTTGTCAAGTTTTTCCCATGAATCAAGGTATTCATAGGGGAAAACGCCTTTTTTCATAAGAAGTTCGAGTTGCTCCTCACTGTAGCTAATGCAGTTCTTTCGGACAATGACTTTTTCGTTAAGATATGAAGCCAGTTTTTCCAAGGATGATGCTATGAATCTGAAGGAGTCGATGAAGCGCAAGGATATTTTACTGTCTTTGATGAACTTGGTGAATGAGATGTAGCGCTCCATCGCCAGAGCTAGCAGTTGAATACGTCCTTCAATGCATTGTGCAATTTGTTTTACAATGAGATGAGCATCATACCCACTGAGGTTGTGAAACACTACCGGGATGGTGAGTGAATCTCGGTACTGCAAATTGCATCTGTTGTGAGCGGCTCCACGAAACTTTCCCGTTAGATGACAGTGGTCGCGCACTTTCTTATCCTTGGCGGTAAACGGTTGGTGACAGATGTGACATGAGGGAGCTGTTTTGAAGGTTGTAGATTATTCCAGAGTGAGCGGTGTCATTGCCTTTGGTTTTTTAAAGAGGTCCTCCACGTTGTGGGCGAGGGTCACCAATTCGTTTGCAAACCATTCACCAGGCTTGTGTCCACGGAAACTCTGATATCTTGATTGCTTGTCGTCATAGCTACACTTTACGTAGTATCCCACGCTGCAAGCCTCATGAATTTGAACTATTTTTGTGTTACGACCAGCTTGTTCATCCACTTTTTTGAGTAAACACTCAAAGTCAGCGTAAACGATATAGGGCACTCTCTCGGAATTCTTGAAATTTTTGAATCCAAGTTTACTGTGCTTCACTTCAAGTAGTTTAACAGCTTGCGTCTTCATTTCATTGCAATCGACTTCATGTGCAGTCAACTTGTCGTTGGTGTGAAAATAATGAAGGCATCGATCACATATAAACTTTTCTCCATCATGTTTGGACAGTTGTTTGCTGACAAGGCGAGAGAGGTCCTTTATCCAGACATAATGGAAACGCAGAGGCTCGTTATTCTCTTCAGTTTCTTTCTCGTTTTTCTCGTCTTCTTCGACATAGAAATATTGTGTAAAGAGAAGGTTCACGTGAAGTATTTTCTTATGTGCTGTGACGTGTATTGGGAGAACGTCATATCGTCCTTTATTCATTTGAAGTATATAGACGTTTACGGAAACGTCATTTTGTTGCTCGAAAAGATGCACTTGTTTTGGCATCACAGGAAATTTTATTCCGTCAAAGTTGAGATCATTCTCATAATTCTGGTAGTTGAAGAGACGAGCGATATTTGTTTTTGCAGGATGTAGCGCTGAAAGAATGGCCCACTTGAAGCACTGATCATCAAAGTTCTTGACATTCACACAAGCCTTCTTATTCTTGATGGATGGAGGTAGTTCCATGTAAGAGCTCCCGTGCGTGGGTTTGTATGAATTTAATTCACAGCAAGGCTGATGATGCTGCGCAACGTCCATCCAGAGTCACGTTCTTGGAACTCCTCGATTTTTCTTGGTAATTGAGTCTGTACATGTTTGGTGAACCATTCACCCAGGTCCGTTGTTTGGAGGATGGGCGCGTTTTTCGTGAAGAAGGCCTTGATCTCGGTGACTTCCTTGTCGTCCTTGACAACACTGAATTCGACCTCGAGAGAGTTGTTCACTTTCAAAGCGTTATGGCTTTCGAGAACTTTTTAGATCTTCTCGATAAACACCGCCTTGGCTTCTTCGAGAAAATTTTGCAGGTCCAAATGCCGAAGGTTCGCAATTAGCCCCGTTTGGAGACGATTGTCGAAAGCTGAATCGACATCCTCCCACTTGACGCGCACTGGATTTCGCGCACCAAGATCACCACCACACACTTTTCGCGCACCAAGATCCCCACCATGTACTTGTTCACTTTGTACATCGCGTACAAGTTTTTCACTTATCAAGCAATTATAGCTCTTCAATTGTAAAATTATTTGCGCGCACTGTAATTTCACTGTTTGTCGTTCACGCGGGATCGAGACATGATGCGCAAAGTTTTTTAGTTCCGCGATGGATGTGACGGCCTCCTCGATCAAAGTCGTCGCCTCGAGCGGATCGACTGGACGGATCGACAAAAGCCGACGTTGGCGTCGTACAACTTGTTTTGCTGCGTTAATAGACATGTTGACGTTCGTGAGAAAAACTGAAGCTCTCGCTCGGGAACTCCGTATTTATGGGATGTGATAGCGCTGCGATCGCGCGCTGTTGTCATGGCAACGCCTGCGCAAGGTTAACTGCGTATGCGCATAATAATGCTCTGTAATTGGTTCAAATGAAAGGAGTGGGGTTGTGATTGATCGATCAAGTTCTAAAAATAGATGAGCGTGTTAAGACTTGTCGTGATGACGTCATCGTTTCCTAGAATAAACATGCTTAAGCTTGTCGAGAATTGTTTAGTCTACGCATTCTAAATATATCATTTCAAGGTTCACGCTTGCGTGTTTAAATTTGTCGTGATGACGTCATCGTTTCCTAGAATAAACGTGTTTAAACTTGTCGTAATGACGCATACTCTGATTGGTCAATCCCCCACTCTCGCACGCTATGATTGGTTGATTCGCGTTTACTACGTCTGCGCAGTTAGTCATAAACTCTTACGAGTATAGAAGCTTGAGCACAGAACATCATTCCGAAGACGATTTTTGAATGAACAATATGGATTTCGCCAAGCTCAACCAAGTTGCTCGTGGAGGAAATTTTCTTCCAAAGAAGAGGCTTGCCGAGATGGAGGTTGACAAAAGCTTGCCTGTAACTGGAATTCGCTCCGTTGACACAAAATTTGGAACTAAATTCATCATTGCCCTGGATACAAAGTTTGAGGTTTTTCTGCCAGAAAGGATCTGCGAGACTCTACGGAAGGAACCGAAAGAGCTACGAAAAATTGAAGCCTCTATCAAGTCTACGAGTCCAGTGAATTTTCGTCTTCTCGGAGGGAAATTCAACGCCTGCGAGTTCACTTTGGAGAAATGAATGTATTGAAAATAATGTATAATGTTGCATAATAAAGTTGTTTCGATGAAAATTGAATGTAATTCAGAAAAAAAAAATGGAGGGGCAAATAAAACGGTTGTGCTCCACAGCAAGGGGCGGGGTGGGGCTCATTGCACAAAAAAATTAATCACTTCCATAATAATAAATATATTGCCTAGTTTCGCATTGCGCATGTCAATTGAATCAGGGTAATCGCTGTGTTGTAGCGACAAAAGTCAAGCAAAATCATAGCGCGACACCGTAGCGCTACAATATTATTTTACCGACAGCCATCATTTGTTTTACTAACAGGAAGTATAACCGACCTCAGGTATTACTGACCAAGTTCCTACCTTACCGACGCGGGGAGTGGGCGGGGCCTGCGAGGGGGGTCACGTGATGGGAGTAGGAGTGGGGGGATCCAGAACTGTCTTTGCATATCTACTGCTGTCTGATGTCAAGAAACAAGGTACGCCGGAGACGAAGTTCTCTGGGAGAGGAATTAGAGTGGTTCACATTGGATACACCGAGACAACTTATCAGTTGCTACATCCCAGAACGCGAAAAATAATAGAGTCACGGAATGTGAGATTTAACGAGAGACTGGTGTACAATGATCGATTTGGAAAGGACTCAAAGTTGGAACTGCCAGAGGAAACAATTGAAGACGGAAGAAAACAGGATTGGTTTACGGAATTCGGAAGTGAACAAAGGGGAGAAGAATTCGAAGGAAGAATCAGCGAGACACTGAATGAGAAGGAATTAAGACCTCGCAAAAGAAAAAGATCCCAGAGAATGGATGTTGACGAGAGTCTTGAAGAGACAGAAAATCAAGGTACCAGCCGAATGACAAAAAGACAAAGAAAACAGACCAAAAGACTTATAACAACAATGGTTGGAGAATTGGACGAAGAAACTGACGAAATCGGAAGAGATGTTTGTGTCGGAAGCATCATAAATCAACAGGCCATAGAAGTTTTAATGGCGAAACTTCACGGAGACCTAACATCATTTAAAGAGGCAATTGACTCGAATGAAGCGGTGGAATGGAAGCGTGCTTTCGAAGAGGAACTGAGTTCGATGGAGAAAAATGAGGTGTGGGAAATTGTTGATTGACCGAAGAATTCGAAAGATGGAGGGAAAGCGAATATCATTGGCTCGAAGTGGGTTTTTAAAAAGAAAAATGAGAAGGATGGTTCGATCAGACATAAAGCGAGATTGGTTATTCGAGGTTTCAAAGATAGGACGAAATACGAGGCAAGCGAGACCTATGCTCCAGTCTCGCGGGTACCTTTGATAAGGGCAGTGCTTGCTATCGTGAATAGGCTTGATTTGGAAATGGAGCAACTCGATGTGAAAACAGTATTTTTGAATGGAGAAGTCACTGAGGATATATACATGGAGATCCCAGAAGGAATCGAAGGCTCAGAACAGAAAAGGGGAACAAAAGTATGCAAGCTTCGCAAAGCTCTGTATGGGCTAAAAATAAGCCCAAAAAGATGGAATGAAAAATTCTCGAAAGAAGTTGCGAAACTTGGATTTGTGAATGACGACCAGGAACCATGCCTTTATCTGTGGGAGTCAGATGGGGTATCTGTAATACTTCTGATCTACATTGATGACATGCTGATCGCCAGCAATGACAGCGCTCGACTGTGTAAAGTGAAACAGGAATTGGGTAAGATTTTTGAATTGACCGATCTCGGAGAACCAAGAGAATTTCTTGGAATAAGAATACGAAGGGATCGAACTCGCAAAATCATGACCCTTACACAAGAGGGTTAAGTAGAGAAATTACTCGAGCGTTTCAGGTTTCAGGATTCGAAGAGACACAAGACCCCTATGGTAACTCGACAGGTAATGAATCGAGAAGCCAAACGATTGAAACTGGACGAAGACGAGAAAGAAGACAGAGATGTACCCGAAATCGAAGAAAACTTGAAGATTCCGTACAGAGGGGCTATAGGCAGTCTCCTGTACTTGGCAGGGGCAACGAGACCAGATATCTCGTTCGCAGTGAATTTTCTGAGTCGACAGCAATCGAAGCCAACCGGTGACGACTGGAATCGGGTAAAAAGGGTATTCCGATATCTGAATGGGACAAGAAAGTTGGGCCTGAGATATTCGGGGGCTACCGACGGTTTTGTCATTTTTTCGGATGCCAGTTTCGCGGACTGCGCGGGCACAAAATCGACTGGGGGGTACATTCTTAAGTTTTTTGGCGACACGATAGGGTGGAAAGCGAAGAAACAAACCAGTGTAGCTTTGTCAACCTGTCAAGCAGAATATATATCGATGTCGAATGCATGCCAAAAGGCGATCTCATTAGACATGGCGATTAGAAGGATTTTGGGCAGGTCATTTTTTCCGATGACAATATATTGCGACAACATGGCTGCCAAACGATGTGCTACCACGACTGGGCACACTCGAATGAGACATTTGGTGAATGTGCAGGAACACTATATTCGAGAATGCGTTAGGGAAAATCGAGTAGAAATCAAATGGGTTCCCTCGAAGGACCAAGAGGCTGACATAATGACAAAACCTCTCGGCTCGGAGCTCTTCGAAGATTTGCGCTCGAAGGTCTTGAATGTATGAGGAAAGTTTTGTTTTGATTGTTACAGATTTTTGAGGGGTCCGGGATACACTTCGGCGAGGAGGTTTCAGAGGCAACACTGCTCTGGAGGGAGTGTTAAAATTTACTGCAAACGATTAAATATTGACCGTATTCATGGACACACTGTTTTAAATTGAAAATTTGAAAACTTGTACAGAGTATACAGCAGATTCAAGAATATGCTAACCGAATACCTCTGAAAGGTGTTCGTTCCCTGAATGTCTGTGAGAAGTATTGGATTTGTGAATATCTGTTCCAATTAATGATTTCGTGAATGTCTGTAGACGGTATTCAAAACTAGGGTCACTGTTTACTTCGCTTGGGCATTCAAGGGACTGTGCATGCATATGCTTTAATTTCGTCTTTTGGACGACTTAATACTATTTAGAGACAAATATATTTGTATATATATATATTATATATATTAAAGTCTTGAGAGATCGCATAAGCTATATTTAAGAATGTGACTCGACCAAGTAAGATCCAACAGAAAAATTGAAATATTGTAATAGTTTTCGTACAAAGTCAAACTCGCTAAATGGGGGAAAAATTATAAATTCACAAAAACAAGCCTTAATGCATAAACAAAGGCAGTGGAATTACCACATTTAACTGATGACGCTTTTCTCGATATAAAATATACTGTATCGCCTATCAAGTTCTCCGATTCGGACTTCGAAATCTCAAAGTTTTTTTCTAAAAAATACCGGAACAAGCCTGAAAACATTCATATTATTATAATCTACATTTATGATTTGAGATATACAAAACATTTGCAAGTATTAGCTGGTTACAATTTTTAAATTGAGTTTCAATTTCGTCAGATTTCTAAGCTTTACCATATCACGCTAACACGTACAACAGCATTCTGATAGTTCAAAAAGTCTTTGAAAATTTTCAGACATTTTTAAATGCATAGAACTTTTACGTTCAACAATGTCGCAGATAAATTTACTACCAATAGATTGTTTGCAATAAAATACTACTTAGGGTTTCTCACATTATGGACTATAATGATATCGCCATTGCTAGGAAGCGGAAAAAACTTGTCAAAAAATTATTGGACTTGTAACAGTTCTGCGTCAACATCAAATAAATTATCTGCTTTCTACCTCTTTGATGGGTAATTAATGTTCCTTTAGTTGCAATAAGCTTTTTGATGTTTGCGAATGGTTGTACAAATTAGTGCAATGAATTTTTTTAAACTGATTGCAGCTTAAGTTGTCATGAAGGTAATAGATGCTTATATCTTTAACTGTTGAGATACCTCTGATTGCGCAAATTTTTTCCTGACAAAGAACTTTCATGCGAGGCAAGGTTTGATCGGATTTTTTCTTTGAAGCGTTACTTCGTCTGCCGGTGACGGTTGATTGGCTAAGACCTTCAATCCCAAACACCGAAACCGCCATGTTTCCCACAAAAACAGACGGGTTCGGAAACCCGTACGAAGCCATATCCTAGAAATGTTTCATGATCCAATGATCGTTTCCCATATACATCTGCAATATGAAATGCACATCACTTTACAATATTGCAAATTAGTTTTTATAGATTAAGTTTTCACATTTCATTTAGTTATTTATAGTTCTAGTTTGACTTTGCTCTTGAAAGTGAGTGAGATCCCCCCCTCCTTTTTAACCAGATAACTTTTTACGGTACAAAAGCAAAACTTTACGTAATATTTAGTAATAATAACTATTCACTTGAAGTGGAAAATTCTTTGCAAAAATTTACAGCTAAGACTTATTTTTTTGTTTTAAAAAAACTACAATCGAACGAAAACCCAACTACAACCTTCCTTGGTTGAAGTTAGACTGCCAGAGAAATAGATTACGTACATAACCGTCCGTGTTCACGTCGCCAACCTTGTGCACATTATCACTGTTTGGGTGGACTTGTATGTGGTCGCAATAGTCTATCGAGCGTACATGTAATTCTGTGAAATAATTTGCTTCATTACATTACATTTTCGTAAAATTTCCATTACAAAAACTACTTGTCAATGTAACATTTTGCTCCTGATATTTGCTTTTAACATAGAGAGAAAGCTTTCTTCTGTATGTCAGGTCCACTTTGGATAGCTTAACAAGCGATTTAATTTTTGAAAATACGTTTTCTGCGAATACTTGTTTTCCGATAAATGGTCCGTTTTATCACAGTGGGTCACGTATACAGTACGCAAACTTTCACGCAGCGCAAAAATTCTTCGAGCGTTAACAAATTAATCTATATACTAGCTTGTTACCAATGCGGGGACTTCCATTCTCCTCGCAATTTTTCGCGTATCGCTCGTTTTCTTCATTTAAATCGCTTATTAGCTTTTCTCTATTCAAAAGTTCAATTCGCAATGATTGGATTGTTTCTTGGAATTTTTCATTTTCAACTTGCATTCTGTTGATTTCTTTTTCCAATTGATTGTTACGAATTTCCAAATCTGTTACTTTTTGTCTCAACTGTAGAATGTTCTGTAAGAAATGAAGTGGTAATTTTTGAAAAATTTGCTGAACTCGTTAGTCGTAAGATTTTATATAGATTTTTCATGATTAAATAGATGGCGCCAAAACTAGGGGAACTTGCGTTTTCTCCATCCTGCTGGTGAAAAAGGGTTGAAATGGATTCAAACTAATTCATTCTAATCCAAACCAATCCAACAGATGAATTAATTTGGGTTGATTTGGATTTAAATGGATGAGTTGTAATCCATTTCAATCCAGTCACCAGCAGGGGCGGAGTTCACTTTTTTTTTTAATCGTTCAGTAATTGAAGTAGAGTATTTCTGAAAGTAGCAAATGTAATTGATGTAAGTGAAAAAACTACATCCCCGTTCATCTAGGAGCGGGAATAAACCAGCCCTGATTTTGAAAGTAGGGCCACGCCTCTATCTACAAAAACACCTATGACAAACAATTATGTACGAAATTTATTAAAATTTTGGAGCAGTGCGTATAGCCACCATTAATGAAATAAATTTTTCCGAAAGTAAGTACATCCATTGCGAATTATCGTACGTATAAAGTAAGTGTAGTACACAGAAAACTAGAAAAAATTGGACAGTCAAATCTTGAATTCAAACTCCATGACTTTGAATACTTTTTATGGCAGAAGTTTGATCTTTTATAGAAAGTATTCATTGTCATCTTCTTTGAATTTAAAATTTGTCCTTTTAATTTTTTATCTTTTTCTGTGTAAAAACATTTATTTTTATTTACTGAACGACATAGTTATCGTGAACTTACAACATGTTGAACGCTTGGAAAATTAACTTGTTCATTGGACACAATAATAGGTTTTACATCATTCCCATTTTTCGCGCTTCCATGTGTGACGTTTTCCTGCAGATGAAAAAGTATGATATTTCATAAACATTCTTCATCATTTCACATCCAACTATTGTAAAAATTGATAGTGTAGAAATATTATTTCTATAATTATATTTTGATAATTATTAATTATAAGTAATGTTTTATATTTCATAAATATACCAATTTTTAATTATTATTAGGAATGATATTATGGACATTGATACCTTATTATTCATGCTGACCGTGCTTTTCTGGATTGTCAAGCTTGAATCCTTGACAGTATTTACTGGGTCATTGGGTGCTTTTGCATTTTTTCTTGCCTGTATTCGATCCTGGATCGATTTCATTTTGGCAGCGAAAGCATCATTTTTGCTCTTCATCGTGTCGGCACGATCGGCATGCTTTACGAAAATAAAATAAGATAGAAAGGTACTATCGTCATGATGATAGCCTGTCATATTAATTTATTATTATATTATTAATATTACTTTTTTTTTAACTATCAACATTTTATGTTTGACTAATTTTTAATCTGAAGCAAAATTTTTATCCATGAAAAAATACCATTATCAATTTTTTCATTTTCATTATTCACGGATGACTTGAGTTAGTAGATGTGGCTGGGGCCATCTAAACAGAGTGGCTCACAAACTACAGAAAAATTTTAACAGATTATTCCTCGCAATCTTCATAGTCGACAAGTCCTTTACAATTTGTCGTGAAACTCAAAATTAAAAAAGATATTCGAGTTTGAAATGTAACCAATCATAACGCGCTCCTCCGACAAGTGGGGATAGAAACAACGTACCAAAATTTACCGTTGTTTCCTCCATATTTTTCTGAGTCGAAAAATACTTTGCCACTTTTCACAGAACTCAAAATCAAGAAAGATATTCGAGTTTGAAGTTTAACGAATCTGATTGGTTAAAACTTGCAATTCGAATATCTTTTTGGATTTTGAGTTTTGTGAAAAGTGGCAAAGGACTTTTTAATTCAGAAAAATATGGATAAAATTGTGGTCCGTACTTTATATATATCCCCACTTGTTGGAGGAGCGAGTTGATTGGTTAAATTTTAAGCTCCAATCTCTTTTGATTTTGAGTTTTGCCAAAAATAGTAAAGAAATTTCCGGTTCAAAAAGTTGTGAGGAATAATCTGTTAAAATATTGTCAGCAGTTTGTGAGATACCCTGTATATAACCCATGGTTTCTATCCCCACTTGTCGAGAGAGCGCGCTTATTGTTTAAATTTCAAACTTAACTTTTAATATGTGATAATAACTTTTTCAATTTAAGTTTTGTAGAAAGTGGTAAAGGACGTTTCGACTCGAAATTCAAAAAGGAATACATATTAGATTTCTTTTTGGCGTCGGGATTTTGGGACAGCCTGTATATGTGCTTTGCCGCAGCCGCGGCTGCGGCTTTTGTTGGCCAACAAAACAGTTGGTTGACATCTTGTGCAATGAGGCAGAACGTGCTCGATATTGTGTGCTCCTTTTCAAGAATTTTCCAATCAAATCCGTAAGTACAATCAATTGTTAACAAATTAATACTTAATGCAGTTTCTAGTATATTTATATATGTGTCGATTGTACTTTCATTGTTTTGATTTCCTTCTTCAACAGGATTAGTATGACCATGTGGTGTACATAACAAAATTTCAGTATGTATTTCTCGAATGATCAAAATTTTATTCTTTTGTGAGTGACAATTGTTTTAAGAATATTTTGTGCTCTGTAACACATACTCCCAGATAACATTGGTGAATTCACCAAAAATTCACCTCGTGAATTCACTTAAATGAAGGCACGGTGAATTCCCCGGGCGTTCACAAGCCTACACCGAGTCACCTGCGATCCGCCCGCGATGAATTTTTCGTGAAGGCTGTATTGCGCATGCTCGGCTCGAGCAGCCTGCACCCCCCTTTTTATTCAACATATGACATATGTTGTTGTTTTCGTGTGATTCGTGTCAAGTGTTCTGCTCGTGAAAATTAAACACAATATTAAAGTCTGAATTCTGCAGAATTTTGCCGGTTTATTTTATTTGTCGGGTTTATTTTGTCGAGTACTATTTATTTGGACCTGTCACCCGCGGTATTGAAAAGTTTGGAGACTGTTAATTGGAACAACTTGTTGGTGTCTACACGTGTTTACAAATTCTATTGGTAAGTGAAAGTAAATGAAATTTATTAATTAGATCCTATCAGGTATTTGGAGTTGAAATCCCTCCCATAATCTGGATGAAATTGTTTATTATTATTTTTTTAATAAAAAAAAACTTTGAGGACCTACCCTAGTAATTTTGATTTTTATAAAAAAGGGCCAAATTTTTATAAAAATTCGAAATTTTTTATAAGAATTCCGTTTTTTCAAAAACGACCTTATAAAATTTTTATAAAAAACAACTTTTTTATAAAGTGACCTTATAAAAACTTTATAAAAAAATTTTTTTTTATAAAAATGAGAGAGAATTTCATGAAAAATTTGAATTTTTTATAAAAAAATATTTCAGCCTCGTACTTTTTTATAAAATTTGATTTTTTTATAAAAAAAATTTTCCAATTTTAAAAGAATCATCCATTTCTATACAAAAATGACAGAACTCATTTTGTTAGCTTTTTTTTGATACGTAAAATATTTATAATTAAAAACAAACATTTTATGAGAAAAATTTATAAAAAAAATATTTTTTCATAAAGTTTTTATGAGGTCGCTTTATAAAAATTTTTATAAGGTTTTCATAAGAATCAAAATAACTAGGGTACCAAATGGTTTCATAAGAGTTCTCAAAGTTTAACACAGTTCCAAATTCCTAATTTTACTAACTCAAAAATAACAATAATACTAGCTTCAGAAGATTTTTTTATTGATCGAAGTTCAAGTCCTCAATATTTGGCTGGGGTATTGTAGAAAAGTAACATTTGGAAAATAGTGATTAATAAATAAAAATTATAATATGCGAGAATACTAAAAATTTGAAGAACTTGGAATATTAAAGCATCGAATTCTAGGAACCTACATAGAAGTCCATGAAAATAATAGAAAATATTTCTAATAATACAAAATCTGAAGAAATACTAAATGTGATGGAAAATCTTTCGACAAAACTGTGTTCAGAAAAATCCAAACAAATACCTACGATCTTTAAAACTCCAAATTCAAGAGCATCGAATTCTAAAAAGTGTATGAAGAAATCTATAGTAACACTAGAACTTCATAAAGAAAACTCGACAAAACCTTATACCTAAAAAAAAGGATACACAAGAAATCTATATTTCCCTACAAATGAATGAAGTTATTAAAAATCGGTCGGAATATGAATTGTATTACATCGAATTCTAAAAATCTATATAGCGATCTATTTAAATTCTCAAAATCTATAAAAATATTCAACAATCATGTAGATATAATTTTCTTGAAATCCTACAACATACTACACGCTCAGAGCCAAAACGGAACAAGTGAGATACAGACTTATGTGAATCTTTATATTTTCCACATCTACTTGTGCCATTTTTGCTCTGACCGTATCATATAATTCTAAAAATCTACGTAAAAATCCATATAAATACCAAGAAATTGTTCGAATAGGGAACTTGACTAAAAAATTCTATAATATACGTTTGTTACATAATTGAAAAAAAAATTGATATGTATTTTTTTCATTTATTTTTAAATTGAGAACTGCAGATGATACAGAGGTTCAAAAAATTTAGAGTGGGGGGTGTGACGTCAATATCCATACAAATTTCTATTGTCTTTGTATGGACAGTGACGTCACATAATTTTTTTAAAATCTTTGTATCTCTAGCAATTTCCGATATATTAAGAAAAGAAAAAATACGTGTTGATTTTTTTTTGATTCTCTAGTTTACATCTAAGGTGGATTTAGAAAATTTTTTCGAGTCAAGTTCCCTATTGTACACATCCTAAAAAAATGATAGAAAAAAAGAATATCACTGAAAATCTGTATGAAAGTTAATTATTACTGAAAAATCAATTTGAATAATCATAATCTTCGAAAGTTTCAATACTGTGGTATCGAATTCTAATTTACAATATATTAAAGTGAATCAATCAATCAATTAAACTAAATTATTATCACAAAGTTAAATAGAAAATGAAAATAAATGATGTTATTAATGAATAAAATACCAAAAAAATAATTTTCATAATAATTCGTACCCAGTGATACATTGAGATTATATTATTTTTCGTCTTTGACGATTTTCTAGTCCAAAGTCAAACATTTTTCGTATTAGATGTAATTGAACGAGTTTTTAGTGATTCACTGTTAGAAATTTAAAATTTTTCTTTCATCATTTCATATAAATGCATAATTGTACCAGTTATTTATTTATTACATAAAAACTTGAAGTAGGTACTCAATACTTTTTTTCCGATCCCGTAGAAGAAATAAAAAAAAAATATTTAAATATTTTAAAATAAAGGAAAATTCCGAAATCAAACAAAACTGGAATTCTACACAACTTTTTATTTTTACCACATTTCTACCCTCTGTTTAAATTACATCCCTACTGAAAAAAAAATTCGGCCAATCTCTAACGTCAGATCTTACGTAAGATCTGATGTTAGATCTGACATCAGATTTTTGCCCAATCTAATAGATGTGACCTCAGTCTTACATCAGATCTGACGTAAGATAAAATTTCATTTTCAGTAGGGATAAACGGCAGAATTTCAGCAAGGTCAATATTTATAAGTTTACTGTTTATCAGAATGAAGTAATAATTCAATCGTTTGAAAAAAACCTTATACTTTGAAAAATATTCTGTTTTGATGAAAACTTGAATATTAAAAATCGTAAGATGTTTTAGAAATTCTTAATGGCTATAATTTATCCTGAAGTATCTTGTAGGCTCAAGATTCTCAGAATTTTATTAAAAATGCAAGATGCATTTTAAAATGAATAAGTTATACTCCTCTATGTGACTCCTACATTTTTCTTTGAAATTTCGAAAATTTGCAGATTATTACCAACATTCTCGTAAATTCTGTGGGGTGGGAAAAAAATCATTGAAATTTTAATTTAAAAAATTGTAATGTTTGAAAATTCTGCATATTTTCCAATGTTCCAATAAGTTGCTATAATTTTTTGAAATTACGCATACTTGAATAATAATCAAAAATTTCTAAAAACTCATCAATTTTTACAATTCCCTGGTAGGCCATTTTCAAATACATAAAAGAATGGTTAGCTACGTTCGGGAATAATATCAAAAATGTTTTTGGAAGATAATTGATGTAAAATTTCGACACCTCACACAAAATCACAATAAATAATCGTGATTTATTTTAATAATTGTAAGATTCTTAAGAGTTATCGACACGTTCGAAAAAAAATAAAAATCCCATAAAATTTTGATATATTTCCATAAACTTAGTTAAATTCTAAAAATTGCCGAAAATCATTGCAATTTCGTCAAACTTGGATAAATTCTGGAAATTCCCGAAAATTATAGAATTTGGGATATAATGCAGATAATGAGAATGTTCCGGCATTTTCGTGAATTTTTCAAAATTTTCGGAATTTGCGAAAATGTTAAAAAATACTTGCAATTCTCAATTAGTTTCAGAATTTGCGAAACTAACATAAATTTCGGAAAATTCGAACGAGAACTGTAGAAAATTGACTAATTTTTGAAAATTCCCGGAATATTCAAGAAATTTGAGAATTCCCGAAATTCTTGGAATCTCTGATGATTAAAGATAATTAATATGATATTTTTTCGAAATCATTTTCTCTACAAAACCGCAATGATTTGCAAAAATTTTCGATTCGCGCATGACGATTTCTCCGTCTGTTCATTTTCTCCGTCGTTTCCCGGATTGTTGAAAATTGATTTTTTTCAACAGCTTTTTTGGACGCTCATGCGCCATGTCGGCAAAATTCAAAAAATTAGTGGATCTGTCGAACCGACAAAGACGTAGGCGACGAATAGCTGAAATTAATCGACGACGATGGGGAGATGCACAAGCCTACTCCGACAGCGACACAGAAGATGAGTCGAGTAGTGGATCGTCAAACGATGAAATTAGAATAGTCCACGACCTCGAACCAGAACCAGTCAACGCTGTTCCTCCTAATCCTGTCCCTGAGAACGACTTTCAGAATGCCGAATTTGGAGAAGAAATGGGGAATGAAGCAGAAGTAATCGAAGGAAGAAATCATCAAGGAGGTGACGCTGATGAAAATCTTAATCGTCACAACGAAGTTATCGACGACAATCACGTTTTAAATGGCAATTAGGGCGAAGAAAACGAAATTCTGAATGGTGCGGTCGACGTTGAAGATATTAGTAAAAGGAGTTTGAAAAATGCTTTCTTGACGGCGAACCTCAAGCATACTCAGATGAAGTGCATGCTACAAACACTACGCGGTTACCCATTCAACCATCGATTTCTCCCTAAAGATTCGAGGACTTTGATGAAAACCCCATCAGTAGTTGTGTACGATATCATTCAAGGTAAGGCTGGTGGAGCATATTTGCATTTCGGTCTTGAAGAAGTTCTCATTACACGTTTGGCGCGCATACCTCCTGAACAACTGCCGGAATCGATTGAAATGGATTTCAGTACAGACGGCGGACAGTTGTACAAAGTAGGACACGTCGAAAATCAGTTTTGGCCGATACAGTGCAGGATCCTAAACATCGGTGACAAAAAACCTATGATTGTCGGCGTTTTTGTAGGAAAATGTAAACCCACAAACCCGTATGAATTTTTCGATCAATTTGTAACTGAAGTCGAAGAAATACATGTGAACGGAATAGATATGAATGGTAGAAATTTGCGTCTTCATGTTCATTGTTTTATTGCAGACGCCTTGGCAAGGGCGTTTGGATTAAATCATTTTTCGCTTACCTCATTTTTTCCGTGTTCCAAGTGCAAAGTTGAGGGTTATCGTTGTAGAAATGAGGCATTTCGGAACACTACAGTTTATCCGGCTCTAGAGAATGAGCCACGAACTGACGCGGAGTATCAAGCATTAACAGACGATGATCATCACATAGGCGCAACCCCATTGTCTGGCATTTTGCCGTTTGTTACCAGAGTTCCTTTCGAGGCGATGCACCTCGTTTATTTGGGAAATGTCAAAAAAATACTCGAGGCGCAAATACTTGGGAAATTTGGTTACAGGCGGATAAATGCCAGGAAGTTACAAATTCTTGATTCTCGGACGGTTTTACTAAAAAAATATTGTCCCTCAGATTTCAATCGCCCTCCAAGGCCCCTCAGTATGTTTCACTTGTTCAAAGCAACGCAATTCAGACAGCTCTTGATGTATGCTGCTCCAGCCGTCTTCCGAAATGTCATCGACAATGATTTTTATAGTCATTTCATTTTGCTGCACGCTGTCATTCGATTATTAAACTTTAAAGACACCACAGAAGAACAACTGATTTTTTGCCAAGCTGCTGTACGCTCGTACGTCACGCTTTGTGAACAATTGTATGGTGAGCAGTTTATGTCTTACAATATTCACGGAATGTTGCACGTAGTCGAAGACGTCCGACTGTTGGGTCCGTTAGATTCATTTAGTTCTTTTGGATATGAAAATAACATGCCCGAATTTCGTGATTTGGCAACACACAAACCATTATAAGCCCTCGAACAGTACTACAAAAGAATGAAAGAGAAAGAAAATTTTGAGAAACCACGTAATGACTGTGCTGTTGTGATGCCTTCGAAAAAACATTGTAAGGCCCTTTGCCAAACGATATTGCGCCCGGAATGTGTGAGCAATTCAGAAAGATTGAGATCAGAAAGATTGTTTATGCGACGTCCAAGCGTGATGGCTCTTGCATGCTCAGGAATGGAGAGATTTGTGTCATTCGAAACATCATCCGGATGGAACAAAACTTTTTTTTCGTTGTTCAAAAATTTCGAAATCTATCTTCTCTGTACAATGTTGGCTATGCATCAGAAGTTTTTGGTGTATACCAATGCAGGCGATTGTCAGAAACTTTGTTGACAGTTCCTCCAGAATATGTTAAAATGAAATGCTTCAAAATGCCTGTGTGGAGTTCTGTCGAGGGTAGAGAAGAGAATTGTGTGCCAGATCAGTACATTTGTGTCACGTTAACTACGTATTAACTACGTATTAACATATGTACTATTTTAAAATCATAGATTAACGTTTTTTAATTGCCCAAACCAATGAATTTATATCATAAAGTATGCCTAATTGTCGCGCTACATATGTAAATATACTAATACTCTGCAAAATATTCTGATCTTGTTCGTTTACGTGAAAAATAAAAGTGTGTGATAAATAAAAGTCTGTTATTAAAATACACCTGACTCACTGTCTAAATGATAGAAGAACTTTGTCCCTCCCACTCTCATGCATCATCACAGAATATTAATTTCTCGAGTTTCCCAAAACCTGGCACATCGTGCAATTTAAAACTAATTTTTGAATTTTATTTCTAGTAATTATGGTAAATTATCCAATTTTCTAAATTACAAAAATTACAGAAATTCCTGAAATTTTTCGAAATTTTAAGTGCAACCTATATTTACTTGCTGTTGCGAAATTTCAATTTGATGAATTACATGACCATAGTAATTCTGATTTTTATAAAAAAAGGGCCAAATTTTTATAAAAATTCGAAATTTTTTATAAGAATTCCGTTTTTTATAAAAACGACCTTATAAAATTTTTTATAAAAAACAACTTTTTTATAAAGTGACCTTATAAAAACTTTACAAAAAATTTTTTTTTATAAAAATGAGAGAGAATTTTATAAAAAATTTGAATTTTTTATGAAAAAATATTTTAGTCTTGTACTTTCTTATAGAATTTGATTTTTTTATAAAAAAAATTTTCCAATTTTAAAACAATTATCAATTTTTATATAAAAATGACAGAAATCGATTTGGTAGCTTTTTTTTGATACGTAAAATATTTTTGATAAAAAACAAACATTTTATGAAAAAAATTTATAAACAAAAATTTTATAAAAAAATTTTTTTTTCTATTTTTATAAGGTCACTTTATAAAAAAAGTTTTTTTTATAAAAATTTTAAAAGGTTGTTATAAGAATCAAAATCACTAGGGGAGACATAAATTTAATGCACATGTTAATTTTTAATATTTGTGAATTTTTACAATTTGGCAAAATAGAAGTAAGTTTAGAAAAACTGTCTTAAACCCTTTTTCAGTCAACTAACATGGATAAACAAGAAGAAAAATCTGTCCATAAAAAAAAGGTCTTCTCGACCAAAAGCGGCCGGGTAGTGAAACCAAAAAAGCGGCTGGCTGAGCTGTCTTCCAGCGAAGAAGGCGCTACTCAACCCAAAACGGCTAAGCTCAGGAATACAGCGGCGGTCTTGGAGAATTCGGAGGGCTCCAAGGGCTTGTAAAAACGTTATAAGCAGCAAAAAAAGTGTTTGAGAAAGGGTCGCCTCCAGCGACAGCGTCACTCCAGAAACCGGGCGCTGTTTTTTCAGTTCCATCGACCGTAAAAAAGTATATGGGTATAGAATTAGTATAAGATTTTTACAGATCCCTACAAAGTAGAGTGCCTTCTGGGACAACGCAGACGTAACCAAAGAACTCGTTGCTCTTGCCATCTATAATTGTATTTTCATTATCAATATATTTCAGGCAAACTCCTATTGCGAAGATCCCGGCGCCTCAACCGCAAAGCCAGCCAAAAAAACTGACGATTAAAACTCCGTCAGCAGTGTTGCAGGCATTGGAGAGACGAATAAAGTATGCATCCTAATTCTAATAAGAATAAAAAATAACTCGTCGCTCTTGTATGTACAATTGTATTTTGATTATCAATATATTTCAGGGATGTTCCGAAGCCTCAAAGCCCGCCAACAACGCAGGTTGATCTAAAATCATTGGAAGAAAGGATCAAGTATGCATCTTACTCATAATAAGAACTGTCTATGGACGGTGTCAATTTTATTACTATACTAGGCGTCCAACGCGCTGCAGATATAATAATCGAACTGGGAAATGTTTACAGAAACGTGGAAAGTCAAAATGAACGAATTCTCCTGACATTGGGTTCTATTCTCGAGGAAATGGTTCGTCTGCGGAAGAATCTCGCAAAACCAAGCGAGAAGCATTTTGATGAGACACTGTGTGAGGGAGTTGTTGGATACCCAATTGAATCCATGACTGATTTTGAGAAGATGGAGGAGTTTGAGATGGCGACGAAGCGTCACGAACTCGTAATTGACGATGAATGCAAAAACATGATTGTACATAAAAATTTCACTTGCTTAGACCTACTGTAGAACGTATACATTTAGCTATTCAGAACATTAGAAGATTACTATTAGATGATTACATATTAAAGCTATGAAAATCATTGAAAATCTCGAAACAGATTGGAAAACATTGAAAATCTTGATAATTGCGTTGAAAATGGTAATTTCAAAATTTTCATGAAAATGATCATTAAATCATAATTTCAAATTGAATTTTCAAATTATTTGAAATCACTGCTTGTGATTTCAAGTCTTGATAATGGCACGTTTGGAAATCAAACTTAGTCTAAGTTATTCTCAATCATTTCAGTACAACTACTTCCGATCTCTCAAATCAGGAACGATAAGAGAGTTTTCCTTTACCATGATGCGCGAAGCCATGGCAGAAAAATTGGTGAACGAATTTACGTGGACCGGAACGGGGGGATCAAGAAAGTTCAGCAACACGAAGCTTGTGAAAGTGATTTTTGGTAACTATTGTTTCTGAAAATGATTGTAACGATATAATCTATTTGGTATTAACTAAAGTTTTTCTTGTTTTATGGATAGATACATTAAATGACACAAAAATGTTTAAATGCAAGGATGACGATAAAAAACGAATTTTCTCAGAGCATATGATGGCTGTGCTGAAAGCCGTTAAACAGCATTATAGAAAAAAAACGAACAAGGTAAATAACATCATACATAATATTTATTTTTCTCCCTAAATGTATTACAACTTCATGTGTATTTTTAATTGCAGGACAAATCGAAAGAAGAGGAAGAGTCCGTTGAGGAAGAGGAAGAGGAAGAGGAAGAAGAGGAACAGGAAGAGGAACAATAAGAGGAACCGGAACAGGAACAGGTTTAAAAAGAAGACGAAGAGGAAGAAGAAGTGCAAGATTTGTATGCCAACTATGAAGCATTGGAAGATTTTTCCGCATTTTAAAAAATATTGAGTAAATAAATTTTGATTAAACAAATGTGCATTTCGATTTTTATCAACCCTTCAATGATAGTCTTGAATATGATAAAATTCGATTTTCGCGCCATATTTTGTGCGCATGCGCTGTAGTGTACAGCATTGTGCAGGCTTCACCGAGTGAAGGCCCGGTGAATTCACAGGGCGGACGCATCTGAAGGTGCCGTGAATTCACCAAAATTCACCAAATTCTTCCTCGTGAATTCACAGTGAATTCACCAATGTTATCTGGGCTGCACCATTCAAAAAATTGGAAATATTATTAACAGATTCTTAGTAACGAGAAACCGAAAAGCTTCATAATTTAATCATATATGTACACTTAAACCGTTAATATTATATTTTAGTCATATTAATCATGTATATTTTAATCCTAAATTTATGTAATTCAGATCACAGAAAACATTCTGAAAAAAAATGTAATCAATAACATAAACGGCAGTATAAAACATGCATTATTTATTTAAAAAATTCTGTAGTCACGACACAAAAATATATAGATCGTCATGTATGTACCACATGATAATACTGTAACATACAATTGAAATGAAGTCAGAAGGAAATTTCAAATCAGCAAGTATGATAAAAACATTTGCAATTTTGTTTACATACAAAAGACTTTCCTTGTATAACTTTCATTGCTGCGAATTTCTAATTATTGTGAAATATAATTTCTAATAATTTTAGTGAAAATAACATAACAAGCTTAACATTGCCTTTTTCAAATTAAACATTTCATTCGTTGCTTAATTTTGTCATATACAGTACCATGTAGTTGATGTAATTAAACAGTATTTTGTTATACGTTATTTTATTTCTGTATTAGCCCACATTGTTTACTTGCTTATTTATGTCGCCAACTTTCATTTTTATTATGTCTTGTTTCGACAGTAATAGTCTTCAGTTTTTCATTTACTATAATTTTTTTGCTTAATTACATTTTTTTCAAGGAAATCGCTTCACTAATTTCATACTATTTATTTTTTTCATTAAACATATTGTGTATTGTAAAAAATTTACATTACTTCATTATTGTATGCAATCGAAACTTTGTACATGAACATTTTTTATTAATTATTTTCATTAACTATTTACGGTACGACTTTCATTGATATTACTATAGGGCTTAGCAGTTTTTCTTCTACCAGAATTTCTGTGACTTTAAAATATTAGAGTTTGAAATTTTTATCCGGGTTTCTTATTTCAACATAATTCTTTACTTTCAATTTGTATTCACTTCAATCCTAAAAAATTTGAGAGACATGGTAAAATTTAACCTCAATTCTCAAAATTTCGCTTTTTTTACATTGTAAAAATAATTGTCTGTATATCAATACCAATTTTTTGTTGTTGCTGATTTGGTCGGTTTCACTTTCTGAATTACTTTTAAGTAGGCGGTTTGGAATTCCAGCTATTCGACGTTTTTCCAGCTCGGATTTGGCAGTTTTAAAATCATCTGAAAGCATTTTTAGCAATTTTATTAAGTAACCTCAGTATGAATGCGTAAACGCAGAATAAAGAATGCTGGAATGTAAAAATTATTATTTATAAATTTATTATTTTTTTAATAAATTAATTTTCATTCATTATGTTAGTATTATATAGTATTACATATTTTAATAATATTAATTTTATTTTGTATTAAATTTTGTTTTGTACCTTTACACTTTTCAAAATCTTTGACTTTGCAGAACATGAACAATCTTGATTTTTCAACTTTATAAAATTTGGTTATCATTTTATCTGATATATATATATATAATAATTTATTTAAGTTTTTCGCTAATAAAGCATTTTCTATGTGAAATCCGGCGTGAGCCATCAATTTTCGTTAAAATACACAGTAAGTATATCCCTAATATGTCGAAAATAATGAAAATTCGTGCTTTTTTTGGTTATTTTTACGAAAACATTTTTGGAAAAAACTTGTTGACAAAAAATATATTTATCTGTTTCATGTGCCGACAATAATGTTAACACGAAGAATATTACTTACCAATAATTTAATGCTGCACGTTCTCCAGAGTGTTTTTTACACAGTTTAATAGCGTGTCCAATAAATTTTCGAACTGTTTCAAACACTTTAAGCAGTGCCGGCAAAAAAACAATACACAGACAAAGGTTTATGAAAAACTTGGACTCATGCTTGGACATGCTCATGAGTGCAGTGACCGGGGAAGAAACCCCCTCTCAGTAAAAAATCTCACGCTCCTATTCGTCTAGTACGTCTAGCACGTCCCTGCGTGTTAGAAGAATAGAGAGCGACTGGTTCTTTGTTGTTCTTTGTCCTGTATTCAGTATTGTCCGGCATGCGTGAGTGGAATCGACTTGATCCGAAATCACATTTTACATTTTTGCGCGTTGTTTTGCGGGAATTCACATTACACTTCAATTGCGTATTACGACTAAAGGTTTTCTTGAAAAACGTTGTAAAGTTGTTGGAAATGTGAAAACTACGCGAGTGCTATTTTATTCATCCAACGTGTAAAACTGTGTAAAACTCTCTTCTACTTCTGACAATTATCAAACCTAACCCAACTTTCGAGAGATAGTATTATTTTACACCACATGGAATTCTGAAGTTCAACCCGTTTAACCCAATTGAGGTAAATTTATTACGTAAAAAATGAGGAGTTTGAATAATACTTTGCACAAAATTTTTTGAAATTCATAGCTAGATACGAATTTGTAATATGTGCACTGGTATAAAATGTATCTGACACCTTTTTTTATCTACAATTGGATTACGGACAATTGCGAGTACCGACAACAGTTTTCAATTCAACCCCTAGTAATTTTAATTCTTTTAAGACATGGCGAAATTCTTATAAAAATCAGAAATGTCTTATGAGAATTCCATTTTTTATAAAGTGACCTTATAAAAACATAAGAAAAATTTTTCTTTTAAACTGTGGAATTTTTATGAGAAAAATTTGCAACTATTGAGCTGAAAGGAAGATTTACTTACCCATACCTACCTAAATTGACAATTGTGTTTTTGAATCCAGCGCCATCGTGGACGCACAGGTGTACCAACCCTACTTGCTTTCACACACTTACATTTATACTCTTTCAATCTGTCTCTCTCTCACTTATACCTGCCAACCTACCACAAGTACTCCTTATCTGCGTTCCTCACTTCCAAATCCGCCCGCGCACTGAAAACATGTAAAAGAACCGCTCTCGTTTCTCTGTTATAAATCTGCAAGTTGACCCGTAATCCGTCTAAATATTTATTCGATCCATACCTAGTTTAACAGCAACCTAATAAGAAATTATAAATTTGTATAAAAAATTGAATTTTTGTAAAAAAATATATGTAGTTCAACTGTTATTGTTTCATGTTTGTTGGTGTAAAAAGCACAATTTTAGTAATCATATTTCAATGCACACTGTCGTTTCTTATTGCGTTGCCCCTGTAAATATTCAGATAGGAGTAGTATTGAGATTTCTTGAATTGTGTTGTTTATTAGTAGTTACATCTCCTTTATTTTCAACTTTCAGATGTTCTCAGAACTGCCAAACCTGTGGTTTCACCAACTGTAAATGTCGTGACTGCCTTGCTATGTGCTTGTTCATTGTCAAAGATGAATGCAACAATAAAATAAAACAATTCTACCATCTTCCCATACTTTTCAATCGTTTGATGCCCGCTCAAGTTGATGGGGAAACAGAGACAACGTATGTATTATTTTCATATAATACT
Organism: Platygaster robiniae; assembly: GCA_028476575.1. Classification (NCBI taxonomy): domain Eukaryota; kingdom Metazoa; phylum Arthropoda; class Insecta; order Hymenoptera; family Platygastridae; genus Platygaster; species Platygaster robiniae. The sequence continues at coordinate 19,218,355 of CM052022.1, read as the reverse complement.
GACTTTTAAGTGTTCTGTACAAGTTAAAAGTTATTAAAGGTTTCGAGAACGTTGCATTACTAAACTGTATTATTTTTCACGAAGAATAATTTTAAATGTATTTATTTTTATAAACATTTTGAATTTCGAGGCGTTTATGTGTTGCATCTAATTTATTAATTCAAGGAATTTCTTGAATGTTTTACTAAAAAACATTTTGCGAATAACAAAATTGTTAGAGTTGAGAAAGTTAAGTACATTCCCAAATACTGGAGTGAAGAAATAAGATGAAACTGCAAAATATCTCGAAATTACTAGAATGACAACTTTTGTTTAATTCAAATTTTTTACTATTGGAAAGTAACTTTGTTCAGTGCTGGAATTAAATTTTGGTTTCGGAGTTTTTGCATTTTTGTACAACATGTTATCAAAAAATTTGTTATTTTCCAACCCACGAATGAAGTACAACTTATAAATTTTTTACTAGCTGAAAATGTTGAAGGTTGTGGGTTTCAGTTTGATTTTGGAATGAAGAATTGTTATAGAAATTTTTCGAGCATGAAAGTACAAATCATTCGGCGTTTTTTTTATGGCAACGGCTATGAAAATTTTTGGTTACAGAGTTTTGCTAGATTAAAATGTTGAATAATTTAGACGTTTTTGATGTCGGCGAATGGTAAAATTTAAAAAAATTTACAATTTTTGGTCATTTTAGCATCTTCTGAAGCTTTCAAATCAATATTTATCTCAAGATAGTGTGGTTAATACATAGCACAAAGTACAAATGTTGGCAATGCAAACAAATCTGAATGTTTTCGAAACTTTTCAATCATTATAAATTATGATTACTTTTTCATGTTTAATCATTGTTACCAGGGCAATATTATGGAGAAAAGAAAACGCTACAAATCAATGTTGGATCCGACCTGCCAACTGGCAGATGTTAGCAAGTTGACCTTTCAGAGATGGACTCAGAAAGTTAATATCGGCGACAGAGACAGGCATTTTAACACTGACAGTACGTAGATAAAACGTTCATCTTGATCAAATTGTGATTTGAACCTTTTTGAACTGCTTAAGAAGACTCAGTCTATGTGCTACTGAAATTTTTCTTGCAATTCTATTGTCAAAACTTTTCCTTCTTCTATATTTTCCAAATGAAATATGTCTTCCTTTTTTTATTAAGAGGCTGAGCGTAAAAAGTGGAGAAGAAGAGGCAGACAACATGTAATGTCACGTATATCTGTCTCCTACTAGTCTACTTTTTACTGCCACCCTCTCAATTACATTTAATTAATTAAATTAAAATAATATAAACTGAATTGTAAATGCTTTACAGATATGAAAAAGATAAATATAATATTAAATAAAATGTATAATAATCAATATAGCAATAAATATTTTATAATAAGTAATACATATTATAATACATTATATAGATATATTAATATATATACATATATATGTGCATGTATAAATAGATGTGTGTGTGTGTGTGTGTGTATATATATATATATACATAAACATGTATGTATATTTATATATTGATATTTATTATACATATTATAAATATTTTGAAATATGCACATACTTCATAGGTGCATATTTGTATATTTGTTTATACATATAGTAGGACACGTAACTAAAAGAAGTGTACTAAATTAGTACTAATTTAGTGCTAATTTAGTACGCAAAAAAAAAATTTATTGCCAAATTTTTTCCCGAGTTATGAGTGTGTGTGCTAACTTAATGATTAAGTTAGCACGTGCAAACTCGAAAACACATAAAATATAATTTTTCGGGCAGGAAACATTTAATGCTAATTTATTACATAAACAAAATTAGTCATTTCAAATTTTCCCGAAATTATCGTTACTCGCTCTGCGTGTGCTTAGTTAATTATACAGGGTGTACCAAATTCCCGTATACGAAAAAAATAGCAAATTCCTTGCAAAAATCTTTCATGTGTTTCCGAGTTCGCGCGTGCTAACCTAATTATTAAACTAGCACACACGCTTATAACTTTTGAAAAAATTTGGCAATAAATTTTTCGTTTGCGTACTAAATTAGCACTAAATTATCCGAATATTTTTTCATACGAAATAATTGATTTTACGAAAGTGTGCTAGCTTAATCATTAAGCTAGCACACACACTCGTAACTCGGGAAAAAATTTGGCAATAATTTTTTTTTTGCGTACTATATTAGCACTTAATTAGTACTAACTTAGTACACTTCTTTTAGTTACGTGTGCTACTTTCGTTGTGCTAGCTTAATAGACATTGAAATTTCGTAAAGTGTGAGTGGTGTGCTTAGAAAAATGTTTTTTACAGGGAAAAATCAATTAAAACGAAAAATACAACAAGATTCGCATGAAGAAACAGAAAATGAGAACACACGTTTGGCAGAAGAGAAACATCATCCGGCAATCAACTACCAATCTGAAACAACTGTTAATGGAAATAATGACTCTGATAACGTGCAGAGTAAAGTGAGGAGGTGTGAATGTGATGTTCATGTGGACAACGATGATTACGAACCAGAACTGTGTGTTGCGAATGACGATGGAGAAAATAAAGATACTCCCAGGATGGACATGCAGGACCTCACCAGCTCCAACATTCCGACTGAGTCTGACAGCGATACATTTTCGTACACCGAAGAAGTTGAACTAACAAAGAGCGATTTTTCTGAAGTTGGTAGGGATTTGCAACCAAAAAAACAACATTCATATATGATGTTCGAAGATGCAGGGTTAACTGTTGACGATGTGGTAACAATGTGTACTGCTTTTTCTTTGAAATTCGGGGTTTCAAAGGAATGCAGATCGGGTTTAGTTGATTTGTTCAAAATATGTGCTGGTCCAAAATTTGAATCTTTGAAAATTTCAACTCATAAACTCGACAAAATTTTAGAAGTGCCGGATGTGGTAACAACAAAAATTTGCTGCAGTAATTGCAGTACACCATTGTTATCACATAAAGGATCAGTACCTGAAGCTATTGTCTTGTGTGACAAATGTGGTAATTTGGAAAATGTCAGCTTTTTATCATCTAATAAAGTTGTAACTCTTCAACTTGACTATCAAATGGAAATGTTGCTACATAATCAGAATATTATTGATGGTTTGTCAGAAAAGTTTCACGCAAGAAGTTTAGATTAAAGTTGTACTCTATCAGATATCCAAAATGGAAAAATGTATCAACCCAGATAGCAAACGTGCGACGCACCAAAGTCGCACGTGTGCGGGCGCATGGATGCGCGCAATAATGTGTCATATTGGGACGCACTTGATTTTCCAAGCCTCACGCATGGGCCCACAGTGATCCTATAATGCGAGTTGTGAAAGATTGGATTTTTGTATTCAAGAATGGATTTTTTTTATAAATGAATTATAAACACTTTTGTACCTTGAAAAATCATATATACATTGATTTTTTCAATGTGCTCAACATGCTCAACATTTTTGGAATATCATTACTTTTTGAATTAGACGAAATAGCGCGCGCTTATACATATATGTATAATCAATGCGCATGAGCTGCATTTTGTCAACAGAACACGTAACCTCAATCTAGTAATTACAACGTTACCTCGTGAAAATTTATTTACATTTGTGCATTTGTGGAAATTATCGAAAAAACGTGGGCAGTGGAAAAAAGAAAAAAGCAGAGGAAGAAAAAGAATGTTGGAAAATTGGAAAACGAGAAACCACGGTTCCAGTGGAAAAAATATATGTAAGTAAATATAACGTACGTTTCGCTTTATCTTTTAAAAATCATTTAATCTTTCCTGAAATTTTCCATGATTGTATGAAGTTTGTTTTTTTCAATGTTTGTTCAATTCAATGTTTCCTGATTAAAAAGTTCGATAACTGTAACTTCCACTTTTGAATTCGAATGATTAGGTTCTCTAAACTTTTAATTTTCACAATTCTCACCACCTAGATTTCACTTTTGCGTTTGATTAAATGAGCATAATCAAGAGTTATATGTATCCAAGTATACTAGCTTTCGTGATTATAGAGTTCGTAAATCATAAATTAAAGAAATATATATCCTTCAAGTTGTACTATAATATTAAAATTCCATAAATGTCAAACTAAACAATTTTATACATTATTGCATTTTACACTTTTCAAAACATGTTTACTTGGTGTTGATTTCTTGTGGAACTTTTTTACGATCAGATTCAGATTTTATTACAGTTAAAAATCCAACTGGTTTTGCCAAAATCGTGAAATGTGGCACATATGAAATTAATAATAGCATCCGAGAATCACAACTCTTATAAATTCTGGATCTACGAGTTCGTCAAAAATCAAGAAATTATAATTATACATATAAATCTTGGTTTTGCTCACAGACGATACATTTTTTTAAATTTATTGATGTACCGTTTTTTACTCACTTAAATTTTCTACTTTGCTGCACATCACAACAATTATTTTTAATTCCATTGTTATCAAACAAAATCATAATTTTCTATTTCGTCAATTGTCTTATACCCCATATATCATGTAAAATATAATATGATTGATTTTCTGCCGATGCTCTTTTTCAGAGTATAAAGCAGTGGCGTAGATAGGTTTTTGCCATGAGGGGGGGGGGGGGGGGATATGAAGCAGTGAAATTTTTATGTTATAAATTTGTTCTAAGTGTTTGTGTAGACTAGTGGAATAGTGATGTATCCCCCTGATCCCCCCCCCTTATCTCCGCCACTGCTGATATAAACATTCGAGAATATAGTAGATTCAAACGCAATAAAATGAAATTCCATAGATTTATAAGAGAACATAATATTTTGAATCATAAGATAAGCTAAGTCAAAAATTTTCGAATGCTGTCGTGAATATAACTGACATAAACATTTCAGATTATGGTAGACAATTCAAAAGCAATAAAATGAAATTCCATAGATTGATAAGAGAACATATTATTTTGAATCATAAGATTAAATTTAGTGAAAATTATTCGGATACTTATAAATAATAAATTTAATGATTATAATTAAAATTACCGTATCATAAATATAAACATTTTTGTGCAACGTATAATATAAAAAACTGAAAATTAAAATAGGAATTATATTTGTATAAGAATAATCCCCATCGAAAAAATCTCATTCTTAGTCAGGTTTCTGAAGCTCTCGGCCGTAATATTTGGCCTTTTTTCAAAAGGTCATGAAAATTCAAAATTAAATTTAAAGTAGATCGTTGTAAAAAATAATTTTTCTATTTCCTGAACCTTACTTTCAACATACCCAGATAGCAAGCGTGCGACGCACGTAAGTCGCACGTGTGCAGGTGCACGCGTGCGCGCAATGATTTGTCCGAATGAGACGAACGTACCCACCTGGGCCTCACGCGTGTACCCACAATGAACTTTTACTGCGACCAACTGCGACTATCAGAGTTGGTAGCACGTGTGCTAGACATTTGAGTCCCACTAGTGTGAGCGCACGCATGAGTGCAATAATTTGTCCAAATGAGATGCACGTATGAGTGCCCCACTCCCACTCATTGGTGGTTGTCCACGCCAGTGTTCACCAGTGTTGTCAGAGACATAATCCCGATACGATCGCGTTATACATTAAACGTACGTGAAACGCGATAAATTGTGAATAAATAATTACATATTACTCGCACAGTTGTCGGTAATTGCTGTTAAATAAGTAAGGCGTGCTTTGCTATCGGCAAGGAAAATAATTCGTAAGTATAAATCAAGTATAAATCGATGACAATTTTATTTATCATTTGAAACCACGTGCACGAAAAAAATGAACATCAATTTAAATATAATAGATTACAGCTGGATGTAGATCAAACATCCCCATGTAATGAGCCCGCAATTTTTTTCACGTTTTTTTGTTGTGGTTTAAATGTAATTTGTAGAAAAAATCAGAATATTCTGATATTCACAGTTCAGTGTTTCATTTGAATATTTTTTTTATTGCTTCCGGTTTACAATAATTTAGGAAAACTTTGAAAAGTCATTTTTTTTTTTGAGTTAAACATCTCTAATAAACATTTCGGGATAAATATTTAACTAATCAGAGCCAATTTCTATAGTTATGATTTTCCAAAATTGGTTTTTTTTTTTGGTGCTAATCAATTATATATATGTATCAAGTTGGTGTTAATAATTTTTTTTAAATCTTTGCTATACATACGTTATGTTGTAATGCGTGCTACATAAATATTTGAACAATCACTAATGATGTACGAAATTCAATGTATGGATTATGATGGAAAAATAATAATTTTTTTCTATAAGTATCATTCATAATTAAAATGAGTATTTTATGGAACAATGTAATACTTAAAAGTATCAATTTCTGCAAATTATTGATGTTTTTTCATTTATTTGTTTATTATGAAAACGAAAATATTTTATGGTGTTAGTTCGTCTTTAGGGATGTGAAACTTTTTTTTATTGTTACAAAAAAGTAGTTTTCTTTTTCAAATACATGCTGCGTACAGTTATATCAATTTTTCATGATCACGACTCATATATCAAGATCAAACAATACATATTGATTATAATGATATAAGCATTTTGTTTATGAATATGACTAGTAATTTTTATAATATAGTATATTTTGTATCAAGGACGTGAAGCGTGGTTTTTAGTGCGAGGACCAATTTATTTGCCGAGGCGTAGCCGAGGCTGATTTTTGGTCCGAGTGAAAAGCCACGTTCACAGTCCGAGGTGCAAACGATATTTTTTGCAAAATACGCAACAAAAAAGTGTACTGAGAGGAATTGTATAGCCGAGTCGAACACGCTCATTCACGGCCAAGGGAAAAAAAACTCGGCCTCACGGCCGAGGGAAAAGTTTTTTTTCTCTCGGCCGTAAATGGGTGTGTTCGATGAGGCTATACAGTTCCTCGAAGTACACTTTTGTTGCGTGTTTTGCAAAAAATATTTTATACAACGCAGGGTAAAAAAGTGTACTTTTTTGTCCTGCTCTCGCAGGACAAATCACTTTTTTACCCTTTGTTGTATAAAATATGGTACGTACCTTGGACAGAAATGTTTTATTTACGAGTGTGAAGTTTGTAGACCGAGGCGAAGCCGAGGTTTACAAACTTCACACTCGTAAATAAAAAATTTATGTCCTAGGTGCGTAATATACTATTATGTAACAAAGTCGTTTTCTATAGATATCATTTGCACAATTTTTTTTTCCTAATCTATGTAACATATATTAATTCGATGTAAATGTTTTTAATAAATTCATTGAAAAAAAATTGATTATACACTAAAATGAATTCAATAAATTCTAAACAAATAATTTAAAAAATCGATAACTTAAGTTGATAATGGTCAATTAAAAAAATTACATTGAATGGTGTAATACCTAGTTTTATGAAGAATTATATTGAAAAAAAAAATTTAATTGAAAATATAAGCCTCATATTTTATCTCACGTCAGATCTGATATGAGATAAAATACATGATCAAAAAATTACCTAGTACATTAGTAAATAGTTAGTCGAAAATGATAAATTCGACAATTTTTTCCAGATAGGTTTCAAAGTTAGTCGGTGAACCACTCAAAACTAGAAAAAATTTTTTCTAACATTCGAACTAAAATTTGCCTCAAAAGCAAGTTTTTTTTGTTCAACCAGCGGTTGTTTTGTAAAACATTTTTTTTTTTCAATTATTTTGATTCAACGACTAACATTGAAACACAACTTGAAAAAATTTTCTAATTTTTCATTTGCTATCTAAATTTGTAAAGTCATCAAAAATTTGTTACATTGCTGTATATTCAGACTTTTTTAAAATATTTTATTGGAAGTTAACATGATTTCAATTTATTATCGTTTATCATGACTTTCAATGCTTTTGGGAAAAAAAAAACATTACTCATTTCTATAATTTTCGGTAATTATCTTACATGGATAATAATTTTATTTTTGTAGTTTTTTAAATCTAGTACAAAATATTATATTTCTAGATTATACATACACAGTAAAAAAAATCTTGCAGAACTACTACTTCCAAACTAGCAAATAAAACGACCTCCTTTAGAAGGGGTAAAAATACAGAATTTTTGTGATTCTACAACGCAGTAGCAGAAGTACTAGGACCTAGCAAAAGTACTAGGAGCGAGTAAATATACTAGAAAACGGTTAATATACTAAAATTAGTAAAAGTACAAGAATGTAGCAAACAGTAGCAAAACTTTCTAACCTGGAAAATAATAACATAAAAAATTAAATATGCAAAAATGCGCTTAATTACACAGAGATTGTTTTTGTTCAACTCCATGAGAAAAATTGTTAATTTTCCAGGCTTCAGTACCGCCTCAACTTCATTTTTTCACTTTGTTGAACAAAACATAATCAACTAATCACTCGCGTTTTTTTTTAATGTTGTCCCCAAAACAACTTTGCATGTTGTCTTACCACAGACAATATTAAAAGAAAACGTGATGAGCGTGATCAGGCACTGATAAAAAAATTATTTCAAAAAGGTTTTACGATGAGACGCGAATCGCGATGTCATGCATTTGCCAATCAGTTGACAATTTAATTTCCGCTTGCTTTCAAATTACAGTTCGACGATATATCATAGCATTAATACAATCTGGTGATAATGTTACCACGCTCAGCGATTCTATTACTTTGGTAGCACTCTTACATCAATGTAGTAGATTTACTTGCGGTCGTAATTCTACCCCTTCCGAAGGAGGTCGTTTTATTTGCTATATTGAGAGGTGTACTATTACGGATTTTCAGTATTACTACTAGTCGCTAGTAAATTTACTTCATCTGGTGATGTTCACTTACTACTCACTGGTAAACTCTTACCAATTTCTAGTACATTGACTATACTGTAAGTGGTAACACCTCTACTACACCCTAGTAATTCTGCAAGATTTTTTTTACTGTGTACTATATGAGCGGAATTTTTAGAAAATTATTAGAAAACCTGGAAAACTTTTTTTTGATTCATTTTGATTCAACGACTAAGCTTGAAACACAACTAGAAAAACTTTTTTGAATTTGTTGCGTTAGACCTTTGTGTAAGGAACTATATGAATCAGGCGATTTAATGTACCGTTTCTGGACACTTTGCACATATGAGTTTATAAATCGTAATATGTATTTTTATTATATTTTAAAAAACCACAACAGTTATGTAAACATTCTTTATCTTCTTCATCCCTAACATAATCTTGGAAAATTAGTTTTTACGGATTTTATTTCATTATTTTCCTGAATTTTCATTTCGTCCTGGGTCATTTCAGTTTTCCTATGAAACCATTCCTATTACTCATAAGTCCCTATTAAATATACAGATGCGATGTATGGGAAGTTCAAGAATTTTCATCTGCTGTCAACGAGCCAAAAACGTCGTAAACTGTCATCAGTAAAATATGCTCCATTGCCTGGATCTAGTAACAGGGATCCTGATTCGTTTTTTCGTCCCAATCCAAGATGTCACGAATTAGCTCCCCTAAACAATCCTTCAAGTTCAAACTCTGGCGAAGACGTAACCAATGACAGATGTAATGATGACAGTAGTTCAGTAGATAGTGAAGATGGTAGCGATCCCGGAGATCCTGAATACCCCAGAGACAATGATCACGATGTTGTCGATGACCCGGAAGATGTAGCACAATTACGGAGAATGGCACTCAAAAATGCGTTTTTGTCTGGTCGTGTAAATCATACTCAGGGCAACATTCTTCTGAAAACATTGCGTGCATTTCCTTTTGGACTGACAGACCTGCCTAAAGATTCAAGAACTATACTTTCAACGCCAACAGTTGTTGTACGAAACTTGGTTCAGCAAAGAGCTGGTTGAAGCTACATTCACATTGGTTTCGAAGATTTAATCGTTAAAAAACTCAACAATGTTCCAGATTATATGCTTCCAGAAATAGTTGATATTGACATCAGTACAGATGGCGGCCAAGTTCATCGTCGTGGCAAGAAAAGTTTTTGGCCTCATCAGTTTCGGGTTGCAAATATTCCCAAGGATAAACCTGTCATAGTTGGTGTTTTTGCTGGAACGACCAAGCCATCTAATCCATTCGAGTTTTACGATCCATTTCTCACAGAAATCAGGAAAATACAAAATGATGGTGGTCTTTTGATTCGGGACAGAAGATTACCTTTACGAGTTAGACTTTTCATCGCCCATGCTCCTGCTCGATCTTTTGTTTTGAATCATAAGGGACACGTATCTGCTAATCCATGTTCGAAATGTTGGGTTGAAGGTCATAGGTGTGAAGATCCCCAATTTCGCAATAATATGGTATTTACCGGGGTTGAACATAGAGCTAGAACAGATGCAGAATATCGCGATATGGTGGACGATGACCACCATAAAGATCCAAGCCCTCTGTCTCCATTTCTTAGCTTGGTTTCTCAAGTTCCATTCGACTCAATGCACCTTATATATTTAGGCGTGATGTTCAAATTGTTGTCAGCATTTCTTATTGGCAAATTTGGCTTTCGGCGATTGAGTGGTCGAAAACTGGCGATTTTGGACGCTCGGATGGCATTAGTTCGAAGATTTTGTACCTCTGATTTCAATCGGCGTCTTTCTGGTTTAAGTGAATTTGCGCATTACAAGGCTACTGAACTCAGGCAATTCTTACTCTATTTAGTCCCAGCCGTTCTCAAAGATGTAATAGCAGATGTTAATTATCAACACCTTCTCATTTTACACTACGTTGTTCGTATTTTAAACATGGAGAATATTTCTGAAGACGCATTTCATTGCTGCACTGTTGCACTTCAAGACTTTGTTACATCATGCGAAGAGCTCTACGGGCAACAATTTTTGTCGTACAACATCCATGCCTTGTTGCACATAGTCGACGACATCAGAAAATACGGGCCACTCGACTCCTTCAGTGCTTTTTGCTTTGAAAACAGTATGCCGGAATTTTGCAAGGACCAACGGAAGCCAGGACAGAATCTGGAGCAATATTACAAGAGAGTAATGGAAAGAAATGACCAATGTGTATCTCCCCAAAATCACATTGTAAAGATCAAAATCGGAAAATTACATAAAAATGGCCCTCTGCCAGACGGTCAAGAAGCTAGGAGGTCTCAGCAATTGATCAGTGTTGAAATTGGTGATATTCGATTCTCCAGTCAGCTACGAGATTCTTGTTGTCTTATAGGAAATACCGATATTTGTGTCATCCAAAATATACTGAAGGTTCACAACAATATTCGTCTAGTTGTGAAAAAATTCCAAACCGTATCACCGTACTATGACGTTGGTTATACTTCCGAAGCTGTTGGTGTATATTGGGTAAAAAACCTGTCGAATACTTTAGAAACAATAAGTATCCGCGAGGTACAGCGAAAATGTTACCTAATGCCGAAATGGAGCGAAATCTAAGGAGAAGAAGAGAACGAAGTTGAAAACGAATATGTTTGCGTGACCCTTTTAACGCCCGTCAAATTCCCCCACGATGTCGAATGATGATAATTTACTGCCTAGTAAGAATGAAAATACGTGAAAAATCAGGTAATAGATTATCATGTACGTCTAACTGTTTTTCTAGATACAACAATTATTGTTTGTAATCAAAAAATATGTTTTCTGTTACAGATCTTCAGAAAACTTCGATCAGTAATGTCTCAACCCGCAAACCCAGGTGGCAGCCAACAGCCTTTGCCAAAACGGAAACTCAAGCAATTGGGAACTTCTACATCTGGAAGAAAAATTTTCAAATCCACAAAATTCTCCACAACGGATTCAGAAAATGAGCCGCGACAAAATTTGAGCGCTAAAAAAAACCATGCCTTGACAGTTTAAAAGTTTTGAAAAGTATCGTCACCAACAAAATGAATGTACAAGACCCTGTCAAAGCCTCTGACCAAGCTCTTAAGAAACCTGCTTTCCTGCAAATGACGAAATCTCCAAGCCTCTCGAATTTTCCAAGCCTCTCAAATTTTTCAAGCCCCCCAAATTCTCCAAGCCTCCCAAATTCACTTGAAAAAGGTGAAAAATGGTATTTACCCATTAATGAACAATTCAATACTCAGGAAGAAAATCGAAATATAGAAAAACAATGCTCAAGCAATTTTGTTGACCAAAATGTAAAAAAACGGTCTCTCGAGAGAATCATTTTGGACGAAAATCTTGGGGAGCAAGTAATTTTTTACATGAAGTAAGTTTGAAAATGAAATTTTTTTACTTTAACAATTCAATATTCTTAATGTTTGATATTTCGTATTACATTAACTGAGCCCGTATGAATAGTGTATGCACCATAATAAGACATTAATTACATTTGCCAATAATAGCATAGTTTCACAGTAAAATGAACAAATTATATGTTTTTTGGATCGTACCATATAATTTCTATCTTAATTTTACATGAATTGTTATCACAGCCGATAATTAATTTCCTAAAGAATCAATATGTTGAATAAAAATCATACTCTTGAAAACACACTTAATCTTTACTTCAATACTTATTTCAGAACCGTGGAAAAGCAAAACAAAACCATCATTGAACAGAACAAAGAAATAATCAGCAAATTGGATAAGCTACAATCTGACAATGACCAAAAGAACAAAAAACAACTAGACATCGCTAACAAAAACTTTTATGAGCCATTGGAAGGATTTCCCGTACTGACAATTGAGGACTTGGAGTATTTAGAATCTGATGATAAAAAGAATGTTCGTCAAAAACTTGTAAGCTAACTCTTACACGTTCCTTACATTTATCAAATTTTGAAAATTCGGTATAAAAAAATGATATATGAATGTCTTAAAAATTAAAGATGTGATGTAATGTAGCCTAAGAAATGAAAATTTACATTCGACCTTAGGCAAGGTGTATAAGAAACTTAAAATGATAGTTTGTCTGATTTTTTCCCATATTTTTCTGAGTTACAAAGTCTTCTGCCACTTTTTACGAAACTCAAAAACAGAAAAAATATGAAATATACAAGTTTTAACCAATTAACGCGCTCCTTCGACAAGTGGGGACATAAACCTTGGAACCAAATTAACTAAAATTTTCTCCATATTTTTCTGAATATAAAAAACCTTTGGCATTTTCCTTAAAACTCAAAATCAAAAAATATATTCCAGGGACAAATTGAACAAATCTGATTGGTTAAAACCTGTCCCTCGAATAGCTTTTTTGATTTTGAGTTTTGTAGAAAAGGGTAGGGGACTGTTCGACTCAGAAAAATATGGAAAAAAATCAGTCAAAATATCGTCTGTGGTTTTAGACACACTCTGCATAGTGGACAAAATGAAAGATTTTTAAAAAAGTATGTAAATTTGGAAGAAATAAAATTATTGTTGTTCAATTTTCTAAATATTCACGTTCGATATTGCGTCGCTATAAATTGAAATGTCAGTATGATTTTTGTTAAAAAATGTGCGCTTTTACTTTCCAGTATGAACATTTGACAACAATTGGCGCCCTCAAATTGAGAGAGTTCCTGAACATGTCTCTAAAAGAGATAATGATCGACGATGTCGTGGTTCTTTTCACCTGGAAAGGTACTGCAAATACCTACGCTTTCAGTACTCTGAATATCTGCAATATTATGTACAGTAAGTAAACTTTTGGTAATTTTTTTTTGAATCACAATAAATATCTCCGAAATATTTTATACTACTGAAAAGTGTTCAAATTATTACTTTTTAGTTAATTTTTATTGCAAGGTTTATCCAATTACCCGTGCTAAAATTTCAAGTCAAACAGTCCTTTACTACTTTTAATAACACTCGAAATTAAAAAATTCAGTAAAACATAAGAATAAAAAAAAATAATATGAACTACTAACATGGACATTTTCAAAAAATATTTTATTTTTGTAGCAAGCAATAGTTGTAAATTTATTTTCATTTACAGATGCTGCAAAAGATTGCCCATTATTCCAAGGTCCCGACAATAAGGAGCATTTTAAAAATGAAATGCTCGAAGTTCTGCGTGCTACTAAACAACGTTTTAAGAAGCAGCCTGTTGAACAACATCCCGTTGACGACCAGTTAGGGGATGACGTGGGAGAGGAAGATATCGAGAACGAAAACGAGCAAGACAGGGATCCAGAATTTGGAGATGACGAAAATGAAAATGACATCGCGCTACTGGAGGCGCAAATCGGAATTGGAGCCAACTCTGAAGGAGATGAGGATGCGGACGAGTCCACGGCAGAAGAAGAAATGCCATTCAACGAAAAATTTGACAAAGAATAAATCTTAAATTGATTCCATCAAGCCATTTATTATTGAATCAAATTTTTTATAATTTTGGAAAAAATGTCAAACGTAATTTCAAATACATATATATTTGAAATTATGTGTGATTTTTTTTTATTAACAATATTGATAAAAATATCAATTAAAAAAAACTTTGTTAAAAATTTATTCGAGGCACCTGTGCCAATCGAAACATTGATTCATGTATATAATGTCTAAATGTGTTTGAAATCAGAATTGTTGTATTAAGATATGATTTTTGTGTAATTTATTTATGTGTATGCAAAAATCGCATGTGTAAAAATTATTTTGTACACATTAATAGATGTTGATGAATTTGCCATAAAAAATTGTTTGATATTTCTTTCCCTTTCAAGTACTCCTCATATTCCAATTTTCTCGCTTAATTAACTATTAATGTAATCACGTACATGCGCAAAGTAGATTTAAAAGATATTTCAATGCGAATGCGCGAATACGCAATTTTTAAAAAACTCGCACGAATGCGGGCGTATTGAGGGCTATATGTACTCGCATCTGCTGCATCCAGTGAGAGCACGCGTGCGATTTTTCTCGCATGCGTGAGCTCACGGTGCGAGCGAATTGATTTCATTTTGCTATCTGGGAATCAGCTGTGGAAGTCTGCCCAGAACTTGTGACTCTCAGTGCTAGTATCGATGGCACAGATATTTTTCGGAAATCGAATCAAAGTTGTTGGCCTGTACAAATAATGTTTAATGACGCGAAGTTTAACGATAGGTCCAAAAACATTTTGTTATCGAGTGTAATGGTGCGTCCTGGAGAGCCTCCCATAGAATCGATTGATTTTTGCATGGAAACACTTAATGATGAAATAGAGAACTTAAACAGAAAAAAGATTAAGTTTCGCTCAACAATTACGGGTAAGGAAGTAGAGCTGAAGTTTGCTCTAATTTGCGTGTGCATTGACTCAGGTGCGAGACATTTAGTGCAGAATCGTGTAAAATTCAATTCGTACTTCGGTTGTCCGTTCTATTATGACAAAGGTTTTTGGGAAGGTGGGGCAGTAAGATTTTTGGCATCCAAAAGCGACGGTGAGTTGCGAACTCTTGAGTCACATGCAATTGATATTCAAAGATATGAAAGTTCAAAGAATACAAAACAAAAATATCAGACGACAATATTGTCAAGAGGGGTCAAGGGTTCTTGTGCATTACTCAAAGCACCGGGATTCAATCTGATTTGGGGGGTTCCATTTGATATAATGCACACTGGCTACTTGGGCCTCGCCTAATTTCAATGCGAGATTTGTCACGAGGGAACATCAACATATTCCAAAACTGCTCTTCGAAAATCCATTGATGAAAAACTGTTAAGTATTCGACCTTGTCAAGAGTTACGGAGGAAAACAATACCCTTAACCAATGAAAAAGTTCTCACTGCTAAAGATTGGCGTAACTGGTTGCTTTTTTACAGTATACCCGTATACATTGATATGATAGAGTCTCATTTCTTAGAGCATCACGCTCAATTAGTAAACTGTATGTACACTTTATTGCAGGATAGAATAACAGAAAATGAGCTAGATGAATGCGAAGAAGAACTAGCACTCTATGTTATCAATTTTGAGCGTTATTACGGTTTGGATAAAATGAGGTTCAATGTGCACATGCTAGATCATTTTGTGGAATCTGTTAAAAATAATGGCCCAGCGTGGAGCCACTCTACTGCGCCATTCGAAGCTAATATGGCACCCTATTAAAAAAATGGTTAATGGAACGCGTGGAGTAGATCAACAAATCGCCAAAAAATCATTGCAAATGCTATTGTTCAAAACCGATTTTCAGCATCGTTCAGCTAACCACAGTGTTGAGATGTTTTGTAATAGTTTGTTTTCTTCGAAGATGTTTGTAAAATCTGATAAAATTTATTATTCGGAAAAAGTTGACAACTCCAATGGCAGTGATGAAAAGTTGAGAAAATTTTTGCGTTGTGTCCACAAAAAAAAGGTTTACACATCCGTACATTATAAAAAGTCGAAAAATTTTTGCGATTCCTATATTGAACTGCGTTCGGGAGAAATATGCAAAATACGAGAAATACTGAACGTTGGTGAAGAATGTCAATTTGTCGTTGTACAAATAGATGCAATTGCTTTACGTATTGGAAACGTGGTAATGAAACATATCTTTCGAATTGTTAAAAAAAATGCATCGAAGATTGTATCGTTAAAAGACGTGAAAAATAAAGTTGTTATGATCAGCATTGGAGAAAATCAATATGTTTCCAAGCTTCCGAACTGCTTGGAAGTCCTTTAGTTACCCAAGTAAACTATTGCGAATTTTCTAAATACTTTGAACACATTTAAATACGTCGAAGTATCGTAATGTAAAAAAAATTTATGTTTTCCAACATCGAAATTATTTGTTAGCTTTTTAAACAAAAAATGTTGCGTTGTCTCATCAAATGAAATAAAAAATCCATTTTTTTTGTAAGTGAAATAATTTACCAAGAAGGAAACGTGATAAATTTTGTACGTCACACCAGACAATGTATGTTTAACTATTTGTCAGTGGAATAAATCAACGTCTTGCAAACTTTTATTGCTTTTTGTTCTCATGTAATGCTTTGGCACATTTATGAATATTTGTTGTTTTGTTCATTGGGAAGCCATTATTGAAATATCTTTCGAAAAGTAATCAATTTATTTATTGATTAAAGAATACGCTGAAAACTTCCTCGCCGATTTGCGTATAAGAAAACGAAAAGACAATATTTTTTTAAACAATGTTGCTGTTTCTATTTAATTCATACAAATTTCTTGTCTATACAATTCAAAATTTTCATATAGCAACTTACAAAAAAAGTTAACTACACAAAGGTAACATACGTTACCTGTCGATATATAAAATTTAGAGTACATTAAAAGTTATACCATTATGAATTGCGAAAAAAATTCTAATAGATTCAAAACGAATGTTCAAATGGTGAATCGAAGGTGTTTGTATTCATCAGTGCACATATCTTAATTTTTCTTCCAGTATTCGCACTAAGTATTCGTTACCGATGACAATATACATTTCGTGTGTCACTGCGAGAAAATTTTTTCTAAAACATTCATTGACAGTGCATTTAAATGCATAACTTGAGTTTACAACAAGAATTATTCGTCTTTACGATGCGTGAATATTCCACGTATACATTAGATAAAAAGTATTCTTTTCCACGATGTTTATAAACTTAACACAGGTATAGAAGTAAAAGTATTAGTCGACTGTGTCTGCGAATAATTCGGAGATGCTCTAAATGACTTTTCCCACCCAGGGTTATACAGTGACACAAAAATTGTACACCATGTGTGTATACTCGACAAAGTATTCAAGAGCCAACCAGTGCATATGCATTCCTAATGTATAAGGTAGCTAAGTATTCAAGCACATAAACTGCGAATATAAAATTTCAAATATTGAATAGAACCGTATTCAGCTGCAGTGACCATGAATACGGTCAATATTTTCTCGTTTGCAGTGTTGGCAGCTCGCAATGCGCCTCAGCTGTTTCTAGTTACGATTTGAAAGGTGGCGCGTGAGTTGGCCACCATGTTGCCTCGAGCGAGATAGGCTACTTTTGCTGTCATCGTCCGAATATATTATATAACTAATTTTAAGTTCTTTGTATTATTCAAGCAGCCGTCCAGATAAGTTCAAATGAAAAGACGAGGAACAAATAGATAACTTTACGTGCGGTTTTTCTATGTACAGTTTTGTTTTCAACGAGCAGCGGAGAAATAAAGAAATCGAAGTGAGTAAAAGTGGGTTTTTATTACGAAAGAATTCGTAGCTGGAAAGCAAAATAATCTAACAGGTTTGTAGAACCTCTCTTAAAAGGTTTTTTAAACGTTTATAGAACCGTCTGTGGCTAATGGGGGAAAGATATATTTCATGTTAATGGAAGGCGTGGCCGTCATTTATATGATCCCACGTCCATATCCGACACGATGTATGGCTGATGTATGGCCAGAGTGAAATGCACAACATCGGGCTAAGTCGGGAAAGCTCGGCAAGGTTCGGGGCCCTTAGTAAACCCAACCTTCCACGAGCCATGCTGTCTTAACAAAGTATAAATATAGCGATTGTACAGCGATCGCAGTGAAAACGGGCGAATCGCCGATTAGAGAAAGGGACAGAGAAAGCGCGCGGCTCTAGTAAGAGGGAGAAGAAGAAGATGCTTGTGGTAAATAAGAGTCCAGGCGAACTTCGCTCGGGTCAGTCAGGGCCGTATATTGCTGGCACCTGATGAAATACTGTTTTTTCAAATTGTTTATTTTTAAAAAGCGACGGCAAAGTCCTGCCGGACTTTGTGATCTGTGGCTTCCCGCCATAACAGAGAAAGTCACTTATGCCATAAGGCTCATTTTACATCATATTCTGATGAAATTTTTAACGTTATGGCATGTGTGACTTTCTTAGTTATGGCGGGAAGCCACAGATATATTAATGATTTTATTTTTACGAATAACTATAATTTTATTGTATTTATATTGTGTATATATACCTATATATACACAATATATTGGTGCATTTTAAATTTCCCGCGCCATTTTGAAACATCTGGATCGGATTATCCGGTCTGGATCGGATATTTGTCCCCCGCCCGAAAGTGCTATGGGTGTACAATTGTACATACATCAAAATGAGATTACAACTATAGCAAGTAGCAACAAAACAGAAGAGACAAACTTGAATGAAAACATTGGAAAACATGTCCTCTACTCCTGTCAACACTGCATTATGTTAGCCCGAGTGGAAAAAAAAGTCAGGAAATAATCTCAACATATCGGAGCGACATCATATGTCAGATATTCTCAGACATTCGTGGCAGAATATCGCGAAGATGTTGTTTAGCATATGATTTCTTTATATTTTTAGTAGAATATGTCGCGAAGATATTTTTCGGCATATGATTTTTGTACATTTCTGGTAGAATGTCGCGAAGATGTTTTTTGACATATGTTTTTGTGCATAACAAATATGGCACTCTCTTTGGCAAAAGGTTGGAAAAGAAACGTCACAGCTCAAATTCTTTGAAGTTCTTCGACTCATCTACCGCGGTTTACGCAAGCGAATAATTTATACGTGATTTATGCCCGTTCAAAATTTTTGAATTCATAATAAAATATCCTTTAAGACAGTTAAATTTCCGTTTTTTCCACCTTAGACGTTATGTGACAATAATTGAAGTGCCGGATGATATAACTTGGAGCGCACAAAATGCCGTGAAACTTTTACCCAAGCTACGATTCCCATATTGGATTATAATTTCACGGCATTTTGTGTACTCTGAGTTATATATAATCAGGACCTTAATTATCCAACATTTATATTTATATCTACAGTATGACATGAAACATCGCAAAGATATTTATCTCAAAACATCGCAGCTATGTATTTTTGTAAATATCGCATCAACATAGTGAGAAAAACATAGCAGCGATATTATCGAGCGTGACGATTTGATGTCGTGACGATATCACATGGAGATTATCTCGCGATAATTTAAAATATCGCTACGATATTTCTCCGACCTTTTTTTCCACTCGGGAGTATGTATGTATACATACCAACACATACTATCATACTACACAAAAGAACTTGTGCTCATGTCAGCTCAATGTTGATTAATGTTGATTGTTATGCGAGTTTGTGCCAGTTAATTCATTGAATACGTCGATATCCGTAAATTTCAAATATTTATAAACAAATAAAAAATACAATGTGTGATTCAAGCAGTGAAAGTGAAGACTTGCGAGGTAAATAATCACACTTTTATAGGCATTCTTCCATATTCAGAGGGTGGGTAGATAGTTCAAAACAATATGTATAATAACCATTCACGTATGAATGAACTTATTCATTCATATGCACCTGTATATACCATGGAATGCGTTTTTATACAAGATATGGAAAATAGCCGTTTAGTACTAATATAGTGAATCTC
Organism: Platygaster robiniae; assembly: GCA_028476575.1. Taxonomy (NCBI): domain Eukaryota; kingdom Metazoa; phylum Arthropoda; class Insecta; order Hymenoptera; family Platygastridae; genus Platygaster; species Platygaster robiniae. The sequence continues at coordinate 19,198,194 of CM052022.1, read as the reverse complement.
AAACTTTTTCATTGCTGTTGTTTTACATCTAACATGAAATGTTGAAATAATTCAGTATCTCTAAATTTTTTTTTTTTTCCCAGTGAATTTATTCGATGCTGATGGGATATATATAGACAGATATAATCACATAAAGTTCCAAAAATATATTAGTTAAATGGAGTGTTGATTTTGTGTAGTACTTAAAAAAATTACTCTTAGAGATAAAAATTTATAGGTCTCTTCGATATTGGCGAAAATCAATACAGATGTGGATTCTGTATGAAAAAATTGCTCTTAATATTACAATAGTACATTATGTACCAAGGGACAAAACCGAGTGATTGCAGACGAGGGCGGTTTTGGCTGCACAAGGGCGTGTAGCGCCCGAATACAGCTAAAATTACCCCGAGTTTACGTCACGACGTCTGTCCCCTGGTGCGTACCGTATTTTACTCGACTAGAGCATCGAATTTTGGCAGCTTGAGTAGCCTCAGGGGTATGACTCTCCCCGCCGAAACGCATGTAAAGCTGTAACCCATTAACGTCCTGGTGGAACTAAACCACCAGAGGCGCTGGCAGTGATGTTGCCCGAAAGAAAAGTATCGGACCTCTCTCTTTCGGTTTCTGATTGTTTGAAAGCGATCAATCAGATCCTACAAAAAAGAGGTCCGATACTTTTCTCTCGAGCAACATCACTGCGAGCGCCTCTGGTTGTTTAGTTCAGCGAGGACAATAAGGGTTAACTTTTTCGGCGACCCGTCATACCCCTTAGTAGCCCATAGACCCGCAAAAGTGCCCACAAGCTCACGAACAGCTGGGAGCACGAAAGTAAACAACACAAGGGCAAATCTACTTATGTGAATGTCAGCTGTTAGTGGGCTGCATGTGGGCACTTTCGTAATGGTCTTATAGGTTACGAAAGCCGCCATTTTTGATGCTCGATGAGTCGAATAAAATTATTTATTTTTATTGTCAGCATTCGGAAAGTTACTTGAAAAATTGTTACACGTTAGTGACAAAAATAATTTGTTGCGTTAACGTTACTTGAGAAGAAATAGAAACTCGTTACTATTATCGCTTAGAAAAAGTAATGTTTCGTTACTTTCACGTTATTTAAGTAACATCTCAACAATTTTTGGGACAAATCGAACGTGAATAACAAGACGTCGAAAAACTGTGAGGATAAAAAAATAATGTTAGTGTACTCATTATGGTCTTGTTCTATAATTAAATGAAAATTTGTGTCCAATCAAGATAATAATTGAAAAATAAATAATTAAACTCCTGAAACATTAAAATATTGTATTCAGTATCCAGTAATCAGAAAGATTAGTATTTTGTATTAATAAATGTGTATTAACTTTTCGTAAATTTTTCAAATTCAAATTTCAATACAAGATTTCAAAAAAACTTTCGGTATAATTTAAGAAAATGTTGCAATTCTAAACCAAAAAAATTAAATAGTATGAACTTTAATATTGGAAATTTTATGGACTATTATATAAACTAGAAGAAGCTTATGGTCTAGCTAATTTAGAAACTGTGAAAATATTGGCCTTAAAATTAGAAAATGTCAATAACAAAGTATAAAAATACGACTCCTGAAACACAAAAACTTAATTATTGCAAAATTTAAAAACCAAATGAATACAGCACAGTTAAATAGACAATTAATTTATTGTTCATTAATTTTCCATTCATTAATTAATTTATTATTGGTTTACTTATTCATTCATTATTAAAACATTATATATTATTAAATCACATGATTGCCCGACTTATCATTTATTAATGAATTTTATCAATATTCTACCATTAATTCATCATTAATTAATTGAATAATTAATTAGATCTCAACACTTTTCTAATTGGTGAAATTACAAATTTCATATCAAAACGGAATTTAATGATGTAATTTGTAATATTAAACTATGTTTACGTATTCAAATATTTGAATTTAATCATAATTTTGAAAATGTGCCACCACAATCTCGATTTAAGAAAAGCCATATTAAGTATTATTATTTGTTACAGTCAAAAACTTGGATAAAATATAGATATCACAATTGCACAATACAAGTGTAAAATATGTATTCCTTAACTCTGAGCAATTACTCCTAAAAAAAGAGCATGAAACAATCAAGAGTTTAGGAAATTAAGAGTATTCTGGGTCGCGTTCTACCATAATTTTGACCTCAAACTTTTACAAAACTGAAAATTTTTAAACATTTAAAAAGTGGGTATCTGAAAACCTTATTCTTTCAAAAATCAGTTTGAAAAAAATTCTGATTTGTTAAAAAATGTGAAAGCTCACTAAAATTATTGTTTATGAAAATTTGAAAAATAGTCCCTCTCAAAATTGAATAGAAATGAAAGATAATGATAAATAGTGCATACTGACAAAAGGTACAAATTGACAGAAATAATTAAATAAAATGAAGAAAGGTGAAGAATTTAAATTTGAATTGGTGAGATTCAAGATTTGCTAATTGAAAATTAATATTGAGACCAAATGATGATAGCGACTTTGACCTGTCATATTGTATGCTTAGACGAAAACATGTAGTGATTTACATTTCCCCATGATCCACCATTCCCCAACTACCCCTATCATTTCTAATATGGTTTCATTTCATAAGCTTTATGAGAATCAATCCTCAGCATGACAAACAAAAAAAGACAATACATTGACTTATTAAACAATCAATCCTTCCAGGGAGCTTTGGAGATTCAGGCATAGATCTGAACAACGCCTTGATTGTCGACTCAACCTTTTCCAATGATTTGACAGATTACCGGTTACATAAGAATTTTTCTCAAGCATCTGTTATTGCTGGGTCGCATCGGCAAAATTTGGAGTATGACTCTATTCTAGAAGGAGATAGCCATAATCGCAAGGATCAATACATGTATGAAACACCATTCTCGGTAAACTGTAGGTTACATACACACAATGAAATTTCTACGATGATACACTCATCAAAGAGCGTCAGATCTCACGCTAGATTTCTATGAACCCTGGAATAAGGTTCCACTTTGCCCTCATTGTTCGCCTCCACGTGACAATCTTTAGGTTAAACTTTGAACTTTCATAAAACGACAGAATACGATTTGCTTCTTGTGAATCATGAATCGCCCAGCTTGATTTATTCGCTGCAAAAAAATGTTAAATTTCATGCACATGATCGCACAATACACTGTGAAACTCGGAAAAGCATTCTCACAATTCCCCCTTTATACACTCCATATTGGCCAAATTTTGGCCAAACATTAACTCTGATTCAAAAAATAGTGCTTGATGAAAGTAGCGAAGATGCGTCATCTTCTCTGGATGGAACCTACAAAAGTGGTTTAACCGAGGGAATATTTGTTTTCAGAGAATGGAAGTCTTATCGACAATCACATGAAAAATCTTTCCCAACAATGAAAATCGATGAGTCGCATGTAAAGTCAATTGCCAGCACAAGGAAAAAATTTTCTCTGATTCCGAAGCAAATGGTGTTGTCGCATCACATGAAGCAGAATGAAAATAATAATGAAGAAGCTTTCTCGAGATCGGATGTCATCAACGAATCACATTTGCAACCAGTTGCTGTCATGAGGAAAATATTTTGTCCGGAGAAGGGGAAAAAACAAGGTGAAAATTTTTTAGTTGCTATTTAATATGAGTTAAAAATAACGGGTAAAAAATCCTGAATAACTCGATATTTTCTACAGTTTTGAAACCATCCAATCCAGTCCCCGAAATCGTCATAACAATGGATACCCTAGAAGACTCTTTAATGCAGAGATTCAAGAGTCAATGCAACATCACGAAAAAATCCCCTACTAAGAATTCTCCCTTGAACGATTACGAATCGAACCCTTTATGTTTTGGTGTCAAAATAAAGTCACCTGTAGCTGAATACATCAAAGGTCGAGCTGTAGTCAACAACTCGCAGGGAAGGAAAATTTTTTCCCACAAACAAGCCGAAAAGAAAAAAATAACGCGCCCGGTTCCTGCGTGATTCCAAAGTCAAAAGTTCCTATTTTTTTCAATTTTCACTTTCCAATATGCAGTAAATGAAAAAAAAAGCAATATACAGAACATTCGTGTTTCATATAACTTGAAATTCATATTCAAATGACTCCAAAGAAAAAAGTATTCAGTTTTAAATTTAGAGAAGAAAAAGCATTATTAACCAATTAATTTGTAATTGTATAATTATAAGAAATGATTGATTATATAATGTGATATATTCTATCTGAGAAATTTTGACATTTTATTATCAACCAGCAATGTCTGTTGTACTGAGAAATGATGTGCTATGTTTTGTAAATATTGTGAATTAATAAAGAAGATTTTATAAAATGACAAAAAATTTTTTCAATTTATCATAGTTAGAATTCAACTTTTCTGTCTCTTTATCAGTGTACCCGAACTTCCATAAGCCCAATGTCCACCAGATTTTTGAGGAGTGAAGTTAGCAGAAGGAAGCTTTATCAATATATATAGATATACTTTTACATTATCTGCTGCTCACTTCATGATGGTACGATGGGACAAAGTTGGTGAATAAAATCAGCCGAAGTGCGGGTACACTGATGTTTATTAATCATAGAGTAATTATATTCTTTTCATGGTCAGCGTTTGAAAAGAGTGTGTTAGGCTGCTCGCGGATTGAGTGTACGAATCCCCTTTTCACTTCGCTGCACGCCCATACACTCATTTCAAACGCCGACTAAGAAAAGTACAGTTCGTATCACGGGGCCAGAGCCTTTTCACCCACGACGGCAACATTTATGCTATTACATTTATTTATACTACTACATTTATACATTTGTATAAATCATTTTTGTGATTATTTTTTTTAATATATTTTTCTTTATTTTTACACAAAAGTCATCAAAGCAATGTGGAGTATGCCTAATTACAACGGATATTATCGATTGTAGAATATTATTATTATTATTATTATTATTATCGCTATTACTATTATGATTCTTCAATGAAAAACATTTTCTTAGATGGATAATAAACATTGCGATTAGGGAGACCATCGTTACCAAAATAGCGCGCCTCGACTTTACCTCCTGGGTGTCGTGGAAATTACCTCAAAGTATACGAAATTAACCAAGAGTTCAATTTGGTTATCTGAGGGTTGTCGAATGATAGAAGTATATACTTACAAGTTGTTTACACAGTTTATTTTGTATAACATTCAGACAATTTGATCTTTGAAATTTTGTTGTTAAGAAGATTATCGAATGAATGTACACCTTTGAGCAAATTCGCGTATTTTTAATTTTCAAAGTCAATACCTGCATTATTTCGAAAGTGCAATCGTGAATATTTTTTAAAGATGCACTGAAATCGTAGGATTTATACTTAATTATTTCAGGGATTAAGGTATACGCTAGTAAATGTCGGAGTACATCATTTATTTGAAAATAAACGAATAAATATACAATTATCAGAAACGAATGAATCACGTTTTTCTGGGACTTTATTTTTGTTCAATTGATTGTATTTAATTTTTAAGTTTCATAATAAAAAAAAATGATTTATTGTTCAAGAATTTTTGCAGTTGTTTACAGGAGCATATCTAGTCCGTGTGAAATAGTGCAAATATATGTTTAATACTGGCAATTGTATATTTTTTCCAAACTTAGTCAATAATATAATGTTGAAAATGTAACTTTTCTGAAAAGTCGTTTATTTGCCAGTGGGTTCATGATTAATTTTTGGCTCGGCAATATAAAATGAATCAAATAAAGGTTGTGTTATATTTTTCAATGGTCATAATTATTGGATGTTCGGATTTAATTAATAATTTTGTAAGCTATTGTAATGTTGCACTCGTCGGGGTGATGACGAGTGTGTGGGTTACCGTCCACTGATGGTTTTTCTCGGGTGATTAGTAGTCAGGTGCAGGGAAAATAATTTGTTGAATATTGGTTACTTTAGAGTTTTATTAAGACGGGTCTTGCCAGTTACATGGTAATTTCTATTCTAACACTCTTATCGCCCGCACTCCTCTTTATAGTGAGGTTTTATCACTTTAATGTACGCATAGCCTATTTTCATTTAAAAAAATATGATGAAACTCGTAGATAAGGTAATCTATGATCGCTTGAATGGTTAACAAATTAAGGTCTTCGATCGATAAAATATACATCGAGAAATATTGCATTTGGGACATTACACCCTCCTCCTTAAGTATAAAGTTATACTTAACTTTATTTCTAGATTTTATCTTTAATAACACTTTCGGAACGTCTCCGAACTCGAGAAAAATGCTCTGTTTCCGCGTTATCTAAATTTTCGTCTTCAACTATCTCTGATAATCGTAAACGTCTTTCGAGAACGATATCATCTTCTGGGCGTCGAGATGAGGATCGAGATTTTCGATTCATACACAAGCATTATTTAGCAACAGTCAAACAACCTCCTGAACCTAGATCATCATCTGTACGCTGACGCAAGTAAATAACTCAACGGAATCCTAAAGTACATTTATACAGTAATAAAATACAACTTATCGCAGATAGAATGTAAAGAACAATATATATCCATGAAATCTGTTTTCTCAGTTCATTAGAGGATAGCGTTTCATCAATAGCGTGAGATATAACATCAAGTTTATGACTAGCTATGCCCAAATTTGACAAATCTAGTTCTATTTTCGGCAGTTCATTTAAATGTGGAAGGAAGCTCAAGTTGGTTTTCTCAATTTTACAACAATCGTCAAGTACAATATTAAGTGGAATCGTTTTTATTTCGTATTCGTAACCAAACTTTCCACCTGTCCTCAGTATGTTATTCGGCGTGTAAGCAGTGCAATGATCATTCAAAGTGAAAAAACCTGTACCTTATATTCGTAAATCTCTAGGATCAGATTTTATACAAGAGACCGTTATATCCTGCATTCTCGGAGAAACAAACAACCACAAATTCTTACGATATAGCTTATGCCAAATTTCATCTTTTATACGAACAATACGCGTATCACAAGAGGTGGGGATGACCGATTTCGCATTTATCATTAAATCAACTTCGCAAGGTGGATCGTCTCCGACATTCGAAAGGGTTTGCTCCACTTTGCATATGTAGTTATCTGTAGTAGTTTCCACACAAAGTGACATATCGTTGAATAAACTATAAACCGTCTTCGTATGAGATAACGCTAAATACTTGGCTCTAGGTTGGATAAATAGATAACTGTCTGTATGTTGGACAACAGGTACCAGGTGTACTCAGTAATTTCCGGTTTTTTCAATGGATGGCGTTCTGTTTTGTACCGCTGTTGGTAACACATACCATATGTCATTTTGTTGAGTCATATCGAGTGCTTGAACTGCGTTGACATTTTCTCGAAAAAATCTTCCAGTAAGTTTTTATTGCGCTTCAAAAATGTCGAATTTTGTACCGGATTTTGAGCATATGCGCTATGCATTGCTTTTCATGTTCAATCAGGGGAAAAAAGTGTCCGAGAGCCACTGTGCGCTTGTGGAAGTTTATGGTGATCGTGCATTAACACTTCGAACATGTGAAACGTGGTTTCGACAGTTCAAAAATGGAGATTTCGACCTGAACGACGCCGCACGCTCCGGCAAGCGAAAATCGTTCGATGACGCCGAATTGCAAGCATTATTAGATGAAGACAACACGCAAACGCAACGACAGCTTGCAGATGCGTTGGGAGTTCAACAGCAAGCAATTTCCAAACGTCTGCGAGCCATGGGAAAAATTCAGAAGTGTGGAAAGTGGGTGCCCCATGAACTGACCGAGAAACAAATGGAGAATCGAAAAGTGACCTGTGAAATGCTGCTTCAACCATACAAAAGAAAGTCTTTCCTGCATCGTATTGTTACTGGTGATGAAAAGTGGATTTTCCTGGAGAACCCTAAGCGCAACAAATCGTGGGTGAGTCCAGGTGAAGCATCGACAGCGACGGCACGGCCAAATCGTTACGGTCGGAAGGTCATGCTGTGTGTGTGGTGGGACCAGTCCGGTGTTATATACTTTGAACTGCTGAAACCTGGTGAAACTGTGAATGCCGTTCGCTACAAACAGCAAATGAAAGATTTGAGCCGAGCCATTGTGGAAAACCGACCAGAATATCAACAACGACAGAAGAAGGTGATTTTGCTCCATGATAATGCGCCGTCGTCGCATAAGTCGAAAGTCGTTCGTGACACGCTGGAAAGGCTCAAGTGGGAAGTGCTTGATCATGCGGCTTACTCACCAGACCTGGCGCCATCCGACTACCACCTCTTTGCCTCGTTGGGCCATGCCCTTTTTGAGCAGCGCTTCGACTCGTACGAAAATGTACGAAAATGGCTCACCGAGTGGTTCACCTCCAAAGGCAATGATTTTTACTTGCGTGGTATCCACAATTTACCAGAAAGGTGGGAAAAATGTGTAGAAAGCGATGGAAAATACTTTGAATAAAATAAAGGTTACGGTTTTTTTGGAATTATGTGTTTCATTTGCAAAAAAACCGGAAATTAATTAGGAGTACACCTGGTAAGGGTATCAATTGGAGAAACTGGTATTTCGTAATCGTAGTTAAAGGCATAACAATGATAAATACTAAACGACCCGAAGAGTAATATGATTGTATTTTTATCAAATGCATTAGAATGTTCCCATTAATTGAATTAGGTACAATTGGAAAATTTAGACCATCTGGTAAAATTCCTGCAGTGTGTTGTAATTCTTTTAAATATTGATCTTGACTAAGTACACTAGGGTGTAAAATATTAGTTTTAGCAAAAAGTATAGCGTTGGTTAATGCGGAAATTTCATCGTTTACTTGGTTTGAAAGAAGTGTTAAAAACGAAAAATGAGACAAAAGACGTATTATCAATTCAGTTTTGTATTCGTTTTTGTTGTAATTCTCTGTTAATTGGTTTATTTTTTGAACATTTTCATCCAGAGTTTTCTGAGCAATATTTACATTAGAAATCGTTTCATTGAAATTTGTGATAGTAGTCCGTACGATTTTTATTTGATTTTTCAATAAATTTGCCATTTCAATTTCCTCCTTCTCTAGCTTTGTAATTTCAGAATCATAATATGCAGTGTCGTCGTTATCAAGATTTCCTGTCAATTGTTTAATTACTGTCCCAACAACATTGATAAATCCCCTCTTAGTTTTAGTTTTTTCCCCTAGTAAAGTCTTTAATAATGCTTCCTTACGTTTAAATTCGGGTACAAGTCCTTTTAAAATTTCCAGCGAATATTGACAAGGTAGCGAGAGTTTCTCGCTGCAATATTTCGTAGCCATTTCATATTCATTTTCTACAAGATTCACTTTTTCTTCAACGTATGACAAATCGAGTAAACTAATTGGTGTGGTGTGAACTTGGTAGATGTGTGAGGTGTAGAATTGTAAGTAAACATAGCGAAATCCAACCAGGAATCCCAATCATTCTGATCTAAATTGACAAAATGTCGAAGATAATCAGCAAGCGTAGCATGACTTCTTTCAAGCACTCCGTTAGTTTGAGGATGATAAGCGGTTGTTCTTAGTTGCTTTATCTTAAAAAGTTTCGCCATTTCTTTCAATAATTTGGACATAAAATCGCTTCCTTGATCTGTTAAAATAGAAGATGGAATTCCGAATTTAAAAATAAAATTCCTTGTCAATACTTCAGCAACTGTTATCGCTTCGTGGTTGGGAACAGCATAAGCTTGTGAAAACTTTGTCAGATCATCTTGCATTGTAATTATAAATTTATTTCCATTTTCAGTCAACGTAAGTGGTCCTACTACGTCAAGAGCAATTCTTTCAAAAGCCTTCGATGAAGTCGTTGTTGTCTGCATAGGATTCTTATTTTTCTTTCGAACAATTTTTTTCTCTTGACATGATGTGCAATGTTTTATAAAGTGCTGAATATCCTGTTTCATATTTTTCCATTTATAATAGCCCTTTATTCTTTGATAAGTCCTGTGGAAACCCGAATGTCCAGAAAATGGAGTTGAATGAAATTCTTTCAAAATCTCTGGAATTATTTCTTTTTCTGGTTCGACGATAACGCCAGAAAAGATCCGAACTTTAATATCAGTACCTCGAAATACATATCGTAACATTGATCTTATCTTCTCCAATCTGAGTTGATCGAAGCCAGACCCAAATTTCGGTAAACTAATAGACTTGATATCTTTTTCCAACAGTAAATTCCTCAAGTTGCAGAAAGTGTTAAAAACAGATTTGTATTCACATGAGTCCCAATAATTCTCCTTGACGATAAGATGAAATACAGCGCGTTCTAACTCATTGATGCAAACAACTTCATGCATTTTTGGTTCCTGCTCTTTCAATTTCTCGATATGATTAAACATCTCTTTCATTTTTGAATTTATGCTGCCCTCAAATTCCAGATCAGCGGAAACACAAACTACGTAATCATCACTACTTGTAAAAATCGACTCCTCTAATTCCTCCAATTTATCGTAAGACAGCACAGTAGATTGTAATTTTTTCAAAAAGTCAGAAAAATTTCCGATAAGAGAGTTGGAGTCCAATAACAAGACAGTTGATTCCTTCGATTCTATTTCAGGGTCAAAAACGATTCTGCTCAAAGCGTCCGCCCGTACATTTGTTTTTCCAGGTTTATATTCAATAGTGAATGAAAATTCTTGCAACTCTTCTCTCCAGTTGAATATTCGCGAAGATGGTTCCTTCATTTTATTTAACCACTGCAAAGGTTTGTGATCTGTCACGATCTTAAATTCCCGTCCATAAACATATGGTTTAAAATGTTTGACACCGTATACAATAGCATATAATTCTCGATCAATCGTAGGATAATTTCTTTCATGACGGTTCAAAGTCTTGCTGGCATAAGCTATTGGTAAATCTTTTCCATTAAAATCCTGAGAAAGAACGGCGCCCAAGGCAACCTGACTCGCGTCAGTAGTGATAGTGAATGGTTTACTGAAATCGGGATATTGAAGAATAGGTTCATCTATCAGTTTACTTCTCAAATTTTCAAAAGATTCCTGTTGTTCTGATGTCCAGTTAAAAGGAGTATCTTTCTTTAATAAGAGACTCAAAGGTTTCGAAATATCGCTAAAATCTTTAATGAACCGTCTATAATATCCTGTGAAACCAAGAAAAGATTTAATTTCCTTTTGAGTCTTAGGGACTGGAAAATTCAAAACAGCTTTCAATTTCTCTGGATCAGGTTTTACACCTTCTGGAGTTATGAGATGACCCAGATACATAACTTCTTCTTTCAAAAATTCGCATTTGGACGGTTGAAGTTTCAAATTATGCTGTCTCAATCGTTCAAAAACCTCCCTTAATCTTAATGCATGATTTTACAAAGTATCTGCATGAACAATTATATCATCGAGATAAATCTGGCATCGAATTCCCTCGATCCCAGATAAAACAGCAGACATCAATCTCGTCTGAGTTGCAGGAGAATTTTTCAAACCCATAGGCATTCTATTAAACTGAAAATGTCGCCCTAAGGCTGAAAATGCAGTTTTCGATGAATCTCGAGGATGAATTTTCACTTGATGAAAAGCAGAAGTCAAATCAAGAGTGGTATAATATTTCGCATTTCCCAAACTTTCTAGCACAGCCTCAATATTCGACAAGGGCTGGAAACTTCGAACTGTCACGTCGTTTAAGCGACGATAATCAACAACAATTCGCCATTTCACCTCGTTTGAAGCATCTCTTTTCTTTTTCATCACCCATATAGGTGCATTCCATGGCGAATCAGATGGTTCAATTATTTTATCTTCAAGCATTTTGTAAATTTGTCTTTTCCCTTCTTCCTTTAATATCTCCGGATAACGATAAGTTCTCGCAGCGATAGGAGTTTCTGTTTTTGTGTATATTTCATGTTGGAGTGTATTCGTGCATGTACGTGTGTCACCTTCAAGATAAAAAATTTCATTGAATTCAAAATATAAATCTTTAATTGACTTTGTCTCCTCGTTGTTAAGATGGTCAAGTCTTAAACAATTTTTAAGTCTTTCATTTCTCTTTGGATCGAACGTTGTTTCAACTTTAAGGATTGAACTAGGTTCCGGCGGTTTTTCAATATTCTCAAATTCCAAAATCGGCATATCTATTTCTACTTCTGTCTCCCGAGTATTTAAGATAGATGTTAATGCTTGAGAATTCGCGTTTACTTTTACACAACTAACAGATAAGTAAATCCCATCAGTGATTTCAGTTCTCGGAATAATTCCCTCTCTAATATCTGAATTTACAACTTTAACTAGTACGATTATTTCACAGCGAGGCGGAATTTTCAGTTTACCCCCTTCTTTCAATTCACGTATAGGACAAAATTCGTTCGAAAATAATTTTCTTTCTACCTCGTTTCGGGGCACAAAAGGCTTAGAAATATGATACAACTGAATTGAATGATTTGAAATTTCCAAAGTATCCATCCTGTAATTACATTTCATTTTATGTCTACGTAAAGTCTCGTTTCCCAGAATTCCAGCAAACATCAGAGGAAAATCGTCACGAACAATATGAAAAATAGATGTGTACTTGTGATTATCAATCAAAATATCGAAATAACAATATCCTAAAGTTTCCATTGGTTCACTCGCAAGTCCTGTCAATGAAAGTTTATAATCATCGTAAACCCCCGTAGAATCTTTCAAGAAATCCAATTTTATTAATGAGACGTCAGCGCCAGTGTTAAGTAAAAAGGGTAGTTGTCTATGATTCGTTTGAGATGCATCTAAAAGAACATAGGTTGTTGAGCCAGCATTTACAGAGAGTGAGCTTTTAAAATCGACACGCTTGTCCTCGGGTTGGCTCGATTTCCCGGGGACGGCAAGCAGTTTAAATTCTCCGATCGAGAGTTTTGAGGACGAAATGTCCCTTCGCTTTTCAACTTCTCAATATATTCCAGTTTCCTACACTCTGAAATGTGATGACCTATATTTTTACAGTAAGCGCAATTCATGATCTCGCGTCCGCGGTTCAATTGAGAATCTAAAGGTCTCACGTTTGGTTCATTTTTGATTCGAGTCTTTAAATAATTCCCCTCCCTTTCTAAATTCCCTGAAAAATCACGATGATAACATTGTCTATTAGAATGATTCGGCCGATCGCAAATTTCACAATGTCTTGTTGTTCGAATATTCAGATCTTGGAATTTTGAAATCTCAAAGCGTGAATCCGATTCGATCTCCGCGGACAGTGCGAGCCGAACCGCGTCTTCTAAAGAAGCTGGGTTCTGAGTTTTGACAAGAATTCTCAATTGATCCCGGAGCCCTACTATAAAAACATTTAAAGCTTGTTTCTGTAATAATTTAACACAAGCAGCACGCTCTGCCTTGGATAATTCCTCATCTAAATTGTTCGTTAATTTGAGTAACAGATTTTCAATTCTCGTCGAGTACGATAAAACACTTTCCCTTCCACCTTGTTTACATGAAGATAATTCTAGTTGCCATTACCCCGTTGACCTTTTTTCTGAATATGTACTTATTAAATGACTGCGTAGGCCAGCCCAATCCTTGAAATGTCGCGTTTTCAACAAAGCTCTAGCGTTATCAGTAATTTTCGTATGAATTATCTTGAAAATAAAATCTCTGTCTTCCTCTTTGACAACCGATAGGGCCTTATCCGCGTTATCAATGAACTCGTATAATTTCGAAGGGTTCCCATCAAATCTAGATAACATTTTCCCCGCAATAGAAATAGTAACACCAGCCATTTTCAATTCCCACAAAAAAAATAAAGCGTATAGAATAACGAGTCGAAAAAAAAAATAGAATTGATTCCGTCAACTCACAAAAATAAGAAGTTCGCCATCATCGATGCATGGGTTGTAGAGATCAGGCCAAGATAGTGCACCAAAATAGTCCTAGTGTTGATTTTTCTGGGCGTCTGAAGCTCCGGTGTTTGTTGGACTTGCCGGTGATTGTAGATATCAGTAGACTCTGTGGCGACTGCTTTATTGGCCCCAATAGAACTTGTATAGAAGACAGTGGTAGATTCCGTTAGAAGACGAGAAGATTGCAGGATCCACTCATGAGAAATTCACCAGGATGATGTAAATCAGCTTTAGGCCGCAGAATACAGGTACTTCCAAAATACACGATGCAGAATACAGGTGTAAAATATAGGTGAAGAATACGGTGTAGAATACAAGATGTAGAATACAGGTTTAGAATACAAGATGAAGAATACAGGTGTAGAATACAAGATGAAGAATACAGGTGTAGAGTACAGAATACACGATGTTCCCGGATGTTGTGGGTGTCCACTGCAACCCGCGCCACTTGAATTGTCCACGATTCTTTTCCAACAGAGTTATGAACAGCGAAATCCCAGCTCCTCCACCAATTTTGTAATGTTGCACTCGTCGGGGTGATGACGAGTGTGTGGGTGCCGTCCACTGATGGTTTTTCTCGGGTGATTAGTAGTCAGGTGCAGGGAAAATAATTTGTTGAATATTGGTTACTTTAGAGTTTTATTAAGACGGGTCTTGCCAGTTACATGGTAATTTCTATTCTAACACTCTTATCGCCCGCACTCCTCTTTATAGTGAGGTTTTATCACTTAAATGTACGCAGAGCCTATTTTCATTTTAAAAAATATGATGAAACTCGTGGATAAGGTAATCTATGATCGCTTGAATGGTTACTAAATTAAGTTCTTCGATCGATAAAATATATATTGAGAAATATTGTATCTGGGACATAACACTATGAAATTGTCGTACAGTGAAAATAGAAAAATGTAACATTAGAACATTAATGCTTCTTTTTTCATTAACTATTGTCATAATGAAAATCATTCCTTGAAGATCAAGGAAATCTATTAAAACGACTGATTAGTCAATAAGATGAATTTTCCAAATTAATTGAAATAATAAGTTACATCTCGCAAAAAACCCTGACCACGGAAAACATTCGGGCGGCATTTAAATTTTAAATAATTCAACTCGAGGCCAGTGGCTGCGATGTATTAGAAGAAACAGGTTTTTTTTCTCAAGCGAGCCCGGCCCCGGCAAGCGATCACGGAAAATCTCAATTTCGGTAAGAAGTTAGAAAGCATATTAGAAACGAGGAAAGAGGTAAGCGGGGACAGTTGACGCGCCAGGTGAGGAGAGAGGGAAAATCGCTCGCTCTCCGAGTCTCCGAGGCTGTGGAGAGAGGATAAAAAGATCGCATGGAGAGAGGGTAAAAACATCGCATTCTGGCACCTCTGTATACAAGCTCTCAATATGTAGCTGTTTTTTCCTCAATTTTTACTCAACACAACACGTGGGGTAAAATTCCGGTGGATGTGGACTCCACGGTTGGTTCACCGGGTATCTGGTGTATGTTCATTTTCATTGATTTTGTGCTTATAAAGTCAAAATCGATGTCAAATGCATGCCAGGGCATTATTTTAGGAGTTTTCCCGTAACAGTATATGCGCAAAAGTGCCGAAATTTCATTAATTACCGCATTTAATGGGGTCTCGGAGTATCATTTTCAATTCGCTGTCTTGGCATATAACTGTCGGCAAAATGTTTGAAAATTCCTCAAAAAAATAAACTAAGCTCCCACAGGTGTTTTTCAGGTGAAATATATACTGTAAATTGCATTTTGATGAATAAATAAAATTATCTAAAACAGCGTCATTTCTGCGGACAGCTGACAAGGAGCCTACTTAAGCATATAAACTTCATATACGTAAGCAGCAGCAGTAAGCACTTAAGCAGTATAAGAAATCAGCTGATCGCATATATGTAATACTTCTATATGGCCAGCGTCCCATCTTCCCCTGTTGCAAAGGAGCATCGTGATAGAAAGAGAAAGGTGTAAGATGACTCGCGTGGTACTCTGCATGCGCGACCCTCATACATATGCTCAGTGCTTGGAATTGTTACACGCATACTCCGATATGCGTTCACGTATTAACTCCAGTCAACTCCTGTGCGAGAGAGAAACGAATCGTCTACACTCTTCTCTTCCCGATGCGCTTCTCTCTCAAGCTGGCCATATAGTAGTATTACATATATGGCTGATCGCCGCTTATGACAGTTCAAGAACGTATATATACGTTTTTGCTGCTGCTGCTTACGTATATGAAGTTTATATGCTTAAGTAGGCTCCTTGTCAGCTGTCCGCAGAAATGACGCTGTTTTAGATAATTTTATTTATTCATCAAAATGCAATTTACAGTACATATTTCACCTGAAAAACACCTGTGGGAGCTTAGTTTATTTTTTTGAGGAATTTTCAAACATTTTGCCGACAGTTATATGCCAAGACAGCGAATTGAAAATGATACTCCGAGACCCCATTAAATACGGTAATTAATGAAATTTCGGCACTTTTGCGCATATACTGTTACGGGAAAACTCCTAAAATAATGCCCTGGCATGCATTTGACATCGATTTTGACTTTAAAAGCACAAAATCAATGAAAATGAACGTACATCAGATATCCCTATTGTGCATCTTCTAATATTAGAACTATTAGAACTATTAGAATCGTGGGGGAAAGGGAATTCCTATTCGCCTCTGACCTAAGGGTGGGGACGGCTCCGCTCGATCATTGGCTTTCCTCCCACGATTCTAATAGTTCTAATAGCTCTAATATTAGAAGATGCACGATAGGGATGTCGTGCATACACGACTTATATGTATAAGTCGTGTATGCTTGAACGCCAGGGCGGGGAGTATTAACAGAACATTGCTGCTAATATTACATAGAAAATAACGATTCGTCACTTAGTTTTAATATACTGCCCCAGTGGTTAGTGATTTGGAACCTTATCTAACCTGAAAAACTTATGAAAAAAATTTTTCTCATGAAAAACCATTTTTGTAGATATCAATGCTAACGATTTTTTAAAAAAAAGCATTCTCTGAAGAAATTTATGTTATAAAAAAACTTTTCTGTAAAAGTTTTTTTTGGCAAGGTAATTTCTTTTATAATGTTTCAGAGAGCGGAGCGGAGTATATCTAATTTTTTTCTGACGTGTTTTATTTGTGCAACTCTTCATTTGTTATGTTCGCCTTTTCCAATTTTGGATTACAGGTTTCTCCCCATATTTGAAGGATTTCTATAATAATTCGCATTTGAAAAAAAATTGCATGTAGCCATCTTGTGTGCACGAATGTAATAACTAACCAGCGCGTGCGCGTTAGACGTCGCAGTGGCGTAGCTAGACATTTTACTGCTGCGGGCAAAAATGGAAAAATGCCGCCATTTCTCATAAAAATTTATCACGTTGTGAGCATCAGAAAAATTGATGAGTTTTTTTTAGATAAGTCATTACTGTACATACTTTTTTTGTACAGACCTCCAAATTGCTGACATAGCGGTAGAGCGGAGCAGCGAGAATTTAAACTTCCGTCGCACACTCTCTTCTCCCTAAATTCCGTAATTCACCCGAGCATACGCACGACGCATCTTTCAATAAATTCTTTAAAAAAAAAAGGTCATCCATTTTTCACTTGAGGGGAAGAATTTAATTTTTTATAAAAATGAATTTTTTGTAGAAAGTACTTTTATATCAAAATTACATTTCTTCTAAGACTTCCACAGTTTATCAGAAATGAATGGAACTCAAATATTTTCTTATAAAAAATTTGAGATTTATTGTAAAATTGTCACCGGTTTTTATAAGGTCGGCCTTATGAGAGACGGAATTCTTATAAGAATTTCGCCATTCTTAGAAGAATCAAAATCACTAGGGTCACTCAACAGCAATTCTACTGAAAGTACCAACAGAATTTCTGTTGAGTTAAATTCTGTAAAAACTTTTTTACCACATTGTCTGTTGAAATTAACACATGAGAAACGTTTGGCAAGTGTGGGACATACATTGATATTATATATTTTGCAAAGGAGTTTCATAAAAAAAAAGTACTTATCGCACTTGATAGACGAATTTTTATTTGAAGATTGCACAATATTTCAACATTCTTGGTGTGCAATAACGATTTACAGATAATTATTCAGTATTAAATTCCTCTGTATTTGGATCAGCTTGTTTTGAATGGTTCCGAGGGGCATTCTACTACAAAATGTAGAATGGGCTTACGCGGTGATACTTTCAAGAAATATTAAATTAAAAGTATTGCGGATTGCATGTTCTTAATGGTTGTATGTCGTAAAAAGAATCAAATCCTTTTCTTCATATTTCATTCAGCCCTGTGCTAATACCGGTGAAAAACATTGCAGCAAAACACATTCACGCCAATCTTTAGCGAATGTCACTAGGTATTATTCAAACGACAAAACCTCAACGCATCATCTCGCTATACTTTCTTGTGACATATGGTAGAGTCAAATTTCCATTCCGAACATGTACATCTTAATACTTCTATGGAACATTAATATATTTTGTGAGAGTGAATTCCGTCTCACTGTATACGGCTTCATAGAACCTAATGGTATGTGACAGAATTGTTCCAAAAAGTATTATTGATGCCTCGATGCGAATACACTCGAATACAAATCGGTCAAAAATTTTATTGGTTTGTATTGAGAGGTCGGACCTCGGAATATAATCCAATACAATTTCGTTTGATGTGTTTGTCGTCCTCGAAAAAAAGTCGAGAGAGTGAATAAACCTATTGATATTTCGAATGCTAGCCGTCACGGGTCAATTATTGATCCATGATTCCGAGACACAGTTTTTTCGTATAAAAATTAAATTGTTGAAAGAGCAATTAAATCGTAAATTAAATTGCATATTTGAGATCTACGGAAAGAATTGAACAACATAGGTTTTTGTACGATTCAAAAGCGTGAAAACTGAAGAAGGTAAAAATTTTAATTTATTAAATCTCTAAAAAAATTATTACTCGCTAATGTGACATGGTGGGGAAAAAACATTCAGGATTATAGGTTCAGGAGGTCATAAAGTACACGCTGTATGTGAAACTTTGACGTACGTCAGGTTTGGGGGAAGAGAAAAAATGAGATGGGTGAAGGAGAAAAAACCAAAAAATTAACAAAAGAATCATTTTATTCAATATTTGATATTCAGATTTACAACGACGTTTACAAAATCAATAATAATATAATTAATAAATATATAAATCCTTCTCGAATGAAATCTCCCTGTCCAAAGAAAGGTAAGACCTTCGGATTTATCCAACGTAGGCGGCAGAGATTCTCGAGAAGAAAAAATAAGGGAGAGCCGATGGTGGCTTCCGCAAAGGAAAAAAGGAGTGAGCCGATGGAGGCTATCAAGGTTGGTTTGGGAAAGAGATTTTTTAGAGCCGAAGAAGGCTACCAAAAAATCAGGTAAGGGCTTAGGATTTCCGGAGCCAATTAAGGCTACCAAAGAGGGATTAATACAGGTTGGGAATTTGGTTTTTTGGAGCCAATGAAGGCTACCAAAAAATTGAGGAGAAGGATTTCTGGAGCTAATGAAAGCTACCAAGAGAACATCGGAACAGGTTAGGGAGTTGAATCTCTGGAGCTAATGAAAGCTACCAAAAAGGATTGGATAAAATTGAAAAAAGAAAACGTTTTTGGAGCCAATGAAGGCTACCAAAAACTGAGGTTTTGGGTTTCTGGAGCTAATGAAAGCTACTAGAAGAGAATCGCTAAATTCGTCAATAAGCGCCCTAGAAGTACGTTTTCCGTTTCAATCAGCGCACCAATAAAAGCACTTCAGAAAAAAGTGGGGTTTTATCTCACTTCGCGGTCAGCGCACCAATTCCAGGCTCTGTGTCGATCACGACTCCTCCAAGTTCCCTGGGGAGCGCGGGGGAAAGAACACTCACTGAACGCGCCGCGCTATTTTTAGAAAATCAAGAAAAATGATTTTCTCTCGCATTCTCGAATTTTGATGAAATAACCCAGCCGAGTAGGAAAACATTTTAAAGTTTACGCCGGTTATTATAACCGACGTACAACAACTTCCTTTGGATTTTTTTTGTTCCACTGTGATACAAGATATTATCTCAACATATGTGGCGTGATGGACTACAGAAAAGGACCTCACAGCACCTCGGCACTTTTTGAGTAAAACGCGTTTGAAAGTATTTCGCCCGTTCGAGGTGCCGGAGCAGGTAGCGAGGTTCTTTTCCGAAAGTTTCCCTCTCCACTGCATTTTTTCAAGTCAGTCGGCAGAAGTCATTAGGATATTAGGAAACAGTTTTGGGTGTCGGACAATAGCTTGAATTGAATAATGGTTTTTTTGATACGCGTCAATAATATCAGGAAGGAGATAATATTCAACAGAATACATGATACAAATGTGTAAACCTTTTCGTTTCTATATAGAAAGAAATATCTTTTTATTTAGAAAATGTATTCATTTTTCGCCGGTCGGCAGTGTCGACACAGGTATCTACACTGTAAAAAAAATTTATGGTATTTTTCCAATACCAGTACTGGAAGCAATTAACCCATCCCAGGGTTAGTAATTTTCCTATACCAGTGTATAGTAGCTTCACTGTATATAAATAATATTCACCATACTTCAGTATAGTATTTTTACCTCATTCGAGTATGGGATTTTGAAATGTGGGAAATTAAAAAAAAAAGCAAAAATATTATTATCCCTCCCCCTGTTGTACCGTCCCCACGGATGACTTTGAGTATTTTCGTCTATCTTTGTCCTGAGGGTCGTTCTTCTTTCCTTAGTAGGACTTTTTTCCGTTGACTCCGCGATGATAGCTGCCTCTCGTCCGAGTTGCGACCCCACTTCCTATAGCTCGTCTTTGGCGACTCATGGGCCGTTCGCGATGCAATAACTCCACGAGATACTTCATAATTCGAGAGAGTTATGATGGCACTTAAAATACCCACGTATCACGTGACTTTCGGCTCGTCAATTTTTACCAAACGTCTGGGAACATATCGTGGGCTTACAGTAAATAGTAGGCATTGAAATATAAAATGATGCTAAATTACTTTTTTTCCCATAAATATTGGACTCATAGCATATTCTAATAGTACGAAGGAATAAAATTTCGTATCATCTACAGTAATCTAAGGACGAAAATAGAAATTCGAGCCTCGTCCTGCCATTCCAGTTTTTTATGAGGATTTGACCCAAAAATTTTTTTCCGTGTGGTTAAATTAATAAATTTATTTTTACTATACGAGACATTGAAAAAATGCATAAGCACAATATAGTAAATAAGCAATGGATATCAGGGCCGGATTTACCCGAAGCGCCGCCCGGGGCAGTAGATAAAATGCCGTCCTTTCAAAAATGAATTTCGAATTTCGAAAAAAAAGGCCATCAATTTTTAGGGGATATCGATATATCGATTAGTTTTTAAGAGAAAAAATTAATGACCTTTTTTTTTAGAGATTTATTACACCTTCGAAAATTTTCCGCCCCGGTAGTTCCTACGGTAAACCCACCCCTGATGGTCATAGAAAAGTGTCGGATGAAGTATAAAAAAATGCTTCGCGGGCAAAAATCGGCTTTTTTTCCCGCTACGATAAAAAAGATCGTTTTCACCATGGGAAAAATGTACTACTGAAGCCCGGGAGTTCTGAGATGAAATTCCTGGTGAGTGGAGACGGATGGATCAGTTCCCCTCACTTGCATCTGACTACAATTTTTTTTTAATTTCAAGGTGCGGTTTCTAACATAAAAATTTTTTAGATTAACTCGAGAGTAGGCTCATTCGAAAGAGCGAAGTTGGTTCTATTAGAATTGTTTAACAACTCGATTTCGACTTTTAGTGTTGTGAGGTCCCTTTCTGTAGTCCACGCCACATAAGGAAATCATATATTCAAATACTAATTAAATGAAATCAACTTTTCTTTTTGTATTAGAGAGAATTAGTCGAAAATTCTGTATAATTACAATTTCAAAGTATTTCTGTACTTTAAAAAAAAATTTTTCATGAAATTCATTTTTTATTTTTTGAAATTTGGAAAGGTTTGATGAAAAATCATTTCATTTTTTTGCCGACGTGGATTTTCTAGACCAATCAAATTTGAACGTAGCGTTGAATCTTATGAATATTTTCAAAAGATTAATCATTCCATTCGTTTTCATTTCATAGAGAAGTTCAATCTACCATGATAGAAAGTAAAATTAAAGAACAAAAGTTTCTATACTCTCAAAAAAACAGCCATCAGAATTTCATTTACGAATCCCAAATAAATTAAAGGATTAGTTCTATTTTCCAAGATGTATGTATTCTTCTAAATCTTGCATTACTTAGTCAGCCATTATAGGTGGAATAAAGCTTCCCATTGGGGATATTGGGTTACATTGTCAATTATGAATAAAATAAGATGATTTTAACACAATCAAAATACTTAATGATTCCGTTCTTAGAATTGTTTTTTTTTTTTTCAACGTTGGCAGCAAATCATATCGTCTTTCAACTGCATTCTACAATCTGAGATGCATAATTAGCGAAGACCCATAAAAAGATATTAGTTTATGGTGACTGAGAAACACTAAAACTGTCTTTTCCTTTCAATTGTTAAAAAAATGTTCTAAAGGAAAAAATTGCGAATTCATTTTATCGACACTAGGATACTTTTCATTAAACTTATAAAAAAAAACATAAAAAAATTCTTTCAAAGTTTTGAGAACTTTTGGGAATACTATATATAACAAATTTAAATTTTTTATGTATAGAATTCAAATCGAATGCAGAACAAAATTATGAGCGGGTTTCAAAATGGCGTACCTTAAGACGCTTAAGACACGCCATTCCAACTTTTTTTTATCACTCAAATATTATAAGTATACTTGCAAGTCATCAAAAATCTCTCTTCAATCGATTATCATACATCATCTCAAGAACCTGGCATGACGTAAAAAATTGATATAACACTATTAGGAAAATAAATTCTCTAATGTCCATATAACTTGGTCAACGATAGCACAAAAGTTACCAACTATCCCAACACCCAAAACAGCAAATTGGAAATCGTTTTCTCCAAAAAAAAAAACGAAGCTAAAATCACCATTACCCTCAAGATTACCCTCAGCATGGTCAACAGCTGAAACGATTATCCCTAAGTGAAGAAACCCTACGAAAAAACCAAACAAAACACCCCAACCCCCGGAATCCGAAAAACCCCCTGATTCCAAACCCCAACAAACAAGAAAATCGCCATCCATGTCTTTTTATATCTTCGCGACCAACGACGTATTGATTATCCAACGGAACACTTTTGCGGCTTCCTTGGCACACTTGGGGGAACTCTCGTCAAATGTACGACCTACGTCTGCCTTGTACAGGTGTAAGGAACGACGAAAAAAAAAGATAGGAAAAGGGAAAAAGGCGTCGAGCCGCGGTGAAAGTCGAACGCACTCGTGCCGTGATTCAACTCCCAGGAACCGGAAATTCCACAAGTTGGAGGAAAACGTCCGAAAATCCCCGAGTAGAAAAGAAAAAAAACCAGGATGGACTTAAAGGACGATGAAAACGACAATCGGCAGTTGTTCCTGGTGGAGGCCCCCCGAGACCCCCTGGTGTCCGGCGCGGCGATGGTCGCGACCGGGAGCGACAACATCAGCCCTGGCGGCGATCTGCAGACGAGCGCCCTCGCCAACTTGATGGGAGTGCAATCCTCCTCCGTGTGCTTTCCTGCTAAATTCAGTAAGTGGGCACCGCTGATTTAATTAGCCATCACACGCTCTTTCCTACCTGCGCTCAATTAAATTATTGCTAAATGCATTAAGCGCGTTGCGCCCTTCCCCCTTTTAAGGGAGTTAGCGATAATCAGTTTAGGAGTTATGAATCGAATCTGCTATTTCGCGTGGGGTGCCGACCCCTTGCAGCGTACGACTTCGCCCCGAGCCTGGCCGAGGAGCGCCAGCCCGTCGTCAACGTCGGCAAGAGGAAACAGAGGAGGTACCGCACGACCTTCACCAACTTCCAGCTGGAAGAGCTGGAGAGAGCCTTCCAGAAGACCCATTACCCGGACGTGTTTTTCCGAGAGGAGCTCGCCCTGAGGATCCAGCTGACCGAGGCGAGGGTGCAGGTGGGCTTCCTTTCATCGCGGAAATCCAGGGTTGGCCAGCATTCAAAGTTGACACATTTCTTCGTTGTTCATGAGAAGAATCATTTATTTTCATTCAAGGAGATTGCTTACTCCGACTTCTTTTGGAAAGTAACATTTTGCAAATGACCATGCCTTAATCTTCGAATTCGGCTCTTTCTACGTTTTCCATCATTCTGGATAATATTTCTGTTGGCTTTGACTTGAGCTAGAGCTCTTGGTAGTTCAAGTAAACCTTCAATTTCAAATAGTTCTACAAATAAAAATCTAGACCCGTCGATGCTGCAATCTTTAAAATAATCGATTTTGGAGCATCATTCTGCTGAAACCAGAAGTCTTCTGTGTCATCTTCAACCCATAAAATCGTGATCATGGTTTGATAGCGCTCTTTATTAATAGCAACGGCGGTTTCATCTTCATTGTCGAAAAAAAAGAGCAGTCCAATGAGTGAAATTTAATGATCCTTAAGAGCAATCGTTTTTTGGGGACAATGAAAAAATCCATCAATACTGTTGTCTCGAGCTTTGCGCGCTTATGAAGCCCTCTTCAGGAGCTATTTCTCCAAAAGTACAATAGATCAAAATAAATTCTAAATCACTTACAAAATTATCCGTAAGTTCCATCCTACAGATTTATAAGAATGTGGTTCACATTTTCCATAGAATCATACCAAAATAATCCTGTCAATAAAAATTACATTTTCTAGTTAAATTTAAATAAGGAATCACATCCTGTTGAACGAATGGAGTATCATGCTTACTGATTCCCCCAAAATATTTATCATAAACAAGACTGAAGAACCTGGTATATTTTTCATTTTTTTTACTTGTTCTTCATTGTCTTGATAAAAATCGAGGGGCATCTCACTCTGTAGTCAAATGTAATTGTAGTAATATTGCTTCACGATTTCCTACGATTTCACTCTTGAATTTTTAATATTCTTCTTTTCACTGGTAATATTGTATTTAATAAACTGTTTAGATGAAAGTTTATTAAATTCATTCTTGGAATCACTGCTTACCTAAGCGAGCAATCTTACATCCCAACTGAATCCAATCATTTCAGGCGTTGACTACACACGTTGAAGTCATAGTGTAGTCAATACATGTTATTTTTATATGACGATTCAAAATGACTTAACGATGATTACACACGGATTTCAAACGGTATAAAAACATTGACTACAGAGTGAGATGCCCCGCGATAAAAATCATTTCTGAAACCAAGCTCTTCGCATAATTACTCTCTTTGTCTATAATTATAGCATTATTCTTTAGAGAATTACGATTTTTTTCAAAATAATGAATTTATATTCCCAAAATTCACAGCAGAAGAAAGTAGTTGTTTTTATTCTTGCTGATAAAGATTTCAAATCAGCTGATAAATAATTTCATTGTAAAAATTTGAAGAGGATTCGAGATTTCTTGATAATTAATGATTATCCTATGGCATTTATTATGAAATTTATAAATATTAGTAGGAAAATGCCCGAACTTGGAACTTTAAAAGATAAGGAAAAAATAAATAAGATATAAAAAAATTTCTATGTATTGTATGTACATATGTTCAGAATTCACATGTTCTAATTTTTAATTTATTTTACAAATAATTATGGGTTTGAAATAGTTCATAGGACTAACAAAAAATTAAATGAAGGAATGATTAAAAAGGTATAGGTAGGTTGGGAAACATTGATTGATAAGATGTTATTCATAGAATCGACTGTAATGATTGTGATTTTAAAAACGTGGGATAGACGAAGAGATGCTAAAAGAATAGAGTTCTAGAACATGAAAGTAATATCCCATAAAACCAAAACATGTCAAGACTTGCCCAAGACTTAAGCGAGAATCTTGAGAGCTCTTGCCTAAGTTTTGGGTGGGTCTATAACCACAGTCTCACTCTAGTCTTGGGCAAGATTCTTGTGCAAAATTCTTGACCTACTTTTGCCAATTTCTTGCACAAGTATCTTGATCCTGCTAGCCACATCCAAATCAAGATTCTTTATCAAGTCTTGGGGTAGTCTTGCTAAAGAAATCAAAAAAACGAAAAGAAAAAAAATTCCCTTACCGAGATTCGTGCCCGCGGTTTCTGGTAGTCAGGCTGACACTTTATCAACTAAGCCACGATTCATCTTATTTCACTAGAGCATGTGAAGCATCTTCCGCCGCCACGCTTATTTTTATACATATTTTTTGCAGATTTACGACTATTTCAAGTAACATTTTACACACATTCTTTAAAAGCCCAACAGAAGAAAAGTACCAAGTGTGATCAAGATCCGCACTCCACAACTTTGGTCCTTCCGTTTCAAGTCAATCAGTAAACATAAATGTATAAATATTGAAACAAAATTACTTAAAAATATTCAAGTTTATTCTCAAGCCTTGCCCTACACTTACCCAAGATTCTGACCCAGAATCTTGTACAACACTTATGTGTGCCTTGCGGTCTTATTTAATCCCAAGCCTTGCCTAAGACTTCCCAAAGATTCTGGCCCGGACTCTTGAGCAAGATTTGTGCGGGCCTGTGTCCACAGTCTCACCCTAGTCTTGCCCAAGGTTCTTGATGATGTCTAGACCAAGTCTTGCCCTAGTCTTGACATTGTATCATGGTAACCTCAATCCCTTGGCCAAGACTATCTCAAGTCTAACTCAAGAATCTTCAAGCAAGAATCTTGTGTACATCTGGGAATTTTTTTGACCAAGATATGGTTTTATGGGATTCGTGATTTAAACAGGAATAGTTCTGTACCAGCTCTACATAGACTTGAAAATAATCATGAGTTTAAATGGAATAATTTTGTAATTTTAGAAAAAGAGAGTACCTATAGAAAAAGATTGGTTTTAGAAATGAAGAATCAACAAGACGAAGAACCTGTGAAAAAAAAAGAGGAATATATATCAAGTTTTTGAGTTCCGTTTATGATCAATATTTTGAGAGAACTAAAAAGCATAATTATCAATTCGTTGGAAAGATGACCTTTTATAATTCGACTTTTACAGATTTCGATGTATTACCTGTTTCAACGTCGAGAAGTATGTGATTCTTATTGTGAATTTGACTGAAAAATGTAATTTTTATTGGAAGATCATTTTATATGGAATATGGGAAGTACATTTTCAAAAATCGATAGGATAGAACTTGTTAATAATTTTGTACATAATTGATTGAGGCCCAATCAATGGCCTCAATCAATTATGAATATTTATTTTCTTAATTATGACCAACTGCTTCTGATTTATTATATTTCTCAGACTAGCTCCTAAAGAAAGCTTCTTTAAAGCTAAAAGATGAAGATAAAAATTTTGTTGGATTTCTTTGTTATCCCCGAAGAATGATTGCTCCCAATGATCATTGAATTTTACACATTGTGATGGGAGTGTTTCTATAATTACTTATATCATCAGCATTTGATCGGAGATATGCCTTAAAAAATTTATAGAGAATTTCACATAATCAACGGTCCATTGACTTTATCCGCACAAATTCTACACCACACTTAGTTTTTGATCGTATAGAGGCTCTTATTTGAGTTAAAGTTTTTTTCTTAAAATTATTTTGAATGCATAGTTGAAAAATTTTAGCTCGTTCTTTTGAAGTGTTATGTTCCAAAGTATGGATCACCTTCGAATGATGTTTTAATGTGCGTGAAGTTAGCAAAGCAATTTTCGCTAATCGCATTGTGTTCATACTCGTAATTTGTCGCTAATTAGTCGCGAAAAAATCAATTTTGTCGCTCGATTTTTTTTTTAAATATCACTTTTTTGCTCACTTCACATTAACTTAGCAAAGCATCGGGTCAAAAATTATTGAAACTTGACGCTCAGTAGCTCTAAATAAGTTGCTAATTAATTGCGCAAAAATTAATTTTGTCGCTCGATTTTTTTGTTTGAATATCACTTTTATTGCTAACTTCACATTAACTTAGCGAAGCATGAGGTTGAAAAATTATTGAAACCTGACGTGCAGTAGCTCTAAATTAGTCGGTAATTAATCGCGCAAAATTTTGTCGCTCGTTTTTTGTTTTTTTTTTCAATATGACTGTTTTTGCTAACTTCACATTAATAGGGGAGACTCGTTTACGAAAAAATTCATTTTTTGAAAATTGTCTTAATTATTATACATATCTAAAAATAATCCTACAAAGTTTCAAATCAAAATTCGAAATATTTTAGAAGTAGCAGCCTCTGACTCGCCACGCGTAGACTATAGGCAGATAAGCGCGCATCTGGATTATGCGGCGTTTTCTAGCCGGCTAGAGTCTCAAATAAGGGTTGTAGAGCAAAAAAAATGCTCAAACTAAGTACTTCGAGAAGGCTGAAGGAATTCTATATGGACCGGGGATTGTTAATTAGCCTGTACAACCGGTGATTTTTGAAAATGACTCCTTCTTTCAAAAAAATTTGAAGATGATTTTCTCGAAACAGTATTTTTCAAAACTACGGGCGTGATAAAAACAATATTTCTTGACGGATTTCTACAAAGCAGGACTTTTTCGGAAGCTTATCAACTAGGCTTCTATTTAAACGAAAAAAATTGCAAAAGTATAAACGATCAATAATTTTTTTTTGCATGCAAATCATAAATTTTCGCTACAAAAATCAAACTTTTATTTTGGAGACCTACAAGTTTTTGGATTTTTTAAATTCAAATGATATTTTTAGTTTAAATAGAAGGTATTTTCATGTAGATTTTGAATTTCTTAGGTTTATGTTTTTCACATAAAATTTACGACCGCTATCACGCTCGCAGTGAAGGTCTTCTGGTAGCGCGGTGCTCTTAACATCCTTGCTTTTGGACCGTAAAATATAATAATTTCAAAGTGATAAACATTTTTTTTGTGAATTTTCATCTTCTTGATTGTACCTGTAAAAATACTTAATCAATTTTTGTAATTTATTTGTCCTCATTTAAGGTGTCCTAGACGAGCTCCCCCCTTAACGTAGCAAGCATCAGGTTGAAAAATTATTGAAACTTGACGTGTAGTATCTAAATTAGTCCCTCATCATTTGTCGCTAACTAATCACGTGAAAATTAATTTTGTCGATCAATTTTTATTTCAAATATGCCTGTTTTCGCTAACTTAACATAAACTTACATTAACAAACCATCAGGTAGAAAAATTATTAAAACTTGACGTTTAATAGTTCTAAATCAGTCGCTGATCAACTCAAATCAATTAACTGAGCAAAGCATTTAGTCAAACAATGATCGAAACGTTTCTTAAATCGAAATGATTTTCAATTTTCGTACAGTAACATCTTTTTTGATTCAAAATATTACTTCAGTACATTTATATTTTCATTATTTTTGAGAACTATTATCTATCGGCGTGAAATTTCATGAGAATCTAACATTGATGATGATTAAAGTTTTAAAATATTGTATTTCAATATTTAACTAAAAACGCAACTTAAAAAATTTTGTTACATAAGAAATTGTTGTAAAATTAGTTATCAGAAGATATGCTTTTTTAACTCTTAAAATATTGGAAACAGTACTAGCTCACGCGTGGTAACAATTTTTGAACTTTATTTTCAGCGAGTTTTGGGAGTTTTTATATTCGTAATTTAAATTCGCTCTACTCTTTGCTTGACATTTTTTCAGTATCTTGATGGATTTTAAAGCCCGGAATAAAAAAAAATTCCAACACTGCCAAAATAAGTGACACCCTAACATGCGTAGAACTTTCAATAACAGAAATTTTATTTTCAAAACAACTAAATTAAACGAAAACTGAATGAAATAAGCAATGTAAAAAAA
The DNA here is from genome assembly GCA_028476575.1 of Platygaster robiniae. Taxonomy (NCBI): domain Eukaryota; kingdom Metazoa; phylum Arthropoda; class Insecta; order Hymenoptera; family Platygastridae; genus Platygaster; species Platygaster robiniae. The sequence goes on along the minus strand of CM052022.1, from coordinate 19,168,522 downwards.
TGTGTGAACCTTTCGCGAAATTCTAATTTCACAGTCACTTGTGAATATCAGATATCACTGCGTGATAAAATGTATGATTTTTTTTTGTCCTTTAGACTCTTCGACTTTGGGCGTGGATAGAAAAACAAAAAAACTGTTAATGCTAGTAATTAAAAATTTTGTACGTATGTTCTTGAAAATATATCGAATAATTTTTACGAAATTCACATCTACCTTATAGTTAGAGGTACGAAAAAAGGAGTACCGCAAATTTGCGACGCCGACGGGACACATTGCAAATAAACGGTTAAACCGATTCGCATACTTTTTTTAATAATTATTACAGATGATACAAATTTGCAGTCTATGACGAACGACTTTTTTGCAAAAACTGCTTTGTTTTTAAATAAAAGTTCGTGTATCTTATTAAAACAAAAAGTACAATGTTTTTTTACCATATGATTATTAACGGATAAAATTTCGTTTTACAACATCTGAAAACGTCAAGGTCTAGTAATTGACATTCACACTTTTTTGCTCTAGAAAAAATTCCTCTGGCCCTATCTATACCACCGAAAATCTGCAGACTCTTTTTCTGTACGCTTGTAACGGCTTGGTCTAAATTGAGCAAAATTTTTTTGTGCAGTGTACTATTGTGCACCAGACAATTGTGCAAAATGCCACGAAACTTGTACACAAAGTGATATAGCGAATTAACTCTTAGTACAAATTTTACAATTTGGAAGTTTTTCTTTCCGGATTCGTTTAATTTGGAATCATAGCGATGAAATGTGTAAATTTGCACAATCGTCTAGTGCACAATAAATACGTTGAACCAAAGAATTTTGCAATATTTTTTTATATAATATAATATTCAATCATCAATTTCAAATAAATAATATTCAGTATATTTGGAAAAAAATTGATCGGAAAAATTTATTTTTGCGCGATTAAGGCGACTAATTCAGAGCTACTGCACGTCAAGTTTCAATGATTTTTCGACCTGATGCTTTGCTAAGTCAATGTGAAATTAGCATAAAAAGTCATATTTTTTAAAAAAATCGAGCGACAAAATTAATTTTCACGCGATTAATTAGCGATCAATTTAGAGCTACTGCACGTCAAGTTTCGATAATTTTTCGACCTGATGCTTTGGTAAGTTAATGTGAAGTTAGCAAAAAAGTGATATTTGTTTAAAAACTTGAGCGACAAAATTATTTTTTCGCGACTAATTAGCGGCAAATTACGAGTATAAACACTATGCGATTAGCGAAAATTGCTTTGCTAACTTCACGCACATGACGTTTTAAACGCTGTATTCCATTAGTTGATCGGAAATAAAATGTCAAAATTGTAGGCTAGCTCAATGTGTCAACTTTAAATGGCCACCTCTGTAACACCTAAACCGTTCAAGGTACATATCCTACATCGTTCAGGGCCCCTAGCAACGGCGGCCCGAGAGCTTATTCTCGGAACTGTCTCGGGAGCGTCTAGGATGCTCTCGGAGTGAATTGTCGCTACTTGTTCGCTATTAGATGTACCTATACTCTACTGCCGATGACTGTCAGATTGATCGAATTGATCGTATTTTTATATTTATTTAAACAATTTGTAGTGAAAAAAATTTCTATAACTTTTTCATTTTCATCAAACGTAATGAGCACTTCATATTACATATTAAAGTGTTCTGAAATTCTTTCCGATGCTACAAAAATTTTTTGAACAATTTAAAAAAAAATTTTTTTATTCTAAAACCAGTAATAAATTCAAACCAGGACTTTTGTATCAATAGACAGGAAGCATTTTTACAAGAGCAAGATTTTTTTTTTCAAATTACTTAGAACATTTTTTTTATTAACGAGACCTAAGATTCAAGTACCTTTTTACGGCAAACTGCAATGACCCTGTAATTTATCACCGATTGTCCTTTGTTCTGCATATTGCAACTGTTTCACTCAACGTCTTAGAAACAAGAAGCTTTTCATTTTCGAAATCTATAATATGTCCAAAATAATTAGCTTTTATCTACACTACGCTTCGAACATTTTTCTTTCGAAAGATATTTCGGGAATGCAGACATTTTTCGAATAAACGACGTGACTTCTCAGAAATCTGATAATCTCTATTCACTATTCTCTAGGGTATAGGCCATAGATCTTAAGATCTATGGTACATATAGGCAGTTATGGGGGCTACTTTTGAATCTCAAACCACTCATTTATCCCATTTTTCATTAGTTCCAGTAAGGCACTATAATATATGAGTATTCTCGAGCGCCATATTGGGTCCACTCGGTCGTCTGTTTATTATTGGTAGTATGGGGGTTTTTGGACTCCTCGGACGAAAACGAGGTAAATAATCGCGAAATATCATATTACGCGTTGTGAAAATCATCGTAAGTGCTAGTATAACGTATTTGCTCACGTTGTAGGAGAAACGCAGTAATTTTCATGGCTCAAATCCGTCTGAATTTGATGAAAATCACCGTCCCTCAGAGCTGTCAAAGATAGCAATGTTTTGATTTCGTTCGCATATTCAATTATTATCGTAGAATTACTTTTATTATTTTATTTTTTTTGTTAATGAGTCTGTTGTGTGCTTTTTTATGTTTCAGATATTGGAAGCTTGATTTGTCTACTTAACTTAACCTTTAATCAAAATTAGGTTAACCTTTAATAAAAATCAGGTTCTTTGAAAAGTATTGCTACATAATCCTTGAAAAAGTAGTTCGCCAATGAAAAAAGGGAACAATAACAATTTTTTTTTAAATGAAAATAAATTAAAGTAAAGATACCTATTCAATCTTTCCGCAAATTCTTGACATTTTTCAGAATGTCACTTTTTGAAACACGTAAACGAGATCCTAATATCTAAAACATAAAAAAACACTTTGAAAAACACTCTTTAAAAAAAAAAAATAATTAAAGTAATTCTACAATAATAAGCGAATATGCGAACGAAATCAAAACATTGTATATATTCTCTGACAGCTCTGAGGAACGATGTATTCCCAGCTGAAAATAATTAAATGATTTTTCCAAATGATTCGACCAATATAGTAATTCGTGGGTAATTCATTACATTTTTTAAATGGAATGATTAGATGGATTTACCAATTGTAAAATCAATTAGTTTACCTAATGGATCGACTTAATGGGGTACCAAATGGATTGATTAACTGATTCACCAAATGGATTGATCAACTGATTTACCAAATGAATTGATCAATCGATTTACCAAATAGATTGATCAACTGATTTACCAAATGGATTGATCAACTGATTTATCTATTGGTTCGAGCAAATAATTAACGTAATGGATCAATCAAATCGCATTAAAGATTTTTATCATGAAAAAAAAATTCATTATGTATTGTAAAAAATAATCAATATGAAATTTTGAAAAAATTTTTCAAAAAAAAAATTCGATCTCGGGTAAGGTCGAACCCACGACCTTCGAAGTGGCAGGCGAGTGTCAATACAACTCGGCTATCAACGTTTCATATACATTGTAGAAAACAAATGAATATTGTTGTTACCACGTGTTCATGTTCGAAATGAGTTCCTTTCATACTCACATATTAATATGAAGTGACCATATATGTAATACTACTATATGGCCAGCTTGAGAGAGAAGCGCATCGGGAAGGGAAGAGCGTAGACGATTCGTTTCTCTCTTGCACAGGAGTTGACTGGAGTTAATACGTGAACGCATATCGTAGCATGCGTGCAACAATACCAAGAACTGAGCATATGTATGAGGGTCGCGCATGCAGAGTACCACGCGAGTAATCTTACTCCTTTCTCTTTCTATCACGATGCTCCTTTGCAACAGGGGAAGATGGGATGCTGGCCATATAGAAGTATTACATATATGCGATCAGCTGATTTCTTATACTGCTTAAGTGCTTACTGCTGCTGCTTACGTATATGAAGTTTATATGTTTGAGCAGGTTCCTTGTCAGCTGTCCGCAGAAATGACGCTGTTTTAGATAATTTTATTTATTCATCAAAATGCAATTTACAGTACATATTTCACCTGAAAAACACCTGTGGGAGCTTAGTTTATTTTTTTGAGGAATTTTCAAACATTTTGCCGACAGTTATATGCCAAGATAGCGATTTACAAATGATACTCCGAGACCCCATCAAATGCGGTAATTAATGAAATTTCGGCACTTTTGCGCATATACTGTTACGGGAATTAAGAATTCATCCTGAATATTTGAGCATAAGAAAAAAGTAAAGCAAACTGAAGCACTCGAATTTCCTCGAGACTGGTACCACTTAATGAACTGCTAAACATTATTATTTCGCCTTCAAGTCGATCATACTTGATAGTGTCAACAATAGAATTGCAAAAAAATACTAGTTCTGTAAAAGCAATAATATAGTTTTCAATTTACGTGATTCTTTTTTTTCCTTTTTCAGAATTTGAACTTTCGCATATTAATGTCTTTTTTCCTGAAATCGTGGTTCATATTATGTGGAAATTGTAGCTTATCCTGAGTGACTAAAGGTTGACTTTGAAGTAATGAAAGCTAGTTTGAACAATGAAGACCAGTATACTTCAAACACTGAAAAAGTACTTTGAGAGGCTTCCCTAAAAAATTAAAGGTAAACTTTCATCAGTTTGAGATTGCCCTGAGCACAGGGTTGTACTTTGAACAATACAAAGTAAATACTGAACTGGTGAAGGTCACCTCGAACGATCTAGTGTTCGTCCTAAACAATCAAAGGTTATCAAATAATGAATGGCTACTCTAGATTATGAAGTGCATCATAGATAATTGAAGACCGAACGATTAAAAGACATCTTGTATAATCAAAGGTAACTTAAAAGATTCAGAGTATATCTTGAACACTTGAAAGCCAGTTGTTCCGAACAATAATAATTGAATGCTACCGCTAGCAACGGCGGTCCGAGACGGTTTCGAAACAGTTCCGAGAGCAACGCTATGGTAAACGAAATGATAATTTCAACTTGAATTTGAAATAGGAGTTGTCATGAATTTTGTACAGTGCATTAATTTTTACATAGTTCCGTCGATACTTACATTACTTAACAAATTTGTTGGATTTTACAAAATCTATGTTGTATGTTTAGTTGATAATATTTTTTCTTTTCGCGATTCCAAAACTCAACGTGTGTTATGATAATAATCATGGAATTTTCGTACAGACTGATGTTGAAAAAGTGGTAAAGCTGTTAAATTTTGAAAACAACTGACAATTCTTTGAATATTTATACATATTTTTTTTTCAAAAATTAAAATTTTCCGAAATAAACACAGGTGAATAAGTTTTATTATTTTTAATTTAAAACTTTTTCTAAGTGATCGACATGTATATATATTTCATACATTTTTTAACTTTAATATAATTCTTGTACTTTATTGTTCGACTGTCAGTCGAAATTGTTTAAATTCTCTAATTTCAAAAATTTTCTGAATAAATTAATAATAATCTTATAATAATTAAAAACCTTATTTGATGAATAAAATTAACGAAATTACATGTCTGCCATTTTGGCACTTACAATAAAAATGTGGCGTCAAAACTGACGATGAATGAAATGTGCAATCAATTTTTATAGGTGTATAAATCAAAACAAATTAATTTGTGTTTATGATGAATAAAAATATTGTCAAAATTGATATTTCATAAAGTATAAAATTATTTTTTACAGATTATTTAGAATTATTCATTTAATTTTAATAAAACTTCAAGTTCAATAAAATTGATGAATCAGATGAATTTGATTCGAAAAATTTTTCTTAAAAAAAAAAAGGTAATATATTAAAAAAAAGGTAATATATTAGTTGGTTTCATAATAGTAAATACGTATTTTAAAAGAAAAAGAAATTTTTTATTTAACAGAAATTATGGAAGTTGAAAAAAAAAAGATTTTGTAAGACGAAAGGATTAATGCTAAGTAACTTCAAAATTAAAGTAAATCAGTAGCAGTTGACAGTGATTTATCAAAAAATATCCATATCCCCAAAAAAAACATTTCCGATGTAAAACTTTGGAGGTGAGGCGTCGCGTCTAAAAAGCATACCGAAGAAAAACCAAATCTTCCCTATACGCTCAGTAAGGGCTAATATCCATTAGAGTGAGTAAAGTGATATGGTTTCGCATAAAAATTTTTCTTTAAGGGGACACAGAGGCTGCTGAAGTGCGACAAAGACGCATAAAACGGAAAACAAATGAGTGGAAGGAGGAGGTGGAAAAAACGGCCCCTGTGACCCCTTAAGGCTTCTTACATTGAAATTATAACATGATTATACGTGGAAAATTTAATTTTCAAAAAATCTGGACTCGAGCATTTCCAGTCACTCACCTGCACGCTTTTCCTGACAAATCGTAATCTTCAAACTTTGTTGTTTTTTCGTTAATAACTGGTAAATACGTATAAAAATTGGATTTGCCATTTTGAGTTCATTCAATGTTGAATTCAGAAACAAGGAGAAGCATAAAAAGTTGATTGGCATGTACACTAATCATTTAGATAGCAATAATATTTTATTCTAAACTATTGTGAACCAAAAGTGAGGGTACGAATTTAGCGGTGCTTGTGAATTTTTCAAAAATTGTAGTCATGAAAACATTATTGTATTTTTTATTGTCTTTGACAAGGAGCGAGAGAGAAATAGGATAGTGATTCAAAATTAATAACTTGTAATCGTGATACAAAATATTGTATTTATTATTACACTATGATACAGAAAAAAAGGAAGGAATGGGGTGGCACTTCTAAATTATTCAAAATTCATGCAAAAGATCTATTCGAGATGACAATACAGTAGATCAAGGAACTAGTGTACATTGCCTTTACAAGTCATAAAAGCGGGCAGGTGAGTGACTGGAAATGCTCGAGTCCAGATTCTTTGAAAATGAAATTTTCCACGTATGATCATGTTATAATTTTAATGTAAGAAACCTTAAAGAAAAATTTTTATGCGAAACCACATCACTTTACTCACTCTAATGGATATTAGCCTTTATTGAGCATATAGGGAAGATTTGTGTTTTTTTTTTGGTATGCTTTTTAGATGCGACCCCTCACCTCCAAAGTTTTTTTTTTGGGATTTTTAATAACTCGAAAAATTGATGCAAACTTTCAAAATCCTTTTGAGGTTTGTTTATTGATCACCTAAAGTTGTCATTTTTTCAAAAAATTCTCGAGTATTTTTCCGATAGCTAAATTTTGTCTAACTGTGTAATTACACTTTCGAATCCTCAAAGTCAATCATTTTCTTCTATTTAAATCAGTGTTTTATTGTGGCTCAATAGTGTTCCAAATTCGATTTCACTTATAATTTAATAGTATCAATTTTTTATATCCCGTCCTCAAATATTTCAATACATTAATTTACAAAAGTTTGCTTTTTGTTATAAAATGTATGAATATCAGAACTATGTAATTTTCAAGTTTTCCAATATATTTATGGCTAGTTGTTTGCAAATTTGAATTTTTCCTAGCACTGGAAATTCGGGATTATTCAGTCTACAAATTAATAGAACTTAACTTTCGAGCTTTTAAGAATTATTTCTTTACGAAAAAAAGTCGACATTAAATTGTTTTACAGTCTATTCGGCTATCAAATAGGGATGCGAAATATCGAAGAAAATCAAATATCGATCAAATCGATGCCTGATTTTTGCTGACTTTTATCGATATTATCGATCTGTATTGATAGGTTTCGTATCCCTATATAAGACATAAGACAACGTGCCTTATGAAACGTATCGATATTAAACAATATCTGACTTTCATCGATATTATCGATAAATATCGATAAGTTTCCCATCCCTACAATCAAAAGTCAAATATCAACTGTTTTACAGTCAAATAAATTGTTGATAGACGAACATGTTTTACTTTACAGTCAATATATGTGGCTTGGACTGAAGAAAGGGTCCTAACAGCACTAAAATTCGAATTCGAGATAGTCAGTGATTCTGAATATATAAATCTTGCTCTATCAAACGATTATACTCTTAAAAATGTATAATTTTTTTATTTCATAAAAAATTGAGGTACAAAATTGGACTTGATCTTTTCAATCTCGTTTTTCTCGATAAGCGGCGAAGTGCTGTTAGGACCCTTTCTTCAGTCCACGCCACATATGTAACTATAAAAAATCAAACATTTACAATTTCACAGTCAATTTGATTATTGTTATCTTAAATTTTCTTTGTTATAATTGCATAAACGGTTGCGTACTGTAAAACATCAAATTAATATTTAGCATACTCTTTTTAATGCCTTAAGGTGACTCGGAACCTACTGTAGTGCGAGAAAGACAAATAGAAAGGGGACCGGCCGAGAGGAAGGAAGACGAAAAGAGAACGTCCTCCGAGTCACCTTAATGACTGCGTTTGATAATTCTGATAAATAAATTGTGTAATATATTCTCATAATTTTCCAATTATTAATACATGATTTTATTTTCATCGTTCAAGAGTATTTATTCATCATAATTAGTATTTGTCCATATCACTTCATTTAATGATCTTCTCCTGTAAAAATGCAAGATAATGTTAGTATATTATCGTCATTTTTTACAATAAAAGAACAAGTGATTCTCAGAAATCGAAATAAAATAACAATAAAATCAGTTATCAAGACTTAAACCGAATGCAATTCGCCATTGATTCAATTCCGCAAATAATTTTCCAAATAAAAACCCTCGCTTTCATTAGGTCTGGTTTCAAAACCGAAGGGCCAAGTGGCGGAAGCAAGAAAAGCAGTGCAAGACGCATTTAACCGCTCACCTCCCCCCTGCGGATTGCCAGGAGGCCCAGCAACCGCAGCAACAGCCAGACCATTTGCTCCTGGAACCGGCGTTGGGTAGCTCTCCACCGATTTACCTGGGCATGGAATGGGCCGGGTTTTCGCCCTACAGCGCCGCCGCCACTTCGCCCTTGATAGTCAATGGCATGAACAAGCCCGCGGAACCCGAGGAAAATTCGCTTCTCGATCCGGAGCTCTTGCAACTGAAAACGCCTAGGCCCTAATATCCAATAGACTGGATCCTCTATTTTCCAGCATAGCGATGAACTCGTTTCTTTTAGTTTAATGTTGGCGAAATGGACGGAAAATTCTGGAACGCATCCTTTCCAAAATTTCGAAAATACACTTTCAGTAACTTGAAAATGCATATTTTGTGAGAAGAAGAACAATGGACGTTGCAACTGAGTCTCTGCAACCTGCTAGCGATGGGCGATACGTATCAGTATATCGGAAGTTCGATATTTTGTTGCAATGTATCAGAATTTTTGTATCGATATGGCCATAACCCGATAATGGTTGTATATCGATATTTTTGTTACGATATTTAGAGATCGCAAGCAATTGCAAGTGCCCGAAAATCAAAATAGACAATTTCATCGGTTTTTTTCAAAAGAAATTAAAAAATACTCAAAATACAGGTTGAAAGAATAATAATTACAATATCCAAAGATTTTTGAAAAAGTTTGAAAAATGTAGACATCTTTTAGGAATTACATTTTTTTCAAAAAGTGGCAAAATAAATTACCTGTATGGAGAAAACAACAAGGGCTTTGAAATAATAAAAATATACCCTGAACGACTGAAGATCATGATAATTAAAGGTTTTCCAATAAATTCAAAAAATTAACAATTTTTCCGGAGATTTTGCCAATTAACTTTACAATTATCAAGGTTGCTAATTTTTATTGGAATTTTTAAAATCAGTTAAGATTCCAAACTTCGCTTTAAATCTTCAAGAATGTTCATAAGATGTCCACTACCTTTGATAAAAAATCTACAACATATTCATGCTTGTCCTTCATTAATAGGTTCCAATTCAAAAAATTCGTTGCGATATATCGGCATATCGATATTCTGTTTACGGAAGGCTCAATATCGATATTTTAGGTTTCGATTCCCATCGCTAGCATCAGCTCATTTTGTTTGTAGAAGGTCTGTTCCAGAAACTTTCGCCCTCGAGAGCTTTGAGAAATCACCAAAGCGTTGGTTTAAAATATCAACATCATCTTTATTCGGTGCGCATATATTACAATTTGTATAACATCACCTAGTCGGTCCGTCGATCTTGACAAGTTTCAACGGTTTTCCTTCAATCGGTGCACCATCGTTCGTTCGACTGAGAAGGTGGGAAAACTTCGGAGCTCTGCTCGAGATTCACGACGGTACGAGACGTGCCTTTCGTACGCGATGAATTAGCGGCTGTTGGGGCGGGGTTATGCGACGTACGAGTATTCATCCGCGCTGTTCGGCGTGCGTTCGATATATTGTTTGTCAATAAGAGCCTCGATGCATTTTTTTATCATGCCGATGGAGGGTGCGAACGTGACCTTAGACTGGCCCAGCACCTGCGACACAATCATATATTTTGTAACTAGGAAGAAAAAATGTTCGTTTCTATTTTGCCACCACGGAAATAATTATTCCTTAATCATCCGCGGACAACTTAAAAATTGGCATTTAATGCAGTGACGACAAGCATGAAAAATGCACGAAAAAAAAGATTCACTGTAGCAAAAAAATATGTGTATTTTGACATAACAAACTTTGTTCAGCAGCAGCAGCTCCTTTTTGTCAAAATGGCTATTTTGTGTTACAAAAAACACAAGTGTGTAAAATTTTTGGCTATTTGACAATTAGCTAGATAAGGGTTTTTGGTATTAAATTCATTGTTAAAAATTTCAAGACAAAAAAAACGCATTTTGAAAAACTAAATTTTGAAAAAGTTTTACAATATTTTTTTTTCATATTCGACAACGCTCCCATTATCTTTGACAATTGCAGAAAAAAACGATTCTTCGGAGCCAATGTAATAATTTTGGGTTTTATCAACAAAACACCATTTCAGCAACTACTTCAAGCTTTCGGCTATTTATTTCAGCCCTCATCAGGAAAGAGAATCCGGTATCAGTAAATTTATAATATTGGAACTGTAAGTACAATATAAATCGGAAGATCCATCGTCGTAATAAATATACTTCGCATTTATAATAATGAACAATTTTAGACACTTCTTCGTCGACTTGCTACGCGACATCATTTTAAACTATTTGTTAAGATTATGTAAATAACTAATTAACGTATATTATTTTTGGTAAAGTCATGCGTGTTCAAAAAAAACACGTCTCAACAAATCGACCAATAACCATATTACAGTTTTGCTAAAATCTAAAATCATGTCCCAAATGGCTCGCGATTTGGAATGGAAAGGGCCTTATGTGTTACATTAGATTGCGTAAAAATTGTGCTCTGGTAGCAGAAAACATTGGTTGCGGCGAAAAAAAACATGAGCTACTTGCGTCAAATAAAATTTTTTGTGTCAGAATAGCACATCTTTTCGCTGCTACGGCAAATTATTTTTTTTCTATGTGTAAGGTAATCATGTAAATTAAATTTATTTTCTACGTCAAACCATCTGCTCATTCACTCGAAGTAATTCTTTCTATTTTGCGATATAAACAATTACATTCGTGCCTATATTGCTTAAAACTGTGCCAATAAATCAATATTTTATCTTGTCAACCAAATGTGAAAATAACTACTTGATAAACAATGTGAAATGGAGTGCGGAAATGGTTCAGAGGCGTACGAGAGGGGGAGGGTGGAGTTACCTTAACATAACCAAAATATTTGCTTAAAGTTCCAAACGTTCAAGAAAAAAAAAAAAAAAAAAACGAAAAAAAAAAATCGTTTTCTATTTTCACTCGAGATTTTACAAAAAATAGTAAGTAACATTGGATAATATTAAATTTGTTGAACATAAATGGTTATTTATTACTTCATGAGAGATAATGCAACAAACAATTTTTTTGTTTTTGTTTATATTTAAACGCTTGGATCTACAGAAAAATACCAAAATTTTTAAAAAACTATCTTGTGAGTGAAATAAGTATAAATTCAAACGCAGAGAGAACGAAAATTTCGACCCCGAAATCTGGAAGATTCGATTTTTCAAATTATAAAAATCGAGTAGTTCAATTCAAAGTTTATAAAAAATAAAACTTGGTATTAGAATTATAAAAATGGAATATAGATATTCATAAACTGGAATTTTTACGTTTCGAGATTTGGAGACTCTTAAATTTGAACGTTACAAAAGTTTAAAGATGGAAAAATAAATTCAGATTCTGAAATCCATCAAGTTCTCTTTCGCAAAACTTCGAATTCTTAGAAGTTGATTCGTGATACTTTTAAAAAGAGAAACTTTATGCATAATTACAATTTTTGGCGAATAGCAAAATAAATAGACAAATTGAAACTTAAGGAATTTGAAATCCCAAACTTGACTTTTCTAGTGACACAATAAAAATAGTGGTTTCAAACAAGATTCAGGACTATCAATCGAAATTAATAAAATATAATTAAATTGACATAACAGTAACTCAAAAACGGAATCCAAGTCCATGAGTTCTGATAACGAAATTAAAAATAAAAATCTTTATTATAATAAAGATGACAATACTTAAAACTTCAAGAATCAAAACATTGAAAGACTGAAAAATTGAAAATTACAACTTTGAACTCAAAAGACTTCAATTTTTAATTGGAAAACGTATCACTTCGATAATGAAATTCTTTAAATTTGAAATACAAAAAACTTCGGAATTGCGATGATTGGCGAAAAAACAACTGTTTAAAAAAATCGAGAATTAATATTTTGAAATTCAGAGAATTAGGTATTTACTGTTCAAGAATAATATTTATTTATTTTCCAAGAATTAAAATTTCAAAAAAATCAATAAGTTTCAGACGTAAAAAAATATCAAAGATTTTGATTTCAGGAGTTACTGGTTGAAATAATATCTGGAATGAAAATTAATACATAAAAAAGAGATTAAATATCTGAAATTAAATAGCTGAATGCGCCAAACAGTCTAAGTTTCAAATGCAGAATGTTAAACGAGTTTGATGGAATCCAATCGTGGAAAAAACAATCCTATTTTCATTACACAAATGAATTTTTAAGGACTCCCCCCCCCCCAAGTCTTAAATTTTTTTCGATGTATGTATCTTTTTGGAGTACGATTTCCAACAAATGATGAACATGAACTTAAAATGCCAAACACAAACTACACAAATGGCACAATCGTTCATTTTGTAACTACGAAAAAAAATTCATTTCGAAAAGAAAAGCGTGGAAAAATGACTATTGTCCTGGAGCTAAAAGTAACCAAAAATCAACTGTTTTGAATATGTAAGATATTGACTTGTTTTCAACATTCGCACTTCAACAAGGTTTTTCACGCTAAAAAAATTTTGTTTAGTCAGCACTCGACATCTTCGAAAATTATGATTTTTCATAAAAAACAAAATATCACTTTTGAGAAGCTGTATTAGCGCCACCTGTATCGCATTTTTGTACAGTTTATATAAGTTTCTGTTTGTTAGGACTTTGTTTTCTATACTGTTATTAAGACTAGCGTTTTTCTATGCTAGTATAAAAAAATTGTTTATTACGCAATGAAAGTAATAATATTTCATCACGAAAGTAAGATTTCCAAAACAAGCTGGAATCGAGTTTTATAATTACATGAGTAACTACTTTCATATAGATATAAAATGAAACTATAATTGCACAAGTTGCGAACTTTGTTTTTTTACATCGCAGTAAAGGTGTTATAAAAATAAAAAAATGACAACAGTGAAAGCTAATTACATTGTTTTGAGTAAACATATTTTTCGGGTATGTTTACGAAATAAAAATTTAAAATTAGCTTCCTGTTCCTTGTTAAAACTGACATAAAAAATATTACGTAAAATTTGATAAATGTCTCAAAATTTGCAACAAGTAGGCACTTAAAATCATTTCATGTCAAAAAACATCAATCACTAAGTCTATAAACAAAATTACATAACTGTATAAAATGAACTTGTTTTTTTTATAGTATAACATACGAAATTTACTTTTTGGCAGAAAGCTGAACTTTTACTGTTTGCGAGACAAAAATTTTTCATTAGAGAACAGAAGTTTCCTTTTTTTAGGTCTAAATCGTGAAAGTATGTATGAGTCGGTAATTTAATACTGTAGAAAGAATAAGAGTAATTGATACAAAAATAAATGAGTATTTGTTGATCTTTCGAAAAATGTTTTCAATCTCAAAATTCAAATAATAATTTAAATTTCTAGTAATTAGTCATGCAAAACTTTCGATTTTTCGAGAGTGCACGAATATTTTTTTTAAATAATATTATTTGAATTTTTGCTAATTATTCATTAAATAGATGTATTTGAATAATAATACCTATCTCTGTCAAATCTTAAGAATGTTTTTCTATTTTTTATGGTACAAGTTACTTTCAAGTAACAAAATTTACGTATATGAGTTAAAGAATGTATAAACTATGTAGTTTGTAAAACTAAAAATAATTGTAAAAATATTGAAAATTAATTTAATGAGAAAAAATAAACGAAAAATTGCATTTGAATATGAAAACATATGAGGAAGTAAAAAATTATAAAAAGCGGAAAATTCTTAAAATTTCAATGAAATTACAAGGAGCTACACAACGAAATTCCAAAAGTTACAAGAAATCACACCAAAATACAAAAAAGTAGAAAGAACTGTGGTGATAAGAGAAAAAGTATGAAAAATAAAAAAAAAAGACGTATAAAAATATAAACTTGATTATGACCATGAACTTAGCGAAACAACATCAACGCCTTGAGTAGTTGATAACACCATAATTTGCCGCTAATTAGTTGTGAAAAAAAAAATTTTGTCGCTAATGTTTATCAACAAAAAAAATGGTGTTCCGCTCAGTTCATGTGAACCTAGCGAAACAACTTTTGATTAGATCATCAGAATCCCACAAAAATACGTTTATAATTTGCCGCTAATTAGTTGTGAAAAAAAAATTTTGTCGCTAATATTTATCAATAAAAAAAAATGGTGTTCCGCTCAGTTCATGTGAACCTAGCGAAACAACTTTTGATTAGATCATCAGAATCCCACAAAAATACGCTTATAATTTGCCGCTAATTAGCTGTGAAAAAAAAAATTTTGTAGCTAATGTTTATCAACGAAAAATCAAATAAAAAAAAAAATCTAATCAAAAGTTGTTTCGCTAGGTTCACATGAACTTAGCGAAACACCATTTTTTTTATTGATAAACATTAGCGACAATATTTTTTTTTCACAACTAATTAGCTGCAAATTATGGGGTTATCAACTACTCAATGCGTTGATGTTGTTTCGCTAAGTTTATGGACATAACTTGATTGAGTAGTAACTGATAATAATACAAAAACAGGAAAAATACAATAAATTACACGAAAATAAAAAATGTTTGGAGTAACTTGATAAAGGTACTAAAATTATGTAAAAACTTTAAAGAATAACGGAAAAATACTGAGAACTCGAAAAAACTGTATAAAAATATGAATGACAATAAAAACTAACAAAACTTTTAACAGTTATAAAGTACAATACCAAAAAAACTCAAAAGTCTACAAATATCTTTAAAATCTTTTTCAGGCCAAAACGATGTTATTATATTGTAAGGATATAAAATTTGTTCATTTCCATGATATTTACAGTAACAATCGTCGTATTGTCGGTCTCTCTGTCTTCGTCGCTTGTCGTATTATCCCATTGCCAAACCGGTTTTCTAATGTGACAATACGACAGGCGACAAAGACAGAGAGACCGACAATACGACGAGTCTTACTGTACGAGGGGGGACCCAAAAGTAACGGGATTTGTGTTACAACTTTTTTATTGATAATTTTTTTCACACACAATTTTTATCACCCTCAAAGTAACCCCCATTGACTGTAATACACTTGTTCCATCTTTTTTTCCAGTGTTCAAAACAGTTCTGAAATTCATTTTTTTCAATGTTTTTTAAACCTTCCAGCGATTTTTGTTTCACCTCTTCTACAGTCCCAAAACGTTTTCCTTTCATGTTCCTTTTGAGTCTAGGGAACAAAAAAAAAGTCACAGGGGGCAAGGTCCGGTGAATAGGGGGGGTGAACAATCGGTGTCATGCCGTTTTTGGTCAAAAATTTCTTCACGGACAGCGCTGTGTGGGCAGGTGCATTGTCGTGGTGGAAGAACCAATCTCCTGTGCGCCAAAGATCCGCTCTTTTCTCCCGGATGTTCTCCCTCAACCTTTTCAAAACCTCCAAGTAGAAGTGTTGGTTGACCGTTTGGCCTGGAGGAACAAATTCTGCGTGCACAATACCTCTGCAATCGAAGAAACAAATGAGCAATGTCTTGATGTTGGACTTCACTTGGCGTGCCTTTTTTGGACGAGGCGAGAGAGGTGTCTTCCATTGGCTTGATTGCTGCTTTGTTTCGGGGTCGTAGCCATAGCACCATGATTCATCGCCAATTATAACCTTGAGAAAAAAATCTGGGTCTTCATCCAACTGATTTTGCAGCTCAAGACAGGCCTGAAGTCGACGCTCCTTTTGATCGTCGGAGAGAAGGCGAGGAACAAATTTGGCTGCAATCCTCCTCATGCTCAAATCTTCAGTTAAAATCCTCTGAATTGAACTCCATGACAATCCAGACATCTCACAAAGTTGATTGATGGTTCAGCGACGGTCTTCATGAACAAGAGTGTTGATTTTTTCAATGTTTTTGTCCGTTCTTGAAGTCGAGGGGCGCCCAGAACGAGGTTGGTCTTCTATTGACATCTCTCCATTCTTGAAACGCGAAAACCAGTCGTACACACGCGTTTTACTCAAAGCATTATCCCCATAAGCTGTTTTCAGCATCACAAGGGTTTCCGCGGGTGTTTTTCCTAACAAAAAACAAAATTTTACAGCCGCGCGTTGCTCTCCGCACTCAGCCATTTCACGTTTTCGCCGAAACGGAAAAAGTCGTTTCACTAGAAAAATTCTTACGGACGAACGAATGCACTCACAGCAAATGAACTTTGCACACTGACTTGGGAGAGTAGCAGCTTGGAAGAGAACCAGTGGAGAACCCGATCCCCCCCTCCGCGGTCCCCCCACCACCTAATTCCCGTTACTTTTGGGTCCCCCCTCGTATATGAATCTTAACATTCTAAATTCTCAATGTCCATAGATATCAATTTTTCCTTGTTATCAAGAATTCTAATAATGTTACTAGTCCGCAACTCGGAATACGAACACTTTAGATAAAAAAAAAAACCTGAAATCAGAAATTCACAGCACTGCAGATTATTATGTATATGAGTTCGAAAACACCAACGTGAAAATAACGAAATCTATGTATTTTCAAAAATTTTAAATCCTACTATCAATGGCATGGTTTTTTTTTGATTCTATAATAAAAACTCTCGAGTTTCCATGATTCTTCAAATATGTATTCTGATATTATTAATTCCCATCGTCCACATTTATTCAGTGTTTGTATTTTGAGAATGCTTAAATATTCCGGATTTTAAATTTTCAAGGTAGAACCCATCGACATACATAAATGCGCGTGTGTGCTACTGCGCATGCATTTCGCCATGAAAAGAGAGGGCAAGAACACATGGGTTATTGCTCTCTCTCTTTCAAGGCATCATCAGGGCTTTCTTATTGGTTAGCTAGGACCTGGCAAGCCAATCCTGGCCAAAGTAAGAGACGGACGATCTCTCCTTTTCTTTCTACGAGCGTTATAGCCGCGCAGGGAAGACCGTCGGTCCAGTTATATATGTCGATGGTAGAACCTCCAGGATGAAATGATATGAATAAAGCCGCAACAATTAATTCTTGCAGCCACATTCACATTTCAAGCTCTGTGCACATGTATCGGCAACGTCGCATCTACCACTGTCTGCCACCTGTTTCCACGCAAACACTGGTAAGCACTGGCAAGCACGGGAAAGTACTGTAGCTATATATACGATCAGCAGTTGTTTCGCTTGGAATGCGAATACGTTGCCAAATGTACGCTGATAAGAATTATATAAAATAATTTTTTCGTAGCATAAATATGTAGTCAATTTTTATGCGATTTTGCACAGAGTTTATAAACGTTTTGAACAATATGTCCTCAATTATCAAGAATTTTCGGCCATTAATTTTTTGATTTATTTGAAAAAATGATGTTGTTCCCATAAAAACGCATGTAAAAAATATTGAATGTTTGAAGTAGTAGATTGACTTGAAATTTCGCAAAGAATTTTCTTTTATTTTTTTAAACCTGATTTCAAAATTTTGTCCAAATCGTTTAATAATTTTTACCTTAGAAGTACTACCTTGATATCGTTATTTCCGATTCTCGAAAGAAAATCGCACTAAAATGGAAACCCTTAAGAAACAATATGCTACACTAATTGGTATATATGAGACATATAAAGGACATAAATGATATAGATAGTACAGATATACAATATATAAGTGGTAGATATTTGACATACATGTATGACATGTATAAATAACCTATAAATATCATATATATGTTATACATGTAATTACATGTATGCGACAAATACATTAATTATATGCCATATATACTTATATGATGGCATATATGACATATATACTTTTGTGATTAAATCTGTCATGTACAGGGTGCGCCATTTCTTATGTCGGTATTGTAACATTGAATAACTTAAACATTTGACAACCGATTTACTTGACTTCACTTGTTTTGGAAACGTCAATTCAGTACAATTTCAACCATGTATCGCTTCACACCAAAAGAACGCGCTGAAATAGTTACTTTGTACATTGAAAATAGTCGTTCAGTTGTGTTAACTCAACGAGCATATCGTCGAAAATATCTTGGCAAACAGGCACCATCTGACAACACTATTCGTCGTTTGGTGTCGAATTTTTGTGACCACGGGACAGTGAAAGATCGCGAACAACCCGTTCATCAACGACCAAGACGTTCAAATGAACTGATTGAAGCTGTCAGAGAGAGCGTTGCCCAAAACCCAAAAGTTTCATATCGTCACCGCGCTCAGCATCTCGGCATCAGTGGAACCACTCTACGGCGCATTTTGAAAGATGATTTGCATTTGTTTCCGTACAAAATGCAATTAACACAAAGAATATTGCCTACAGATCATCCACGTCGCTTGGAATATGGACAAACAATCGCTCGAATAGTTGATACTGAACCTGATTTTTGGAAGCGAATTTTAATGGTTTCAACAAGATGGTGCGACCTGCCACACTGCGAATCAAACAATCCAGTTTCTGCAACGAAAATTCCCTGGACGTCTGATGTCAAAAAGAGGCGACATTGAATGGCCACCCAGATCTCCAGATTTGACCCCTCCAGACTTCTTTTTGTGGGGTTATTTGAAAAGTAAAGTGTACGCCAGCAAGCCGCAGACCATTGAAGAGCTTAAGGAAAATATTCGTGCCGAAATCATTGCTATACCACCCGAGATGCTCGAAAAGGTAATGGAAAACGCCGCAAAAAGGGCATATTTTGCTGTGAACAATAAGGGCGGCCACTTGATTGATGTTGTGTTCAAAAACTAGTCTAAATAAATTGTAAAGGACCAAACTAAATAAAAATACCTCATTTACAGAAATCGGTTGTTTTTTTTTCAAGTTATTCAATGTTTACATGCCGACATAAGAAATGGCGCACCCTGTATATGTTATATGTATGTATTGCATGTGTCATACATATGTAGCACATATAGTAATATGCTTTTTTTATGTCTTACTACTTATCTTACATCTGAAAAATAGGATAAGTCTAGCAAAACAAGATGTATGGTAACCCAAGAGGCAAAGTGAAAAGAAATTTCATTCCAAAAAAACTCACCTCTTGCACCAATTGATTATGCCTTAAGACCTTCCGACTCTTCATGATCCTGACAATCGCCGCCTGGAGGTACAGCTTTCGATCATCGTCTACGCTACGATGCGTAGTTTCCGTATCGTGCGGTGTTTCTCGCTGCAGAGCCCCCGTTATTCGGAACTTGGTCCTCTTATTATAGTAATCGAAATTGAGCGAGAGAATCGTTTCGTCCTGCAAATCCGTGTCTCCCGTTTTCTTGAGTATTTTGCATTCCACCAAACTGGTGGCGTGCTTGAAGAACTGATCTTCTGACAAGCGCAGCGATTGCGCAGCCTCTTTACACGTGATCGAGTCGCAGTGTTCAAAGAGCAACAACAGCGCCATCTGGTATGTCTGCACGGTCACAAGGTACGGCTTTTTCAGGTAATTGAGCCTCAGTTCACCCTGGCAGAGATGGTGCAGCCAGGTCAATTTGCGTCCATTGAACTGCTCGCGGTAAAATGCCTCGAACGCCTGCACCGACTTTTCCAGTTGCAGGGGCACGTGAAAGAAGCCCGATGCGGGTGGAAGGCCAAGGGGCCAAGCACCGGCCTGCAACACGGAAACGACGAATCCGATTCCGAGTTGGTCGGCGACTTGGCGCTTCCGCAAACTTGCCGTGAATTTCGCGTTCAGGTCGGCAGACACTGACATGTCCGTGAACATGCGATGCAGTTTGTTAGTGAATTCGTAACCGCAAGCTTGTTTCAAGCGATTTATCATCGATTCCTCGGCGTCCATGGACTGGGACTGCTGGTGGATCAGTCTTTTCGCTAACATGCGGGCGTAGAATTTTTGAAATATGTCCTTGTCGTCGACGTATTTGAACACTATTATGGAACACGACAGTTTCGTCTCGATCTCGTTCTCCGAGATGCCTTTCGCGGATTTCTTCAAGAGGGAGTCACAGTACTTGGCTAGCTAGAGAACATTAATTTTCAGGGTAAATACAAGGTAAAAAATTTATTAATTGTCCAATTTTATTGAACTTTATACGAAATTTATTTAAATTGTATATTATCTTATAAAAACTATTTAAAAACATATTGTAACTCAGCATTTTCTTCATAGCAAGCTTTGAAGCATGTTTCATTTTTCACATTCCAAACTGTGAAACAACCCTATTTTTTGATTTTTTTTCTACATTTTTACTGCACTGAGAGAACTAAGAAGGACTGATTCCTCCTCAAGGAGAAATCATTTCTCCTTAGACAGAAATGGTTCCGCGGGAAAAGCAAAATGTGCGTCAAGGAGGAATAGTTACTGCGCGGGCAGAAAAGGTTTCTGTCTCGGGAAAAAATGTTCCTCCGTAAGGAGAAATCGTTTATACCGAAACTGTTTCTTTTCCAGGAGAAACGATTTCTGTCTCGGGAGAAACGATTTCTGTCTAAAGGAGGAAACGTTCCGCGCGTATTATGCGCGAGTAGAGTGCGCGCACGTTCAGAGAGAGATGGAGAGAGAAGCACTCAACCTCAATATTATGTAAACAATAATGGCAACTGACGCATCGCGCGCGCACTCTACTTGCGCATAACACCCGTGAAACGTTTCCTCCTTTAGACATAAATAGTTTCTCCTAGGACAAAAACAGTTTCGGTATAAACGATTTCTCCTTACGGAGGAACAATTCCTCCCGAGACAGGAAACTTTTCTGCCCGCGCAGTAACCATTCCTCCTTGACGCACATTTTGCTTTACTCGCGGAACCATTTCTGTCTAAGGAGGAATGGTTTCTCCTTAGTTCTCTCAGTGTACCATTCAAGATCATTTTAAAAAATGTGAAAAATGTCTACTCCCATATATTTAAAATAACTGGCACAGAAATACTCATAGTGCAATGTCATATTGCAAGGTTACCATCCAAAAAATTTTCGTGTTTTGGAAGAATAATTCAAATACACTTCGTCTACGTCGTATAAAATTATATAGAATGACGTAAATTAATACATATTTATTTATCGAATCGTATTCAGTATACATACACATATTCAATGTAAATTGTACGTATCTTCGATATATTTATTGATATGCAGTTTATAAGAATGTGCGATAATTTATAATGCATTCAAAATGAATGCATGTTTCTCACATTTATTTACAATCCTTTCATGATGAATTCTCTGGAGTATATAATTCTTAATATCATTTGATTCAACATTAAACGAGAACACGAGTTGTAATTCTAAATGTCTGTGAGTTACGTCGACCATTAAAAAATAGTAAGAATCTAAAAATTGACTGTGCATCATATCGATTGGCTGTAAACATAATTTATCACTTTGCATATTACAAATTAATACATAGAAAAAATTATGGTAAATATTGGGAATTACAACAGACGTTATGCATAACGCATTATTATTGGACTTTTGTGTATCGTCAATGACATTTGATATGGAAATAACACTGTGAAACAAAATTTAGGTTTTGTCAGATACCAACATTTTTTTCATACAACATGTAGGTATAGGTCACTGAAACACGTATGCAAAAGGATTTTGAAATTCATAGTGAAATTTGCGAATTATAAATATGTGAAAGTATGGTAATGCAAAAAACTTGTTTTTCATTTTATTCTAAAAATTAAAAACCATTTTTTCTCTTTTGAAACAGAATTCAAAAATTTTTACGAAATCACGATCGCATTAATACTTTAATGCGCGAATTCCCTCATGAAATTTATTTTTTTCTAGTCATTTGTCTCGGATTGATTAACTCGTGATTTATTTGTCTGAAAATTCTGCCCGTATACTTTTTTTTCTTTTACTCAGTGAGGAACGTTAGGATCTATTTTCTTAACCATCACTTGGACATCTTTTGTCGTCATCTCGTCCACTAGGTCCGTGTCATTGAGTCCGAGACATTATGCGATACGGATTGAAAGGGAAGAATGAGGAAGAAAAAACAAAATTTCGTGAGGAAATTCGTGCATAAAAATATTCATGCGATCGCGATTTCGTGAAAAATTTCGAATTTTTTGTAATAAAAAAAACAGGAAAAATTGTTTTTTAATTTTTAAGATAGCATGAAAACTGAAGAATCTGGATTTTTTACATTTCAAAGTCTCTAAACATTTTTAATTCGCGAATTCCGCTATGAATTTCAAAATCCTTTTGCACACGTGTTTCAGTGACCAATACAAACATGTTGCATGTAATTTTTACATCGGGATTTTTTTTTGCTCCACAGTGTAATAATTACATTTTCTAAACACAGATATTTGAAGTTAATGTGAACGTAGTAAAAATATTAATAGATCAATAATTAAATATTTATACAAATGAAGTTACTAAGTAATGAAAATATAAAAAATAAAATATTTGTGAAGAGTAAATAAATGAATAGGTATAATAATGAATAATAACATTCATTATCACATCGTAAAAATTATAGTTTTGAATTGAGATAAGTTAGGTGAATCATAATTAATACATAGAAGAACCAAAAAATGTGTTAGGTATAATAATTATCGGACATAGTGAAAATATAAATAAATTGATTAAGAGTATCATTTGAATAGACAGAACCGTACTACGGCTACGGTATTGAACACATAGAAAAGTAAGCAATCAATAAGAATGGAGCTATTAAATCTGTTGCAGCTGATCTCATTCAATTCAAAAAACGTATAAACAGTAACAGAACATTGAAAAGTTTTGAATAAGAGAAAATACAAATAAATTTTAATTTAAGGAGGGAAAAAATTACACTTAAAAATAAAACATATTGCAAAGTGAAATAACTGCTACAGATTGATGAATGATTTCGAAAAAGTTAAAAAAGACCATTATCAATAAATCATTTTTCATATTATTTTTGTTTGGATTTGTTATTCAAAAGTTATATGTAAAAATATTTTTTGATTGCCGATTTTCATGATTTTTCTTTAATTATTCACTGTTTTCTTTGCTTATAAAAAAATTATTCGAATTTAGGGGAGCATGGGGCATAACGGGGTGAAATTAATATATCTCCTACAATGTTGCGTCATTTGTCCGAATTCACATATACATAGCTGTACATCATATCCGACATTTTGCAAGTAAATTCGGCATAATGGTTGCATCAGCATATTTTTTATGACATGTGTGCTTTGTTTTACGGCCGAATCACAATTTTCGAGGTTTTCCACATGCAAGTTAGTAATATTTATGAATGTTTTATAAAAATTAGGTTCGATACAAGCTATAACATGTTGTTTCAGGTTTACGTCGCATACGTGCGTTTTTCATTACGCGCGTTAGTTTATTTTTGCCGAGTGTAAATAAAAAAAAGTATTTCCGGGGGCATAACAGGAAGGGCATAACGGGGTATTATCTACTGTAGTAAGTAGAGTCCAAATACAATTGACAATGAAAACTGTTTTTATTTACCCGTTTTGAAAAGTCAATATATTCATTTTTTGAGTTACTTATCACAAATATAAAGATTTATTTTCGAAAAAGAAGTCAAAAGAGATCCAAAAATCTTGAAAGTTTTCATTAGGAATCTTTAATGATGCGTCATTTTTTTATTTTGTTGAATCTGAAATATACCTTCAACAACAACTGACTGAGTTACTTATCAATAATAAATACCTCTCATGCAGTTATTAACAATGCATATAAGTTTTTTGACAAAGAGAACGAAGTACCCCGTTATGCCCCATGCTCGGGGCATAAATTTTTTTTTCCTAAATCGTCAAAAAACATAATTCACTAACATGATATCTGAACTTCTAAAGTTGTTTTTATTACAATATGAGTTACTTGAGATTTCTGAAAAGAAAATTGCACAGTATAGACATTTTTTATATGCCAAAAAAATTAAAATATAAAAATTACCCCGCTATGCCCCATGCTCCCTTATGTACTTACATATTGAATGTAATTTTTTATAAAATATTTAAAAGTACTTTTAAAAGCCTTGCTCTACGATGAGTATTACTGTAATCAGGAAGCAACGTCTACTTTTCTTAACTTTGATTAAAATAATTACATCAATCGCTTATGAATTGAAAAAATTTTTTTTACCAGTTCAGGAGCACGAGTCGGTTGTCTTTGCGCAGGTCGGTGATTAACAATAGCAGAGCATGCTTTATCAAGAGCACTTATAAAAGCTTGATCGCCTTTGAAAACATCTTTTATCATTTTTGAGTACTTCGAATGAACTTCCAATATACTCTCTACGAATGAAGTGTGTATCTGAAAAAGTACAGGAGGCATCACTTTAATGTTTTTTTTTTAACTCTTACCTCACGCAAGTACAAAATTTTATTCAGAAAACTATCAATTTTGACTTGTACACTTAAAGTGTTCTCTTTTATTTATTCTTGAAACCAAAAATTGACAAAAGTTACCTGGCACAAAAACAATTTTTTTTTTAGTAACATGAAAAACAATGTTTTCATCTCAGAAACGAATTTTAAACTCATTTACATTTTCGCCTTGAATGGGACCAATGGCTTGTAATCCCTCCTGAGTGATGTGCTGTGTGAGTTTTAGCACGAGCGGTGCCAAACCTGAAGGCAAGGGCCTCAAGAGAGGGTAAAGTAGAGTTAAGTCTCTTCTTCGCTCATTTTCTACCATGGATTCAGCCTCGGAGTGCAGCCAAGTTACGTGAGCAGCTACCATTTTTTCTTCGCAACATTGTCTAACCTAAAAAATGGCAAGTTTCGAAACTTCAATATCGTCGCATTTTTCATTGCGAATCTTCTGAATTATGATGTTATTTCAATAACTTTGCAAAATTGTTCTAAATTATGAATACTTAAACTATTCCTTGTTATATTCTTGAAATACATGAAAATACCTTTGGCACTGAAGAAGGGTGAAGAAACTTGTGAGCACACAATTCCTCTTGACTAAGTCTCCAAGTAATACGCTCCATGTAATGAGTCACGTCAGACTGTTCGAGTAGCTTCGATGCCTCTCGCGAATAAAAAACTCCACTAGCTTCCAGAAAAGGTCCTTCAAAAATTTCTTGGTACATCTGCGAATCAAAAAATTTCTCTTAAAATTTAATGACCTTTTAATTCGATATGAAGACCAGGATTTCGTACGTATCTCCAAGGTGTATTTGTTTTGAAATTTATCATTAAGTTCATTTTAGATTTTTAATCTTTCAATCCTCAATGTTTTTGAATTAAAATCGTGAAACATATATTATAACGGATATAATATATCCGTATATATTATCGAAAACGCTTTTCAAAGTTTTCTATAATAATGGACGGATTTCGATTGAAAGGAATTCTTTTTTGAGACATACCCTCCACTTTTTTTCAACAACAGTTATAAAACAAGGAATACATGAAGATATGACGACTGAAGCAACGTGTCTCATGAACTCTCGAAACGAGTTTTTTTGCCCCCAAAAGAACTTTCTCTGAAAAATCCTAGTACACAAGTACCTCGATTTTATTGGTCTCGATTTTATTGGAGATAATTCACCGTGACGCGGATTAGTCACGAGCTCGAAGACCCTCCAGGACCGTACTCTCTCGATTGAGCTCTCGATAAAAAATTTTTCTTAGAAAACATCCTCGAATCTAGGCGTATGGTCTGTTTAAATGTAAAGGTTTGCACCTACCGAGCTCGAGTTAATCGGATTAAACGTTCTCTCGATTTAGTTGGAGAGCCCCGAACCTCCAATAAAATTGAGGTATCTGTGTACTTCGTACTAGGATTTTTTTTATATTTTTGGGTAACGAAAAAAGAAAGATTTTGAGAAAAATAGATTTTGAGTAACGAAGAAAATCTCAGGAAATTACAACTTTACGAAAATAATATCATTAAAATCAGGAATTGGTGGATTCGTAATTATTGATTACTCTATTACTGATTGCATGTAATAAAATACGTCATGATTACGTGATTACCCATATTCATGCAGTGTAAAAAATCCAGATAATTTCAATAAATGTAATATCTGTTTGCTAGGCAACTTCAGATTATATCATCAATTCAGAATAATTTTTTAACCAGTACTCCGTCGAATAAAGATTGTATGTACATAGCAGAATACATTATGATTACATGAACAATTTTATCAGTAATTTTTGTAAAGTGGAAAATTTTCAGAAAATAATAATAAACAGACAATGTTGATGAAATTTGAAGATTGGAAAAATTTATGAAAATTCCGTTAAAAAAACCGTTACATAGTAATAAATTTTTTTGAAAATAAGAAAATGTTTTGCCTCGTACGGAGATCGTCGATAATTTTATGAACTTCAATGAAATTCTAGAAATTGTTTAACATCATGAATATTTCTAAACATTAAAATTTTTTCAAAGATTATTAAAATAATACATAGTAGAAATTTAAGAAATTTGTAGGATTTCAGATGATACTGATTAATGGTAAAGATTGTGGAAAATTTCATAAATTCCGTGAAAAATTACAGACATTGAGTGAAAATCTGCATAAATATTTTAGAAAAAAAAATGTTATAGTACATACATTGCCAATGTAGAGAATAATCTTATAAAAAATCTACGAATTATAAAAATTTGTAAAAAGTAAAAAAAAAAAAAAAAAAAAAAAAACACAAATCTTAAAGATGATAAATATGTTTGTCATTCGAAAAGTTTTTCGAATTTCCTGAAATGTTGAAAGATTTTTCAGAAATTTGAAAAATTTTGATAATTCTGTAAAATAAAAGAAACTTAAGAATATTCTGAACCATATTAAATAAAAAAATGTTTTATCTCTATCAGTCGTTGATTATTGTAGAAGTTTCGATAACAATTTAGAAGTTTCGAAATTTCAAAAAAGTGAAATACATTAATAATGTAAGTGACTTTTGATAAACATCACAAGTACGGGAAATTTTTAGGATTCCTGGAAATATGGATGAATTTAAGAGAACTTAGAGAATAGTGATATTAATGTAGCATATTTTAGAAATTCTGCAAAACTTTCGTAACTGTGTGGAATTTTATAATAATCAAAATAATATATTATGTCGCACAAGGGTCGTCGATTATTTTGAGAATTTCAATTAAAAATGAAGACATTTTTAAAATTTCGGAAAATAAAGTGACATTGAAAATTTGAAAGATTGTCAAGAATTCTGAACAATCTGAAAAACACAAAAAAGTTTAGGAATCGTTGATAAATTTTCTAGATTGTGCAAAAATGTGTATTGTTTCATGAAAATAAAGCTATTGTGTAAAGTTCCAAAAATTTCGGGGATGGTTTTTTTGTGCAGAGACGCTTGATAATTTTGGTAATTTCAATATTTATATATAGAAACATGAAAAATGTTGAGAAATTTGAAAAGGTTGGAATTTAAGACATTCAGTAACTCAAAACATGAAATCAATACGTAAGATTCCAACGATTTTCGATAAATCTTGTAGATTTTGGAAAATTTTTAAAGATTTCAAAGCGACAGACACTGTTATACCTATTATTTGATGTTTTGAAAAATCAATCAATGTAAAGTTCAACGGGGATCGTGGAGAATTTCGAAAATTGAAATGAAAACAGAAAAATATCGAACATTTTGAATGATTAAAAAATATAAAAAAATCGTTAAGATTGTCAAAAATTCAATAAAGTAATTCGAAAAATTTGAGAATCGGCGTAAATGTGGCTAAATTTTGTGGATTTTGGAAATTTTTTAAAACTACAAAAACTCTGTAATAATCATGTAATTTTTTAAAATCAAAAAATGTTTTCTCGTAAAAGGATCATCGATGATCTTGACATCTTGATAAAACTGGAGAAATTAGACAATTTTTTAAATATTCAGACACATTCAGAATTTCAATGATTGTTAGCGATTCTGAAATCATATTAAAAACGCCACATTGTTCTAAGTTTTTGTCGTGACAGGATTTTCCAGGAGATATTACGAGGCCTGTATCTTATAAATTTATTAAATATATGAGTAATCATGTAATAGTGATGTATTCTATTACATTTAATTATTAATTGCTTGTTTTATTGATTACAAAATTAATGATTGCCTATCTCTGCTTAAAATCCATGCTGATTCTCTGTTGAGATCACATCTTGAGATGTTAATTTAATGAATAGAAATCAGCAAACAACAACTTACATTCAAGGGCCCTTTTAGCTGATATTCCTCAACCCGCACGAAACTTTGAATAATGCCGCAAATAACGTCAGTCGTTGTGGGCTGAGCTTCGCCTATTCTATCAGCGTGTATGCTTTTAAGCAAAAGAACGACTAGCGATTCTTTTAAAGGCTCAATCATCCTTTTCTTCCAGATGTCTAGGCCCAACTCGCCGATTTCCATTTGCTCCTCGTAATCGCCACTGTTTGGCGAATAAGCCCCGTATATGACTTCGGCCTCAAGCATCTTCTGTTTCCTTATGTGTTGCTGATTCAGGTATAAGTACAAACTGTGAAGGTAATTTATACCCTGAGAGTACTCCATCCACGCCCGATGATAAGCTTGAAGGAGCCCGATTTCTCCTTGAGCTTTGACTATCACCAACAATTGATTTACATGATTTTCGAGAAAACTCTTCGTTTCATAGTAGAGCCGATCCGCAAGAGGTTCAGGATAAGCGACGCACAAAGAGTACACATCACTGTAATTAAAAGTTAAAATTTTTTGAAATAATCATATGACTAAGTCAAGGGAACGATGTTTTGGTAATATTGATTGGTGTAACACTGATCGTCTTCAATATGCACCAAATTTTGTACTGCATCTGCATCAAATCCGCTCTGAAAGTTAGCGAGAAATTCGAAATCTGATTGGCTCTCAGTAGAGATTTTTTTGTACGCTGAAGGTGCATACGCATGAGATATGCACACTGTGCCCACACTGCCCACTTCCAGAGCGGAGCTTCCACTCCGATCGCGGCGTGCAAATTAGAGACTTTTCAATATTTTCTTTCGTTCACATTGAGGACGATCAGTGCATTAAACAATCAGAGTAGAATACAAGGGATGTTTGTGAACATAATTAATTTTTGGCATCAACTTCTCTAGCGACATTGAAGTTGTCATTTCGCTTTTCCACAATTCAGATATTATTTTTACATGATACAAGATATTATTTCAATTTATACTGAGAAGATATGTATAAACCTACTTCAGACTCATAATTTTTTTCTTAATGAATGCATATATTATTTGTTACGTATTAAAAATTACAGGTTTTCCTAGTTCCTGGGAACTCTCTAGATTCTCGAGAGGGCGTTGTCAATGAAAACCACCCTTGTAGTTACCAAACTTTTCAATTATTTTTTACAACGATAAGTGAAAATTTGCAGGTTGTGGTCATTAGTTATTGTTCCTTCCAAAAAGTTCCTCGGCGCTTGGCAAGGGTTCTAAGTTGTCGGCGGAATGTAGTTCCCTTAGTATCGAACATGGTGACTGTTCCATGGGCTCCTGGAGCAGAGCTGCCTCCGTCCTCGGAGAGATAGGAGGGGATGGTGCTGGTGAGAAGCCGGTTGACCCCTGAGGTGATTTCCCATTAACGAGAGCGTACTGAAGTGCCCGAAATCCTGGGTGTCTTTCTAAAGCAGGCCTAGATTTTGGGTCGATACTCGTAGAAAGTGGCGACGGGGGGTGATAGGGCCGGTTGGAAACATGTTGCTACCGGTTGAGCAGACGTTGAGCAGACGCATTCCTTTTGGGAGCTGATCAGTGGAAGTAGTCTGCTCAGTGTAGATGATTAGACATTCCCGGGGAGGGTTCCTAGAGGTTGGTGGCCGTGGGCGCCTTTGAATAACGGGTCTCGTCTCCTGTGTCAGGTCGATCAATATTAGGGTAGCGGCAACGGGATGGGAAGGAAACTCTTGGATTGTAGTTTGAAGGTTGCCCTCTCTCCTAGTCTACCGAGGTTGTGGGGGACCGTGGCGAACATCTAGATGTCTGGTTCCTCGGGAGATGATGAGGTTTTCTCAGTAGCTGATGTTTCTTTTGTTACCCTGGGTTTTTGGGGTTCATGGCCCGCTGCTCACTTTTGCTGGCTTGAGATGATCCTGGAGATGAAAGCATTCAAGTCCTTCGGTAGCTTTGCTAGGCCTGGGATTCTCCCGCTCAAGTACTTGATCCGCACTCAACTTCCGGAATCCTTTCTTGTCATATGCTTTGACCCCGCTCGACACTTAAGACTATGGGCTTTGGCTTATGCCTTGGCAGTATTTAAATTTGAAACCACTGGACAAGGGAAAGAAAAAAAAAAAATAAATATATGAAATGAGACTTTACTGCAAGCGAGTAACTTGAACAGTTTCGACTGTAAGCGTGGAACTTGGACAGTCCAACTGCAAGCGCGAAGCTTGTACAGCTGTAGCTGCAAGCGCGGAACACAACTTTGACTGCAAGCGCGGAATTTGGTTTGCCCTGCTTTCCTCTAATAACATGTTTTGAAAATCAAATATAAAAAAAAATAATAACACGGTCTGGCAAAAAAACACTTTTTGTAAAACGACAGGACTATTTGTTAAAAAATATGTAGCTTGAGTACACCTGAAAACATTTCTAAAAAGAATTTTTGCATGGCACGTCCTGTTTTTCAGCAATAAATTTTTTTAAATGTAAATAAAACTACAAGCATAAAATCGACAATTTTTGTGCGATTTTGGAGGGGAAAAACTCGTGTTGGGGGTTTTCGAATGCTAGGAATTCATTTTTTTAAATGATTTTTGCAAAAAAATCATAACACAATACTCTGAAAAAGCTATGAAAAAGCTGAGATCTTTCATTTCAAGGTACTGACATTTCTCGGCAGATAGTGAAACCGAAACCGAAGACCTCCTTTCATAAATCTATTATGGGCCACGGAAAGAGACGATTCAAATGGTCCCCTAGGGACCGAGGCTTTCCGAGAAATGTGAATACATTAAAATGAACGATCTCACTTTTATTATAGCTTATTTTAAATTATAGAAAAATGATTTTTTTCCCATTTACGATGAAAAACGTTCGTAACTTGGAATTTCTCTTGAAGAAATGACGTTCTTTATTTGACGATAAAAATGACTGTACCCAAATAAGGGTACTTATAGGGTACTATATATTATTATAGTATATATATATAATATTATATATTATAGGGTAATATATCTTCACAAAAAAGCTCAAGTCATGGACAGGGGGGGGGGTACAACTTCGGCCTTTTTAAATGGGCTAGTTTGTACCGTTAAAGTATATGGCCATTAGAGGCGCTGCAGTCTTGCCAGGCTCTTTTTATTGGTTCCCGTCATTCCCATATCTTCCGAAATTATCAACAAAACAAACGATTGCCCACAAAGTCAAACATGCAATGGGTTTAAAAAAAAGTGTTGTCAGTCAAAAGTCATTGATTTGTTGGCACACTCTGGACCCTCTATTACGAACTTCGCTATAACGAACGCCCCTGTATTACGAACGTATGCTTCCCTCAATTATGAATCCCCTCTATCCCCACCTCTGTCTCTCACGTGTGTGGCGCGGGACGGAGTCAAACGAGCATTTCTAACCGACGTTCTTTTGTACCTTACACACAAAACGCATTTTCTAAGAAGCATAGAGCGAGTGTCATTGATCATGAGACATGAATGCTGAGGAATGCGATTAGAAAGTTTCTAATATAAACACATGAGCTGCAGGATCTCTATAAAGATCCTTGTCGCACAATAGTGAGCGAAGCAAAACGATGAATATTGCAAATTTGACAAAATATTCTTAATCAGCGAACTTGAAAACCATAAAAAGCATATACATCGTGCGGAAATATCAATTTCGCAACTTATTGCAAAAAAAATGTTTCAGCAAATCAATAATGCAAATTTGACAAAAAATTCGTTATCAGGGTACTTAAAAACTAAGAAAAGCATATGCATATTTCAATAACATAAATTTTTAAACTCAATGTTCAAAGAAAAGTTTAAACAAATAAATTTCCTAAATTCGACAGAAGATTCATTATCAGCGCATATGAAAACTATAGAAAGCGTATGCATCTCGCAGATACTTGAATTTTACATGTGATTGTTAAAAAATGTTTATAAAATCGAATTTCCGAAATTATTCACTAGATTAATTATCAGCGCATCTGAAAGTCGTAGAAAGTGTATAAGCATTTTGCGAGAAATTCTATTTCACCACTTATTTTAAAAAAAATAATATTTAAATTTATTTATCTAATTTGATAGCAGAATTCAAATTAACAGATAAAGAAACGATCCCATCGATATGTATCTTGTGATGATTGACAGTTTTATGCATCAAGTACAAATAAACTAGCCCGAAGAACCGCGTAATGCGTTAAGCGTTTTACGTAACGCGCTACCTGCAGTAAGAGCAATTGAAATGGGGGAAAGTACTACTCTCGAGTACTTAAGTACAGAGTACATGTACTCGAGTACAGTCTGAGTACACGAGTCCATATCCTCGTGTACTTGGACATTAACAGAGTACCCGGGTACATGGACTAGAGTACTCGACCTCTAGCCGAGTACTCGAGTACAGTATTTGGCCCCAACTGAGTCCTCGAGTACATGGAGTCGAGGACTCGGGTTGTACTCGAGTACATGTACTCTGTATTCCGCGTTGTACTGAGTACTCAATGTACTCGAGTACGTCCATCTCTGCTTATAACAAATTACCTATGAATCAGATTCGTATTGCTTACATTTATTTTCGAAATATTTTTATTCTGAGTCAAAACACGTCAAGTGAGTGATGAAAATTCCACTAAATTACGGAATTTTGAAAAAAAAAAAGCGTTTTGTATAATGTCCATGTAAATATTACGTCACAATATTGTTATTTGTTGCTATTATGAACAATTAACTTTTTGTAAGCCTTGATTAAAAATTCATAATTCCAAAACAACTCAATATAATCGAACAAGGTTTTTTTTCGTGCATCGATATGAGTTTGCCCTGTATTATAAGCGAAAAAATTTTCAATAATTGTTTGAAAATACTTGATAACAGAATTTTTTATAAACTATTGCATTTCTTAACGCTTTCTTCACGGTAAAAAAATTAATTTTTTTACTCGATAACACAGTAAACGTTTACCTTTAACAATCTACAAATATAATTTTGTTGTTTTTTTTTTATTACAAAAATATAAATTTTTTTGTCGCTTATTTACCTATCTCCGGACTCGACACATCCCGTAATATTGCGATTACAATGTCTAATTATGCCTCATCTTACATCGCGATGAA
Organism: Platygaster robiniae; assembly: GCA_028476575.1. Taxonomy (NCBI): domain Eukaryota; kingdom Metazoa; phylum Arthropoda; class Insecta; order Hymenoptera; family Platygastridae; genus Platygaster; species Platygaster robiniae. Next base: position 19,134,671 of record CM052022.1, on the reverse strand, counting down.
GATAATAATTGAATAATAGAGAACTGCAAAACTCTGGACAACTGTAAAATAATTATTTCCATTGCATACATTGACCATGTCAACATCAGAGCATGCATGTCAAACAAACCATATGTGTACATATATTCAAATTTTGATTGCTAAAAAACACATCTGTTCAAATAATGACGTTAATTTCTTTTTAAAAAACGTCAATCATCGAATCTTCAAGTATTTTCTAATACTTTTAAAGGGGTAAAATGTACGTACATAAGATGGCCCTAAACTATTTGCATGTAAACGCTGGCTATATAATATATAGCCTGATTTTTCAAGGGGGGTTCGTGACGCCCTTCGCTGAGTTACCATAGTACGTTTGGCGTTTAAACACGTTTTTTCGAAACCACGTTTTTCGAACTGATTCACACGATTACTAACGATTGAGCGAACGGATTTCAATAAGTTTTTTTTAATGCTCAGAACTTTTGTCGCTATCGTCCGACGAGCAATTTTTTCGATATTTACGTGTTTTTTATGAATTTTTTTTAGTCAAAAAAATTAGCAAAAAAAAGTTTCGAGTTGCGCCATTTTGAAACTTTTGATGAAAAAAAAAACTTCGGTCGGACGATAAGGGCACTCGTATAGAAAAAAAAAAAAAAAGTTTTTAAATTACAATGTTTCAGACTGGTGCAATTGGGTGATTAATCGTGTGAACCATCAACACATGTTTTTTTGGAGGGCATCACTTTGCGGGGCTGCAGTGCAGCAACTAATGAATATTTTTACTTTTTACAAACCTAATACCGCATTTTGTAGTTAAAAGTACAATACAACTTTGAAGAAAAAAACCGTATCAAAAAATATTGAATACTTTCTTTACAGCAAAATTTCAAAAAACGCCTAAAAAAAGAGCCGTTATTACAGAAGACCCCCTTAAGTATAGTATAACTCATAGCAACTTACGCTTAGAGAAGTATTGTTGCCTTTTTGAAATATTGGTTATATTATTACTTGATTGGCTTCTTTTACTCAAAATTTTATTAATGTATGTACCAAAACTAATTATTTATATTTTAATGATATAATTAGTACTCGAATCCGGAAAGAATATTTATTAAAAATGCGAATATATCTTATATTATAACCGCAACCAAAACGTTCCTATCTATGTTTGTTATCAAGTACGCCCAGTCTCAATGATTTGTTTCTTTATTTGCTTGATTCCCTAGATTTAACATAGGAAATCTAGGAAAATCAAACAAATAAAAAAACGAATCATTGATACTGGGTGTACTACCTTAAACCTTTTCTTAGCAAACCGTGTAGTTCCTTGATCTACTGTATTGTCACCTCGAATAGATCTTTTGCATAAATTTTGATTAATTTAGAAGTGCCACCCCATTCCTTCCTTTTCTTCTGTATCATAGTGTAATGATAAATACTATATTCTGTATCACAGTTACAAATTATTAATTTTGAATCACCATCCTATTTCTCTCTTGCTCTTTGTCAAAGACAATAAAATACAATAATGTTTTTATGAGTATAATTTTTGAAAAATTCACAAGCTCCGCCAAATTCGTCCCCTAACTTTTGGTTCACAATAGTTTGGAATAAAATATTATTGCCATCTGAGTGATTAGTGTACATGCTAATTAACTTTTTATGCTTCTCCTTGTTTCTGAATAACAATCATTCTGAATTCAACATTGAATAAACTCAAAATGCCAAATCAAATTTTTATACGTATTTACAAGTTATTAACGAAAAAACAACAAAGTTCGAAGATTACGATTTGTCAGGAAAAGCGGGCAGGTGAGTGATTGGAAATGCTCGAGTCCAGATTTTTTGAAAATTAAATTTGCCACGTATGATCATGTTATAATTTCAATGTAAGAAGCCTTAAAGAAAAATTTTTATGCGAAACAACATCACTTTACTCACTCTAATGGATATCAGCCCTTACTGAGCGTATAGTGAAGATTTGGTTTTTTTTTGGTATGCTTTTTAGACGCGACCCCTTACCTCTAAAGTTTTACATTGGAAATGTTTTTTTTATTTTGGGATATGGATATTTTTTGATAAATCACTGTCAACTGCTACTGATTTACTTTAATTTTGAAATTACTATGCATTAATCCTTTCATCTTACGAAATCTTTTTTTTTCAACTTCCATAATTTCTGTTGAATAAAAAATTTCTTTTTATTTTAAAATACGTATTTACTACTGTGAAACCAACTTATATACGACTTTAAAAAAAAAAAAACACATTTTTCAAATCAAATTCATCTGAAAAATCAATTTTATTGAACTTGAAGTTTTATTGAAATTGAATGAATAATTCTAAATAATCTGTGAAAAATAATTTTACGTTTTATGAATCATCAATTTTGGCAATATTTTTATTAATCAAAAACACAAATTAATTGTTTCAATTTATACACCTATAAAAATTGATTACACATTTCATTCATCGTCAATTTTGATGATACATTTTTATTGTAAGTGCCAAAATGGCAGATATAAGATAAGATAAGATATAATAACGATTCATGGCTTTTCATCTCAATTATCATTATTATATTCTAAGAGTTATCTTAACAATTAAACTTTTTTCATTATGCGCGCACAAAATGATCGTATTTTGCTGGCCACGGATTGAGCGTAAGATGCCCCTTCTCGAGTGGTGAACGGAAGTGAAAGGACCCATGAAAAAAAAGGTACCAGGTCATCAATTATTCCACAGGTCACCATTTATTCCACCGACTCGAAAAGGGGCACCTACGCTCAATCCGTGACACAGGAAAACACGCGTATCATTTTCCGCGCTACAATGAAAAATAAAGTTCATATCAAGAGGGAGAGCAGCATCTTTTCGTGCGCGACGGCAACATTCTCGGAACGAGGAAATGCCGAGGGCCGTAGGCCTGAGGTAATTTCACGAGAAATATACTATTTCATTTCTCATAAATTTTTTATTCATAAGAAAAAAAGTGGATCGATACTACTGTATCGATACTTTTGGCTCAATATTATCAAGTATTGATACAGAGGGTTCCGATACGTATCGATACTCAGTATCGATACTTTTCAAAGTATCGCCCACCCCTACTGCACACAACCTATTCTGGTGGCCAGAGCAGGTAGTGTCTCGAGTTTGCTAGAGCTTGCTGACATAATGCGTGTGAATGTGTGTATTAAGAGAAAGAAGGCTTAAACATCTTTTGAGTGCGATTCGTTTAGAGCCTTATTTTAAAACAAATTAATCAATACAGCATTTTTTGACTTCACAATTGGAAAGAGGTATAGACAATAGACCAGAAACAGCAATAATCTCTGAATCCATTTTTTTCAGCTTAGGTGTCTTTTCTAAAATCACGTGATATATATATCACGCACGCACACACACACGCACGCACGCACGCACCCACACACACGCACACGCACAAACATACACTGTTAGACTGGAAGCAGCCATTTTTGTATGTTTGGCATTTACACAAAGTTCTCTCGAATAAACGTCCGACGTATGGATGGCTGCGGACTACAGGCGGAGAGCATACATGCCGTTTGAATAGAGTTCGACGGAACAAATTTTCATTGAATTAATAGCTACTGTCTACAGGCCGAATCTATAAACGGTGTTTGAGCAAATAAAGCTTTTATTGAGTTGCACTGTACACATTTTTGCCCCTTTATGGCGAAACGTTTAATCAGTATTTGAGCAAAGTGAATTTGAGCAATGATAATTTCAACCTTATTGTGCTGGGCAGTGAGAAATTGTATATTACGCTCTTAAGCATTGTTAGTGCGAATGATCGCAAGGTGATCATTTTGCCAACAGTAAAATAGAATATTCATAAGTCACTTTTTTATCAAGTTTGATATTTTATACGTATGCAGCATAAAGGCTTTTTTTTACTATTTCTTTGGTCTAAAACTTTTACTTGTTTATCTTTTTAACCAATAGTACATTCTTTCACGTACAGTTGGCGATGTAATAGATCACTAAAAACTCAGAGTTTATAACATTATTTGGTACTATAGAAAGCTATAAACGTATTTAAAATGTTCTGATTCAGCATAATCGATAATGTATATTTAAACTTGTTTCATTTTACACAGAACATGAGTGCTGTTTATACTTCTTTCTTTGGATAGTCTGTCTCCATATACTTATCATCAATATAATGGAGCAATCGTTTAGTGTCAACTGTAGAAACGAAAAATCATAATCGAATTTTTATTATTAGTTTCAGAACGTACGACATCATATTCGAGTTGTTGCTGTTAAATTAGAAATAAAATACATTTCCACTGCTTAGACTAATTTAACGCTTAAATCTTTTACGTTTTAAGAAAAAAATTAATAAGCTTCTAGTTAAGTAAAAAATCTTTTATCGGTAAATGTGCCAATATTTTGTTGTCCAACTTTAGGATTTTATAAAACACATTTCTCGATTAATGGAATATTGAAGGTCTACGCTTGAAATTTTGAAGAATAAATATGATACTGAATAAAATTTATTTAGAAGGTCGATGGTATCCCAGTTCAGTAATTTTGAGCGATTTCATTATTTCGTAAAATTTGTGAAATTCCGTTATATCCTGATATTTCGTATATGTGTTGAATTTTGTCTTTTTCGGATATTTAGTGGTTTTCGTGACATTTTGTCTTTTTGTGATATTCTGTAATTTTTATGACATTTTGCTATTGGGTGACATTTTAAGATTTCGTAAAATACAGTGGTTTTGTGACATTTTGTGATTTTGTAACATTTTGTTATTTTGTATTATTTTGTGAACTTGTGACATCGGGTGCGTATGTGACAAAAACCTTAACTTACTGGTTACCTAACCTTCTCATTGAGAATTAGAAATTTTCTTTAGCTATAAATCATTCTTGGACCATGAGGAAAAAAAAAATCGAAAATCCGTTCAGCCATTTTCGCGTGATGCGGCGACATACAAACATACAATCTGTTTTATTCAAAAACCGTGTGCAAAAAAACTGTATGAAATTAAATTTTCACATTTTTTATGACAATGAAAAAACAAAAAAATTTTCAGTTATATTAAATATCTTTACTTTAATCAGAGAGATTCTTCGGATACACATGAAATCGCAAGCAGCAATTCACCTGAATCTTTCATTCCAGGTTGCTCGCGGAACATCGCCTAGAGTAATTACTCCTTTGACAGTTTCCTGCAAAGCGTTCCATGTTTGTCCAAAATCAACTTGTTTGGGTTTGAGCGACATTCTCCTACTTTAACTTTTTTTTCAACAACCTTTCGAGAACTTTTCCACAGGACCTGCAAACAAGAATAAGTATCAAGACTAACATCTAAAATTTAAACGTAATTTATGTATGGTTGCGAATTTTTGTTTTATATTCTTTACTATGACAAAAAGTTGAGTTCACAAAAAAATATGCTCAAAGACGTGAAAATTCTTCATCTTCCTCCAGGTATTCAAATGTCCAAATATATATTCAAAGATGTTTTATTCTTCCCTTCTTTCAAATTCCTGTTTTATTGTTAAAATATCTCAAAATTGACTTACGTCAGAAAATCTTTGAAGATAGATTTCTCATAAGTCCATTTAATTATATGGAATCTATAAAACTTCGAATACGTGAGCATTTTACTTTGAAAATTTATAAAGAAATCCATGAAAATACCGGAAATTTCTTTAAACTGTATAAATATAGTGAAAATACTTTTACTGCTACTAAAAAAAAAAAAACTAGAAATCTTTACGACCAGATAGGAGTATCAAATTTTGAAAATAAATACATGAATCTAAAAAATATTAGAAATCTATGACTATTAAAAAAACTTATTGTAAAAAATATGTTGTTAAATATGAAGAAGACTAAATATAATAGAAATCTTATAAGTTATGAAATCTTAAATGGAAGTTGTGTTTTTAATAATATACTATAGAAACACTAAAAATCTCCAAAACATTCAATTAAAAAAAGTCTACTTTCTAATTCGTAATAATATCAGAAAATTCTTTAACTTCATGAATACTGAAGAAATTCAAAATATGCTCAAAGTATAAGAAACCAATGAAATACTAGAAACCTATACAGATACTGTTGGCTGAAAAAACTATTGAAATACTTGAAGTCCTTAGAACTAGAGCACTATATTTCAGAATTCTCTAAAAAATTTTTGAAAAATATGAAAATAATAAAAATACTTTGGAGTCCATGAAGTAGTTAGAATCTTCATACATATAATTTTCTTAAAAACTATAAAATAACTGAAAATCTATAAAATTGCTGAAAAATCTCCTAAACCATGAAAATACTGAAAGAACACAAAAAATTTTCCAAGCAATGGTAATATACAGGGTGAACCAAACTCCCCGTGCCAAAGAAAAACCCAATATTCCTTATGAAATCCAAGACTTTCTTTCCTTTCCCATTTTTTAAAAAACTCAAAATTAAAAAAGTTATTTATACCAAAAATTTAAACAATAAATGCCCTCTCCCGACGAGTGGGGGTTGAATTCACGGAAATAAATTTTTCCTGGATTTTCTTCATATTTTTCTGAATGAAAAAGTTCTTTGCCACTTTTTATAAAACTCAAAATCAAAAAAGTTATTTGACTATAAAATCTAAGAAATCTGATTGGTTAAAACTTGTGACCCGAATAACTTTTTTGATTTTGAGTTTTGTAAAAAGTGGCAAAGGACTTTTTTATTCAGAAAAACATGAAGAAAATTCAGGAGAAATTTATTTCGGTGAATTCAACTTCCACTCGTCAGGAAAGAGCATTTATTGTTTCAATTTTTGGCTTAAATAACTTTTTCAATTTTGAGTTTTTTTGAAAATGGCAAAGGAAAAAAAGTCTTATAATTTCATGAGGAATATTGGGTTTTTCTTTGGCGCGGGGAGTTTGGTACACCCTGTATAAAATAACACACATCTTTGGAGCCACTAATTTATGAAGAATTCAATAAAAATGGAAAATATGGGATGCCATCGATCCTCTGAATAAACTTTATTCAGTGAGGTATTTATGATTCCAAACTTTAAGCCAGCGTTTTAGAGAATTGTTGAAATTATATTTTTTCACTATAGAGTCACGTCAATTCAGTATACTCGGTTTGCTAACCGATCTATTAAAAATTGTTCTTCTACTAAACTGAAGAATTCTCAAATTTATACTAAGTCAACCTTACTTTGGACAGTGATACTTTATTCAACCCATAATGTCATCTTATTCATAACTATTACACTGTATATGGATACCACCATTAATTTCTTAAGCATTAATCTAGAGACAAATAAATGAAAAAGAGGAGGTAAGTGACGATTGGCGGAAATACTACGTAGACAATGATTATTTCTATAACCATCAGTAGAATGAGTAAATAAAAAAGATCATGTACGGTATGTCTTCTGAATGCACAAAATATATAGAATAAGTCGATGGTTATTCCTAACGACTTTTCGCCATGGCATCACCACACATAATCAAATAAGTCTATTGAAGATTGTGCATTATAGTTTGTTCTTCAGTAACAAAAACTTTGAACATCCATGTATATCCATTTGCTTTACTCATTACAGATATATTGTGTATTAAGCCCTTAATTACTTATCATTGGAAACTAAATTACAAAGTGTTTGAGTTCACAACTGATGCAGAAGAGAATTTCATAATTTATTTAATGTAGCAACAACAGTTAAGTTAACAATATGTGTCGCAGTACTATTCATTATCAGTCAAGAAAAGAAACTACTTGCATTCATAACACATTAGAGTATCAGGTACAAATATACAGTACTTTTTTTTTTAAATTAACACTAGTAATAAGGTTGAAATTATCATTGCTCAAATTCACTTTGCTCAAATACTGATTAAACGTTTCGCCATAAAGGGGCAAAAATGTGTACAGTGCAACTCAATAAAAGCTTTATTTGCTCAAACACCGTTTATAGATTCGGCCTGTAGACAGTAGCTATTAATTCAATGAAAATTTGTTCCGTCGAACTCTATTCAAACGGCATGTATGCTCTCCGCCTGTAGTCCGCAGCCATCCATACGTCGGACGTTTATTCGAGAGAACTTTGTGAAAATGCCAAACATACAAAGATGGCCGCCTCGAGCCTAGCAGTGTATATATGTATATATATATATACACGCGCGACGCGCTTCGTTCATTCACGCGTACTTTCACGTACTTCCTTCAACTGCTGTTCAACACATTAAAATTATCCTAAAACAGCGTGTTAACCCTTAATTTATGTCATTTATTTATTGCGCAACATGTTTTTATACATATATTCACTTATGAAATAATCCAAAATGGTTCACCGCCGTGCGAACTCTGCGCGAGAATACATGCATACTTATTTGCAAAACTCGATTATTGTTGTTTTTATTTGTCATATCACAGGATTATGATGAATTCAGATTATAAAAAATACATAGCGTTTTTGTAATAATTACAATAATCAACAATTATAATTGTGATACCATTCAATTAAATGTGAATTTTTAGTGTTTATTCAAATTCTCTGTTAACTTATTTATTGTGTTGAAAATTAAATTATATCTAGTTGAATTTTGAGAATACTCGTAAGAAAACTCGTCCCAATCATAACTATAACGAATTACCTATGAATCACATTCAGATAGCTCACATTTTTTTCTGGAACATTTTTATTCTGAGTCAAAACAAGTCAAGTGTGTCATAAAAACCCACTGCATTACGGAATTTAGGAAAGAATAGCGTTGTGTACAATCTTTATGTGCCTCGTTTTACCATGTAAATATTAAGTCAAAATATTTTTTTTGTTGCTATTATATACACATCAACTTTTGTGTAAGCTTCAATTAAAAAATTCACAACTCCAAAAGAACTCTCGTATAAAATTTTTTTTTCTTATTTTTTTATGAGTTTGTTCGGTATGACAAGCAAAAAAACTTTCAATAAGTGTCTAAAACAATAATTGTTAACATACTTTTTCATAAACCCTGGTAATCAAACTTTCGAACCTTCGAATGTTATAATTAGGTTAGAGTTCGGTTGTAAATTTTTTAAATGAAAGAAATAGGCCTTGTGCACGATATTTTCGGAAGGAATGGCATCGGCTCATCATGTTGGATTATTTGTTGGCAAATTTAATCGTCAAAACTATAAATTTTACCTTAAATTTTTATTTTTTATTTTATGGCTTGAATTTCTTTAATGTATGTACACATATCGATGGGTAGCTTACAATTTTTAATAAAAAATATTAAAAATTAACGCATCTTAGAACGTAGAGCGATTCAAAATGATTTTTTATTCTCAATTAATCATTTGTATCGTGTTTACAATCTTATTGAGTTTTTAATATTTCGAGGAAATTCCAGCTATTACAAAAGATAAAATAACAATTAATAGGCAAAATTTATAGTTCTGACGATTGCATTTCCCGATAAATAATCAAGCATGAGTAACCGATGCCATTCCTTGCAAAAATATCGTGCCCAAGGCCTATTTTTTTCACTTCAAAAATTCACTATCGGAATTCAACCCAATTATAACCTTAGAAGGTTCAAGTTCGGTTGAAGATTGTTTGCCAGGGAACATTGCATTTCTCAACGCTTTCTTAACGCTAAAAAAATCGAAATTCTTTCAGCGCGACGAAAGCGTTAAAAGATGCAATGGTTTATAAAGAATTATGTTAACAATTATTGTTTTAAACACTTATTGAAAGTTTTTTTGCTTGTCATACCGAACAAACTCATAAAAAAATAAGAAAAAAAATTTTATACGAGAGTTCTTTTGGAGTTGTGAATTTTTTAATTGAAGCTTACACAAAAGTTGATGTGTATATAATAGCAACAAAAAAAATATTTTGACTTAATATTTACATGGTAAAACGAGGCACATAAAGATTGTACACAACGCTATTCTTTCCTAAATTCCGTAATGCAGTGGGTTTTTATGACACACTTGACTTGTTTTGACTCAGAATAAAAATGTTCCAGAAAAAAATGTGAGCTATCTGAATGTGATTCATAGGTAATTCGTTATAGTTATGATTGGGACGAGTTTTCTTACGAGTATTCTCAAAATTCAACTAGATATAATTTAATTTTCAACACAATAAATAAGTTAACAGAGAATTTGAATAAACACTAAAAATTCACATTTAATTGAATGGTATCACAATTATAATTGTTGATTATTGTAATTATTACAAAAACGCTATGTATTTTTTATAATCTGAATTCATCATAATCCTGTGATATGACAAATAAAAACAACAATAATCGAGTTTTGCAAATAAGTATGCATGTATTCTCGCGCAGAGTTCGCACGGCGGTGAACCATTTTGGATTATTTCATAAGTGAATATATGTATAAAAACATGTTGCGCAATAAATAAATGACATAAATTAAGGGTTAACACGCTGTTTTAGGATAATTTTAATGTGTTGAACAGCAGTTGAAGGAAGTACGTGAAAGTACGCGTGAATGAACGAAGCGCGTCGCGCGTGTATATATATATATACATATATACACTGCTAGGCTCGAGGCGGCCATCTTTGTATGTTTGGCATTTTCACAAAGTTCTCTCGAATAAACGTCCGACGTATGGATGGCTGCGGACTACAGGCGGAGAGCATACATGCCGTTTGAATAGAGTTCGACGGAACAAATTTTCATTGAATTAATAGCTACTGTCTACAGGCCGAATCTATAAACGGTGTTTGAGCAAATAAAGCTTTTATTGAGTTGCACTGTACACATTTTTGCCCCTTTATGGCGAAACGTTTAATCAGTATTTGAGCAAAGTGAATTTGAGCAATGATAATTTCAACCTTATTGTGCTGGGCAGTGAGAAATTGTATATTACGCTCTTAAGCATTGTTAGTGCGAATGATCGCAAGGTGATCATTTTGCCAACAGTAAAATAGAATATTCATAAGTCACTTTTTTATCAAGTTTGATATTTTATACGTATGCAGCATAAAGGCTTTTTTTTACTATTTCTTTGGTCTAAAACTTTTACTTGTTTATCTTTTTAACCAATAGTACATTCTTTCACGTACAGTTGGCGATGTAATAGATCACTAAAAACTCAGAGTTTATAACATTATTTGGTACTATAGAAAGCTATAAACGTATTTAAAATGTTCTGATTCAGCATAATCGATAATGTATATTTAAACTTGTTTCATTTCACACAGAGCATAAGTGATGTTTATACTTTTTTCCTTGGATAGTATGTCTTCATATGCTTATCTAGGGTCTGTAGACTTGTTATACTTGCTGTGCCCATCGCATTCCGAACCGATCCCCGACTAAGAAAGAGAACGCATTATGTTCCGAAAGCAGGATAGAGAGTGAAAGAAGAGGGGTTTGCGGGAGCGCGCGCTAAGCGTGATTGCATGAATTTGAATGTTGCGCTTTGATTGCACCCAGTGTTCATAAGCGTGGCATAATTTCTGCCACGTAGCCGAATTCCCATATAGCGTGGCCGAAAAATTCTGCCACGCTCTATATAGATAGACCTCCGTGGTGTGGAATACCTATATAGCTATAGTTTAAATGTTAACTGACGCAACCTTACCTGAACTCAACGCATATAGCCAACCTAACAGCTGCTAACAACCCTAGGGATAACCATTGAATAAACAAGCGTATCAGAATTCCCCACCTAGAAACTTATGAACACTGATTGCACCTTGAGTGAGCGCCATCAGTGCCACTACCGGTCGGATATGTCCCCAATGCTATGAGAAAAAAAGCCCGAGTCTACAGACCCTGTACTTATCATCAATATAATGGAGTAATCGTTTAGTGTTAACTGTAGAAACGAAAGTTTACAATCGAATTTGTATTACGATTTTCATAACGTACGACATCTTATTCGAGTTGTTGCTGTTAAATTAGAAACAAAATACATTTCCACTGCTTACACCGATTTAACGCTTGAATCTTTCACGTTTTAAGACAAAAATTAATAAGCTTCTAGATAAATAAAAAATCTATCGTCGGTAAATGTGTCAATATTTTGTTGTTCAACTTCAGGATTTTATAAAACACGTCTGAATTAATGGAACATAGAAGATTTACGCTTGAAGTTCCGAATCATAAATATGATACTGAATAAAGTTTATTCAGAGGATCGATGGTATCCCGAAAATATGATAAACTTTGAATTCTAGAGCATTGAACCCCAAAAATTTACATGGAAATCTTTGGGATATCCAAAAAAAATTATTTTAAAAAACTAGTATACCAAACAATATTTTGTAAAATGTGAAAAATATGGAAAACCATCATAATGCTAGCAAAGCATGACATTTGAAATAGTTTCATACTAAAAAATTTAGTTTTCGAATCTGGGACTCATGGAATTTGTGTATTTAAAAACTTGAGTAATGAATTTTAATCTGTTCCTAAAAGTTGCAATTTTTCAATCTTTCGAAAAAATTTCTTGAAGGTTTCATATTAAATTTTGTAAATTACAAAGTAATGAGTATATACATAAAAAGTAGACATAGGAAATAAAAATCGTGTCTTTTTTCAACTCAAAAAAGCTACCATTCAGCGAGAGATACAAATATTGATATTTTTAATATCCAGAATAAAGAATGTTTAATTTTGCGTTCTGCAAATTTAAACTTTAAATTTAATCAATTTTACAATCGATGCATCTAAAGTTACGAAACTAAAACATTTACTGAAAATATCAAATTTTATATAAATTTATGTTCGAATGTGTTCTAATCAAGCCTCTCAGAAAATCAGCGTAGACCGACCTACATATAACATGCTGCATATCGGCGAGGCTCACTGACACGCAGCGCGTTATATGTGGGTCGGTCTACGTTGACTTTCTGAGAGGCTTGGTTCCAATACTTTGAAACATTAGAATTTTAAATGCAAATTAAATTGAAGGACTTAAAATTAAAACAAAATCAAACCTAAAATTCAATGTATTTTACATTAGATGCATCTTAATTTTTAAAACATAGTAAAAAGAGTATTAGAAATTCAAATTTTATATAAATCTAAATGCAAATGTAGAATTCAACGTTTTAAGTCATAAGGTATTTGAATTTGAATGAAATTAAAAAACTTCAAATAGTAAAACTCAGCATTCAGTATATGTAACCTCAAACGCATCTAAATTCATGAACCTAGTCCAACATGTATTCGAAATCTCAAATTTTTTATAAACATAGGTAAAATTTTAAGATCTTATATTTTGTGTTATCAGAAATTTAAATTTAAATATATAAAAAAAATTTATAAATAGATTTCAAAAAACTTCAAATTCAATATATTGTACATTGGATGCATCTAATTTTACAAAACTAACTAGAGGTAAAACATGTATTCAAAATATCAAATTTTATTAAAATATATGTTCAAATGTGTGATCCAACATATTAAGTCATCAGAAATCCATCGAAATATAGATATAGACCGCTAGTCAGAATGCGGGAGTAGAAAAAGTACACTGAGAGAAAAAATGTTGTGTGATTTGTCAGAAAATATTGAATTTTTTCTGATACTAGCTAGCAATAAGATATTATTCGCAAAAAAACGTAATAAACCCAATGAGGCATTGTAAAAAAAAGTTTCATTGAGTTTGGTATAGAAGCAGATATTTTTTATCTTTTTTTACTACACGTGTTTCAAAGGTCAAGAGCCGTGCGTTTTTAATTTGCCTACTCTTAGCACTGTGTAAAGTATGATGCGCCGTTCTGAATTTTACTAGACTCATGTTGTGATAAACATGACCCACTCTATCAAAAAATGCGAAATATGGCTTGAAAATATTACAACACGCGTCAAAAAAGTTAAAAAACAGTTGAGAAGCGCTTTTCTTATGTCGTTTTGTTTTTGATGATCTTTTTTTTTTCTCGCATCCCTATGCAAGCAGCTTCAACATCATCATCCAACATCAAATCACGGACCCGCAACCAGGGGTATGACAGGTTGTCAAAAAAATTAACCCATTATTATCCCTGCTGAACTAAACCACCAGAGGCACTGGCAGTGATGTTGCCCCAGAGAAAAGTATCGGATCTCTCTCTCGTAGGATCTGATTGATCGCTTTCAACCAATCAGAAACGGAAAGAGAGAGGTCCGATACTTTTCTCTCAGGCAACATCACTGCCAGCACCTCTAGTGGTTTAGTTCCACCGGGACGTTAATGAGTTACAGCTTTACACGCGTTTTGGCGGGGAGAGTCATACCCCTGCCCGCAACACAGACACACACACACACACGCACACGCACGCAAACACAATGCAAACATTTTTCGCTTCCTCGCCTTTATACACATAACTTATCGCTCACTGTAATGCTGTACATGAGAATTTTATACTTCGAAGTTTTATATAAAGGACGGACGTGCAAGCTATGGATACATCTTGCGAGAGAGTTTTGCTTTTTTACTTTAAGGAAATATAAAGAGGCGTTAAAGTGAAAATGCTAATGCTTAATACTTTAAATTCAATCCAAAAATAAATAAGTAATGATAATCGAGATCAAGATATAAAAAAAAAATATACACTACCAGAAATAAAAAAAACGAAAAAATGTTGCAATTGATTACAGAGTGTGTTAAAACTTTTGTTTTTAATTTTGAAAGGCACATACAAATTTTTGTATTAGTTTGTAAATTTTTAATATTTATCGTAAAAAAAAAAATTTTTATCTACTGTGTAATCCAATTTTCACTATACCTACTTCTTGTATTTTCGAGACTTGTTATAAAATTATCATGTATTACTTCTGAATTCAATTTTTTAGTAATTTGTGATAATATACGAGATTGATAATTCTTGCAATAATTCATTTACAAACTTTTTTTATTGTTTCAGGGACTTTGTGATTATTCAATTATATAGTTCAATGAAATTTTATAAAATCCATTAATAATTTTATTGAAAAATAATTAATATAAACCGATATTTTTTATCATGGACTAAATCGTTCATTTATTGCTATAATCATTATTTTCAATAACGTACAGTAAAAAAATTATAACTCGAGAAATTGATGTATGTACATAAAACATGGGATTTCGTCCGAAATACAGTCTTTATAATTTTTTGCAGACACACTTTTAACATCCATTTAATGCTGTAATTTATCGTTTTTACCTATGCCAAACGATGAAAAAATATAAAGTCTCAATAACTAACACCCTGAACGTGAGTTCGAGGTTGAAGGAGAAAAAATCATACGAATTCCGCATTTTTTCGATAAAGCACACAATTTTTGCAGAAGTTCTAATGACACTGTGCAAAAAATTGTAATATTCTATGTTAATTGATATTGAAAATCATTCTACTTTGTGTTGTAACTTCAGTACTGGTTGTGAGAAAAATATTTATCAAGGTTATTACAAAAGTTGTATGAATAAATGAATTTCTGAGAGGTCCTTTTTTTCAAGTAATTTTCTGTTTCGACAAGTTTCACACATTCAAGTGGCATATATCCTGTGAAACAATAATATTTACCATTAATATACGAATAACAACAATTATAACAATAATAATAATAATAATAATAACGATAAATAAACATCCATACTATTGAATTTACATGTATAAATAATTCAATTATTTCAATAATAAAAAATTTCGATCTTCGTGATGGTAGTAATTTATAAATTAAAAATAATAAAAATGAAAATTATTTTAACATAGACAGTATACGTTAAATATTAATATTCATAATGTTATTATTATTTTTTTTTATTGCTGTTGCATAATAAGTAATATGAAATAATATGATACACAAATAAAAATCCTAGTAAATTTAATCCTTATGTAAACCTTATGAGAATTCAATTTCTTATAATGTAACCTTAAAAAATCTCATAAGAACTTTAATTTCTTATAAGAATGTATTTGATATCTTATAAGAAAAAAGGCTTATAAAATGTCGTTGATAAATTCTTTATGAGAAATCGAAATTTATTATAAAGTTTCTATATAGTCACCTTTTCGGAAATTATATTCTCATAGGAAATTTTATTTTCTTATAAGGTTTTATTACAAGGATCAAAATTACCAGAGATTATTCTAAGTTATAATCGATATTGTTTTTTAAAATCATCATGATAATTATGTTCAATACATAAATTGATACCATCCCGAAGATCAAATCTTTTTCATCATTGAAATGATTAAATTATACTTGTCGACTCAATAGTATCGACGTTTATTTATTATTATTATTCTTATTACTCTTATCATTTTTATTACCATTATTATTATTAATCAGATGGTAATGGTTTATATAATTGCTTCACAGGATATATTCTACTTGAATGTGTGAAACTTGGCAAAATAGAAAATCACTTCAAAAAAAGATTCTCTTAGAAATTGATTTATTCATATAATGTTGTAATAACTTAAACAAATAATTTTTTAACAACCAGTACTGAAGTTACAACATTCGTAGAATGATTTTCATAATCAATGAACATAAAATATTATTATATTACAGGGTTTGCAAGTAATGCGTTACTGGTACGGCGTTACTCTAAAACGTTACATTTTTTACTGAAACGATAAAAGTAACGATCACGGGAACAAGTCACTTTTTTCAGTAACCAGTGACAGAAATCCGGTTATTTTACGTTACTTTTATCTGTCTTATTAAGTTTGTAGCACAAATTCTAACTTTTCAAGGAATGTTCTGAAACTGAGATAATAGTAATTTTTAACTTCCTCATTTATGAATATCCTATCAATAATTCTCGATGAAACAATGTGGAGTATTAGTAGTTTGTGTAAAAAATATTGACGAAGAATATGCTTTCTCACTTTTTATTAAAAACTCTCACAATTCAAAACGTTGAATTTTAGAAATTCGCATGGAAATATGTAAAAACACTTTAAATCTATAGAACTTAAAATCTATAGCAGTATAAGTAAGATCTAGAGATCCTGCTAGCAAATCTTGTGGAATATAATAAATATGTACAGCAAAAAAAAAAAAAAAAAAAAAATTCGAAAAATACTAAATTTTTATAAGTATTCAAAAATTTATGTAATTCCAGGAATCGAAAAACTTTAGTTTCTCGAGCTTTGAATTCTAAAAATATATGTTTATAGAAGTCTATATAAAAAGATAAGAAAATTTTTCAAAACGTATATCTCTGTAAAAAATACAAAAAATATTAAGGGCACTCTAAAAATAAAAAGAAACAGTTTTCTGCAAAATCGATCGAAATACTTCAGAAATTTTAAACTTTCAATTTTTTTTCATTCTAGAAATTCAAAGAGATATCTTTGAAAAAATTCCACAATTCCACAACATTCTATAAAATTCAAAAAAAACAGTAAAAAATAAGTAAAGATAAATACGTGTATATATATATATTACCTTGAAAATCTTTCGAATTCCAGAAGATCATATGGCAATATTTAAATAAATAAACAATCCTTGAAATCGTAAAAAAACTGAAGAAATAAGTAGTGGTATAAATAGAAATCTATCGAGACACTGTTTTTTGTAAAATCTTGTAAAACACGGAAAATTTCATCATGTTCAAATTCTAGAGTTCGAAATCATTGAAATTTATGCAAAAATTTATACTAGAAAATTCTGCAGCATTTTATCATCCTGTAAAATACGAATAGTTTCAGAAATACTGAACAATCCTTCAAATCGTGTGAAAATTGAAAAAGTATCGAAAAAATCAAAGGAAATGAAAATCTTCATAGACCCTATTTGCTAAAAATTCCTCTCAAATACAAACAATACAATAAACTTTGAATTCTAGAGCATGAATTTCTTGAAATCTATGTATTGATGTACAGAAAAATGGTACAAATTTATAAAAATACTAGAAAATATTCCAAGATTTTAAATATACTGAAAAATACGAAAAATTCAAAATTTCTGAAAATCTGGGTAGGTATTAAGATTCTCTCAAAAATCTAATAAATTTGTGAATGTTTCCTTGTGGCTAACACTGATTCAAATGTCATATTCAGAAATTTTGTGAACTTGAAAAAAATATAAAAGTTCGAACAAGCTGATCGATTTTTTTTTTCAGGTTGAAAAAGTACGGATTAACATTTTTAATTATTTCTGAAATAAACAATTTCTATATAATAAAACCA
The DNA here is from genome assembly GCA_028476575.1 of Platygaster robiniae. Taxonomy (NCBI): domain Eukaryota; kingdom Metazoa; phylum Arthropoda; class Insecta; order Hymenoptera; family Platygastridae; genus Platygaster; species Platygaster robiniae. The sequence goes on along the minus strand of CM052022.1, from coordinate 19,116,569 downwards.
CGAGAACGTTGATGTTTTTTTTTCAGCCTTAGTTTTTCGATGACTTATTATTTACATTCAATTTATTCCAAAACATAACGTAAAAGTAACAGGTCGTTAATTTTTTTTATGGTAATGGCAACAAGTTACTATTTCTTTTTAAGTAACAGTAACTTAACGAATTACTTTTTTCACCTTTGTAATGGTAATGTAATGCGTTACATTTTTTTAAGTAACTTTCCAAACCCTATAATATCATAACCAGGGGGTACTCACTCCCATTCAATCCTATACATAGGAGAATGATCGTCGCGCCACCGTGCTTGGCCTAGGCTAGCGGGAACTAAAATTGGAAAGGTGCATGGTCCGCAGTGGCGGTCAGGAGTGCGGGGGAACAGGGAGGAGTACGCGTGGGACTATCACACGCTCATAAAATTTGTCTGGATTTTAGGCCGAGTGAGTACCCCCTGATACGTTTTTTGCAAGGTGCAGATAGAATTTTTGCAAAAATCGTGTGCTGTGTGTAGAAAAAAATCGCAATTCATATGATTTTTTCTCTTTTGGCCTGGAACTCACGATCAGGGTATTAATTAAGAGACTTTATATTTTTCTATAGTTTGTGATAGGTACGAAAGATGAATAACAACATTGAATCGATTCTTACAGTATTTTGTGTATCTGCAAAAAATTATAAACTATATTTAGGACGAAATCTCATGTTTATTAAATGGCTAAAAAGACGACTCTACTGTCACAGGTTAACGTTGTTTTAAGAATCTGAAAACTCATGGAATTTTTTTTAATTATTTGGAAACATTTTATAGGTGCATCCTAAGTCGAAATTCTACCGGACTTATCTCAAGGACTATCCTTATATACATAATGATAATGAAAATTGTATGAAGAACGCTTATTATTCAAAATTTTTAGTTTTTACATTCATAAAATATAAGGAATAATTTTATGTGTACGTACTTTTTTCCTATGACTCTTTATATTCGTTTCTATTTCCACTGGTCATGCTTTTTCTTATTTTCAATTTTTTCACAAACCTTATACTACAATCTACAAAAAAAAAAAAAAAAAAAAAAATAAGTTGCAAAAACTGAACAAATGATTAATATTTGCGACAATGAGCAAATCATTTATCATTCACGAAAAAATTTAAAAAATGAACAAGCACGTGTAAACATAATATACAATACACAGCTTATACAGCAGTTTCTATATTGAAACTTTCGAGTCTAGTAAATAATTTTACTAGACTGCTTCGGGCGGCATACTATCAGTTCCAGTGTAGTAAAATCTGTTCCATAAAATAAAAGAACATCTGATACAGAATTTTGTTTTTCACTCTTTACCACAACAGAAAACCTGACTTGTATTGCAAATTTTCTATCTAGTGTTTTATGCAACACTCGAACTGTTCTTCACAATACGAGTATCGGGATAATGGCTGTTAAGTTGTTGAATATGAATTAGAAACTATATAAGATTTACCATCTTGGTATCTTTTTGGAGGACAATGTAGTAATTGTTGGAAGAATTTTGTTAAATAACAAAACATTTTTTTTCTCAGTGTATAGAAAAAAAAGGAGAAAATATCTCTTTCTCTTTTCACGCGGTGACCAATAACATTCGGTGTCTGTGACCAATGACGTCCAATGACACCTGATGAACCAATCAGAAAATGTCAGACAAAGAGAAGAGTTGGCGGCTGCCTAGTTCCTTTTCTTTCTATATTACAATGCATGCGCAGCAGTCATCAGCGGTTCATTTCTATATGTCAATGGAAATTTCTGTTTGAATTCAATCATTACATTTCTCCGTATTACACGTACGTATTCTTCACATAGGAAAATATATGCTTACGTGTGGAATAATGTAGAAAGTTGGAGCGTATTGTGCTCCTCGCAATATCTACTTCAGAGAGTATGAATTCAGGCTATATAAATTTCTTGCATTATTAGAAAACTTTTATCGTTCCTTTTTTTATATTATTACATTTTATATTTTGTTTTAATACTATAAGAATTTGTACTTGACCTTTATTATATAAATATTTTTATAAAAATTATTGCGTTCTCTTTGTTGTTACTTCAGGATTTTAAATAATTTTCAACAAATATGGTAAACACATCAAAAATCTGCCATAAAGTTCCTGAAATTTAAAAACTCAGTATAACTGATAAAAAGTAACATATAATTTTTAAAAATTGTCATAGCAGCCTTAACTCTTCAAAATACAAGGAAAAAAAATTACAAATATTGCATGAACAAATCAAAAAACAAAGAACTAATCATGACTAGAAAATTCCAAAAAACAGTCTTGAAAAACATTACAGAACATAAAAAAATTATACGGAATTACAGAAAACATAATATTCTTGTTTGACCAATCATGCACTCTAATTTCCCCACATGAATGTCATTAGATAAGATAACAGCTGATTTTGCAAAATAAATAAACCAGTTGAAAACACCTAATTGTCAACTACAGTATCAAACAAACGAACCCATTCATTTTACTCGAAGAACCATAAAGTTTTTTCGATTAAATTCTAAATTTGCAATCACAAAATAAACAAATCGAACAAAGAAAAAAACCTCGTGACTCACTTTTGGGTCTATCGCTGTTCTTTATTTCCAAAAACCTAACCAAATTAAGTTCAGCCTTGGAAATTGAAATGCGTCGTATTGCCGAGATTATTTCGTGAATCTTGTTTCCTTCGTTTCAGTCACCTCTGGACAACTTATTTTTGGGACGTTGCGAGTCATGCCCCGTTGCAAAATGCATGACATTTGCAATAAGTCGGTCTGCACAATGACATGTTATGCCTCTTTCACTCGCGTAAATAACTTCGCTTTTCATTTACTACACAAGTAGCGAATTCGTTACTTGTTACATGCGCAAAAACCCGAAAATTACTGCAGAATAAGTCGATTTTTCCGAAAAACTTGATTGCTCAGTGCTTAACATAGCCCAAAATCACCCAAAATACCCCAAAATGGCCCCAAAATATTGCAAATTCGAAACAAAAAACATCATGTTTTTGTGTGTCCATGGTTGCCAGTTTTGTGATTTGTTTTTCCCCCAAATCTAGGGGAAATCCGATACACTGTTGAATGAATTCCGAGAGCGCAGGCGCCAACGACTTATATGTAATACTTCTATATCGCCAGCTTGAGAGAGAGCGCATCAGGAAGAGAAGAGCGTAGACGATTCGCTTCTCTCTCGCACAGGAGTGGATACGGAGCGCATATCGTAGTGTGCGTGCGACAATACCAAGAGAGCAGAGTATATATGAGAGTATATATAGCAAGAAGCATACAAGGAGAAATCACTTCCTATGTCTCTCTGCACGTTAAGGCAATACAGGGTCACCGTTTGAATCCCCACGCGGGGTCCCTGGTCGACTTGGCGCGAACTGACCAGTTTGCGTTACTGCGCATCCCCACGCTTGCAAGAGGAGGAAAGCGAGCACGTGCTGTTCAAAGGCGGGATGCTAGCGCGAGCACGTGCTTTCCAACTCCCGCATTGGTGGGGATGCGCAGTAACGCAATCTGGTCAGTTCGCGCCAAGTCGACCAGGGACTCCGCGTGGGGATTTGAACGGTGACCTTGTATAGCAACTTTGACCCGAGCGATTTCTCCTTGTATAGCTTCTTGATATATAGATTCAGTAACAGTAGACAATGGGTGCTTGACGTTTGCACATGCGCAGTACCACTAGAATCTTCTTATCCCTTCTCTTTCTATCACGGTGCTCCTTTCCCAACAGGCGAGGATAAGACGCTGGTAATCAAGAGCTATAGAAGGAGAAATCACTCGGGTCAAAGTTGCTATACAAGGTCACCGTTCAAATCCCCACGCGGAGTCCCTGGTCGACTTGGCGCGAACTGACCAGATTGCGTTACTGCGTATCCCCACCAATGCGGGAGTTGGAAAGCACGTGCTCGCTCCAGCAACCCGACAAGTTGCTAGAGATGTAAAATCACCATAATAAATTGAAATTTACCGTTATTTTGCATCTCTATAGATGTGAGATTACTGTAATTTACCGTTTTATTACAGTAAGTTACGGTAATTCTACATCTCTACAAGTTGCATCCCGCCTTTGAACAGCACGTGCTCGCGTTTCCTCCTCTTGCAAACGTGGGGATGCGCAGTAACGCAAACTGTAGCGGATGGGCTCCGCAAAAGGCCGAGAAAGAGCGAGGTTTGGGTTCAAGATGGCGAGACACGTGGAGCCGATGAAAAAGAACTCACAGAAATCACACTAAAAAGTATTTATTTATAAACTTTCCGAAACTCCACTGACTCCTTTTACAGTTGAATTACAGGCATGAAATTATAGACGTTGAATGTAATAAAAATAAACTGAAATAATGGATATGGTGCGGAACGGGAGTGTAGGCGCGTCGCGGGTCGTGACTCATTCTCCCCGTGGCCACAGGGTCTGCTCTCTCCTTCGTTCCCCCCTCTGGCCAACCGGTGTAGCCGCCCTGCTTCGCGCGTCCCCCAGGTTTCGGTTGGTACTCCGCCGTGGTTGGCAACTTCCTCCCTTTTCCTTGCCACACTCCCTCTCACTCTCCGACGGCGCCGCCACATCCACCCCCCTCCCAGTGTGTTTGTGGACGATCTGACAGGAGGACCAAACGTCACGGATTTTTTTGCGTGTTGGCGTGTTGTTATTGTGGAATTTCCGGCTGGTTCTTGCCGAGTTTCTGACTGCGGTGCCGTGGACGGAGTGGATTCTTGTTGTAGTGGACTTGGCGTATCCGGCCCGTCTTCTTGACAGCTTGGCAAATGTGCTGCTTTCAGACGCTCGACGGATATGTTTTCCTGCTGCCCCTCGACGTTGACTTTGAAAAGATTCGCCGTCAAACGTTCCACGACGCGATAGGGGCCGGCGTACGGAGGTTCCAGTGGGGCCTTGACGTGATCGCACCTGACGAAGACGTGCGTGCAGGAGTCGATGTTCCCACATCGAAAAGGCCTCGGTCTGGAGTGGTGTGCTGTCGATGTTGGTCGAATCTGTCGCATGTGTTGGCGATGCTCGACGATGAAATCCCGGGGGTCTGACGGCGTATCAAGGTGTACGAAGAATTCGCCCGGAAGTCGAAGTGCGGTCCCATACAGCATCTCCGCAGGTGAACTTCCGATGTCCTCCTTGAAAGTGGTGCGTAGCCCCAGCATGACAGATGGAAGCAGGTCAATCCAGGGTACCTCGAGTTTACACATGAGTGCGGCCTTGACAGTTCGGTGCCACCTCTCTACCATACCGTTAGATGCGGGGTGGTATGGCGACGTCCTTGAAATTTTTGCCCCCAGGAACCTGGTTAGTGCTTTGAACAGTGCGGCCTCGAATTATGGACCCTGGTCGGTTGTGATGGTCAGTGGCGTGCCGTAGTTACTGATCCAATGATTGAATAGTGCTGTAGCTACTGTTCCCGCAGTCGTCTCTTTGAGTGGTATCGCCACGGGCCATCTTGAAAATCGGTCAATAATTGTCAAGCAATATCTGAAACTGTCAATAGGTGGTAAAATAATAATGTCGAGGTGAATATGGTTGAATCGAGTATCCGGAACTGTTATATGTTGTGGTATAACTCGGTTGTGTTTTTGAATTATTGAGCGTTGGCACGGCAAACATTCCCTCGACCACTTCAGCGCGTCGCTGCTGATGCCGGGCCAGACATATTTTTCCCTCAAGGTCCGGGCTGTGTTACGTGCACTGGGGTGTGACAGTCCATGTACTGTGTCGAATGCCATTCTTCTGAGGGTATCTGGGATGAATGGCCTGATGGTGTTTCTCGAGACGTCGCAGTACAAGGTGTGATTTTCTATTGTCAATTTTTGCAGGTTCAGTGACTGGGGTTTGTTCAAAAACTTCTCAAGTTCCCTGTCATCTTGTTGCTCCTCGGAGATGGTTCTGGCGCTGAGTGCTGTCGGCATCTGGATTGACTCCACCCTGGATAGCGCGTCGGCGACGACGTTCTGGGTGCCCTTGATGTGAATGATGTTTGTGGAAAATTGAGAGATGAAATCGAGTTGTCTGATCTGTCGAGGAGAAGCTTTACTGGAACGTTGTGAAAATGCATAAATCAGCGGTTTGTGATCAGTCCTGATGGTGAAATTCCGGCATTCTAGTTCGTGTTGAAAGAATTTTATAGCTGCAAATATGGCGAGCATTTCACGGTCATATGTACTATAATTTCTTTCCGCCGGGCTGAGTTTCCTCGAGAAAAAACCTATAGGTTTCCAACATCCGTCGATCAGCTGATCCAAGGATGCTCCGATGGCCACGTCGGAAGCGTCGGTGGTAAGGGTGAGTGGTGCCGAAGGAGATGGAAAATGCATGTTTGTAAGTTGTGTGATGCTGTTTTTACATTTCTGGAATGCTTGTATGGATTCTTCTGTCCAGGGTATCGGGCGTCGGTCGTTGTGGATGGGTTCTCCCAGAAAGGCGTTCAGCGGTGCTTGTAGATCTGCGGTTTGGGGGATGCAGCGACGATAGTAATTCATCATCCCCAAGAATTTTTGCAGCTTGACGACGTTTTCAGGGAGTCCATACTCGGCGATGGCTTGGACTCTGTGTTGAGGTGGTTGATATCCCTCGGCGTTGATCTGGAAGCCGAGGAAAATGACTTCAGCGAGCCCCAGCTGGCATTTGTTGGGATTTATTGTCAGGCCATATTTCTTGAGACGCTCGAGGATGACCCTCAGGTGTTCCAGGTGCTGTTCCCTGGACTCCGAGAAAATGATTATGTCGTCTATGTACACATATACAAAGTCCAGATCTCTGAAAATGGAATCCATGAATCTCTGGAAAGTCTGTGACGCGTTTTTCAATCCAAATGGCATTATCGTGTACTCGAAGAGTCCAAAGGGTGTTAATTATAGCCGTCTTTTGGACATCCTCGGGTGCCATAAGAATTTGGTGGTATGCTTTTCTTAAATCCAGGGTGGTGAAAATTTTCTTCTTTTCCAGCTTGGGAAAAAGGTCTTGGATGAGTGGAGCAGGATATCGGTCCGGCACGGTCATCGCGTTCAACCGCCTATAGTCCCCGCATACTCTCCAGCCTCCGGTTGGTTTGCTCTGCAGGTGTAGAGGGCTGGCCCACGGGCTGGATGAAGGTTGAATGATGCCCTGCTCGAGTAGCTCGTTTATCTCGGCCCTTGCTGCTTCATCCTTGGGGCCGGCTAGTCGGCGTGGGCGTTCTGCGGTCGGCTGGCCCTCGGTGATGATCCTGTGGACGACTCCTGCTGTCTCCTTGGATCCGTGGTAGCAGCTGGGAGCTGTGACCCCAGGATACTGCTGCAGCAGGTGCATGAACGGGTCGTGTGCCGACGGCGGTGTGCTGGGTTGCTTGTCGACCGTAGAAATACCATGTTCGGCGGTACCAACGAGTTTTCCCAGGGCTGACAGCGTCGTCTGGGTGTCGACCAGGCGTTTGTTCTGAAGGTCGATCAACAGCCCGTGTTTCGCGATGAAGTCGGCGCCAATGATTGGGTGCGCGACGTCGGCTATAGTGAATTTCCACCGGAGTGGCCGTCGGAGGCCTAAATCTAATCCAAAAAGTTGCTCACCATAAGTCTTAATGTTAGTCGAATTCGCTGCATATAAAATGAGTGGAGCGGGGAAAAGACTGTGCCCAACAAGGCTACGAGGGAAAACTGAAATTGATGAACCGGAATCTACGAGATATCGATGTCCGGAAGAGCGGTCCATGATGTGGAGTCGGTACTCCAGGTTGCTGTCGTCGATAGCCGCTGACGACGACAGCGTCTTCAGTTTTCCGTCTGCTTCTTTTCCCATGTGCACGGCGCCTGGCATTTCCGTGCTCTTTCAGCACTCTTCGACTCCTGGAGCGCTGGCGATTATCCGCTGTTCTGATGGCACTAACTTCACGACTCAGCCTGGCCATGGACCTGGTGAGCTCGGCGATGGCTGCGGCCATGTCCGGGATGCCAGCGGGTGTCTGGGAAACTGCTGCGACGCTGAGCCGGGAAACCTCAATTATTTTGTCTGCTTGGAGTGCCAGCCTCTCGGTGTCCTCGTTTTCACTGATCGCCAAAATACTACGAACATTCTGTGGCATCCTCTCCAAAAATAAAGTTCGCAGAATGTCGTCATTGCAATTGCCCCCCGCCAAATTTTTCATCTTTTGCAGCATTATTGAGGGCCTCTCGTCCCGAAAGTCTGTCTCGCGCAACAACCTACGTAGTTTTGACTCTGAGGACTCACCAAATGTTCCGATGAGGCGCTCCTTGATATGTTGGTAGCCGTTGTTCGGCGGGGGGGATGTAACCAGGTCGGAAATGTAAGTCAATACCTCAGGGTCCAGGTTTGCGATGATGTGTCGATATTTTGTTGACACTGACTGAATGTGGGCGATTCCGAAGGACGCTTCGACTTGATCGAACCAGAGATTCGGGTTCTCCCTCCAAAATGGCGGAATCCGAACGACCTTGGAGATGGCCGCCACCTCGGCCTGTGCTGGCGCTGCTTGTGGAAGCCTCTCTGCCGCAACCGCGTCTTGTTGAGCTTTTTGGGCCTCCAACTGTGTTAACCTGGCCAGTAATTCCTTATTCTGTTCATGGAGGCTTTTACTCTGTTTAAAAAGATGTAGGTTGTCGGTTTGCTGTTGCTTGATCTGTTGTGCCTGAGTCGCGATCTGAGTTTGGAGTTGTTGATATTCTGCCATCATAAATTGTAGTCAAAACCTTCTTCTTCAAATTTGTGTTCTTTTCGATCACGTCGGGGTCACCAATGTAGCGGATGGGCTCCGCAAAAGGCCGAGAAAGAGCGAGGTTCGGGTTCAAGATGGCGAGACACGTGGAGCCGATGAAAAAGAACTCACAGAAATCACACTAAAAAGTATTTATTTATAAACTTTCCGAAACTCCACTGACTCCTTTTACAGTTGAATTACAGGCATGAAATTATAGACGTTGAATGTAATAAAAATAAACTGAAATAATGGATATGGTGCGGAACGGGAGTGTAGGCGCGTCGCGGGTCGTGACTCATTCTCCCCGTGGCCACAGGGTCTGCTCTCTCCTTCGTTCCCCCCTCTGGCCAACCGGTGTGGCCGCCCTGCTTCGCGCGTCCCCCAGGTTTCGGTTGGTACTCCGCCGTGGTTGGCAACTTCCTCCCTTTTCCTTGCCACACTCCCTCTCACTCTCCGACGGCGCCGCCACAAAACTGGTCAGTTCGCGCCAAGTCAACCAGGGACCCCGCGTGGGGATTCGAACGGTGACCCTGTACGCCTTAACGTGCAGAGAGACATAGGGAGTGATTTCTCCTTGTATAGCTTTTGCTGGCAATATAGAAGTATTACATATATGTCTATAGTACGGATCGCTAATGTCGACTGCGCATCCATGTACGGGTAGAAAGAAACAGATAGTTCAGAATGACCTATTCATCTCTTACTATACTATCTCACTTATACCTATATATCTCCATCTATACTATCTCCTTTCTTTTCTACTAACATATCGTTCGCGCAGTCAGATAGCGATCCATACTATACGTCGTTGGCAGGCGCAGATTACATAGCTGTCCTTTCTTACGTTATACACAAGAGAGAGAGAGACCGATATTGCAATTATTAACAGTGTTGCCAGATTAGCGGTTTTCCAGCTAGATCTAGTGGTTTTAAAATCATGTCAGCGGTAAGAAAAAGGTGACTGCGGTTGGTGGGAAAATTAGCGGGATATAGGGACTTTTGTTCCAATGCCAAATTTGGCTGAATTCGGCCAAAAAATCGCCATTTTTTTATTTTGCGCATAACTTCTGTCTGTTTTAGTTGGTCGAAAAACAAAAAATTTTTGTTTAATTTTCTACTATTTTTTTTTTTCACTGCAATCACGTGATGAATAAATCATAACTGAAAAAAGTACTTGATTGTATAAAAATAAAAATAAATTACTCGTCAAGTACAATATTTTCATACCTTACACAACCTTACATTAATATTCAAATTTTTAGCTGCAACAGAAACGATTGTTGAGCTTCTTATTTGAATCTAGCGGTTTTTAGCGGGATTTTAAGCACCCTCTTACGGGATATGAAAAAACCGATCTGGCAACACTGATTATTAAATGCGCGGGATTCGCATGTAAAAGTCGTTTGGTCGTTTGCTTCAGTTTGCACTTTTGAAAATTAGTGACGAGCGTATTTAAAACAATTGTTTTTTCCGTGTAAATACTAAATCACGAAATGTCGGAACCGATGGAGGTTGATAGTACGCCTCCTCGCGAACCCATAAGGATCGTTTTCAGAGAAATAACAGCGAATATGAACAATTCCCCCCCAAACCAACGTCTGAACTTTGTAAGTGTATATTTCTCTACTTTCGCAATAAATGATTTTAAAATGATTCTCGAGCAAATACGGTCAAAGAACAGCTTTTCGTTTAAAAAATCGTATTGTTTTGAATAGTAATTATGACGAAAAAGTATGTATTTTTAGCCCAGGGTGCCATGGTGTTTGTTTACGTTGATTGTGTCTCCTTTTAACTCATTGCTTTTTGTGGCTCGTTTTCTCTCTCCCTCGCGCTCCTAGCGTTCGTTGAGCTTTAGAACATGCTCGAACTTTCAAAGTTGAAAATTCTATTATTATCACGATGGTGCAAAAATACGCACTTCCTTCACCCTTGTTCTTCGCTTTCAGCAAACTTTCCAACTTCAACTCGATGTTGTTTAATTTCTATGAAACTTTTTTTTTATTAATATAGGAAAGGGAATGTACCGGTTGTATGCAAAAAATGTCCTGAATTTTGAATGTCTTAAACATATGATATCGGATTTTTTTATGCCAAAAATTAATAATTTTTATCATAATTATGAGTATACCAGGGTGTCTACCGTACGGAAAATTTCCACAATTCACAAGAATTTGTTATTAGAAAAAATTAAATAATCAGTTACAATGAATAATTAAGTACTTCATATTTCATAGGCCCAGCAAACCAGTTTTGTCTCGGCTACGTCTCAGGGAGATCCCACGAAGTATCAAAATGACGCACTTTGATGCCCCCATGTCCAAGGTTTTTACGTCTATGGGATGTCCCGTTAGGACATGCCCGCTATTTACCGGTGAGCTGTATGGGAGGTCGAATTTACGTAACTTTTGTGATGTGACCTCCCAGGGATGTAGCAGGCTTTAGCGCATAGACCTCACCGGTAGATCGCGGATACATCCCAGAAGCTACATCCCATAGACATAAAAACCTTGGACATAGGGGCGTCAAAGTGCGTTCTCTGTGCGTGATTTTGATGTTTCGTGGCATCTCACTGAGATGTAGCAGAGACAAAACTGGTTTGCTGGGGTTGCTTGGAAACTTGATTAGATTAATGTTCACGTAAAAATGAAATATGGTAAATTTTCATCAAAAAACCAAATGAACTGCATTTTTGAAGAGCAAGCATTCCTCTCTTAAATTTTGCGACATTTATTCCTTAAGGACACATGAAGTTGGCTGCATGTGGATTGTTCTGTAAATAAACTGAAAAAAATTGTTAACTCGCTGTGAGAATAAGTAGTTATCAATTAATAAATGAAAAAAATTTTCAGCTCACGTTATGATGCTTGGCTTTTCTTCAATTTCGTGAATCAATATTGAAAAATAACATGTTATTTTTTGTGTGTGCATAATGAAATTTTGAGTCTAAAAGAGATTCCGCGGTTGACATTTGATGAAATGTCATCTTAATAGTATATTGCATATCAAGGGGAAAAACAGCGTCTTTTCACGCATAACAGCAACATTGTCAGAACGAGTGAACACCGAGTGCCTTAGGCGCGAGCTGTTCCACGAGTTTTGAAAATGTTGCCTGAGCCGTGAAAAGACTTTCCCCCGTGATATGCACTATACTTGTTTTGGTAGCTACACAAAATGAGAAGTGTGCTTGGCTGCGTAGCTGATTGAGCGTAGGTTCCTCTTTTCGAGTCAGTGAAAGAACCCGTGGCTAAACAACGGGATTTAGCCACGGGATCTTTCACCGCTCGAAAAGGGGACTCTTATGCTCAATCCGCGAGCAGCAAAACACGCTCATTTTATGTGGCTATCATAAAAAAAATTTTTCATGCTTAAAGAAAATACAATATGAAGTACTGTAAAAAAAATGATGAATAATCATTGTTGCTTTTCTTGGAAAAACCAAACATGCATGTTTGTTTACCTTTTGAATTTTTCAAAGTGATGTTCAGTAATACCTCTTATTTTTTCAGTTTATCACATATAAAATTGTTTTGTCAATTTCATTAATTTAAAAATTTACATAAAACTATACAAAAACTGTCTTTTTTTTTTAAATAATTTTTGAAATTAAATGAGTTAAACTTGTAATCCAAAACTTAAATTTGAATGGTATAAAATTAACTTGAATGTCGAAATTTCTATATTCACATACAAAATCGATTAGAAATTCCGTAAATTGTTTTTTAATAATAATCAATTTTTACTGTTAAACATAATTGCACAAAATAATAATAATGAATAATTTCAACTATTCATATTTTATAATTTTTTTCAAACTATCAATTATTTTTTTAATATGAAAATTAAATCATTAAATATTGAATAATTGAAAATAATAAATTAGAAAAAAATCGTTTGTTTAATTTATTAAGTTCATTTAAGTTGTGATTTATTATTTTATTTTATTTATTTATTTTCAATGACATAATCTCTAATTTCTTCACTTCAGTTGTCAGTTATCAAATGAAATTCAATTTATAATAGAACTATACATCGAATCATTGATAATATAGTATTACATCATTTGAATTATGAATTCTGAATCATTTTCCTTGATATAATCAAATAATATTTCAAGAATTTCAAAGATCAATTCAATATTCTAATTATGGTTACAAATTATTTCATTATTTTTCGATCAAATTCGAATACGATGACGTATGCATACATGTATTAGAAGTGAAAAATGGAAGTATGCATTTTTTATTTATTTAAAAAAATTCTACTTCTAGGATATCCTTTCAAAGATGAATATTGTCTATTAAATTTCCAAATGTATGCAAATATTTTTTGAAAGAAATTACTCACAATATATTACCCTCCTAACTGACATTGCCAGTGTAAAGGCCGCCGTCGTAATCGTGTGTGGTTCCCACGCTTGAAAATGAAAGAAAAAAGTAAGATCCAAAAGTAGTGATATCAAGGGAAGCATCGCAGATTCTTTAGTATTCTAATAAGATAATTATCAATTATCACCCACTTTATTTGTCACGTCTACTCAAACAAAAAACTCTGCTTCATCGCTTCACGACATACGTTACCAGATTTATCATTGGATTTTCCATTCAATGCTTTCGCTCCACTTACTTTCAAACACGAACGTTACGCATTTCGATATTGATGAGTTCAAAAGAGATCGACGGCCCGCTTGATGTTATATTTTCGAAATACCTATTTTCTTCCATTGCATCTTAGTCAGTCACTGGAATATTGATTGGAATGTATGTACGGTATTCTCGTTTTTTTAAAGGATTCTCTCCTTAAAATTCTAAAATTCTACGATACTCACAAAAAAATGCTAATAGCAGTAAGATTAATATGAGTTGAATGCTAGTAGGGATGAGGTGTAGCATTACCTTGTACTATCTATGTCCCTTATTCCTTTACAGAAGACCACTTGTTTCATATGACAACAGTCGAAAGCATATACCACAAAGATTGTACATTGTAAAAATAATTTTGTTTTACTTTGTAGTATGTAGGAATAAAATGAAATAGTCTAATGAGACTGCCTTTTAACTTACATGACTTTGAGCTCTTCAATTAGCACACGATGATTTCAATAGAACAGATGTGCAATTGAAAGCTAGTTAGAAATATTTTTTCACTATATTATTACCCAAATTGTAACTTTTTTTCATCATAGCGGGCCGTCGATCGCTTTTGAACTCATCAATATCGAAATGCGTAACGTTCGTGTTTAAAAGTAAGTGAAGCGAAAGCATTGAATGAAAAATACAATGATAAATCTGGTAACGTGTGTCGTGAAGTGATGAAACAGAGTTTTTTGTTTGAGTAGATGTGACAAATAAAGTAGGTGATAATTGATAATTACTTATTAGAATACTAAATTTCCCTAGATTTACTTGATATCACTACTTTTGGATCTTACTTTTTTCTTTTATTTTTAAGCGTGGGAACCACACACGATTACGACGGCGACCTTTATATTGGCAATGTCATTTAGGGGGGAAGGGGGGGCCCATATCATATGTTTTTTAAGTGCAAAGTCGAACTGGAAATTTTAATCGGAAATAAAAATGAAAAACAATTATCATATACTTTTGAGCTAGAGTTTCTATTTATTCAGTGTTATTATAAATCAATGGGCACACTAACATGACAAGCATAATGGGGTTGAAACTATTGGTATACCATCAGTTCCTACTAAGAAGTCTAAGATACCAAAAAAATTCTTAAGTTTTAATAGATATAAATAATGTTACATCCCACATAATTTCGACAGTAAATTCAAGTTGTTAATTTTAAGAAATTATAATCAATCAGTTTCAGGGTCGGTAGCGCTCCTCTGTTTAAGAAACCCATAATTTTCTACCAACACTAAAATAATAATATCAGAATTTAACGGAGAAATTCTCAACTGAATTAGTTACGTTGAAAAAAAAAAATATTATTCATAAATATTTATACAATAATAAAACCTTTTGATTACTGTTATATTTCATGTAAAACATGTATAACGTGAACGTCATTATTTTTTATAGGCATGTTAATAAATAAAAAGAAAAAAATATTTTAAAAAAATGATAATAAATTTTGCATAGTACTTTTGTATTTTATTAATCATTTTTCGTTTAACGATTCTATGAAAACCAAAATTTCTGATCACAACTACACTGAGAAAAATGTACCATGATGATTGCTGACTTAAACCGTACCGGTTATGGTGAAAAGTTTTTTTTTTCGCAGTCACCTGACTCTTTACGGTCAAAACCGTAGTGACAACGGTATCTACCGTACTCATTACGGTATATAACCGTAATTGTTTTTGACAGGAAACATTTGAAAGCAATGTATATAGAAACTGTCAAACGATTCCGGTTATCCACCGCAATGAGTACGGTGGATACCGTAATAATTACTGTATTGACAGGTATTAAGTCAGGTATAATAAAAAATAAAAATTAGATTTCACTGTAACCAGTGCGGTGACTTTTTCTTAGTGTATATAATACTTAACTTACCATCTTAAAGAAAATATTTTGAATCCAGCCTGTCTTGAACAAAAATTTCCAAACGTGAAATTAAAGTTAATGGAAACATTTTTTCGATCCGACATTTCACATAATTCACATTCATCAAAAATATTATGATCTCCGTGAAACATCATTACTTTACATATATTATATAAAAAGGTTGTTTAGTTTCTTTTTATGCTTTAAACAGTATGCATACTTCAATGCATTTTTTTTTCGTCAAAGTAGATTTTAAATCATTAAATCAATAAAAGATTCCTTGTGATTCCACAATGGTAATATTAGTTTCGCCAGTGCACTAGTCCCTTGCTATAACGAGTGCTTTTTCTCTTTCTATTCTGAACTGTTAGCATCAGAAATAAAGGACAGATAATGATCGTTACAGCAAGGGACTAGTGTACATTGGGAAAATTTTTTTCATTCACATCATAAAATTATGTTTAATCATGACGTCAAGTAAACTTGAAAATGAACAAAATCGAAAAACTTTTTGGTAGAGATTATTCTCATAGTAAAAACCACCTGCTCTAAATTAATAATATACAGTAACTTAAAAATTTATTATGAAAAAATTGAGATGGTAACAATAATTATTTATTTATTGTTATTCTTCAGAAAACATAGTGAGTAAATTATTCATATTTATTCATTATACTGCAGCTTATCGGCACTGCATACTTATCGCAGCTGTGTTTCTTATTCTCGATCTCGAATCGAGGGATCCCGAAACGAAATTCTTCGCAATGACCTTCATCAATGGGCCAGAAAATAGAGAAAATCCAGGGAAAGCCGAACAATAGTCACGCGGCATAACTTCCGCATGAGAAACAGTTTTTTTCCCCCTCTATTTACCCAGACTCGACGCTTCTCACACAGTGATAGGGGACGGGCTTGTTTTCGTCTTTCGCGCAGATTGAGAAGGGGCAGCAACGTCACAAAAATCCCAGCTTTCCCACTCGTCTCCGCGTACCCCGCCGCTAGAAACTACTAGGACATACATGACAGAGGTCCTGAGTTTCCCCGCTCGCCTACGCGTACCCCGGTCTCTTGAGACCCCAGGACCAAAATCACTTTTTCTATGCATGAAATTTGCGGTAAACATACATAGCTTTGAGTTCCGGTTAGAACGATTAAAATGGTGCTTTTCCAAGTGCGACTATGCAGCAGGTCCTATTTAAATGTATAGAATGATTGTGGCATACGTTTATTATGTTGATTTGCATAATTATCTGTGGTAATTATTTATATACACCTATAAACTTCAAGTTTATCGTAAATTTGTTTATTTGAACGAATGATTCTGCAAATAAAACTATCACGATCGCAGAAAAATTAACTTAGATTTTTCCCACGAAATTCTGTTCTAAGTGTTTTATCTCAACTGAAAAATCTGAAATCTAGTACATAAAATTGAGAAATTCGCCATCACGCATGATCACGCAGTGGATGCAAATTTAAAAAATTTGAAAAATCCCACGTAAAATTATTTAATAACGGCTTCAAGCGAACATTGCGAAATTAGTATCCGAATTGACAAAATTAATAATTTTGAAACGCAACACCTTACACGACTCAGAATTTTGTCACCATAAAACTTGAAACTATATTGACTTATTGAATAAATATATATGTCCTCATGCCCACAAACGCAGATTTAAAAATTGATATTCAAACAAATAATAAATACTCAAGTCTACTGCATTAAGCAATGAAACTTATAAAAAACGCGCTAATAGGCAATCACGTGATATTTCGATCATATATAATTATAAATTTAAAAAAAATTAAGTACCACATTATATGAAAACGCTGAAAGAAGGTGGCAAAATATTATTCCGAGATTTTTCTTTCTTTCGTTGGAAAAGATAGGAATGAAGTTGAAAACAATATAATATATTTTGTCAAGTGGGTTAGGATCTATAAAATTTCGTGACTAAAAATATTTTTCGCTAGTGCGAAATCTGGTAAGAAGAATGTTCTTAGTTATAAGTTATAATTCAAATGATGCTTTCCCAAGCACCCCTGCGCTGATGGTCTCACTTAAACTAATAAGGTCATTTTGCAATATGAATTTCATGTTCATTTTGCATAATCATCTCAAATAAGTGCATGGAATTCTTTTTATTCGTTTTTATCGTTAGGGAATTTGGTCACTTCAATGAAATAATTATATCGAAAACAAAACCAGTCATTACAATATAATAGTTCATATAAAAATCTTGTAATCAACATTCTAGTACTTACTGTCACGGATGCGAATCATATTATTAAGGATATTATTCGGTGACCGAATAATTATAACATGTAACGTAGTAGCTAGATCTAGATAGATATAATCGAATCAAATAAAATACAGCATTTCAGATTTTCCCCTGAATAACATCTATGCTGAAAAAATTGAATTTTGAAACCAGTACTGAATGGTTGAATTTCGTGAATCATACAGAATTTTTTCGTATAATTATTCATTACTATCATTGGATTCAGGTGTACAATATTAGTCAATGCAAAATTCAAGGAAAGTTGAATAAATGAATAAATTAATGACTTCGATCTTCCAGCAAAGATACTTTCATATATTTGTGCTCAGGCTTCGTTCGAAAAATTGATCTAAAATATTATCGATTACAATTCTAAAAAAATTATTTGGTACTAATGATTTTAAAAATATAAACGATTCTCTGTCATTAATGATTAAAATGATATATGATATTTATGAATGATACATGTATAACATGATCTACATTATACATACATATAAATAATTTAAAAAATGTAGGGATTTACAGCGATGATTATGAGATTTCTTTGTTATTAATTATGAATAACATCATATTTGAATTCATTTCTTGAAGAGAATTTACGCACTCATATGTAAATAGGTCAATCGGCAAAGTGACGTTTGGAAAAGGCTCCGCTCTATTTACCACTGTATATTTACCACCGATTTCATGCATAGAGAAGTGTTTTTGGGCCCGGGGTCCCAAGGGATCGGGGTACGCGGAGGCGAGCGGGAGGTACGTCTCAGCAGTTTCTCGCGGCGGTATACGCGGAGACGAGCGGGTAAGCTGGGATTTCTGTGACGTTGCTGCCCCACTCGTGCTCCAGGCTGCGCGAACGAAACCCGGTCCTCCATCACTGTTCTCACATTCCCCTCAATCCCCACTCGACACGAATCTCCTCCGTCGCGTCATAAAGTGAAACTCCGTTACGCACGAAACGAAGCTGCCCGGGGCTGCCCGAAATCAGCCGAACGGCCCGTGTGCTTATGATTATTGATGAAGAATTTCTCGGAATTCTGGTCCGACGAAAATTTCTTAGCCAAGTGGCCCAGAGATATAGGTGTCTCTCTCGCTCCCCGCTTTAGGCGTATGTGTTTGAGAGAGTGAGGGATAGATATTCCGCGTTATTTACACACGGACTGTTTTGACTTTTTACCGTTACTTTAGGGAGAGAGTTAAAAGAGATCTGCGATTAATGACGGTCGAAACACGTCCGTGTTTCAAAATATGTTAATACTAAATACCCTTGACCAATTAGCAGAGCCATATAGATTATTAGAGAGAATCAAAACTTCACTTCACTTTTTATTGTTCCGAAATTTGTGAACTTAAAATTTTTCAAAAATTGTTCCAGGTGTAGAAAAAATGGTGCTTAAAATTGACGACTAAAAAATACATACTATAACAAGTGAACAAACTAAAATTTGAATGATTATAACGGGAAAAAAAAGTATTGCAATCACTAACTGACAAAAATTTAGTAATTTTTTTTCAAAAACGTTATTTTTTCATGATCCAAAAGTATCATTATACAGGCAGAATAACAAAAAAATGTATCTATATAATGAAATATCAAAAAGATAGAAAGGGCGTTTCTTTTTTTTTATTCATCCCATTCATATTTCAGGTTCAGGTAAGGTGAAAAATTGTTAACGAATTTTTTCAAGGGCATCTTATTTGTTGCAACACTAAAAGTTTGGTAAATTTTCCATGAAAGTATATTGAAGTTGTTAATGTGTACCCTGAATGGAATTTTTCCCAATAATTTCTCTTGAAATTTTCTATACGTGATAGAAATTATTCCACTAATCATGGTAAAATTATAATAATTTGTTATTTGTTCTATTTTCTGTATATTGAAATAATGTAAACTCATTCTTTTACAATTATGATATACGTGCCATATTATTTCCCAACAAAAGAACTTTTTGACAGACCTTATTCAATTTTAATTTAAATAACAAATTATTGATTGATGATAAAATATCTATTTAGCTAACACTTATTTGCGAAATCAATTTCAGACTATGTAATGCAATTTTTCCATATTTTAAATGCAATCATCTGATTCTATTGTATGGTTTGATTGCTAATAAATTTAATGGTGCTTTCAAGCAAATTGACAACCTGTCGAGCAAAACTCAAGCCCGCTCTACGCAGATGCTATAAAATCAAATATTCTAATAATTGTAAGCAGCAACATTTGCTCACTAACCAAACCAGATTGGTCAGCTCGGAACCGCTATTCAACAGTCAGTCATTTTGAAAGTTTATACACTTTTTTTAAATTCTGTCCAAATTATAATTCTTGTATCGCGCGCCCTACAGGTGCGCTAATTTGATCTAGTTCAATAAAAAGGATTCAAAAATTTACGATTTATAAATTATAAACTTTTTTGTGAAATTTGTGAACATTTGAAAATTTCCTAATTTTGTAATCAAGAATCCAACAATTAAACAATAAAAAAGAACGTTTAAGTAATGAGATTGTAATTAGACTTTCATATTTGATGAAAACACTAATATCGACTACTTCAAGATTAACTATTTTGATTTTAACATTTTGTTAATTTTTTATGACTATTTTTCTACTGAATATATTACACAGTAAAAATTATAAACATAGGCAAGAAATAAATAAATTATCCAAGTTATGGTTACATATTTCTGTGGTTTCCCGCCATAATCGAGAAAGTCACACATGCCATTACGTTTAAAATTTTATCAGAATATCATGTAAACTGAGCCTTATGGCACAAGTGACTTTCTCGATTCTGGCGGGAAGCCACAGATTTCATTAATGACAACAAAAAGTTTCAAGATCAGAAAAATTTGTAATTATGATGTTTTGGATGAGAAAATTTTCAAAATTACAATTATTTTACATCTCTAAACCGAATTGACTGCAGGCTCTCGAATTTTCGTTAATGAATGCCTGTTAATTATTCAGTGTTTGAATTCATAAATTTTCAATTAAAATTTTTATTTAAATATACTACAAAGTAAAAGGGTGATTTGGAATTTAAAAGTTAAATTATTAAAAATAGAAAAATTTGAATAAAATTGATAAAAAAACGATAGAAACAGAAGTTTACCAATCCAAGATTAGATACTTCATCTGTTAGATAGTGCAGGAGCTAGCACGTGATTTTACCCTCCTCATAACCGGAGCATTCAAAATATATCTAAAAATACGCATTTTTACTCCTACATCATATAAATCATTTGCTGCCACCTCAAAGCGGTGGCATACTGGACGAAATTTAACAACCAATTGTTTAAAAAAATGACAAAAGAGCACGGTTTCCGGAGCATCTGAAAACATGCAGGATGCTAGTATTATTAACAATGAAGCGATAAATCAGTTGCTGTCACCCGTAAGTGGTGGCTTATTGTTGCTGCTAGTCGATTGTTGTTCCAAAATTTGAGGGTCAACTCAAATTTTGGAAAACCTCCTCATAGCCGGAGCTCTTGAAACTTTGCATAGAGTTAGGGAATAGACTAACTTACATGAAAAAAATTTGCTGCCGACTTCAGTCGGTGGCGAAGTCTTGCTGCCAGCGCGATGAAGTCGCCGTCGCGCAGCGAAGTCTAGCGTGACCTTGATACGCTCGCGGCACTCGGTCTCATGGCAAATTCACTTTTCAGCTTTTGTCAATGTTAAATGATTATTCGATAACGTATGGTTCCAAAATTGAAAATTCATTCATTCGTTTATTTAACAATTAACCGTTGTGAAAAACTTCCGACCGAGAAAATATTAAAAATCTATCATGTTACTTTCAGTGTGTGAATGCGTATTACAAATAAAAATTAACCACACGTTTGCTTCATGCGAAAATGGTGAATTTTGTAAAGACACCGCTAAAACCTAAATCGTTGTTTTTAAGATAATTGAAATATCAGAGATCTAGTTCATAATCAATATTATGATCTGGCCAACATGAGAACACAAATGAAGGGTTGATATTAATTGTCGTATAACCGCCAATTTTTCAAAATTCGTTAGATTTTTATTTTTTCGAAACTAAACTGATGCCATCATTTCTGCGATGAGAGCAAGTCAAAATTTGCAATAGTTTTATCGTGAGAATTTTTCAAAAATTGCATTTCGGTAACTAGCGGCCGATCGGCAATTCAAAGTCGTTTAACAAACAATAGAGCCTGAGGTGATTTAATAAAAAAAATTTAATATTGAAAACCGTTTAACCCTGCGTTTCATAATATTGTTACATTCATTTACAAACATTTTGATTCAAGATGCAATGTTGTGAACAATGTTAACAATAAAAATTACGATTGAAAATATTAAACGAGTATAAATAATGAATTTTTCTTTACAATCACAAATAGTAACAATATTTTAAAAAAGTGAAAATTTATTAAAGCATCTCGGTTATAGAATAGACAAAAATGTAATAAAAAATAAAATTTTCGCGAAGCTTGTCTTTCTTACTTTCTTTTCGTAATGTTATTGGTTGATGTACGCATTTTGAAATGCTAGACCCCCTCGACTTTTGAAATTTCAATCGGTCGTATTTACCTCAATTTTAATCGTAGTCGTTTCAAACTTGGACAAGTGGCGTATAACCTTATAATGAACAAATAACTGAGTTTTTGAAAAAATATAAACAATTGAACATATAGTAGCGTTTTTCCGTTCTGTAAAAAATTGGGAATAGCGTTGATACGGATTTGAATATACACTTTTCAAACGTTGTACTCATAAATCTAGCAAATATTGATGTACCTGAAGTTTCCAACGATGAAAATTCATCGAAAATATAGAAGTATGGTAAAATCGAAATTTCATGAAATTTAAATAAATATAAAAGAAATAAGTTGTAATCTGATTATTGGATCCAAAAATACACGAAAAAAAGATGAAGCACCCCTTTGAGCCAAATCCACCCCTAAAAATCGACCACCGTAAAATGCATCCGTAAGCCTTTGGAAAATTATATAATATTTGCTAATTACTTTGGAGCACTAGATATTTAATGTTGAACTCAATACTTGAAAATAATGTCGGATAGTACCTAATCAACAACCCTGACATTTCCGAAATAATTACTAACTGTGGAACATCCCCTAAAGTAATTATCAACATATCTTTATGTATGAGAATACATTCATATGTCTATACAAATTTTTTTAATCTTTTTTTATTTATAAATATTTGTTATTGAACTTGGAAATTTGAAAATGATATTAAAAAGATATTTTTAACATTTATGAATTTTTTGTGCAAAATACATACTATAGAACATCCCCCCTAAAAATTTATCAAAACACCTGATGCATCGGTAGGCCTTTGAAAAAATAAACAACATTCGATAACTGATTTGGAATACTTAATATTCGATGTTGAACTTAAGACGTGAAAATAATGTCGAATAGTACCTAATCAACAACCCTGAGTTTTCCGGAATTATTACTGTGGAACATCCCCTAAAATAATTATAAACGTACCCTCGAGTATGAGTATTCATTCATATGTAGATACAACTTTCGTTAATCTTTTTTTGTTCATAAATATTTGTTGTTCAACTTGGAAATTTGTTATAAATTACCAAAGATTTTGTTTTATCATTTAATAAGAAATGAAAAGTTTGAAATGCTTAATAAACTTAAAACTCATGATAAATTTATATTGATTGTTGAAAATAAAAAAATTAATTTATATGTATAAAAAAAAGTGTTGAAATTCAGCAGATGAATTTCGAAAACATAAAATTTTAAACTTTATAATCATAACTTGATGACACATTCAAATATAAAAATCAAACAAAAAAAGGGTCACTAATCGAATAATTTTTAATCTAAAATGAAACTTATTCTCTAAACCCCACTAAGCGGAAAAAAATCTAATGTATATTCTTCTGATTACCCTCGTAGAAAAAATTCAACTTCGGAATAAATTATCGAGTTTTCCTTTATAAGAACAATGCAAAAACGCTTGAATCAAGTTTTCGCGAACATCATTATTGATCCTGAGTTAAAAGATGGCGCCACTCATCCCACGGTTGTTTCGAATAATTCCAGCCTTGTCTGATTCGCACTTCCATAGTTGGCGATGTTTGCATAATGTCCCTCGAACGGCGTGTGCTCCGAGTGTGTTGACACGAAGCACTTCTCACAGTGACAATGAGTCCCTAAAATTTCGGCGACTCCTCCAAAACTTGGACCTTCAACCCGAAACACCCTTATCCAAGCTAGGTGAGATTCTGATAAGGGACATTCCTTATTGTATCGGCGTGTCATTATTCGCGCCTGTGCATTCGCAGGCATTCATCTGCGCGATTTTATCTAGGATTCATCCAAAATTGTATCAAAATTACACAGGAAAATTATTGCCAAATTAAATAACATCTTAGACTCATTCCGTTTTGGATGTCACTCCCCAGGATCAAATTTGTCATTGCGAAAATGGGTATGATTATAACTCACACTGCACGTACATTCAAGAGGTCGTAAATGTCTACATTGTTGCGAATTGCTTAAGATTTTACCTTCAAATGATTAAATGCGTCTTGTGGTTTGTTAGAATTTTTTTTTTTTTGCAATAGTGAAGGTTGAATTGGTGTTTTTTTTTTTTAATGTCATAAAGGATTTCCAAAGTTGTAGAAAAACAAATATTTTGGCAATGGTGACACATTCTTTGGATGGTCGGGGAGGGGGTGTTGATATGGTGATTTTTAATTGTCAATTGCCATTCACTCAGGTGCATAAGTGATGTTTTTTTTTTCTTCTATATTTATTCTTTCACAATTTAATTTGTTTTTGTAAAGTACGTATTAAATGCAATTGTTCATTCCTTTTTTGTGAATTTTCACATTTTTTTTTTTTTAGTATAACACATATCCAAATTACAAATAATTTTTTTAAAAGAACTCACATGTTCCCGAAAAAATGTCGAAGCAGTTTTTTGGGCCTCGTTTATTTTTAAACGTTTGTAACTTCGAAAACATCGAAATTTGAACGCAGAATAATGCAAAAAGTTTATCCTTTGTAATATCGACGATAAAATATTTGGAACTTTACAATTTTTGCGCTTTGATGCGATTTCATGATCTCTAAAGCTTAAAAAGTTGGAAATCATAATTTTTGATGTAATACAATTTTTCAGGAAAATGAAAATATTCGAATTCCAACTTTTAAATTTAATAACTTGAGATTTTGAATCCAAAGAATTTGGCAGTCTGATATGACTTTTCGCAATGAAAAGCTTTAGAAAAACAATTTTAATCAACAATATTTTAGATTTTCAGTATGAAAATTCGAAGACGGGAAAAATGAAACAACTGGAATGAATAATTTGAAAAATATTGTATTTTCGATTTTGAAATTTGAGTAATATAATGCAATTCGTACAGTAAAAACTTGAAAATCATAGTTTTTGATAGGTAAAGATAAAAATAACATTTTATGGACAGTTTTCTAATTTGAAATTTAAAGTGTTTCTTGTTCACTATATTTGAATTCAAGAAATTGAGTGATGATATTGATAGAAAGGAAATTCGAGAATCTCAATTTCCAATTGTGAACAGGCAATAAGCTTTATTTAGTGACTTCAAAATTGATGAATTGTACTTCTCGAGTTTATAGGTTTCAAAAAAAAAAAAAAAAAAAAAAAAAAACAGGAATTGACAATAGACATCGTGAAATTAAAAATGATGTACCTGAAGTTCCAAACATTTAAAATGAAACGAAAATAAAAAATATATGAATTTTTTGATTTTTAATCATGATGGGAAGTGTGACAAATATTTTTTTGAGGAACATCAAATTTGTTAATATCGAAAAATGTTCAAAAGCAGCTAGAAAATTTTTTCTCCTACATGAACTTATAAATTTTTGTTCGTTGAATTTTAAACGCTTGGAACTTCAGGCACTTTTAAAAATGTGAAAGGATCCCAGATATAAACATTCACAAATTTCGAGTTTTTAATGGATACGTAACATTTTTTCTCTTAAATCAGAAAAGTTCACAATTTTCTTACTCGCTCGAAAATTATAAACATTGAATCACGCTCGTTTTCGAACGTCCCTTAAGCTGGCAGAGCAAGGTCAGCAGAATCGAAAAATTTTTTTTGCATAATTTAAGGCTGTTCAAAGGCTAATTAAATGCCCTAATTAAAAATTTAGGGCTCCCATGGTTTACCGGGAAATCAATGCGCTGCTAGCTTAAGTTTAAGGCAACAGAACAATGCCATAAAACGGCTTTACACTATTTTAATCGGAATAATTTATACCTCTAAATTTGAGGCTATTTAAAGGCTCCAAGAAAAACATGAAATAAAAATAATCAAAAAAAAATTTTCCGGGAAATTACACTTTTACAATCTTCAAAGGCCAGCAGAACAATCCAGAAAAAGTGCTGAAAACTGTTTTAATCAGAATTTCTTTAACGTCAACTTTAAAGGCTCTGAAAAAAACATTAAATGAAAAAATTGGAAAAAAATTTTTCCGGAAAAATTCACTATCTTAATATTTAAAGGCTCGTACCAGCAGAACAATCCGAAAAAAGTGTTAAAAACTGTTTTTATCAGAGTTTCTTTAACGTCAACTTTGAAGGCTCTTTAAAGGCCCTAAGAAAAACATAAAATGAAAAAAGTCGAAATAAAAATTTTCCGAAAAAATTCACAATATTTGAAGGCTCGTAGCAGCAGGACAATCCAGAACAAAGTTAAAAACTGTTTTTATCAGAATTTTTTTAACGTCAACTTAAAGACATCTTAAGGCTCAAAAAAAACAAAATGAAAAAAGTCGAAATCAAAATTTCCCGAAAAAATTCAGTATATTAACCTTCAAAGGATCGCACCAGCAGAAAAACGCAAAAAAGTGTTAAAAACTGTTTTTATCAGAATTCCTTTAAAGTCAACTTTAAAGGCTTAAAAACAAACATAAAATCAAAAAATTCGAAAAAAAACTTTTCGGAAAAATTCAAAATATTTAAAGGCTCGTGACAGCATAACAATCCAGAAAAAAAGTTGAAAACTGTTTTTATCAGAATTTCTTTTACGTGACCTTTAAAGGCTTTTTAAAGGCTCTAAGTAAAACATGAAATGAACAAATTCAAAAAAAAATTTTCCAGAAAAATTTACTATCTCAATATTTCAAGACTCGTACCAGCAAAACAATCCAGAAAAAGTGCTGTAAACTGTTATAATCAGAATTTCTTTAACGTTAACTCTAAAGGCTTTAAGAAAAGCATAAAATGAAAAAAGTCGAAAAAAAATTATTTGGAATAATTCAGTATTTCAATATTTAAAGGCTCCTACCAGCAAAACAATCCAGAAAAAATGTTTAAAACTGTTTTTATCAGAATTTCTTTAATGTCAACTTTAAAGGCTCTTTAGAGGCTCTAAAAAAAACATAAAATAAAAATACACCAAAAAAATTTCCCGGAAAAATTTACGATTTCATTCTCCAGAGGCTCGCACCAGCAGAGCAATCCAGAAAAAGTGTTACAAACATTTTTTATCAGAATATCTTCAACGTCAACATTAAAGGCTTTTTAAAGGCTCTGAGAAAAACATAAAATGAAAATATATAAAAAAATTTTCCGGGAAAATTCATTATTTTAATCTTCAAAGGCTCGCAAAAGTAGAACAATTCAGAAAGATTGTTGAAAAATGTTTTTTAACAATTTTTTTTCGTCTTCTTTTATTCTGTTTTTCTTAGAGCCGTTGAAGAGCCTTTAAAAATGACGTTAAAGAAATTCTGATAACGATAGTTTTTCATAACTATAGTTTTTCAATTTTAGATTAGTTTAATTTTCACCATGTTTGTTATTACATCTTTCTTTTTTTTGTCGAATTTTCATGGAAAAATGGAAAAAAAAATTTTTACGTTACGTGTATCTTCCCTACGTCTTTTTATATCTGCGGAGCGGCCCAAAGGTTCCTGTTTTCAACAAATGAATAGCGGTCCGAGCAGAAATAGCTCCTCACAATCCCAACACAACAAAACTGGTTCTCCGTCAGGGCAGAAAAGTTTTTCTGACCTTCCGTCAGGGCAGGAAAAGTTTTCTGCCCTAGGGCAAAAAAACTTTTCTGCCCTGACGGGAGAACCACTTTCTTTGTCTTGGAATTTTGAGCAGGTTTTTCTGCCCAGACCGTTATTCATTGTTCGAACACAGGAACAATACGTCCCGCAGGTATAAAAAGATGTAGACAAGATACACTTATCGTAAAAAATATCGTTCGCTTCTTGGGACATAAGTTGTATTTTCACTCGATCAAAACAGTTGACACTCGTGAACAACCTCGGGCGCCCTCGCATGTCACTCGTGTCGACTGTTTTGATATAGTCTGAAAAATCCAACTTCTGTCCCAAGAAGCGAAATATACTATTTTCGTTCCTTAAATAATAAATAATTATACTATTACAACCTTACTATTCGAAAAGAATCATTTATAAAGAAATAAACAAATTACTTCATAAAAGTGTGTTTTTGATAAGATATTTTCCTTTGGTATTATCTTTAATTTCAGAAGAATTCCTATTAAATGTATTTCACTTTAGTTTTATACACTAATTTGAAGACAAGAGTATTATATTTTTCACTTTTAGGCATTGTAATTATTGAGGAGCAGTTTCGACTATTGCACTTTTTTCATCAGAATTCTTTATAGATTTGACTATATTCATGGCAAATATTGGAAAATTTATTCAAGTTTTGTTATAAATATAGTAGAATATGAAACAAATTTCATCAAAATGTGCAATATTTGAAACTGAACCACAATCGCAAAATGTTATAGTAAAAAGTACATTTTTTTTTCTCAGGGTATGTTTATATATAATTTTGAAAAGAACTTGATTGGAAATACAGGAATTCTAAAACTTTTATCATTATGGCCGACGCATTCATTTCTAAACATGAGTATAAAGTTTTTGTTTTCGATTTGTTGTTGACGACAACATATACAGGGTGTCCCAAACTCAGCAGATTATCCGAAAATTATCAATTCCTCATCTCTCTATATTATTAAAAAACTTGAGACCCCCGCTGCCCCCGTTGCCGTGTCAGTCAACTCGAATGAACTCGAGTCAACTCAAATGAACTCAAATGGCTTGACCTCCTGCTGCCCCCGCCACCGTGTCAGTCGATCCTCCTCTCCTCCTTCTTCTCTCATCCTTCCCTTCCACCCCCATCCCCCTCCTCCGCTATTTCCCCCTCCTCTCCCTCCTGCCCTTCACATCCATCTTCTTCCCTCCACTCTCCTTCTTCCAACCCCTTTTTTCTTCTGCCCGCCCCTTCCCCGAGCCTACCACTTGCCATAACAACCGTTGCTATTGCCGCCCCCGCCGTTTATAATGCTGCTCTCGCTGTTTATTTAAATTCTACTCCCTCCCCTCCTTTTCTATCCTTCTCCTTCCTTCTTCCCTTCTTTCTCTCTGCCATTTTTCTCCTTCTCTCTCCTCCTCTGATTTCCCCTCCCCTCTATGGTCCATCCATTTTGCCATGGAAACTGTTCCTCCGGCAAGTGGCAGCCTTAAGGAAGGGGAGGGGAGAAGAAAAAGGAGGATGCGAGAAGGAGAGCAGAGGGAAAAAGATGAATGTGAAGGGTAGGAGGGAGAGTAGGGGAAGTAGCGGGGGCGGAAGGGAGGGATGAAAGGGGAAGGGATAGGAGTGTGACGGAAGGGAGGGGTAATGAGGGGAGGGAAATGCGGAGGGGGGAAGTAGGCGTGGGGGGGGTAAGAAGAATGAGGGGTAAGGAGTAGAGGGGAGGATGGGGGGGCAGGAGGGGAGAGAAACGAGGGCACGGGAAGACAGGGAGGAGGATTAACTGACACGATTTGGCTAATACTTGCCAAAAATCTAGCCTATGTTATATTTTATAACTAATTTATATCTATTTATTATACTCAGAAATAATCAATAAATGTTGTTTCTTTATTAAAAAAATTTTTATTGAATAAAAACAACCTAAAACTAATGCTAAATGGGGGTTGGCGCGCGAAGCGCGCAGGGGGGCAAAGCCCCCCTAGTAAAATTCTAAGATACTTTTTCCTTTGCGATTTTTGAAAATTCGCAATACTTGAGCAGTTATTGATAATTCAAATTCATCTACTAACTTTTGGAGAGGCAGGGCTTGTCATAGAAGAGACTCCTCCTCTCTCTTAGCTTACTCTCATGGGAATACTGGAATTACTAAGGTGTGTATAATAGAATGTCTGTTAATGGCTTCTCTTATCTCTATTAAAAAAAAAATGTTAGAAAATACTGTATTGTAAATGTGACAATTGGACAAAAGACTATTATAATTAACACAAAGGTGAGTCAGAGTAAAAATTGTTTTGCAAGATAAGAGACATCATTATTCTACATTCCATCACACACTTCAATTATCTCCACTTTTCCATTAGAGTAATCTTAGAAAGAGAAGGGGCTTCAATCAAAAGACCTACCTTTCCGAATGGTAAGTAGACGAAACTGAATCATGTATTAATAACTCTTCAAATTTTGTGAACTTCCAAAAATTGTTAAGGAAAAAGTGTGTCAGATTTTTGTAAAGCACCGATAGTTTTCTAATTATTAATCGACTTTGGACACCCTGTATATTGTCCAGCAAACGCAATAGTACAGTGACACTCATGAGTTTTTGTCTGGAAAAATAGAAAAGCCATTTATGAGAAATGTGAAATAACAAAATTGGTAATTTCACCTGGAATTGTTGGAAATCGTTTGGTCGGTTACGTTAACTCACATTTTTTCATCGAATTTCGGGTCATGGCCGGTAATTACTGACCAGAAACGAGCTCTGACGGTAAATTATAATTAGAGAGTTTTTAGGTTTGACCGTAAATGACAGTATATGACTGTCAGAAACTACCATGACCTGACCCATTTTTTTTTACCGGTAAACTCACATTCCTGCTTTGTTATCAAGTTCGTATTCTTTTACTGTGAAATCTTGAAAAGTTTAATATACTGATTGTGAAGTCTGTCAATTTCTCAATCGGTCGTTTTCATTGTTGAATCATTTATTTTTGAGTTAATATATTAAATCAATTTTATTTTGTGTCCTCTTTTATCATTTTCAGCTTCTTTTCGGATAGTATAATAAACGTATGTAATCGTGTACATTCATTGAATAAACATGCATGATGCCTTTATCCAATGAAGAAACTCGATTCTTTCATTTTCAATAAACATAGTTACTTAAGTATCATGCTGAGTAAACAATTGAGAGAATCGGCTTATTCGAAATATTTACAAAACAAATTACGTCATGAAATTTGTTAACTCAGAAAAAATTTTGCATAAAAACTTGGGGAGGGGGGGGGGGGGCATCTTTGAAGTATATAATTTCGAACATGAAAAATTTTTTTAATAAAATCTAAAATTTTTTAAAATTTAGTTGATATAGTAATTAATACATTTTCAATTAGGAAAATTTTACATGAGATTCGAGTGAATACATATGTAAATAAAATTTCCAAAGATATGTATGTGAGTTACGATTTTAAGGTGTAATTGAATTAATTACATGAGTTTTCGGATTCTGATTATAAATTATAAAAATTCCTTTTTTCTGACACAACATTTTTAAACACATCGATAATAATCGATACCTATACATAATTAGAAAATATTTGTAGTCCCTAAAATTGAAATTGGCGAACACACTGATATTCATAAATTCATTTGTTCTGTCTTAATGAAAGTCAAACTCTACTGTAAAGTCTCAAAATTTCCTAATCATGACCTTAGAAACTGAAAAATTGCACTTTGATAAATGGAAAAGTTTACGAAATAACCAGAAATGTTGCGATTGAGTTTAAAAATCAGAAATTCAAAGACTTACAATTTCTCAAATTCTTTTATTTACACATTTACAATTTTAAAAAACTTGGTAATTCAAATTCCAGAATTATTAAATTTTACAAATAAAATTGTTCACGAAAAAATCTAGAGAAATATTCAAGTTCTCATCCAAGGCAATCTACTGTATAAAATTTTCGTTTCGCAGTTAAAAAATCATCGCATTTATTTAATTATGATATAATAAAAGTTTGGTAGATGGAAAAATCTCAAGTGTAAAGAATTTGAAATTTGGATGTGAGAATCTGAAAGTTGAACGATAATGAAGAAAATGAAACTATTTTTTCCACTCACATTAAAAATTTACTTGAAAACAATTTTCACTATAAGAGCTATATCAATATAACAAAAAAACTGATGAAATTCTTACAATTAGATATAAATAATTTTAAGTATTGAAAAATGAATTAACATGAGCTATTGCCCATGTCAATAGCTTATTATTATATGTACCCATATATTTTACAAAAAATATATATGTATGCACGTATGGATTTATCCAACGAAGATGAGTATAATACATATTTATTTTACATTTATGTACAACAAATACAGATTCATAAACATCTAGAATCGTGGAGCCCAATAAATTTTCATGTCCATTTGTTATTTAATTACAAAATTTCCTATTACTTGAAGACTCTCTGACTACAATAGCAGGGAAACGTACAATTTAGAATTAATGGAAATTCACACTATGATTTCTATAACTATAAACATGTATTACATCTGCTGCATATAGTAGAATGTAGTATGTAAAAGTTATACATATAAATCATAAATATTAAAATATTTTCAGTTATACATAAATATTGTTTTGAATTCTATGAGGTAAATACTGCATCTCTCACAATAAAAATAATAATTATTATCACGTGAATTTTTTAAACTACTTTGAAAGAAAATAATCTTGTATTTTTCACCGAATTAAAACAACTTGCTCAATTAACATTATTACTCAATATTCCTAGTTAAACATGATCATCGAATTTCTATGTGAGAAAAGAGCAGTTTTCCCAGGAAAAATTTTTTTTGGGGAGGGGGTAGGGGTTACGTTTCCGACGCTTCTGCACGTAAAAAGGCAATAATACAATTATTTCGAGATCGCCTCGTAAATTACAAACAGATCCCCTTTAAATGTGTATAATCGGATTCCCCGAAAGCGTTTTGCAAGAGAAGGGGTGAAGCTCCTCGTGTGGTTTAAGAAACTTGCACATGGAGCGAAATGAAAATAAATGTCACAAAGCAGTGAAGAGCGAACGCGCAAATCGTCAAGTTGTTCCAAATGGGGAATTTTATTCGAAAGGTACACTTGAAAATCTACGTTTTTGAAAATTGGTGAAAGTAGATTATAATTTTTAAATTGCCACTTACTTTCTTGCAACTGTTTTTGTTATTGTTGTAAGTTTGTTTTGCGAATTTTTGAAAATGAGCTTTCGATACGAAAGATGCGATTCTCCAGTCAGGATTGAATAAATATCAGTTTTTGAGTGGATTTCGAAATAGAAAGTGTGGATAATAATTCGGGAGATAATTTATTGATAGTCAATTTAAACAGGCGAAAGTCGGGTGGAGTGGGAAGTGTTTTCATAAATCTATATAAAATGCATAAAAAAATTGATTGTTATTCTTAAATTGTATCGTGGAGAGAAAGTTTTAAGCTTTCACGTTGTGGAAAGCATTCATTAAAAAAATCATTTTCAAATTGCTTTTTTTTTCTACGAAAAAAGTGCGAAATTGGGTAAAGCGGAAAATTGTCGAGTGAAGTGGGAAATTATGAAAATCTAATAAAAATTCACACCGAAAGTACAACAATGATAAATACAGCAAAACATTTGCAAAAAAGATAAAATTTTAATATAAGTGAGAGGCATGAATCACATGAAACAATACTAAAGAAATGATACAGTATACATTCTATCAATCTCATGAAACCGCTATAAAACAGAAAAATTGTAGTTGAAAGTATTTACTTTGCACATACACGAGAAGTACACAATATTAATAGAAAAAAACACTTGAACATTCAATTTTGAAATTTTTACTTCACTTGTTATTCTTAGTCCACCCAATTGACGGCACTTTCATATTGAAATTCTCAATGACACAATCTAAGATTTCAACAGAATTCTTTCGCGTAAATAAATTTCAAAGTCGAATGAATATTTGTGTATATTACTTACATTCTGTTCTGCGTCAACAATCACGAAAAATATTTGAACCAGAAAAAATTGTTTGAAACTTTAGAAAGTCCTATTTTTTCTTTTGCTACTCACAAAGTGAAAAATGCGTCTGATTGCATTTGTGACTCATAAAAAACTTGCTACTGTCGAAACAATCGCGCCACAATGGGCCATTTTGAATAATGTCAAATACAGAAAAAAATATCAACGTTCCCTCACGTTTCCCTCTCCACCCGACTTTCCCCTATGCTCTTCAAGGGTGTAGATAAAGGGAGGGGGTATATGAGAGGGGGTATATAAGAATAATCATTTTATGAGAAGAAAATTATGATAATATCGTTACAAAAGAATCTTTGCGTCTAACGAATATTCCTGCAATTATATTTTTAAAACTGAAAGTCACAAACTAAACTCAATATAGACCATATATCACATGTGCCTGAAGTTCCACACGTTTAGGAAATAAACGAAACGAAAAAAATTATTTCGAATATCTCTCGTAGTTAGAACAATAAATAATTTATGGATGTTTAACAAGTACTATCCCACGTTATCAACTATTTTTCACTTTGACTTTGAGTAGAAATGGAAAACCCATGTTTTTTTCGCTTTATTGTTAGTTTATTTCTTAAACATTTAGAACTTCAGGCACATCTTTATCACTATGATATTTTAAAAGTTAAGAAAAATTTATAAAGAAGAATGAAGTTGCTGTTGGAAGAAATCACTTACCTGTATGCCGAATAAGTAAATTTAAAAAAACTTACACACATTTTGTCTCAATTTATTTTCCACACAAAAAAGTTGCGATATCTTTTAATAGCGCAACGAAAATATCGATATAACAACTGTCAGTTGATAAATATGTCGATATAAAAAGTCTCATATATTGGAAGAAATATTGATATTCCGATATATTTGTACGTTTCGCCCATCCTAAATCTTCAGTGATAAAAAATCTGTCGCCAAGGCCTAGAGTCGTACCCAAGTGTCTCGATTGCCGGTCGAGTGCTCTTCTCACTGAGCTACTGGCGAACCACTTTGCTTTGCAGCAGTGTATAGGGAAGACCGGGGCTAGTTTGCCTGCAGTGTACGTTGGCCGCAGGCACTTTACAAAGAAAGTTGAATAAATAGTACCACATTCTTAGTAAGAATAAGGGAACTTATTGAAAACACATCATTCAAGGTAATTTTTTCAGTCCAAAAATACGTTTCGCTATTAGTATAGATTGTTTACCGTTTTACTCTGATATGAGTTAAAATACCGCGCAGTTTTTAATTTATCATAACTGCATTGCCCGTCTTCAAAATTAAATTAAAACGTAGTGCGTAAGTAAATATCTGCCAGGGTAACTTTATCAGGGTAAGTTTTGATTTTAATCACATTTTTTAATGTTGAATTCGAATTTCGTATTGAAAATGGACTGTTGGGGATAGTTAGCCCTCATGATTGAAGGTTTGTTGGCCCACAATCAAAACTCGCTTTGCAAGCGAAAAAAAAAACGTATCTTGATTTATCTTTACCAGAAATTCGATAATAGTAAATGATTCATGAATTACAACTGCATTACAGTTTAGCGATGTAAATATCAGATATTTTTGAGAGTTTTTCTGAAATATCTGTAGTCAATAGTTTCAAAACATAAGAAAATTTGCAGATTATGGATGCTTCAATTTTTCTCTGCATTTAAAAATAATAAACTCCGGCAATTCGCAAATAAGTCAAAAAATTTACAATTAATCGATACCACGTACCAGGGGGATGAAACTCGGTATGCTCCAGGCTTGAAAAGCATATTCATGTTTTTTGATCGATCCGTGCCGCGCCGAATAGTCGGTAGAGGCGCTGAAGGTCTAAGTGAAAATCACGTAATTCGCTCTTGATTGGACGATTGACTCATGTGACTTTTTCAATGGTACTTGATTAGACATTTGACTCACGTGACCTTTTCACTGGTACTGTCAGCGCTCCACATGAGCAAACTGAGAAACTGCGACTGGTCACGAAACCGTAGTACACTTTTTTCCACGAGTTTCACCCCCCTGCACTGAGAAAAATATATAGCACGAATCGTTATATTTGTAAATTTATATGATGGAAATTACTAAAATATAGCATTGATTACTATATTTTAGTGAGTATTGCTCGAAAAATAACAATATTTACTTGATAGCATAGCAATAAGTATCATATAGACAATGTTACTAGCCTAGTGTAGTAATAACTGCCGTTTGAGTCTAGCAAATGCAGCTTTATAAAAATAATAAAATTTGCTGAATGCTATATAGTAATAATCACCAAACGTTAATAGCAAACATTACGCAGCTATCTATGGTGATATTTACTACTATTTATAATCGCTATTCTAAGATTCGTGGTTCTACCATTCCAGTATAGTAATAAGTGTCGCAAGAGATAAGTGCACACTGCTTGTTTCATGCGATGAAATTTGCGAGAAACCGTATAATAAAATTAGTTGTCTGTATACAGTTGTTTTTATAATCTGGGAAAAAAGCGCAGAGAAATAGAAAAAATCATTTAGACATATTTTTACGCTTGTATTAAGTATTACATTTTCGGACTCGATCTGCAGTGCTACACGGAAAAAATTCTCCGGTCCAATTCCCACAAAAAACACTGGAATGGCAGGACGAGGGTCAAATTTCTATTTTTGTCCTTAGCTCAGTGTAGGTAATACGAAATTTTATTCCTTTGTGCTATTAGAAAATGCTGTAAGTCCAATATTTATGAGAAAAAAATAATTCAGCATCATCTTATATTTAAATGCCTACTATTTACTGTAAGCACACGATATGTTCCTATACGTTTGGCAAAAATTGACGAACCGACAGTCGCGTGATACGTAGGTGTTTTAAGTGCCATTGTAACTCATAAGAATACTATAGGACCTCGTGGTGTTGCTGCGTTGAGGCCACCAATAAGTCGCCAGGTTCAAGCTGCAGTAACTGAGGCCACAACTTAGACGAGACGGTGAGATGCGCTCTCTCGGATGCAACGGAAAAAAAATTTCTAGAACGACCCTCAGCACAGGACAAAGATGATGGATATATCCAAAAGTCGCCAATGACGGTACAACAGGGGGAGGAGAGGGGGGGGGGTTATACAAAAAAATTTTTTCCGCGTAGACAAATATAGCGATTCGTGCCATACTTGTCTCTCAAAATTTACAATACTCGAATGCATTTACTATTATCTTGTCAAGTACGGGTGAGTCAAAACACGTCAAGTGTGTCACGAAAATTCCACTACATCACGAAATATTGAAAAAAAAAGTGTTTTGTACAGTCTTAATGTGACTCATTTTACCATGTAAATAATTCTTCAAAATATTGTTATTTGTTGCTGTTATAAACAATCAAACTTTTTTGTGAGCCTTGATTAAAAAATTCATATCTCCAGAAAAACCCAAGATTATCAAATGAAATTTTTTTTTCGTGAATTCGTATGAGTTTGTTCAGTATTATAAGCAAAAAAACTTTCAATAATCGTTCAAACAAATAACTATTAACTTTATTTTTTATAAACAATTGGGTTTTCTAACGCTTTCTTCACTTTAAAATAATGAAAATTTTTTGGCTAATAATACGGATAACGTTTACCTCTATCAATCCATTAATAGGATTTTGTCGTTTCTCTCCATTTTGAAGATATAAATTTTTTTGCCACTCAATTCACTATCTCCGCGCTCGACACGTTCCGCAATATTGCGATTATAGCGTCTAATTTTTCCTTTTGCTCTTCATCTTACATTGCCATTGAGATAAATTAGACAATAGAGAACTGCAGAACTCTAAATTACAAAAAATTATTAATTTTCATTGCATACAATGCTTATGTCAACATCAGAGCGTGCACGTCGAACAAACCATATGTGCATGTTCAAATTTCGATTCCAAACAAACTAATTTATTCAATTAACAAAGTCAATTTCTTATTGAGGTAACAACTCCAATTGACAAATCAGTTAGTTTCTAGTATTAGATTAGTTGGAATATAAAATTTTTAAATTAGTTCTTACACATTCTTATGAGTAAATATGCAACATCTTTATCTTTTTCATTGTAATGTGTAAGGTTGAAAACAAAACTTGGAAGAACTAAAGTCTGTAACTACGATGCCTCAACATCTCTTACAATGTAAAAGTCGACTATTTACGCTTTGAAGTCAAAATTAACCAAGACTTTTTACGTAACTGGATACATTATCTAAAGAAATTTTAAAATAACTGTTCAATAGCTTTTATAAAGATTGAACAATCATACATGAACTACTGTTGAATTTATTATATTTTTATATTGTAAGTAACACAATATAAAGCCTTGCCAATTTTACTTTACAGAAATATAATCGGCGTTTTCATTGAAATAGTTTAGGGCCGTCTTATATACGTACATTTTTTTCCTTCGAAGTTTCGTTTTAAGCCATTTGTGTAGTATTGGGAAAATACTTACAGATTTGAAAAATGACGTTCTTAACTAAATAAAAAATTCACATTACTAATTGAATAAATGCGTTTGTTTCGAATCGAAATTTGAACATGCACATATGGTTTGTTCGACGTGCACGCTCTGATGTTGACATAAGCATTGTATGCAATGAAAATTAATATTTTTTTGTAATTTAGAGTTCTGCAGTTCTCTATTGTCTAATTTATCTCAATGGCAATGTAAGATGAGGAGCAAAAGGCAAAAATTAGACGCTATAATCGCAATATTGCGGAACGTATCGAGCGCGGAGATAGTGAATTGAGTGACAAAAAAATTTATATCTTCAAAATGGAGAAAAACGACAAAATCCTATTAATGGATTGATAGAGGTAAACGTTATCCGTATTATTAGCCAAAAAATTTTCATTATTTTAAAGTGAAGAAAGCGTTAGAAAACCCAATTGTTTATAAAAAATAAAGTTAATAGTTATTTGTTTGAACGATTATTGAAAGTTTTTTTGCTTATAATACTAAAAAAAATCATGCGAATTCACGAAAAAAAATTTGATTTGATAATCTTGGGTTTTTCTGGAGATATGAATTTTTTAATCAAGGCTCACAAAAAAGTTTGATTGTTTATAAACAGCAACAAATAACAATATTTTGAAGAATTATTTACATGGTAAAATGAGTCACATTAAGACTGTACAAAACACTTTTTTTTCAATATTTCGTGATGTAGTGGAATTTTTGTGACACACTTGACGTGTTCTGACTCGAGTACAATACAAAAACGTTAAGAAGTATTACTTCAGTATGGCATTAAGTATTATATTTGCAGACCAAAGCTGCAGTGCTAGACAAATATAGCAATAAGTGCTTATCTTGTCAAGTACGGAGTACAATAAGAAAAAGTTAAGAAGTACTACTTCAGTATGGCATTAAGTATTATATTCGCAGACTAAAGCTGCAGTGCTAGACAAATATAGTAACACTTGCTATACATTTCTCTCAGTGTGCTACTTACATTGCTGGACATAATACAGCTGTAATTCATAAGTTTCATATTATTGCCGAATTTCTGGTAGGAATTGTACTGTCCGTTTTATTCTCACTGTTTCTAAAAATAGCGTGTTTTTTTTTAAACAATATAATATTTACAACATGCCTCATTCAAAGATTTTTGGTTTTGTAGATTCCAAGAAATGAGGACTTATAATAGGAAATTTGAAAGTAGTAGAAAAAGCTATAAAAGAGAGGAAAGAAAAGCAAGCTAGGAAAAGGGCTGCAATAAAACGAAAACTCTTTCATGTGAAAGAGTTGTTGTTTCTCACAACAACAAAAACTCATCTTCCATAAAAATGATTTTCTTGCCAAAGAGTATCTTTTGACACATTTAGTCAATTAGGCCAACGAGCCTCAGTACTGGTGCTATTTGGCCCATTTTTCGCCTCTTGTTACATTTACTGGCAAAGACGCATGCTTTTTATGCAAAGCCTATAATTTACACAAAAAGTAGCTAAATGTAGTTGCTATAAAATGACGTTAAGTAAACTCGAAAGAAATTGATAGGAAAAATTCAAAAAATCGAAATATCAAAGTCGGGCCAACTATCGCCGGTCTCCCCTACTCGCCGGGCGATCCAGAGACATAAATTCGATTCCCAGCCTGGTGGCAGATTTTTTCAAGAATTCCGTGGGCCAGCGTAATACTAAAGAACTTGAATATATATAACATTTTCACAAGAATGTAAATCGAAAAGTATCACTGTCATGAATGCCCGAGGAATAGGTTAGAAAATAGAGAATCTTCAAAATCCTCTGCATTTACAAAAAACTTAGGACGAACCGAACTTGTTGTTTCGAAGACTTGACGGACACTGTTTTCGACTTGCATAGCAAAAAGCTGTCTATAGTTTCGATATTTTATAATTAGACGTCGCGAGGTGTTAAGTTGTGCAATTTGCAAACATGTGGGGCAATGCCGATTCCCGCGCCTTCGGTCCCCGAGATCAGTAACGATTTCTCTTTCCGCGACTCAAGATGGAATATTTCAGCAAACTTTTGCAACGCTCCGCGTCCAAGTCCGCGGATGCACCCACGTCCGCGTCCACGTCGCCCCCAACCTCGCAGGTACAAACTTGCTTTCGAAATCTCGACCACGTACCCGAGATCGCGTTTCTATTACATATCGAATCGAAAAACAATTTCCTTGCTTTGTTCCGCAATGAAAAAATCCCGGTAACAGAAAAAAAGAGCGAATTTGCCTGCATTTTTCGCGCAATATTTTGAATCGTATTAAAATGTTTGATGGGTTAATTTTAGATTCTGTCCTTCGCCCATGAAACGAAGCCGCAAAAATGAGATCTAGTTTTAGATGCAATGTGGAAATATTCAAAGTTTCAAGGGGGATGGAAAATTGGAGAAAAACTTTTGCAGGAGATAAAGGAGAAGTTGTGAATCAATGGGAGGGGGGGGGGGGGGTGCTGCAATTTTTTGAGCTTACGTGGAATTTTTGAAAATTGTAAAGTTTTTTCGTTCAGTTACAAGAATTTTCCGAAATTTTGTGGGTTCAAATTCGAGAAACTTTTCGAGTTTGAATAGTTCTTTGAAATCTTCTGTGATTTTTGTAAACGTTTACTACTTGTCTGTAATTGTTTACTGAGTTGTTAAAAATGTAAAAATCGTATGTGTAGCGGTTTGTCATTCCTCAATAAATATTTAGTTTTCGATTTCTTAGTTAAATGTTTTTTAAATAATAGCCAATAATAAAACTAAGAAAAAATGGAAATACTTATTAATTTTTCCGATTGAATTATATTCAAAACAAATTTTTTATAAACGAAAAAAATTAAAAACTTATTATACAAATCGATAATTTGCAACGATCAAGAAAGTCAAGGAGAAGGATGTAAAACAGAATGTTGTTATAGAAATTTTAAAAAATGAATTGTGATGATTTTTTGTACCTTGTAGGAGTTCAAAGACCCGATAAGGGTATGATTAAACGATACTACGACAAATAGATAATTTATTAAATTTTCTGAACTTAATGGCTGGTTGTAAAATTTTGCATTTATTTCAAGCTTATTCAATTTTGGTTTTTATATCTTCTTTCATTGCTGGAAAATTTGTTTTGAGCGATGAAAAAAACCATGTAGTAGGTTTAGAAAAAAATCCAGCCAAAGATTTTCTAAGCCGAAATTTTATGTTCTTTCGGAATCTGGCCTTGTTTTTTGCATACTATGTGAGCCTTCATTGTAATTAACAATTTAACACAAAAAAAACGTGAAATTTTCGAGTTCAACCACTTTTGAAATCAACGAAACACATGTAAATCGAATCCTGAGAACCGCGGAAACTGAATATCTCGCGTCCATGGACATTAAACTCGAAGATTCATGCGCTGTTTGTAAACATTGTGTAAATGGCGTTGTCTGAAAAAATTTATTGCGATTTTCAATTTATCCGATTTTCAATTTATCCGATTTAGACATTTTAGCATAATATTGTGAAAAGTTTATAGTATAACTTCAAAATGTGTTTTCATGTATTTTCGGGATCACTGAACACGAATTTGACATTTTTACTAAAAAATTGTTTTATTTGAACAATTTGTTTAAAGAAATTATATTGAAATTTCGTGTTTTTTCGCAAAACGACCGCAAATTTGTGAACTTCGGGAAAAAATACGCCCGAAAAAATATTTCATCAAATTTTCCATCATGACACTACAACAATATGGATATTTATAAACAAACGCCCTTCCCTGAGCGCGAAACATAAGTATTTCATCTTTTACGCAGAAAAATCCCATGACTGTAAAATCTGTGAGATTTTTTACAAAAAATCTGTTAAGTCCTAGCAATCATTCCAGAAAAATAATTTTCAAAAAATTCAGTCCTGCCCCAACCAGACTCAAACCCATCGTTTCGTTTGTTCAGTAGAAATACTTATACATGAGAAAATTGGAAAAATTATACAGATTTTCTATCGTTGCTTGACATTTATATACAAGAAAAACGTACGTCGCATTTCGCTAAACAATAAAGTGAACCGAAAATGTTTAAATACAAATTTTTTCAAAAATACTGCAATGTACTGCGGAAAATAGCAAATATTCTGCAAACTTGAAAATTATTTTCAACTGATGATTATCTTACACGGGACAAGTTCGCGAGAAAGGCATACGTACGAAACATAATTAATCAAAAAAAAGGTTTTTTTGCTCATAACTTTCACAAAAAGATTATTAGCATTTTGCAAAGTTATAACTAAGACCAATGAGCACCTGTATTGACTTTTTTACTTTGTGAAATTCGAAGCCGTACGAAACATTAATTTTTCTTTTTCTTTTAAACAATGTTCAATTTGTTAGCTTCACAGTTTTGAGCTGAATAAAATTCCGAACATTTTGTTCTATGTTTGAAAAGTTTTGTAACATCAGAATCTACTCACTACATAATTTTCTTAATAATCCAAGTTCGGAACATTATTTATCAATTGTGAATCAACAACATTATAAATAGTATTTAATTATCAACTTGAAAAAAATTACAACATTTTGCAAAATTGAATTGTAGCTGCGAACAACATTTCGGTCAACATTTTCATTTTTCAAAATATTTTGATCATCAGATCATTGTCATTAAGTCATTTTTAATGAACAATTAAGTTCTCATCATTTTTCATTTAAAAAATTT
The DNA here is from genome assembly GCA_028476575.1 of Platygaster robiniae. Lineage (NCBI taxonomy): Eukaryota > Metazoa > Arthropoda > Insecta > Hymenoptera > Platygastridae > Platygaster > Platygaster robiniae. Next base: position 19,073,866 of record CM052022.1, on the reverse strand, counting down.
TTTAAACGCTTTGCAAAATGATATACGGGTTGCCAATGGACACCCCCATAAACTTTTTGGTGGTGAAAATTCCAATTATTTTTTTCTATGTTCCGAAAGTTTTGAACCCTTTGAATGCACTGACTACATTGTTTGCGAAATAATCAAACCTTAGAATATAAAAAATTAATTATTATTAAGTATCGTTGTAAAAAGTGTACAGTATCTATTCCGAAAAAAATGGTAAACATTTTGCAAAACTGGCGTATAGTTGCAAACGGGATTTCAGTGGTTGTTTACATTGCAATATTTTTGCAAAAATTATTATTTTAACATTTTTCGGTCTACTTATTATTCAGCAAAATGAGCCTTAGGTTCTTTTACTTGCCTGTAAGCACCGATATCAAATGTTTGTAATATATTCGATATATTTTTCTATATATACTGACTACGTGACTCAGTCAATGGCGTTACCTTGACTTGAAAAAGTGGCAATTAATAACGGAATTGGAAAAATTGCAACTACTCCCGCAGAGAAAACTTGAAGCTGTAGTACTACCAATTGCCTTGTTCCAGAGTGGCAACGAATCAAAATCCTCTGGAGGGCACAAAATTGATGTAAAGTTCAATCGCGAATTCGAGGGCGTGCCGGAGCCGGAACTCCCGGGCCCAAACTCGGACAGCATCTCCCCAACAAGTAGCCTACAAAGCCTTTCAAGCACTCTCAGTTACAAAAGCATTCCCAGAGATTCGCAAGCCAATTCGCCTTCCGCGTCTTTGGACGAGTCGTACATCAATCGCGACGTTGATTTGATTTTACATCAAGACAATCCTGCTGGGGAGTCAGCGTATTCTAAGACTAACAGCCAAAACTTGTCTTTTGTCTCAGCCATTGACGAGAGCATCAACGCCGACAACGCTCGAACTTGCTCTGATTTCGAAAACACCTTAATTCTAGAGCCTAACCTTTCACCATTCGGGAAAATCACATTTACAGAGGTAGGGATAGGTGATACTAGGCTTTTTGATATAATATCGAAATTTGATATCCGATATTGGTGGCAGCGTTCCCAAGTCGCAGTGGTATACAACTACTCGCAACTACTAAAAAAGGACAAGCTTATGTTTTTTTTTACGCTAGAAAGAGAACGACAATTGATACTTGGGAACACTGATTGGTGGTGATAATATTCGATACCATATTTACGATATCGATTATGAAAAACGATATTTTTCATTCCGAAAGTTTTCAGATTATCAATATCATTTTTATGAAATTTTATATCATATTTACGATGTTTTAATATACGATATTAAGAATACCAATATCAGTTTAGGGTGAGTATCGTTTCACGATTATTGATATTTTGCATTGTTTTCCGATTTCAATGATGTATGGAATATCGATATTTTCTATCCGACATATCAAGACATATCAATATCAACATTATTATAAGAATATCAACAACTGTAGACGATAAGTATTGATCTATCGAAATATCGATATTAAATAATACTGCGACCTCTTTGTCTGGCAAAAAAATTGACATGAAAATTTTTGTTTAATTTAATCATTGAGAATTCAGGTCAGTGACTTTTTCCAACATGAATTTCATTCTTCTTTGAAAACTTTTTTTACTTTAAAAGATAGAAGATAGCCTGCAATCGTCAGTTTCAAAAATATAATTGCAGTAACATTCAATAGAAGTTAACGTTCTTTCATAACACTATTCTCATGATTTCGTTCTTATAAAATAAATATACCTCAAAATTAACACAACAAATTTAATCCACAAAAAATTTTCTAACAATTCATCAAAAATCCATGAAATATGAAGCATTTATAAAGTAACTGCTCTATAAACGATTAATGAGTCTGTGGCTTCCCACCATAACAGAGAAAGTCACACATGCCATAACGTTCAAAATTTCATCAGAATATCATGTAAAATGATCCTTATGGCATAAGTGACTTTCTCTGTTAATGCGGGATGCCACAGAAGTATACTGACAGAAGTATCATGTTTAGATTCTAGAGAATGGAATTATAGAAATGCATATTGGAATCTATAAAAATCTTTAAATCCGCTAGAAAATATCACGAAATTTAACTAACACCCGAAAATACTTGAAATAATACCTACTTAACTAAATAGATATTTATAAAAGCTGATCTAATTATTTCGAAAATGTATGAAATTTTGGAAATTATGAAACTGATACCTACAGCATTAAATTTTAGAAATATGTGTAAGATCTTTAATAATACCAAGAATCTCTAAATCACCTACAAAATCTTACGAATTTCAATAATATGGAAAAATACGGAAAATACTAAAATTGCATTAATAGATACTTGTAAATGCTGTTTGAATTTTTTCGGAAATCTATACAGAAGTCGGAAATCGATGAAACTTTGATTCCTAAGAGCATCGAATTCTAGAAATATATATATAAATCTACAAAAATACCAGAAAATCCTTTAAATCTGATAAATCCTTAAAAATACGCAAAATATCAAAAGTACTTTAAATTTATGGTGTTTTCTGATAAATTAATCAGAAGGATTAAGGTAACTTAAACTTTGAATAAAGGAAATTGATGTTTCTGAAGTTCTGAACGTTTGAAATGTACGAAAACTAAAAAAAATGTTCCAACATTTCGTAATCTTAGTATGTATTATGTAACTATTGATTTTTGGAAAATACTATCCATTATTACTCAGTAGTCTTCACTTTAATCTTTGGTGGAGATAGAAAACTAATTTATTTTTGAATTTTCGTTTATCTTATGAATGTTTGAAACTTGAGACTTGAGGCACATGAAATTGTATCCTCGAAATTTGAAGAGGTATCATAAAATAACTAGAAAATTCTACAACTTTTCACAAGTACTGAAAAATACACGTATAAAAATACTTCACGGAAAGACCGAAACAGCAATGTCTCTCACTTTTGACACGAATGGCTCGTGTTTCCTCAAAAAAAAAGAAAAAAACGCAAGTCATCTTTGCGTACGCTCAAGATTTTTGTGTTTCCAAAGAAGCCAGTCGTGTTTTTGACATGAATGGGGGACTAACAACTCCGCGATGCGCGCGCACTGCTGGCTATTGTACGGACGTGAATGGCTCTTGCGTAGATACAAATAGCTTGTGCGTTAATAAAAATGAATACTCTATTTATTATTTTTTTTTGAGTTTCACTCTCGTGACACTCAAAAAAGCTTGACAACTCGATGACAACCCCACTCTTGTGAAACAAAGTCTATAACAACCAGTGATGTGAATTGACTAGTCAGAAAAATTTCTCTGACGTCATGGTCATTTTGACGGTCATTTGACGGTCAGTGACCTTAAGGAATTTACACTCCTGTATGTGAATTGACCGGTCAGAAAGTGTTCTGACTGGTCAATGACGGTCAATCATCATTTTTTCGAATTTATCCTATAATTAATACTATCAAAATTGTAAGTGGTGATCAATTGATAATTATTTTAAGAAAAAATTACTTATGTAACTTTATCATCACATATGGTTGTTGAAATCCTTTTAAATTGATGGAAAAAGACTAAATTGCAAACAAGTTTAGAATTGTTGTTTTCAAAACTGTCTCATGTTTACTTAAACTACTTGATAAAGGAACAACTTTCCGAGCAACATCGAAAAATTTTTGTTGAAATAGATAAAACTGAAACGATGTACCACATATCCACATAGTTTATAGTACGTCAAAGTATCGGTTCTTATATTTTCTTTCGTTTTGAAGTATTTCCATTCAACACATCGAAGTAAAAGATAAATTCAAATTTTAATGAGTACTATTTTTACCAAAAAAAAGATCGCATTTCATAAAATATATGATGTATGCAGTATGCATAACATATGTAGGAACTGTCATACCGAAATCGACTGTATGAATTTTTCAAATTTTAGTTTCGTGACGCAAAAAAACGCAAGACTATTTCGTGGTAGGTGGCAGAATTCAGATGTAAACAGAAAAAAATTTTTCATTAATCGTTTTTTTTTGGACGAAACTTTTTCTATTTTGTGTTAGTTTGACTGTCACGAATTGTGTTGACCGGTCACAGTCAATGACCGTCAAATCTGACCGTCAATTTCTTTGATCATTTGACGGTTATGACCATCAATGACTGCATCAAATGGAAGGTTAATGACGAGCTCACATTACTGATAACAACACTCCGACACACGCATCGTCCCATGCAGTTGGCAAGGTGTCGTCAACTGGTTGTCAAAAAGTGTACAGGTCTCAAAGAGTTGCCAAAGAGTTGTCAAGCTTTTCATGTTTACTCGGGTAAATATTGGATGATTCCAATACATCAGATGAGCTGTTACTGATATTTTTATTTCAATTCCCAATTCTAGACAGAGACCGCGAAAGACTCAGATGGACTAAACATCAGCTTGCAAGACACCTTAGTTTGGACAGAGACCGTGAAAACAGTTGGATCAAGCGTTAGCTTGCAAGATACTGTAATCTTAACGGAATCCGATCTTGCCGAAATTCAAGAGGTCCAGCTATCAATCGCAGACTCGAAAAGTCAAGTTGTCGAAGCAGCTGAACAAGTCTCGTTAGAGTCAAAATCTCAAAACGACGTAGAAACTTTAAAATTTGAGGAAACATTTGACGCACCGTTAGAAATCGCGGAACCACCGAGAGAAAGGTCGATTTCGAGAAGCTGTTTGATCAGAAGAAATACCTTTGAAATACCATCGAACGAGCTGGAGGGTTCAGTTACACTCAGCACTACGCTGGCTGATCCAGTTCCACCAATCGAAGAAAACGTGGTTCCTGAAATTTCGGATTCTGCCCAATGCGATATTGCTAAGGTTGGGCCACCCTCAGAAATCGAAGAAAACGTTGCTGAAGTTTCCAGTTCTAACCTGGTTTTGAATTCGGAAGACGAGACGAAAGCGCTGATTCAGGATATCTTGAATGGAGGAGGGGTTTTAGGAAATCAAGAAGAAAACTGCCAAGACCCCAAGGACAATCTGGGATACGAGAAAGGAGAGACCCTAGAAGGCGTGAATTTAAACCAGACTTTGGTCATCGATACGCCTGCGAATGATTGTTTCGAAGCTGCCATCAACGATCTGCAGCAGTCTCTGGATGAGACGATCAAGAAGTCTGAGACTGTCAAAAAGGTAGATGAAAAAGCGGAACATTATACAGAAATTGAGAAAGCAATTTACGAGGCCTTCAAGCCAAAAAGACAGAGCACGGAAACAGAGTTGAGGAAGAAAGTTGTCGAGCACATGGAATTGGCAGCTGTTGAAGATGATATTATCACGTCGTCGCAAAATAATGTAGCGGAAGAGGAAGGATTTGTTTCGGCTACAGATGGACGTAAGTTTTTTTTCTGTATACTTTCCTTATTTAAAATTTTTATTTTCTCCTTTGTTATCCCTATGTTCTTTCCAATTCATGATTTTGAGTTCTTCATAAAATAAAAAATTGACATGTAGTTAGATAATTGTGTTTTTAGAGAAATTATTGAAATCCGAACAATTTTACTTAACGTATTTATGAATTCTACGGTGCTCGTAAAGAATTGAAAATAAATTCCTGACTTTTTTCGAATTTGTAGAAAAACGTTAAGTCGTACCGGTAGTTGTCTTTTTCCCCATTTGAATAAAATGGGATTTTTACCAAAACACGGTTTATAATTTTTTTCAGATACAAAAATCGGTTTAGTTCAAAAAGTTATTATCTTAAGTTATGACATAATGCAAAAAGAAATATCAAGTCTCTGAATTAACCTCTTTTCCGTGAGATTGAAGCCAAAAAACTAAGAATCATAAAATTTGGTATTTTTTTTAATACGATACAGGATGTTAGTAGAAATTCAATTAGAACTGTGCAAAAAACATTAAAAAGTTATGATATTCCATATTTATTCATATTAAAAATCATTTTACGATTGATGGACTTGGAGTTCCTAAAGTTTACGAAATTTACGAAAACGGAAAAAATTTGATTTTCCAATTCTACCCAAAGTTAGAGTATAGAATAGTTGGTAACGTTGGATAATATTTTCCAACTATCACAAATTATTTTTCTAATAAATATTGATCAATTTTTTATTAATATAAATATTAATTGAAAATCAATTATTCAATATTTTAAACTGTTTTTTTTTTTCGTTTCTTTTTAGACGTTTGAAACTTCAGAAACATCTAAGATTGTAATAACTTCAGGGCTAGTTGTTTGAAAAATGTTCATTACAGTTATCACCAGATTTCATAAATAAATTAATTTTTGAGGGGCTCTTTTTATTTTCTCATCGCTTTTTGTTATCATTATTATTATTTTTATTATTATTGTATAGTAAAAATATAAAATAATATATGAAGATGATATCACAAATTAAAAATCTAAATATTTTGTATTATTATCAATATTATTATCATAATTAATCCTATCATTAATATCTTCAATAATAAAATTATTATCATCATGAAAATTGGTATTTTTAAGCTCAAATTAACATTATTTTTGGGAATAATTTAATTTTCCACGTATATTATCAAAGTAACGCTATTTATTATCATCATTATTATAACTATTCTGTTGTTAATCGTTGATATTATTGTTTCACAGGATAAATGTCACTTTCATGTACAAATAAATCTGGCGAAAAAATTTTTGAAGAAAGAGCCTCCTACAAATTTATACAATTTTTTAAAAACTTTAATGAGCATTTTTTGAAAAACCAGCACTGAAGTTATTACAATTGTAACCGATCTTTAATATCAATAATCGTAGAATGCCATAATTTTATAATGTTTTTTGCACAGTTCCGATCGATTTCTGCAAAAATACTGTGTTGTAAGGAAAAAATGCTAAATTTCTATGATTTTTGGGTTTTCAGATTCCATCATAAAAAATGACAAGTTTAAAATCAAGTATTCCAGAATTTCAAACTACAATGTGAAATTTTTTTAGTCAAGTTGGGTTCGTTTTATCATTTTACTTAGGGGTTGTGCACATAATACGTCACGCTTTTTGTCTTACTTATCTTGAATCATATTCTTGTCCTTGTTTAATCGCGTAACGTATTATGTGCACGGCCCCTTACCTGCTATTTGAAACGAAATGAGTAATAACTGTAAATATACAGCGATAAAATGTTCTTTCGAAATTCTGCTGTTGAAAATTGTGATCGAAACACATTCGTATAGTCATTATCATTATTAAAAGTTATCATCATGTCATTATTGTTATCATCACGTTATAGTCATTGTAATAGTCCATCTATGATTTTGCAAGCGCTGCTCTTATTGAAGGTTATATTGCTGTATTTTTTTTTTAGTGTTTGATGATCCGAACTCTTTCGATTATCTTCTGCAAGCGTCAAACAAACCTGTGAGAAAAGACAAGAGATTGGAGTCGCTTTATGTGAAATTTGACCCCCTCGTTTCCAACGCGAATATGCTGCCACAAGGCAACAGCCCCTCGGGTAACAAGGAAGATGACAAAAAAGACACCACTCTTGTACCAAATTTCGCGGTTACCCCCAAAAGCAGTCCCGCCGTCGCAACTATTGACAAGTTGCTTTTTTTCACACCCATTCCAGACACGACGAAGACGAAAGACTCAGAAAACAAAGTAAGTAACTGCACATTTCTGAATTTCCAAATGTTTAGAAATTAATGAAAACGGAAAACATTATTTCTTGCACCTCTAAAAAATTGAATTAATAAATAATTATTGATATTTGACAAATATTTTCTAATGTTACTAATTTTTTTTTAAATTAAAACTTGGGTGGAAATTAAAAAATTATTTTTTTTTTCGTTTCCGTTCATTTTTTCAACGTTTAGAATTTCACAAGCAACTGCTATCAAAAAGATCAAATTGATAAGATGCCACATACCATTTTTTTAATGACAGATCTAGACAATAATAAATAATACAAACAATATTATTATTTAGGGGGTGGGGGGGGGGGTTGGAGGTAGATTTTCAGTTTTTGAATAACAATTTAATATTGTGTTCTGTTTTTCAGGATAGCAAAGAAGAAGACCCAATTAATCATACGCCAATTTTAAATAAGCAAGTTACAAAAGAACTGGAATTTGTGAAAGCTCAAGTTCTCAAGCTGGAAGACGAACTCGAAAAACAAAAATGCCATTTAGAAGGGCGAATTGAGCAACTCCTGAAAAAACTTGATAAAGAAATAGACACAAATAAAAAAATGAGGTTGGTATTTGTTGCTCATTTTTTTGGTCAGAGTTAAATTGAATAAGATTATAAAATGTGGAAGTGTGATTAATTTAGAAAAAATTTTATGGTTTGAGTTCATCAGTAGAATTTGACGAGTTTTTCAGGTTTCGAATATTTTTCGAAGAATTCAAGTTGTTCATGTTGAAAGGTTTTTGAATTTTGAAAAATTTATATCACTTTCATCTTTCTCAAAGTTACACAAGTTTTTTTTAATTTTTTAAACACTATTTAAGTTTTTAATTTTTTTTATCTGTATTTTTTAATCTTTGGAGTATCAAGTTTCTCCAAACATGTTAATTCTGTACGATTTTATATATTTAAAAAATTTGTGTCTTTCTGCTAGTTTTTTATTGTTATTTACGTACACAACAAAAATTCCGAATCATTGAAATTTCGTGATATCCATAAAATTTCCCCAATTAAAATAATTTAATAAGTCTGTCAAGTTCTCCATCTTTTGAATTTTTCAAAAATTACATCGCCAAATAATTTCAAATATTGACAATTTCAAAAAATTGCGAATCATAAAATTTTTCATTATTATTGAAAACTAAAAATAATGGGAATTTTTAATGTCTCCGAAGTCCAAAAACTTTAAAAAGCAACTTATGGATCTCACAAAATTTGAGTTTTTCTGACTTTGAGTTTAAAAATTTCCTGAAAAAGTTTGTTTATCGGATTTGTTTATTGACTAATATTTACCTAATTCGGTAGGTACGTTTCTCAAATTTTACTAAAATTGCCAATGTTTTATACATATCTAATTTTACTTTTGATTTTCGATTTCTTTATTATCCAACTTTTTGTGTTTCAAAATGAAGAATCATTTAAAACTTGTTATTTTTTGGAATTAAAAAATTTTTATTTTGAAATGATTTTCAGATGTGGATAGAATAAATATAAATTTTTATTAATTTCATATTTTATAAACAAATAAGTTTCATCATTGAATTAATAAATTTTAAATATTGTAAAAATAAAAAATATGGAATAAATATAAAATATAATAGATTTCAATTTATACCAATGCATGGATTTTTTTGTTTTACTCAAAAGTATTTTACATAGGTATCATAAGTTCTTCAATTCTTTCTGAGACTCGATTTATTTTGCTGAAATTTGACAATATATACGAACCTTAATATAAATCTAAATTTTACAGGAGTCACGTTCATTTTACTGAAAATTTCCCTATAAATTAAATCTATTATTTAGATAACTACCCTTTGAATGATGTATTCAAATGTAAATGTATAATTTGGGAATGTTGATATTTTATGTAAATCTGAATAATTTTGATAGTTTTTATGATTCTATAAGTTAATTGCATACAGAAAATAAAAGGAACACCTAAAATGAAGGGAACCGAAAAAATCGTTCAAAATTTTTAGTAATGGAATGATTGAAAAACGTTTCAAATTTCAAAAATTCTGAAAATCCGTATAAATTTGTAAAAAAAATTTGAAAATTTCTGGAATTTCCGTATATCCCTGAAAACCTAAAGAATTTCTAAGTATTACAAATTTATCAAAATTAAGTGTGAAAGTATTTAAAAAAATTTTCAGGCATCAATTTTATTCTTAAAAAATCAGAAATATTGAATATATACCAAGCTAAAAATATGTTTAAATTCCAAAATATGAAAAAATGTCAAAAAAATGTAATATATTGTCAAATGACATTCTTACCCATTCGATATTTGAATCAATTAAACAATATCACTAGTAAAAAGAAAAAAAAACGTGGAACCAATTTTACATTATTTTTCAGCCTTGTGGTTGATGAGTACGAAAAATCAATAAGCAGATTAATAGCGGAAAGGGAATCAAGTCGTGCCGATGCCGAGAAAGAAAAAGAAAAACTTCAGGAGGAGCTGCAAACAGCGAATCAATATTTGTGCAATACTGAAATGGCATTTAACGATGTTCATTCGAAATACGAACGTTTGAAAAACGTGGTTCAGGCCTACAAAAGTAACGAAGCTGTTCTCAAAGAAAGTATACAAGAAAATGAACAAACCATCAAAGGCTTGGAAAAACGTTACGACGTCCTGAAAAGTCACGCGATGACTCAACTGGAAAAGTGAGAACAATTTTTTTAACATTCATTTGATATTAAAAAAAAATGTGAATGTAATTTACATTTTTTAAATTGTGATTTCCTTTTTTTTTTTTTATTTCAGGGCTAATTTCGAATTGGACGCAAGGAATAAAAAGTATGATGCCGAGGTCGTGAAACTGAATGCCATGGTTCGAAAGGCTGAACTGAAGAGCTCCTCCCTCGCCGAAATCTTGGAACAAAAAGTGAAGGAAAACAAGGAACTGACGAAAATTCTTGACGAGATGATAGCCAGAGGATGATAGCCCCTAGGATCAAGCTGTGAATTAGGGATCAAGAAATAAACGCGACTCTTTATATTGATTTTTATTTTTCTATTCCCCAAGGGCAGATATTAGCCGCGCGTTAATCTTGTTTTCGAGTTGATTAAAATTTAAAATTAAGCGTTAAAAATATAAATATATTACAAACCAGGCTCTGGCATGGATGCAAATAATCTTTAACGCGATCTATGTACATGTATGTTTTTTTTGCAATAAATGTTTTTTCGCGAAAGAAACGTTGTTAATTTCAATTTGATTTATGAATTCATTTGAGTTTTATCAAGTTGCTTCGGACTTTAGTGGTGTTGATGTTTTCGTTTGGGTCTTGAGAGGAGTTGTTTTTGTTTGGGTCTTGAGAGGAGTTGTTTTCGTTTGGGTCTTGAGAGGAGTTGTTTTCGTTTGGGTCTTAAGGGGACTTATTCTAGGGTTTTCGAATTTCACTACGGCGTAGATGTAACGCTTGGCGTATCTGACCATGCGTTCTGAGGTTCTGCCTGGTTTTCGGGGCAAGCTGGTGTTCACCAAGTCAGGCATGCTGTTTTTCACCATGAGGGCTAACTTGGTGGCGTACGCTTTGAAGTTGGGATGTTCAGTTTCGATTCCATTGCTTTTTAACACTTTATGGACAGCGAACAGCAATTTCTAGACAGATTAAAACTCGTAACCATTCGCAATGCACTTAAAGTCAGGGTGTCTACTGTACTGGAATTTTCCTCAATGTACGATAGTTCGTTATTTTAAAAATTCAAATAATGAATATAAAATGAACTATTAAGTATTTCAGATTTTACAATTGCTCTTTAATGATTTTTTTAAATAAAATTTATTTCAATATGAAATGTATCATAAATTCGTATCGATAAACTAAATTTACTGCATTTTACGATTTCTGAATTCAAAAACTTCATCTCAAAATAAGTGAATAGTTTAAAATTGTCTATTGAACAAAAATAAACAATACAAAAAAAATAATGGTCGAGTTCTCAAATAGTGACTAGATTTTTTAAAATAAAAAATACACCTATATCGATTACGCAAAGATGAATTACTTCGCTTTTTAACTTACATTGACTTTTTGAAACGATTTTTATTTATCGAGTTTACTACAAAATTAGAGTCAGAAACAAAGGTAAGAAATAAAAATATTACTTAAGTTATTGTTATAGATTTAATTAATGGCATGAAAAATTTTCAAAATCATTAATATTTTGCCACTTAAAACCGAATTGACTACAATTTTATGAATTTGTGTTGATAAATGAAGAAATTCTACTATTATTATTCAGTACTTTAAATTCGTGAATCTTCGAAAAAAATTTTTTGATTGAGTTTATTACTAAGTTAAAGGATTGAAAAAAAAATTAAGAAATAAATGAAAGGAAAATAGATAAAAGCGTAGACTTGATTAATGAAATATGAAAAATTTTTCTTAAAAAAGATTCGTGAACTCAATATTTTGGATGAGGAATTCTAAAAATTGTAAATTATAAAATGACTTTTTAAGAGGGAAATTTCTCTCATCAGAAATAATTGCGATAATCACATTTTTTAAAACACTTTGTAACTTCAACTAATAATTCATCTATTCAATGCATCAACATCAAAAAATTAAAATTATGGCAGTATTTATAGTGAAGATTTGTTGGTTGGAACAGTGAAATTTTACTAATGTTAGTAAGAAAACTCTGAATTTTAATTTTTTTTCGTCTGTTTGAAATACTGTTACTTTTATAGTGAAAAAAAAATCATCATTCATAATTTTCGTTTATCAGGTGAATTAGACGTAAAGATATATAGATATCTACATATAGATACACATTTGTGAGGCGATCCGAGAAAAGGGACCTACTATCCAAAAAGCAAATTTTACAGGACGGGTGATTGAATGAATTAAAATACACAACGGTAAATGGGATGAAAGATTTTTAAAAATTCATAGCTTGCAAAAAAATTGACTGCAATCTTCTGAATTTGTGTTGATAAATGAAGAAATTCTACTATTATTATTCAGTAATTTAAATTCAGTAATTTAAATAAATAAAGTTAGTAAATTCTGATTGCACATAATTGAAGATTGGATTAAGAACTTACAGAATCACTCATAATCGGAAAAACGATTTTTTGGATAGTAGGTCCCTTTTCTCGGATCGCCTCACATATATACACGTATAGATATCTCAAGAAATTTTTGCTCAAAATATTTGTCTTTTATTATTGTTTTGTGATTGTAGAATATTTTTAAAAACAATTTTTCTTATATTTCATGTGCACATAGTCTGAAACAGTGAAGGTTTTAAACATTATATCATAAGAATGTTATTCTGTATTGGAATGTCAGAAGGAGAAAAAATTTGTTTTCTAATAAAAATACTCTTTTCTTATTATTGAATAATATATGAATTTAATATTCGAAACTTAGAAAGTTTTACTCTATCTTTATCAAAGATTTTAAATGCAAACATATTTTTTTCTTCAAGTTCATGAAATATTGTTGTTCTCTTCCAACCTAAAGCCCTTTTTTAAAGAAAAGAAATTTTTCAATAACAAAAAATTTTTGTTTTGTTTTGTTTTTTTTTTTTTTAATTTTGCAGTATAGTTTTCAGACTATTTAAGGACATAATATAATATTTTGTTTTTCGCTTTCAAACAATGTGATCCAAGAATAGTAGATTCCATGATAATTTGCGGAGGTAAACCTTTTCTAGGGGATTCCGGGGGGGAGCATTTATCAGAATATGTATTGTGGTGAATGTTTCCCTTTGGGACCCCCTGGGAATGCTTTACTCTCGTAAACTGTCGTGGACTTCAGTGGGCTTTATTTTTTCTGAAATCTTCCCGAAAGCGTGTCAATATTTTTTCGTTTCTCGCTGCGAACGTGTCCCTTTTCAACTCATTTTCAAATGATAAAGCGAGAAAACAAGAATGCAGAAATAATGGAGCTGGAGAAAAAGTATTTCTACATTTTTGTTTTTTCGCTGTATCATTTGAAAATGAGTTGAAAAGGGACACGTTCGCAGCGAGAAACGAAAAAATATTGTCGCGCTCTGGGGAAGATTTCATAAAAATAAATTGTCTTTCAAAATTTATCATCAAAAAACAAAAAAAATGTTCTAACCTACAAGCTTCTCCCCTAAGTATTAGAATTACTCGAAACCGTGTACGGGAAAATTAAAAAATGTACGTGCATTTTTTCGGCCTATTCAGTAGACACCCTAAAAGTTTTAGAAAGTCTAGTTCAACATTTATATAACTTTGTATATTAATTGTTCTTTTCGACATTCAATTCAAGTTTTGAGTTGTTGGATAAATTCGAGAGAAAATTTTTGAAAATCCTTACCCTTTGATGAAGTTCGCTGAGTTTGCATTTAGAAGCATTGAAAGAGCTCCTTCTCGGCATGGCGCGTCCCTGAGAGTTTTCGCCAGTATCACGTTTTTTCTCTTCCAAGTTCGGGTATTGAGAATAATCGTAGGAATGACTTTTCATCCACTTGGATTTGGGTGCATCCAAAACGTCCTCGGCTTTTCTCTTGTTAGTGCTTTCCTCGTCTTTTTTCGGTGTCGGGAAAAGCACCTTCTTGACTAACGGCGCCTCGTTAGCTTGCGATAACCTACTGAGTCCATTACGATCCATAGGTGGACTTTGAAAAAGTGCCTTTCTCGTGGACTCCAGTCTGGACTTCCTAGGACTTGTATTGTCAAACCCAAGACGCCTCGGCACGACATTTTTATTTGCTAAGACACGAGGACTTTTGCCACGTGGGCTTTTACCCCGAGGACTTTTTCCTCGTGGACTTTTGCCTTTTTTGGGAACAGGTTTCCTACAAATGAGAAATAATTTTTTTTGGCAACTTGGTAGGGATGGGCGATACGTATATATTGATATTTCTTTTTTATATGATACGTTGATAGCAAAAACGAACGAATGCCTATTTAAAATACATTGTCATTAGCTCGCTTTTGCTATCAGCGTATCATATGTCAGACTTTTTACATCGATACATTCATCAACTGATATTTTCAAGTTTTTTATTAAATTTACTTATTCAGCATTCAGGTTAGTGATTTCTTTTTTTTCCTTTTTGAATTTTTCCAGCACTTTTTTTCTTAATTGGCATAATGATCACTAAAAAATGACAGTCATACTTTTTTCTCAAGCTTAAACAAGATTTCTTAAAAATTCAACAATCATTAAACGAAATAACCCTGCAGATCAAAAAATTGTGACATTCTGAGAACTCACTTGTTGACAGCCAAAAATACCATCTTGTTCATGTTCAGGCTCTGCAAATTGGCACACGAATAAGCTTTTCGTCTCCTAAAAAAACGGTCTGGAATGTTGAAATGTTGACTATTGGAACCTTGGCTAGTGGCACTTTGGCTATATGTTTTCCCCGCGAGAAGACTTATTTCTGTTACAGGTTTTGGTTCGTTGCTGGCCCAGATGTTACATGTGCTTTGTGTTTCGTTGCTAATGTAACGATCACACATTTTCAGACTTAATCTCTCGAAATCTTCTACTGATCTGTTTCTGTTGTAGCTAGAAATCACAAGAAAGAAAAAAAAAACATTTTTAAACAAACTTCAAGCATACAGATTTGGTTAGATTTTGAAGTTAAATTGACGTTTCTCTCAAATTTTTTTCCATTTTCAAAGTGAGTTTTGATGAAATGAAATTGTTGAAAAGTATTAACATTCATCGAGTCTATTTATGATACGAGTTATGAGAATTTTAAATTCATTACACAAATCTCAGTAATTTTCAAAACGAAAATTTATTGACTTACTCATAATTAACAGTTTTAAAATCTGCCCAAATGCTTTAAAATATGTTGTATGTTCTCAAAAATTGCCAGTGGCGTAGGCCTAAGGAGATTTTAGGAGTTGATAGAAGTTCTAGTAGAATTAATGATTATTTAAAATAAAATAATATAAAAGTAACATCTGGAAATTTAAAGGACTCTTCATTTTGAATGTTTTACTGGATGTCATATTCAGGAATAACAAACTTTCGAATTGCGATTTTTGGCAAATGAAGAGCTTTTGTGGAATGGTAAAAATTTGATTATGAAGCAGGCAAAACAATTTTCTGTGAATTCAAATAAATATTGGAAAACGCTAATTATTCGATTTAAATATTTTTCATGTCAGATTATTTAGGTACATGAACGTAGAACTAGAATCTTCAAATTTAAAGAATCTAATATGAAAATGTAAAATAACAGATGAAGATTAGAAAAATGGAAGATATGAACATTCAAAAACTGAAAAATTTGACTATTAATAAATGAGAAGTTTAAATATCTTTGTAACGCGAATTTCTAGAATAAATGACTATGGTGTTACGATTTTTTGGATGAAAAAAATGAAATTGAAACAAAATAAGAATTTTTATCGCATCAAAACATTTTTGAATAAATTTAATAAAAATAAATGAAGTGAAAATACATTTTTTTAAATAAATTAAAATTAAGTGAAACTTTCCCATAATATAAAATTGTGACATACACTATTTTATCGCTCAACCTTCCTGAATCAGAAAATGAAATGCATAGTTTAATTAAAGATATGGTTGATAATCGATGAATTTGATATCGTAATAGAGATTAATTTCCTTTTTTTCATATTTAAAATGCTCTATTTATCAATTTAAGATTTACTTTAAAATTACTAGTGAAGTTTAATGTAAGCATGTAATTAATAATTCATCGCTGTATTATTGTAAAGGAAATCGATTTATTTTTCCCCGGTTCACATATTAACATTAATATTTATACTTATGAGTTAAATTATTGCGTTATTGTAGTCAATTTCACAAATGCTTCCATCTACGTATTTATTTGTATACTCCACTGATCGCTGTGAATTGTAATTTGGAAATTGTTTCCTGTTAAAGAAAGTCATAAATAGAAAAACATTAATAAATTGAAAAACAAGCTGAAAATGTAATTTTTCATACTTTTTAACTAGGGAAATTTGACTTTGTAGACATGATAATCGAATTACTTTTTTCTAAATTTTCAAAGTAAAACAAATTGTTAAACTCACTTATTCAAAAAAACTGTAAACTAGGTATCAGTGATTTAGAAATCACGAATTTCGAATTAATGATAAAATTATGTTAATGATTAATTAAAAAAATCAAAATTGTGAGACTTCAAAAGTTGAATAACTTATGAATTGAAAGGTGAGAACAAAATTAAAAGGTCTTAAAAGCATAAAGAGAGTATACATTTTTGATAACTCCCCCCCCCCCTCCCAAAACTTAATTTTTTCTTAAGCCTTTGAAAATTGTTTTTAAATGTTTTCAACAATAAAGGTTTCGTTTTTTATAAACATTTTAGGCATTTTAAAAAACATTTATTCACAACATTATAAAACGTAAAATTTTCTCCAAGATTTATGAAAATTCTATAAAACAGGAAAATTGCAGAAACCCAAAACTTTACTTAATCAATTAATATTTTTCATGTTATTTTTTGGCACTTATCAACTTGATACATGAATATAAAGCTTGTATCCTTAAATTTGAAGAGTTTAGGGGCTGTCCACATATTACGTCATCAATTTTTTACTCATTTTCGACCCCCTCCCGCCCCATGTCATCAACCGTCATCATTCCGCAGACATATTTATAATAATATAATACATTTTAGTCTAATTTCTAGAAATGCAAGAAAAAAATTTCGGAAATCCATAAAGAGTTAGCAATGAAAAGAAAATTTCGCGTGTGTGCAAGTAAATAAAACTGACACAAAGCTTAACCTTATTGAAAATGACAGGCTGATATTGGTAGAACCGTTCTTTGTGCATGGCAATCGAAGTGATGAACCCCCACTTCCCCTATACACTTGTATTTTACTGTTCGTTTGAAGATTTTTTTCTCGAAATATTGTAATAATAACTCTAGTTAAAACCTTGAAGAAAAAAGGTAAACAACACAATTCATTCATCAAATGAACAGAATATTAATAGAATTTCGAGATAATTTTCTGAGAAGGTATATTGTAAAAAGGCTATAAAGCAGTCGAAAAAGACATGATGTTTTGTCAACAAATAAAAGCTTATAGTTTAAAGAGCTCATGAATAATATTGAGTAGCAATATTCATTTCATGTGAATTCAGCACCAGATTTAAAAAAAAATCAGAGCAACATTTAAAAAAACGCATGCTAAGGTTGAAAAATTTCTCAAACTTTATGAAAAAATTTTTTTTTTGATGTTACATCGTCATCTTCAGAACCTCCACAACCCCCTACGTCATTATCCGTCATCAAACTTAACACCCCCTTCCCTCCTAAGAGTGATGACGTAATATGTTGACAGCCCCATTATTATGTGAAAATTTTAAATTACAAATTGGAAACATGAAACATTTGAAATCAAAACTTTTTATATTATTTTTTAAAAACTTAGTTTTCAAGAAATCAAAAATTGCAAGTACACGGAGAATAAATGGCAGTACTAGCTCCGGTAATATCCGTACTCAGTCGAGATACGATGAACGCGTTCGTTAGGGTTAAAGTAACCTGACTCATTCCTAGCCGCTCGGGTTGGATATGTACGACCCGAGCGGTCCGTGTACGTTATCTTGCAAATTTTCAATAACACAGTCCGGCAAAAAAACACTTTTTGTAAAATGACGGGATGATTTGTTAAAAAATATGTAGCTTAAGTACACCTGAAAACATTTCTAAAAAGAATTTTTGAGTGGCACGTCCTGTTTTCCAATAATACATTTTTTCAAATATAAATAAAACTACAAGCATAAAATCTACAACGTTTGTGCGATTTCGGAGGGGAAAAACTCGTTTTGGGGGTTTTCGAATGCTCGGAATTCATTTTTGAAATAAATTTTGCAAAAAAAATCATACTACAATAATCTGAAAAAGCTGAGGTCTTTAATTTCGAGGTACTGACATTTCTCGGCAGATAGTGAAACCGAAACAGAAGACCTCCTTTCAGAAATCTATTGTGGGCCACGGAAAGAGACGATTCAAATGATCCCCTAAGGACCGAGGCTTTCCAAGAAATGTGAATACATTAAAATGAATGATCTCACTTTTATTACAGCTTATTTTAAATTATGAAAAAATGATTTTTTCTTGCAAAAATTATTCCACTAATGGATTTGTTGCAGTCGAAAAACCCTACGTGAAGTTTTATTTTACCGTAATCGGTCAATAATTGTAGATTTTAGGGTTATGGTTTTATTTAAACTAAAATAATTTATTGCTCGAAAACTGGACGTGTACATGCAAAATATTTTCCGGAACTGTTTTTAGGGCATGTAAAATGCAATATTTTCGCTGAAAAGAACTGGTCGTTTTTTCTTTGTCGGACTATGTAATTTTGGAAATTAATAAATTAAATTTAAAAAGTTTCAAAATTTATAAATGATAAAAATATTATCTTACATACTTTTCAATTACCAACATTTAATATTTCGAACATCATAATCAAATAAGTATTACATAAATTGTTCAAGTACAATTAAATTTAGAATTTTCAATTTTACTTACCCAAAATCAACAGTAATCGAAAACTAAGTGACTTTAAAATCACGAATTTTGGATTCATGGTTATAATACGCAAATGATAAATTACAAAAATTCAAAATGTAAATTCCCAAACTCTCGATTGAAGAACTTAAAAATTGAAAAAAGGAAAATTTTACACTTGAAATCATCTCAGAAAAGAATATAAACAATAATTAAACATAAAATAATAAAATATATGTGGCGTGTAACGAAGAAATCGACCTAGCAGCACCAAACGTTTCGGCAGATAATCCTACTCAAGGACATTAGAAAGTAAGCTGAAACATTTGGTGCTGCTAGGTCGATTTCTTCGTTCCACGCCAAATATATGTTTTTCTGATTAACCTCCTACCGTTGCAAATTTTTATTCAATATGTCTATCGATTCGGGTAACGTTGACTTTTTTTAACATTTGTGACGCGGTTTCTAGAAAGGGACCTAACGACCAAAACCTCGATTTTGAGATTTTTACATGGGTCAATGAAGTAAATAATTACACTGTGTGACCTCAAAAATTACAAAAAAACGAAACCTATCTGGAACGATTGGTAATCACCCCCTAAATATTTCCTTCAGACGTTTTTTCAAGATTAGCCCCTGTTTTTGTTGAATTAATTAAATAAATTTTTTTTTAAAAACATGCTCTAAATCAAGTCATATTGGTCCTTTTTCCTCGAACAAAAGACGATTTGTCTAATTACCCTGTTTACATTTCTGCGATAAAATATGTCGAAATCTGCACGCGAAAAATTTTGAAATCGCGCCCGATAAGTCTTTATTTTTCTATAGCTGGGGCTCCTTTTTAAAAGTCCGGAAAGTTGATCAACAGGGGGTACCGTGTGACTAATTCGGGTGTCGAAGCCATTGATGGAACGGGAGTAACGGGACTTTTAAAAAGGAACTCCAGCTATAGAAAAATAAAGACTCATCGAGCGCAATCCCAAAATGTTTCGCGTGCAGATTTCGACATATTTTGTCGCAGAAATGTAAACAGGGTAATCAGAGAATACAAATCGTCTTTTGTTCGAGAAAAAAGGACCAATATTACGTGATTTAGAGCATGTTTTTAAGGAAAAATTTATTTAATTAATTTAACGAAAACGGGGGCCAATCTTAAAAAAACGTTTGTAGAAAGTATTTAGGGGGTGATTACATAGACCTTATAGTGCATGGACTGCTAGTATACCGTAAGCTCAATACAAACAGCCCGGTTAGACATAGGAGTTGGCGGAATTGCGGGCTAATTTGACGGAACGAACCGACCGCACCCGAAGATGTCCGATCATCGTACGAATGTATACGATCGGGCTCCTTTAGGAATGCTCGGTTCATTCCGTACGATACGGATTAAAACGACAGCAGCCGAAGGGCTACGATTGGTTACCTTCGGATACGGTCGGTTGGTTCCATCGAATTAGCCCGCAACTCCGCCAGCTTTAAGTGCTCTTATGTCCAACCGGTAAATGGCGGACTACTAGCAGTCCATGTACTGTATGGTCTAAAGGTGATTACCAATCGTTCTAGACAGGTTTCGTTTTTTTGTAATTTTCAAAGTTGTTTTTGAGTACACAGTGTTATCTTTCATTTGCAGCCAGTCTCACGTTTCTACGATAAAAATTGAGCTCAGGATAAATTTTTTTCTGAATGTATATTCTAATAATATTTTCGGTAAAATCTGGCTAAAGCATCGCTCTCTCACTCTACTTCACTCTACTTGCTACTACATTATTAGGTGTCCGTAACTAACGGTCCCTCGGGGACTGGGCCCTTTGTATTTTTATTGTGTCGAATCATTAATTGACATCTTCTAGTTCACTCCTATTTCGTCCAAGAATAGAGTAGAAAATATAAAAGGAAGGGAGAAATACCCATCTTTTAACTGCTTTCGAGACCGAACCTTTAATAGCGTTTTTCTCGAAACGCTGTTTTGGTCGTTAGGTCCTTTTTTAGAAACCGCGTTACATTTTAAGAATTTTTCAAAAAATTTATCAACAACATATTAATAAGGTAAAATTTCTACAAAACTAATGAAAATTCTAAAAAAAAAGGTAAAATAGAATTGTTAGACAAGCGCAAAACTTAACGTAACCAATTTTAATATTTTTCATATTTTTAAAAATATTTTCTTAACTAGATACATGAGCTTTCTAAATTTAAAGAATAAAGAAAAAAGCAAATTTAAGTGCAGAATCGTAAAAATGAACAGTTGGAAATCCAAACATTTTCTTGACAAATTTTTTTTTAATTCGTTAATGTATGATCTTTTAAGCAAAAATAATGAATCAACATGCGTTAGGAGTAAAACTTCTCATGCTGCTTTCTTTATGGTTCAGATGTATAGATTTTTATTCCTCTTGCCTTTTTTAGTTCTAACAGATCCCTCAAATTTTCTGTGTTGAATTTTTCTCGTTTTTAAACTGTAAATCTGTTAAAAAGGTTGTAATGGTAACGGTTGTCATGGTAACGATTGTCATGGTAACGGTTGCTATGGTAACTGTTGCCATTGTTACGGTAACCATGGTGGCGGTGGCAAAAAGTTTTTTTATTTAACAGAGCGAGATTTTGTGACATTTTTGTGATGGTGTGACATTTTTTGACGTGTTGTGAGGTTGTGACACTTAGTGCGTCACATCATCCCGTGCTTTGACACACTGGATGATGTGCTTTTCTTATCCATGGGAAATGTCACTTAAACAATTAATGAAAGATTTCCCGTTTCCATTTCGTCCAAATGGAACACTTGGAATCGATTTTATGATAAAATTTAATACCATCATCGATCTTTCGAAAAACAGAATGCGAATTAACGACCAACAATAAAGAAAATAACATAAATCTACTTATACTATTTTATCTCAATTTGATTTCCTAAATTCAGTGATTAATTCACAGTCGTGTATGATTGCTAACACTTCGTAGTTCGCAATATTTGCTATATTAGCGGGAAATTGAGCACACGTCAGCAACAGGAGTAATTATAATAAACAATGTACTGAGGTGCATTCATTTAAGATTTTCAGGAGGGTTTTTCCAAAAATACTGTGCGTCCACCTTGAAACGAGACAACCTGAGGATCCTATCTGGAAAGGTATCACATTCAAAATTTCAGATTGTCTCGTTTCAAGGTGGACACACTGTATAATATTTTGGATACTTCGACTTTTAAATTTCGACATAATTGATAAACAATTGACCGACTCATATTAGTATGTAACTTTTCACCATAAGAAGATACATTTGTTGTGGGCGTAGAATGACAAAAAGGGCCTATGGAACAAACTCGTTTTGGCTTACTTTCTAATGCTTTCGAGTCATATACTGTGCCTAACAGGTTTTGGTCCTTAGGTCCCTTTTGTCGTACCACGCCACATACAGCATCATTAGAGTGCCATAAGAGTCAGCCATAAGAGTGCCAATATCTTTATCCTTTTAAATTTCGATCTCCAGTAACACAATAATATGAAAAGAAAAAGTTGTACATTGGAATAATAACAAAATATTATTTTCTTTTCAATAACCAGTGACAGAATAATCTCAAAACCTGAAATTTGTAGTTGTTCCTATAATAATGTATTGATTCATATTTATGTGTTCATTACTCTCTATTTCCTCTTTCTTTATTTATTTACTTAATTTTTCAAAATTTCATTCCTTTGAGATAACTCACTCACTGTTATTATAATATCGTTCTTCAAAAAGTATTTCAAAAAACTATTCCTTCTCCTTAGA
This sequence comes from Platygaster robiniae, assembly GCA_028476575.1. Classification (NCBI taxonomy): domain Eukaryota; kingdom Metazoa; phylum Arthropoda; class Insecta; order Hymenoptera; family Platygastridae; genus Platygaster; species Platygaster robiniae. Next base: position 19,050,994 of record CM052022.1, on the reverse strand, counting down.
AAATATCCTTTATCTTTTAATTTATATTTTTCAATCTGTCATTCGGATTTTGAAATGTACACAAAAATATAGACTTCGATACCGATTTTATATTGTTTTTATCGTCAAACTTCAGCTTAAAAAACATTTCTTCTCCCGAGTCCAGTCCATCATATTTAGGAAATACAGAGAAAATTTTTGAATTCCTTGCTATATATGTCTAGAAACATGGAAACTCAAAAAAAAAAGGCAATATATTTATATGTGTATCACTAATTTTATGCAACAAACCTTTTTTTTATTATTATGCACATTATAAATATACCACACTTTTTTTAATTTTATAAAAATTTTAACGAATCGAAAAGTTATTTTGAAAAATTTTTCTTCGTTTTACTACTTTAATTTTTGTATCTTATGCCTCTTTTTATTCTTTTAATTTTTATTGACCTTTTATAGAATCATCCGTTAACATCGACATTTAAACTGGGAATCCATGTCCCACGAAGATTTTTTAAAGGCTATTGAAGATGCTGGCTTGTTCTCATCAATACTGCCATCAACTTCCAAAAATGTGTTGAACAAAAATGAAAAAACAAAAAAACAAAATATACTGAAATTCAAAAAAGGAGAAAAGAGCAAGTCAAGAAATGAAAACAATCCCAGAAATAAGTAATTACTGTTTGAAATAGGTTTTTTTTTTCATACTTATATATCGAATTCGAAATTAATTTTTCCAGATAACAAATTTTGATGTTCCGAGAAGAAAAGTATAAAATTTTGAGAATAATCTTCATTGTTATAAAATATCTTGTTATTTTTTACCTTAATAAAATTACATTACTTTTGTAATATCTGTTTGTGTTTTATTTATCGTAATGACAACGAGTGAGTTAACCATCTTTTTATATTTTTCAAGATAGGATCAAAAATACTTATCGAAACTAGGCTGTGAAAATCACACTTTTTTTTTACTATTATTAATTTGTTAGCTGTTTTCTCTGCAAAAACAAAAAATTTTTGAATAAACTTTTTTCCCCAAACATGATTTATTTGGGCTGCTTTTGTACAATTTTTACTTTGTAGTCAACGATTTTTAAAATAGCGTAATTGTCCTTTTCTTCAACCTTTGTGAAAAATGACAGTTACAGCAACCGAAATAAATCATATGCTCCAAAAAAAAAATTTTGTACAATATGTGTAAATACGAAATTTATTAACCAAGAAACAAAAAAAATATTACACACGTACTCCAGTTACGAACTCCAAAGTTGCGAGACTCCAGAGTTACGAGTGCTCTATACTCCACAGTCACGAGCAGAATGTTCTTCCCCTAACCCCCACTCCTTGGGCTCGACCGACGGCGCGCGAATCAAAGATGAGCTCGACAGACGGCGCACGAGTCAAAGTTGCCGTGCGTACTAGAAGTAGGTCTTCTCTCTCGCGCTCGCGCTCGTGACTTTGGAGTTAATTAATTTTTAGCTTCTCGTAACTCTGGAGTACGTATGTATATAAAAATGTTTGCGGTTCTACAGTATTATTCATAAATGCCTTTTACTTTTTCGAATGTTTACTCATGGGTGAACGTTCGAAATAGTTATGGCATTCATGAAACATACTAAACTTATGTAATTCTTTCATTTATTGGTTCCAATGAATCATTTAACTATTGTTATCAGTTGTTATCATTGTCAAACATACTATCGAATATAAGCTAATTTTTTTATCTATTCCTTTTTTATTGTCTGAATTTCCTAACGAAATGTATCGAAAAAAAAAAAAAAAAAAAAAAATGGAACCTATTTTCGAATTTTTGAGTTTCTATAGAAACATATATTGACGAAGCTGTTAAAAGCTGTCGATGACTCGAAGCGACTCGAACGCGCACGAAAGAAAACAATTTTTTCATTCAGATTGAAGACTGGAATATTGGAGACGAATAATTCTAAAAAAGCCTACAAAAAAAAAAAAAAAAAAAAAAAAACTATTTTATTGGTACTATTGAGAAGGGCTGGAAGTCATGGATGATTTTTATATCGATACCTTGACAACCGAAGACGAACGGATTATAAAAGACAGTGATTGGTTACAGGACTCTTATATTGAAATTTTTAATTATATTCTCAAAACTCATTCGCAATACACACCTCGACCAGTCTATCAATGGCAACAACCTGAGCAAATTTTACAGATAAATCCTTTAGAAAAACATATGCAAATTTTGTACAGCGCCCAATCTGAAGGGAGTTCACATTGGTCATGCTCATTTTATGATACTCAACAAATATTTATTTTTGATTATATTTACGATCAAATGTAACCTTATCATGGTGTTTATTTAAATGCCTTGTTTCCAAATTACGATTTCAAAACTAAAAGCGTGATTTTTCCTCAACTTGAAAAACAATCGAATGGTTCAGATTGCGGTGTGTTTGCTATTGCATTCGCTGTTGCACTTTTTTTCAACAAAAATTTAGAGAATATTGAATTTATTGAAAATCAAATGAGACAACATCTTATTCACATTTTGCGAAATAAAGTATTGATCCCTTTTCCTGAAAAAAGACATTGTCCGACACAAAGTTCAATTAACTGTCAAACCATCATTAATCAATCAAAAATTTCAGATTTCAATCTTGTTCAATCATATGCTTCGGCATTGAAATGATCAAACGTAAAAAAATATGAAAAATGACTTTACGCCTAAGTTTGTTAATGAATCTTTAGATTTTGAAAACAATCAAGTCTCAAAATTTAGAGAAAGTTTGAATTCACAAAATGAAAATTCGAAAATGATTCAACCTAATAAATATCAAAACTTTGAGAAAAGTTTTTTGAATATTAAAAATTTAATGAAACATTTGAAAAACATCAGCACATGTCATCAACTCGACCAATCTAATCCAAAATTACTGAAAAATGAAAAAACTTTACAGGAACTTCACTCTTTTACTGAATCAACAAAAAAAAAGTCATCTTTGACTCATCATCCCTCATTAATGGAAAAACCAAAAAATATCAATTCTCACTTCCTTAAAACCAAATCCGTTATTTCTCACCCGCAAAACTTTTATAATGGGCAAAAAGAAAATTTAAGTGTGCCTATTGACCATATTTTCCAAACGAATTATACAAGTCAGTCTGAAGAAATTCCAAATTCAATACAAAACATAGATCTAATTAGTCAAACTACAAATAAAGAGTAAGAAGTTCAAAATCTAGAATCTCTGAACACAGAGAAACAAAGAAAGTCACTTTTTTTCCAAATAATTCCACAAAAAAATATGGAAATTCGAATAAAAAATTGAAAAATAATACAATGAAAAAAACTCGATTTCCACGTTACGGACATACGATTGATTCAAGTGAAAAAATTGCTGATGACACTTTCAGTTCTGATTGCAACCTAAAATATGGTACGGATCATAAAATCCGTGAAAAAAATTGCTTGCGTCAACGTGAGTATTATGAAATTAATAAAGAAAAAATTCGTCAGAGAAGGAAACTCAATTACCATCTCAAAAAAACTAAAAAACTTGATACTGACCAAGAAGGCTAGATACTAAGGAGATATAACTCCCAGCAGGGGGTCGGTCCGAAATCCGTATCCCGATTTCCAGGAATCAAGCGGTGACACGAGTGCGCGTCTCGCTGCTTTGCCGCGATTCCAGATTCCCAGCCAACGCCAACATCGAGATCAAAACCACGTGACAAGTGGCACATGCGCAGTACAGCGTTTTGCCTCGCATCGAGGATACGGTTTTCGGCCCTCTCGATTCTTTTGTTTAGCCCGCGAGTTATATCTCCTTAGTTTCTAGCCTTCTTGATACTGACACAAATCTTGATAGGAGTCGCTCACGACAACGAAATTATTATAAAATAACAATCGAGAAAAAATTCAGAATCAAAGAAAACAAAATTATTGAAGTAAAAAATATGAAAATCATGATAATGAAGTTAATAGCTTGCAAGAAATCGAAAATAATATTAAGAATAGCTAGGGTTACCATGTCCTCTTTTTTCTTCTTCTTCTTACTTGAAGAAAGGCATAAGTTTGTCTTTTTTTTTCCTCTTAAATACGTCACGATTTGGTAACCCTAAGAATAGCCAATCAATCCCTATAAAGAGCAAATAAAATAACTTTCAAGATAATAAAAGTAAAAGATCATAAACGCCCGAAAATTATCCAGATTATTAACAATGTCATCCAATAATACAGCATGTTAATGCTAAAGGACATTTGGAGAAATGTGACCATAGTAAAAATCATCTTTAGAATAAAGAATTCCGCAATGATAAAAAACGTGGAAAATGTCAAAAAAATACAGAATTTGACAGACCACACATCAACATCTCAAGCGATTTGTGTAGCACTAATTTCACTATCAAAAAATATAGCTCTATCGGTTATAGTCTTAGCAATAATACTCTACTTAAAAATAAAAATACTCTCTTATTAAAAAAATATCTCATAAACTTCATAAAAAACTTGCATTGTCTGAGAGAATTTTCGAAGCAAATAATTTAATTAACTTAAGTCTTAATATGTGCCATACATGTTAGGGGCTGTCCACATATTACGTCATCACTCTTAGGAGAGGAGGGGGTGTTAAGTTTGATGACGGATAATGACGCAGGGGGTTGTGGGGGTTCTAAAGATGATGACGTAATCATCAAAAAGAATTTTTTTTCATAAAGTTTGAGAAATTTTTCAACCTTAACACGCATTTTGTAAATGTCGCTCTGATTTCTTTTAAATCTGGCGCTGAATGCACATGAAATGAATATTGCTAATCAATATTATTCATGAGCTGTTTAAACTATAAGCTTTTATTTGTTGACAAAACATCATGTCTTTTTCGACTGCTTTACAGCCTTTTTACAATATACTTTCTCAGAAAATTATCTTGAAATTCTATTAATATTCTGTTCGTTTGATGAATGAATTGTGTTGTTTACTTTTTTTATTCAAGGTTTTAACTAGAGTTATTATTACAATATTTCGAGAAAAAAATCTTCAAACGAACAGTAAAATACATGTGTATAGGGGAAGTGGGGGTTCATCACCTCGACTGCCATACCTAAAGAATGGTTCTACCAATATTAGCCTGTCATTTTCAATAAGGTTCAGCTTTATGTCAGTTTTATTTACTTGTACACACGCGAAATTTTCTTTTCGATGCTAACTTTTTATCGATTTCCGAAATTTTTTTCTTGCATTTCTAGAAATTAGGCTAAAATGCATAAAATTAGTCTTATTTAAAAGTATTATATAAATATAAATACATATAAAATTATTTTATGTGATGAAGTCAACACAAGGGGGGGGGGGGTCTGCGGAATGATGACGGTTGATGACATGGGGAGGGAGGGGGTCGAAAACGGGTAAAAAATTGATGACGTAATATGTGGACAGCCCTTTATTCAGTTAAAGAAATAAATTTAATCTTTGAGAGAAAATTCTATCGTGAATATTTCAAAATTGGAAAATGCTAGTAAAAACAAAATTTTGTCTATCGAGGGTAAATTTCATATTATTTTTGGAGCCTCTAAACAACAAAAACAAACAACTTAAACAAACTAAAAGGTACTGAACCTTATTTTATGCAACCGCTTACATCTTTCGAAAATTCGATAAACCGTTATGTCTAGATCATAATTGTGTTGTTCAAAATTTATTTACTTATTCAAGTGATGGTAAAAAATCATGGAAACGTGATATTTTTGTCTGTCGACCGATTGATGAAAATTTGGTTCATTGATACTTAGAGTTACTCAAATATTGTTCTCTTATCAATGTGAAGAGTATAAAAAGATGCGTACATTGCATTTTTTATTGTTCCAAAAGTTCTAAACACGCTAAGCTTGGTCACTCACAGTCATGTTACATAGATTATCAATCCTGTAATTCATTGATAATTGCAGTTCATATGCTTTCTTGTCATTTCCCATCTGTAAGAAATTTGAGGGCAAACTTGTATGATGTTCAAAAATTATCACGAAATTTGCTACATCTTGATAGTGCTTTCTATAATGCAGATATTATTTACTTAAAAAATCTTAAAACCCGTGTTTGTGATATCAACTATACAGAGAATAATTTGAATGCTATAATTATGGATGAATCTCAAATATACCTCCAACATAAAAAAGAATATATAGAAAATCAAAAGACGTGTCTAGATGTCCCACTTTTTTCGTGCATGTCATGTCATGAATTGTGTTGTAAGAAAAACTTAATTGATATCGAGAAATTTAGAAAGCCTATAAAAACTTCTAGCTGGATACAATTGACAGATTACATACTTGAAAAACACGATGAAATGAAGTATGTAATTTTTGTTTAAAAAAATTAAGAGAAAATACTATTTCCCTAACTTGTATTTTGAATAATCTATATGTTGATCAAACACCAGACATTTTGAATAATCTGAACGATTTTGAAAAAATGCTCATACAATTAGCTAAATTATTTCAAGTAGTAACTAAAATGGGAACAGTGTCAAACAGAAAAGTTCCACGGAAAGAAATGCTGAGGAAAGTTAAAGGGTGAACTTTTCATTTACCTTTACCACTCGAACAAACATTGAAAACAATAATTAACGACAATGATGAATTTGATGTGGCCCGTGAACTATTTGTGATAGTACGTAGAATTCCAACAAAAAAAAAAAAAAAAAAAAATGCATCTGGGAGGACATTGTCAATGTGAATAAAGTTTTGCTGTGTCTTCAAGCATTAAAATCTATAAATCCACTTTATTCAAAAGTTAAAATCCCCGTTTCAAGTCAACATTTGTCAAACACAATCAATGATTATCTCTCCAAAATTGGATTTGACGATAATCCACTAATAGATAAAGATGAATTTTACAATAAAGATATGGAAGATATGGAAAAACAGCAAAAAGATAGTGACTTTAGATAGTGACATTATAAACAACTATTAACATTGAAATCTTACAGTAAATATATTTTTCTGAAAACTGCTCTACCTTAAAATTTTTATGAAATTTTTTTATCAATAATAAGGGTAAAGATAGTAGAGATACTTTGTTAAACATTTAATGCATTTTTAGAAACATTTATCCACAACAGAAAAATATATTAAAATTTCTCGAAGATTTACAAAAATACTCAAAAATCAGGAAAAAACTAACAACCACACAAACTTAAACCTGTACTGTAAAATGGCACGAAAGCAAAATCTTCAAACTTACTGCACACCAAACGCTTTCTGGGGGAAAGCCTCAGGAAAATCCAAAGAACGAACTCGCTCGGCATCCATGGTCATATACCTCAGCCACTCGTTCGCCTCATCGTCAGCCAAAGATAGCTCCCTCAATTTATCGCTATCATTACTCAAATTCCACCCCGCGCAACTGCCCTGACTCTCGATTTGACTAGAATTTGTACCCGATGAATTATTTCGATTTTTTAACTGAAGGGCAGAAGCATTAGATCGCTCATCACAACCATGACCCACGGAATCATTTTCTTCCCAACTGACACTTTCACTGCCCAAGTAAGCGCTGTCATTGGAATGATCGCAAACGTCCAAAACCGAAGACTCCTTCAAAGAAGGCTTGGCCTCTGCTTCGGGTCTGTTTTTCTGAGAAATTTCGTTTCTCAATCTTTCGCTCCAAAACAAGGAACTGTTTTTGTAAATGTCGTTGAGCAATTCTTTGCAGTCTTTTCGACAAACCGTGTGTTTAGGTGGAGGTGGAACTCCACCCAAGTTTCTTTTCAGTCTTTCAAGCAGACACTTGTCAGACTTGATGCTCGCTTGTTCTTGGGATAAAATCACAGGGGTTTTTTTCTGTTCCACAGAAGCTTCTAGGGAACGAGATTTTCGCGGTATAACCTCGTCTTCAGAGTCGCTGTTGAACAGTTCGGGGCTCAAGGGATAGATGATTTTTTTTGAAATGCTGTCGATGAACGTTTGGGAACAGTTCAGTTGGTCCCGAAGAGAATCGTCCATATTGGATGCTCGGCATTGCTCCATTTTGGGATCCTAGTGCAATAGGTCGTCTCTGAAAAAGACAAAATTTTTTAAGTTAAATTTTATGTTCGTAGTAAGCCTAGACTTTAAATTGAGAAAAAAAGTATGGAAATAGTCCCCATATATTCATAAAAAGTATGACTAACCAAGGAATCTGGAATCAGCTTATATTCATGATGAAAATTTAAATGAATTGAAAATTTGAATTCTCATCATGATGAAAATTATTCAGCATTCATACAACTTGAAGGATTTTCTGATATATTAATACATTTTTCCATAGCTTACTAGGGTACGATTCTATAAGAATCAAAATTTTTGAAGTTTTAAAATATGTTTACACATTTTTGAGGAAATTATATTTACAAAGATAGTAAGTATTTCATAAATTTCTGGAATTTTTATAGATTGGTATAATTTCTATGTATCTGTTTAAAGATTCCTACAATTTGCTGTTATAGTATAGAAAATTTCAACTATTTTGATTGATTAATTTTACAGAAAAAAACATCCTTTCTGAACATTTTTGGTATTTATTTTTTTACCATTTTATTAAAAATACGATTTCAAAAATTTCTTGATATTTATATAGATTTCTATTTGTATGTGACGTGGCAGGAGAAAAGGGACACATCGCTCCAAACAAGAATTTTACAGGGCGAGCGATAGAAGTCAATCAACTCTGTAGTGAAAGGTGACTCCCAAAAGTCTGCCCCCCTTTTTTTGATAGGAAATAATGTCCGTAAAATTTTTCTAATTTTTGTGTTGGATAGAGCAACTCAAATCTATCAAATCTATCAAAAGATACAAAAAACCGGTTTTCGATTTTTGGAGCGATGTGTCCCTTTTTTCCTGGCAAGTCACGTATGCACTTTTTTTTTAAATTATGTTTTAGGATTGAAAGTTGTCTAAATTTTTCATAAAATCATATCTACAGTTTGTTAAGTAATAGCGTGTTCAGCATAGCTTGCAATTGGTGAGTGATATCGACCTCAAATTTTTTTGATCATTAGAGGGAACCTCTGTCTTTGGCGCTTTGAAAAAAAATTTCAGTCGAAGTCAATCTTCCATCGGGAAAACACTAAAATCGTGATGAGTGCCATTTACGCAAAGTTCTTCGAGGTCGTGTTTCTTTGCACACACCTCTCTAAAGGACCAAAAATGAATTATGTAGTGGCGGCTAAATACATTAAAAAGTTGGTATCGTTTGTCGAGAAGTGGGTTCAACGATTTAAAGAGTCAAAAACCGTCGATGACCTTCCAAATCGTGGTTCGGTAGGAAAAGTGACCAAAAAGAACGAAAAGCGAATCGTGACTTTGTTTTCGCGCAATCCTGGCTTCAGTGTGTCCAGATTGAATGCGCTCACTTTCAATACACTCAAACCGGTCTCATGCATGTGAGAGGAACATGGTATGACGTCACGTTCTCTCTTTTCACACGCATACGACCGTTCGAGTGTATTGGAAGTGAGCGCATTCAATCTGGACACGCTGCCTGGCTTGTCCTTACGTCAAGGACAAGCGAAATTGAAGCAAAAAGGTCTCAAGTTATCACACGTCGCCATTTGGGAACATCTGTGCGCAAACAATAATGTAAAATGGCGGAGTACCGTTAAAAAACCACTCTTGTCTGAAAATCACGTGGCCAAACGGCTCGCTTGGGCTCAGGAAAACATTGATCGCGATTGGCTTAATGTAACACAGTTCGACAAAATTTGACTTTTGAAATATTACTGGCGAAATTTTTGGAAAAACTAATTCCCTAGGTCATTAATAAACCATTTCCAAAAAGGTTTTTGTTCGCTGACATCGTTTTTTAATGTTAATAACAAAAATAGGAAAAAAATTTAAAATCTGATGTATATGTCCGATTTGAAAAAAAAAAAAACAAAAAAACTATTTTCTTGCTCTCAATGCGAAGAATCCATTTCCCCACTTTTTTTCGCGAAAAAATGATTATTTCAATAAGTTGATATTGCTGAGATAAAAGCCGTTTTATTTTTCGGAAAAAAGCCTGTTTACTATTCCGGCATTTCTCTCTTCTCTACACTGATTTGGATGCCGATATCTATTATTTGGGCGAGTGAATGGTCGAATTAGACACAGATCCTCAGAGACTCATTCAAAAAGCATCAGTCCAGCTTCAAGCAGGTTTTAGAAGAGAGAAATTCCGGAATAGTAAACAGACCTTTTTCCGAAAAATAAAACGGCCTTTATCTCAGCAATATCAACTTGCTGAAATAATCATTTTTTCGCGAAAAAAAGGGAGAAATGGATTCTTCTCATCGAGAGCAAGAAAACAGTTTTTTTTTTCTCTTCAAATCGGACATATACATCCGATTTTACATTTTTTTTCTATTTTTGTTAATAACAATAAAAAACGATGTCAGCGAACAAAAACCTTTTTGGAAATCGTTTATTGATGACCTAGGGAATCAGTTTTTCCAAAAATTCCGCCAGTAATTTTTGTGTGTTGAACTGTGTAATTTTTTCTGACGAAGCTTCTGTTTAGGGTTTCGCAACCATACCACGTGCTTGGTGTTCCCCATCAAATCAGTTCGTCCAGCGAACTGTCAAACATCCAATCAAGGTTCATCTTTGGGGCTGCTTCTTAAAGAGGGGTTTTGGCGTTTTGCATGTGTTCACCGAGAACCTCAATGCTCTCAAGATGGTTGAAATCTATAAGAAAGCTCTATTACCGACCGCGGAACAACATTTTATCACAAAAAACGAGACCTGGATCTTGCAAGAAGATAATGATCCCAAACACCGGAGCCGGCTCTGTACTAAATGGAAACGAGAAAAATGCATTGTGACACTTGATTGGCCTTCGCAATCGCCTGACGCAAATCCTATCGAAAACATCTGGGCCTACATCAAGCAGAAGCTCCGTGGAAAACGTGTTTACACTTTGAAGCAGCTCTCTCGACAAATTCAACTAATTTGGAAGGCGCTTCCCCTCGAATACGCCGAAAATTTAGTGGAAAGTATGCCTCGGAGATGCCAAGCAATAATTGATGCTGGTGGTGATTGGACTCACTATTAAAATCAAAACGCGTTACCTCCGAACGTATTTAATGTATGTAAAAGTCAAAAACTTTTGTCGAATAAACTATTTAAAAATTATGCTGGACACGCTCTTACTTAATAGACTGTACACAGTTTTCGACTATTAAAATACTTCGAGTCTTTCCCACATTTTTTAGTAGGTATTTAAGAAACTTCGAACGACTTTTTAGTATTTTTAGATTTCTAGTATGTTTGTAGATTGCTATACAGATTTCTGGAAAATTGCATCTTTATATATTTTTATTTTTTATAAATTAAATACAATAAAACTAATACATTATATTATACATTTACGTTCAATTTAATTCAATTTATTCTGGTATATATTGATTTATTGACTGAATCGACAAAATACACATAAGTTTCTAGAATTTACTCGAAATTGTGGAATTCATCGATACTCATGAAATTACTTTCAATTCGCGAAATTTTCTTAAACTTAACTTGAACTTGTAAAATAGGCTTTAAACTGTTAAATTTATCTCAATTCGCAAAATTTTTTTACTTTTTCTTGTTGAATTCGCTTCAATTTTTCAAGAATACCTTATTTCGTAAAATTCACCTAAATTCGTAAGATTTACTTAAATTTGCAAAATTATTTCCAATTTGTAAAACGTATCTAAAACAGTGAGATTCATTCAAAAACTGCAAAATTTATCAAAAAGTCATATTTTACAACACTAAACATAAACGTAATAATCAGTTGTTGCCGCACAAGTTGTTTAGGATTAGACGGCTGAATTCGAAAAAAAAGGAATCACGGATTTCTCCTCCAGGCCCAAGACCGCATAAACGTGACGAAGCGAACGAAGGGAGAATGCAGAAGAATGGAAGACAAAGAGCCTCGAGATAACAGGAAAAAAGTGGGGGATCGCTCCCCTCGCTTATTTGATACGATCTTGCTGTCCGTATTTCTTAGTACAGCTCAGCACAGCTTGCGCGGTCGCCTTTTTTTACCACCGTTCTCTGGAAATTTTTTTTCAGATCGCTTTTGCTTTCAGCGTGTCAATTGTTCAATTATTTATTATTTAAGAAACCAAAATTTTTTTCATTTTTTCATAAAAACTCGACGAAAAAAAGAAAGATGCAATAAAAAACAAGATGAACATTTTTTCAAGTCATCTTTGAGTATGTAATAACTTTGACCATCATAATAATTCTGACCGGTAAGGTAAACTAACGGTCAAAATTAACCAAAACTTTCTTGTCGTAAATTATGGTCATGACCAGTAACTTTACTGGTAAATATACCGCCTCACATCCCTGGTTCAAACACCCCCCGAAATTTTTGACACTCTCTATAACTCATTATAATAAACATACAAGAAATTGATACATTGTACATGAATATTTGGAACTCCACCCCCCAAAAAAACAAAATATATTCCTGGATCCCCCTGGGTGCGATGAGTATTAAAATAAAATATTTGTACAATAATTTATGCACAAATATTTTCTGCAACGACATTTGTGGCGTGGAACGAAGAAATCGACCTAGCAGCACCAAACATTTCGGCAGATAATCCTACTCAAGGACATTAGAAAGTAAGCCGAAACATTTGGTGCTGCTAGGTCGATTTCTTCGTTCCACGTCACATTTTATGAAATGTTTTCAGCTGCAATTAGTTTTTGGTTTTAAAAGTATACTCTACTTTATGTTGTATAAAAATATCAAGACTTTCACATATATTTAGTAAGAGGAACTAACATAATAAATGATTTTTTCATTATTAACAATTTAAATTTAATAAATTTTGGCCAGCTCTCTGATAATTCAATTTCATCTTCTGAAAAGGACGGATTTGCATAGGAAAAAAAAAAACTTTTTATTTTGGCAGGGTGACCAGGCGTCCCAGAAACCCAGGACATGTCCCGGATTTCGACAGTTTTGCCAGATGTCCCGAATTTTGCCAAATCTGAGAACTAAAAGATAAAAAATTTTTTTTGTTTTTACTTTTTTTTTTAATTTACTTGTGCAGCGTAAAGCGTTCCCAACAGTTCATCCAGTGTCTGTAGACTCCCATTGCCTGCAATGACCATCGCATTCGAGCCCCTTCCAACTGCCTTCCCACAATCAGAAAGAGAACGCAATACACTTTAACTAAAGGATGGAAGACAAGTAGACAGTTCCAGTTCCTTTCACCCACGTGCACCCGCGCTTGCCGCAGCGTGCGGGTTAGTGCGAGTATATGGTAGAGGAAAAAGAGGCAGGATATTTAGCTATATCAGCGCCTCTACAGTTGTGGGATGAACTATAAATGCGATGGCTAGAAAGATTCCGAGTCTACAGACACTGTGGCGGCGCGTTCCCATGAATATGAGAGAGAAAGTAGACTAGAAAGAGAAGGAGAGTCTACTGGCTCGAACTGGGTCCTGCGAAACACTACGACAGCAGCGCGCTCTACCGCAAGGAGAAGAAAACAAGAATTAGTACCATGGGAGAATGGTCAGTGATCCTCGGTGGTGCTGTGTGTAGAAAAAACAATCAAAATCGCCTTTTCTCAACCTCGTGTTCGCGAATCCGATTTTTCATAATTTTTACGCGTGAAATTAACTAACTATGCAAAGATTGTGTATAGAGGAGCTAGAGAGATTATCGTAAATAAATCGTGTGTGTTGTGTATTTCGGACTTTTTTATCCACGTGAGCAAACCTAACCTCACTCTCATCTAGTAAAATACCCATCCTTGGATCAGATATGCTACAACATTGAGTTCATCCTTGTTTCTTTTCTTGCCTTTTCTATCGCTCAACAAAACATATGTCTGTCCGTCCTTGTCAATTGTCACAAACTACTTTGTTCTGAACGCTTGGGAACGCTGGACTTGTGTTCTTGTGTGCGTATTTGAGCCGATGGTGCAGTTGGCAGTGTTCATATACGTTCTATATATGCGTTTATTATGTGTGTTAGTCCGCTGATTCCTAAATTGCCGGCTCAGAAAAATACTTTAGGTCGGATTAAAAATTAAAAAACTTAATCTGTGTGTATACAAATTCAAAAAAAGTTTTTTCACTATACTTTTAAATATTAAGTTGCATGAGAAATAAACGATGAAAAAATTTTTAATAAAATAATGTGTATTTGAAATCATTATTTACCCTTGTTTGAAAATAAATTGACACAATACATACATAGCATACCTACAAATCAGAACATGTAGATACACAATTCACAAAATAACACAGGCGAGTAACTGGAGGGGGGGGGGGGAGGGGAGACGACTCAAACGTCCCGAGTATGTGTCCAGATGATCTGGTCACGCTATATTTTGGCCACTTTTCGCTAAAGCCGCTAGTTTAAAGTTTTCCCAAAAATGTTAGTACACTGAAAACTCACTTATTTTCGGATGCCAGAAAGTAAACAAACTCACTTATTTTCGGATTAGGTTGGGTTGAGGGGAGAGCGCTTGAACCCCCTTTCTACTACTTCGAGATCGATCTGGATCGCGATACACTCGATTTCCCCACCTTTGAAGTTCCCTTCTTTACATCGCTCTACACTTTACGAATCATTCGCTCTCTACTTTACGATTGGGAACAGTTACTATTGGTTGCATGTCACTCGCGCGATATGAGTAGCCAATCAGAATGTTCCGTTTTTGTTCGTAAAGTAAGGAGCGCTTTCAGTCCCGAGAGTCGTAACGTTGGGGAAGTCTAGTGTAAATATTGATACTATTGATGGTATCAATTCGTACCGGGGCACGAAAAAATACATGTACGTACATTGTGTTTTGATAAAATTGTCATACGTGTATTGAAAAAAATGCAGTTTTTGATATCGCTATCATCGTTATACATTTATTCAATCATTTTATATTCATTTTTGAAACAAAATATTTTTATATCTACTAAAAAAGATACGAATGTGCTAAATTATACAGATATTTATTAATGTATTTTCATTGTTATTTATTCATGTCTTCAAAAGTATTGCTAATTGAATGAAAATAATGACGTCGAGTTATTATTATTTTTATTTTTACATTAAAACCATCATTATAATTTCCAGATAGCTTTTTGGTTAATCAAGCAAAAGCTTCGAAAACTAAATATGTATCCATTGATGTTGAATTTAAATTCATGCCGTTCCCGCGCGAAAATGGGAATCGTGCAGTGTGAGAGAGTAGGGGTGGAGGGGCAGCGCCAAACCCGAAAATAACTGAGAAAGGCATCCGAATATAAGTGGAGCCGAAAATTAATGAGTTTCCAGTGTAAACTGTAAATGGAATACGATATTATTATTTCTGTTCCTTGTATTGGTGTGAAAATTGGGATTCTTTTTATAATCAAATACATTATATAAAGTTGCATATTCTTTCCATGGTTTTCTGATGCACTGATAATTAGTCTGGTGTCCAATTTACATAATAAACTTGTTCAGCTAGATATTTCTACAATCAATCGATCAAAATTACGTAAGTTACAAGATACCTGAAAACTTCAAAAACATATGCATCTTGAAAAAACTTAAATTTTGCAAGGAATTGTTAGCAAAAAGTTTAGACAAACTAATTTAACAAATCTGACAAAAGATTCATTACAAACGTACCTGGAAACTATGGAAAACGTATGCATGTAGAAAAAGTTCAGTTTTGCAAATAATTGTTAAAAAAATGTTTAGACAAATCAATTTTTGTCATATTCAAGTTTTTTTAATTAACTACCAGCTGAATGCCACAATGCGCATGCCCAGAAAGGGTTAGTGGCTTAGCCGTACCCTGCAATTTCGTGCATTACAGCGCATTATATGCTATGGCTTCATATGATTTCAGATGATTTCACGCGTTAGATTTCGTTCGGAGCGCGTTAAGCCAATGATTTTATTTTCGCTCGTAGAATTCACGCGATTTCATCACCTTTTTGTATACTTTGCGACTTCATGCCTTAGTTGACGATTACACGCTTAAGTGTTCACTGTTTCATCGTATCGTACGATTTCAATCAGAATACACGCGGATTACAAACATTAAAAAACCGTTGACTTCGGAGTGAAATGCCCCTCGCTTAAAAATGTAATTAAGTTTCATGTTATATTTTTAAGATATATTATTCTTACGATTTGTTTGTGCAGAATGAGAAAAAAAAACATTTTTTGCAAGATTCAAATGCGTATCAGTCGTTTCGTTCGCTGATTACGATTCTGGCTCCAATTCAGCGAGTTATTATTTTTTTTTTTACTTTTTAATAGACGAATATTGGTGGGATCAAAGTTTTTAAAAGATGCATATGAATACCATTTTTTTTAGGTTACTAAACATGAATCTGATGCCAGATTCCCAGAATCGATTTATTTCAACTGAATTTTGAATCAAATTATGAATAAAAATTAGATTGTTTGTAATATTCAAATATTTTCCATTGTTTATTGGTCTGCTAATTACGAATCTGGCAATAGTTTTCAAAAATAATTTAGTTAATAAACTGAATTGACTGCAGGTTCGCGCGAAATCGAAGTTCCTGCAAGATGCAAATACTTGAATGATTTTCCAGGTCAACAGGCTATAATGTATTATAAATATTGATATATTGTTACCATATTCTCTAAAAACATGTAAAGTTCATTATTCGCGAGGTAAATTGCAAACTATTGAATATGTGTTCCAATAATAATTAAAATTTTTGCCAAGCAATTCAGAAAAACAGAAAACAAACAAAAAGTAGGAAAATAATTTTATTATTTTTAATATTTGTGAATCATTGTTTATTTAATTTTTTTTAAGTAAAAGTAAAAGTGTATTCAGTTTCATGAATCAAACAACTGAAACATAAGAAAAAAATTATTACATGCCGAGTGGGTATTAAATTAGTATTTTACCGAATTTATCATATTTCAAATTATTTATTTACTTAATTTTTCGTGACTTGAATGTTTTTCTGGCTCTAATTTTTTAAGTACTTAAGCTGAATTCAACTCGGTATTTTTAAGTCCTTTAACTGCTTCTTTAATTTTGCATAGATTTTTGAGATAATCTTATCTACCCAGATTTTTAGAATTTTTCACGATTTTTGTATTTTTCAGTATGTATAAAATGTTGCAGGATGTTCTAGTATTTTTATAAATTTGTACTATTTTTCTGTTCATCAATATATACACATTTCAAGAATTTTATGCTCCAGAATTAAAAGTTCATAAAATCATTTGTATTTCATAGGATTTTTCAGCAAATTGTGTCTTATAAAAAGATTTTTATTCACTTTCATTTTTTTAGTTCGTGAATAATTGTTAGGTACGTATTTTTATTAAACTATTATATACTTTTCAGGATGATTTTTTTTTTACATATATTCATTATATTCCATAAGATTTTCTTGTAGGATCTATGGATCTTATAGATCTTGCCATAGATTATGAGATCTAAAGATTTTAAGTACTGTATATGTATATTTCCATGCGACAAGTAACGCGTTACTTTCAAACCCTGATTCGGATAATCAATGCAAGAGGTGAGAAAAATGAGACCGGCTGCAATGTTCTAGATCTTCTAAATCGCCCTCCCCCACATTCCTCATGAGGCCCATGGGGCCCGTTATCTCCCTTATTCTCGGTTCTTCGCATTTGCCCTATTTCCCTGACTTCTCTTCCCTCTCTTCGCTCTTTTCACATTTTTGAATGAACGACTTAGCCTGCTACCGAACAGCGCCATCTATTGGCATTAGTTCCATGAGGAGTTTTTAAAGCTCAACTGCATTACATTACAGGTATAGGGAGTTTCACTGGCCTGTTTGAAACTTCAATATGTATAGCAGGCATTGCGAAAAATTACCAAAATAAAAAGTTTGTTTTCAATGAGCATTTTTATAAAATGTAATTGAACTATTGGAGAACAAGTCAAATTTCTTAAATTTCATTTCCTAATAGTAATAATAATGAATCATGCTGGTGCTTTTCACTGAATATTTATTGACGTCTCGATGTTTTCGGTTTTAAAGTTTTACCACATTTTTAAAAATGAACAATGGAAAAGCGTTTTTGAAGAAATTGAAGTATGAGAAATGTTTCAAATGTAAAGAAATAAACGAAAATGATAAAAATTGTTTAATTTTACTAACTATTCTCCACTTCAATTTATGGTGGAAATGAAAAATTGAATTTTTGGATTTGTTTTCGGTTATTTTATAAACGGAAACGAAAAATCGATTGGTTTTTTATTTCCACCTATGATTAAAGTAAAAAAAGTTAGAACAATTGTATATTGGTTAATTATCAATATTTATATATTATTCTACCTTAAGAGGTAATGAGAACAATTTTTTTTTGTTTTTGTTTATTCTAAAACATTCGAAACTTCAAACACATTATGAAAATATTTATTATTATTAACATCATTATCAACATATTTACCTAAGCCGAAAAGATATATTAAAGATAGTATTGAATTAAAAAATAAACCAAAATATATTAGGATTCCTGAGGGGTTCAAATTAATATCATTGGATGTGACTTCACTGTATACTAACATCCCACAAAATTTGGTAATAAAAGCACTTGAGAAACGATATAGATTTTTGGAACATCATACTAAAATTCCAAAGGACAAACTTATTGGTTGTGTCATGATGTTAATGAATTTAACTTGTTTCATTTTTGAGAGTGAAATTTACGAACAGACATTTGGCACACCAATGGGTTCACCAATATCTCTTATTATTGCTAATATTGTTATGGAAGATTTAGAAGAAGAAAGTTTGGGAAAGTTGAATATTGGACAATTATTTTATTATAGATTTGTAGATGATATTATTACAATAGTTAAGAAAGAAAATATAGACAGTATTGTCAACACATTTAATTTGTATCATCCAAAATTAAAATTTACCTTTGAAATTGAGAATCAAAACAGAATAAATTTTCTTTAATTAATAATAATTAGAGAAAATAATAGATTTGAATTCGATTGGTTTAGGAAACCTACATCATGTGAAAATTACATTAATTTTTACTCACAACATCCAACACATCAAAAAGTAGCAACTGTACTTAGTCTTGTAGATAAGGCATTAAAATTATCTGAGAAGAAATTCCATAAAAAAAATTTAAACAATATTTATAGAATACTTATTAATAATAACGATCCCAAACAGTTCATTCAAAAATATGTTAACATTAGAATAAAGAAACTGAAATTTGGTTCAAAAGTAGCAAGGAATAATAGAAGTGATGTTCATGGGAACTTAATTGTTTTACCATTTGTCGAGAGTGCTCAAAATAGGATTAATTAGGTTTTTAAAAATTGTGGTTTTAAAACTGTATTCAAGATGAACAATAAATTGAACTTGAATATCGTACATAAAGGTAAAGATAAATTAGATACTTATAACCACAAAGGAGTAGTTTATGAAGTTAATTGTGAAGATTGTAAAGTAAAATATATAGGACAAACGAAAAGATGTTTAGGAACAAGAATAAAAGAACATGAAAAGAATATAGGAAATTTGACAAAATACCACTCAGTTCTTACTGAACATAGAATTAGAAAGGAAATTACATAAGAAATTGGACGAAAAATTCTCTGTAAATTTGTAAGTATAGTGAAATTATCAAAAAGAGATTCATTGTTTGTAATATGTAAATTAATGGTTTGTACAGTTTGTGAAGAGGGCTCAAATAAAGAGCAGAAAGCTTGAAGAAAGAATTAATGATTTGGTAAAATTCGATTTCACCAATTATAAGCTCCCAGAGACCATTTTTGACATTATTATGGACAATGGAGCGTTTTGAAAGGATTACCTTGAACATTGGATCGACAATATGTCTCTATGAATTTCTACGAAAACATTTTATTTGCGAAAAATAAGAATTTCCAATCGTACAATTCACATTCAGGAAGAGGATTTTTTATATCATTCAGGAACAGATTCGGAGAAAAAGCAGTTTTCAAATTGAAACTATGGCTCAACATCGTTTTTACGACAGCGGTGATAAAAAACCAATTGAAATTACTAATTGAATGTAGAAAATTTGATCTTATTCGAAAACGACATTATGAAAATACTTTTAGAATTATTTTGTATTTGAAAAATCAGTCCAGAAAACAGGTATAAAAAAAGTCCTGTTTATTTTAACAAACTTTAGAATATATAAATTGCAAAAGTAATCAAAATTTTACATTCCTGAGAAAATATCTTGTCCAATCACAGCTTTATGATTGTGCAATTCAATTTTTTCTGAAAAATGAATTGTGCTATTATATAGCTTTAATTAATTTCTTTAAAAAATATTTATGAACGCCATGGTAATTCGAAAAAAGGAGCTTGAAATCTTGCATTAATGTGGCGGCCTGAAAAGATATAATTACTCAAATTACTTCTATCATTTTTCGAGATGTTGGACAATTTGAATGTGTTAGAATTTTACTCATCATTCGCAAACATCAAATTTATGCAAAATCTTCCCAGTTAGATACTTAAGAGATTCGCAATAAACTCAATCCATGTTTTAAATAGAAAAATGAGCAATAACTGCGTAAAAAAATTAACAAACCAGATGGTTGATAGTCAAGTGCTGGGACGGATGCTGAAAATTCGGCGAACCGATAGTCACGTCGTAGATCTCGAATTATTGCACGATCTCACATATTCCTTAAAATATTGTGATAAAAACTATGCTAGCTATGAATAAAAATACACTGCGAATCGATGCAAAATGCTAAAAAGTTTTTGCAAGATCAATTGATGCAGATTAATGACTTTTGTTTATGTATTGCAATGTATTCAGTGTTCACTAAATATCGATACATACCGATATTTGAATGGATACTCCAACTACCGATACTCCGATATTTTTTCCGATACTACATGGCTATATCTATATATAATATATATATAGGTATATATGTATTTTGATATTTCGATATTCCGATACTATATCGATATTTAGAGATCACTAAATGTATTGCTTTTCATGGCATGTATGTGCATTGTGTTACATGGTATCATGGTATCATGGTTCATACGGTATACTCAGTGTTGCCAGCTGACTGACGTTTGTGATTGAATCACAAGATGGCATGGCCAACTTCAGTAACTGTTTTTGAAATTTTTTTTTTAACTATTTACATACGTAGATAAACATTGATAAACACGTATATGATTGCTAGCAAATTTTTATGGTAAAAATGATTTTCTACATTGTTTTTATTCACGATTGCACGGGGAAAAAAGAAATCACATATCAGCATAGCGGACCAATGCTGACCTCACCTTGGCTGCAATAGCTCCGAGTTAGAGACCCTATAAAAAGAGAGACTGGCAATAGGCGTCCCTGTAATGGCCATCAACCATAGACCTTATAGTACATAGACTGCTAGTATGCCGTAAACTCAATAAAAACAGCCCGGTTAGACATAGGAGCTGGCGGAGTTGCGGGCTAATTCGACGGAACGAACCGACCGTACCTGAAGATGTCTGATCGTCGTACAAATGTCTACGATCGAGCACCTTCGGGAATGCTCGGCTCATTCCGTACGATACGGATTAAAACGGCAGCAGCCGAGGGGCTACGACTGGGTACCTTCGGATACGGTCGGTTGGTTCCGTCGAATTAGCCCGCAACTCCACCAGCTTTAAGTGCTCTTATGTCCAACCGGCAAATGGCGGACTACTAGCAGTCCATGTACTATATGGTCTAAGCCGTCAACGCAAGACTACAAAATGGCCGCGCCAATGGGAGAAAACGCGGGAACGGGGAAGATCTATAGAATTTGAATTGTGAATGACAGCTGACACCAGACACTGGCTGACACTTACTGTCGGCCATATTGTAGCCCCAATGCCAGTCTCTCTTTTTAAAGGTAATACTTGCACTTGGGCAATTTTCTGTAGATTTTCCTGAAAATTTCAGAATTTGATCTTGATATTGTATGGTATATAATCTATGGTAAAAATTTCATAAATGCTTACCACACTGATTTTTGAATAAAACTTTTTCGAAATTAACATGCGCGTATGTGGGGAATCGTGCATTTCCGATTATATTTCAAGAATTTTTCTATAATTAATTCTGAAAAAATTACCGAAAATCACTTTTATCATGAATATCAACCTTGTAAAAGTTCAACAAGGGTTACCGAACTATTTTTTGAGAAATTCACAAAAAACACCTATAATTGTCACTTTTGTTCAGACCATAGGTACGCTTGGCAACGTCGCATTGAAAAAAAGCAATGATATTATTTCCGACATATTTATATTATTTAAAAATTTGAAATAAATTCACAAAAAACACTACGTGCATGAACCACATCTACAGCTGCGCATGCGAACATGTTTACATACATGTACATATTTACATACACTGGGCGAGATATAAAAAAAACAGTTGCGATGTTGCCGAATCTCCGAATTCAAATTGCGGAGCTGAGTGAAGTTGGCCACGCGAGACTCTGTGACTAAATTCAATTTCTTTCAAGTGCAAGAATTACCTTAAGGGTCTCTACCATAGACATTTAAACATATGGACTGCTAGTAGGGCGTGATTCCGTGGCAAATCATCTGCAAGCGAAAGTTAGCCAGTAGGTCAAAGCGAAGAAGCCCGAGTTTGCACGATCGAACCCGAATCAGCTTGAAGTTTTCACAAGTTTTCAATTGCTTATAAACAAATTACTGTAAATACAGTAAAACGGTCCGATATTTTGTTAAGAGTATTGCTATAGTACCCGAGAGCATTAAAAACATTTCATTCTGCATTTTTTTGGTTCACAATAAAACTCAAAAACTTATTTATGCCCGGGGCCTTAACTGTATCAGCTACGTAACTGTAATCTTGTGCACATAGCGTCCAATAAGGTGCAGGTTGACCGACTAGCTAGCCCCAGATGTTTTGCTACGAGAGAAACGAGCAAACAATAGACTACACTGCAAACAGAAAATTATTGAAGACACAAAATATAAACGCACAGATTCAAACGCACAGCATTCCAATACTTTGTGCGGGAGATTGCGTGAGATCAAAGGCGTCGACGCCAAAAAAGTAATAAGAAGGCAGTGAGTTTCAATCCTATTTTGTGTCTCCAATAATTTTCTGTTTGCAGTGCTATACAGACTTTACAGAAAAGAGTAATAAAAATAATTTTCAACAAACAAAAGAGCTATTAATCTACTAGGCTTTTCAGGGAAAATCGAATTATGGATATTCGAAGGAGTTTTGTGAGTAATACTTTGTCTCAACAATTTGTAGATTTACAACTAGGATATTTGGATTTATTTACTTCGAGGAGTACCAGAAGGGGTATTTTGAAATTACATTCAGTCAAGAGGAAGATTTATGGTAGATCCTTTTGCTGTAGAAAATTCAAGTTTTTTAGTGCACTACCAGAGAACCTTAAGAAATTGAATTTGGAGGTTACGAGTAAATTTAAGCTAAAGCGGCTGATTAAAAAATGGATATGGAACGCTGAGGACGTAACGTAAAATTAGTTACGTCCGTACTACGTAGTTATACTACGTATAACTACGTAGTTACGTAGTTATAGTTTTCCCGTAAAATTCGCGCGCGGCCCGAGTTGTAACATAGGGAGACCAAAATCAGGGTTCCCAGTAAAAATCGGGTCCGGCCCGCCATCTGTAGGACGGATTATAGCCAAACTCGCCAACTTTACCCCCACCACGCCGGCCACCACATAGAATTTCACCCACGAAGTTGAAAAAAACTAAATACACACATTTCATGGATCAAAATGATTTATTATGAATTTCACAAATTTTTTATAACTACATAAACAATTTTTTATTAACATCTTTTTCTTTTTCGACGTTTACAAAAATTACCCTAAATTAAAAGGGGAACGAAATCCCAAACTCTTTTAAAATTTCCAACATTTCTTCCATACCATCTTCTTCTACTTGTTTTTCTGGATAGACGACTTTGTACTTAAATTTTTCTATCATCATTTTCGTTGGTACAAAATTCCGGCAACATATTCCTCGTTCAAAAAAATAAAGGCGGATACGCATCAGCGAGTCAAGCAAAGGAGTTTTCATTCGATTTCTCGATTTAGTCATGACCGCATTCATTACCGAAAAAGCCCGCTCAACGACAGCGTTGCTGGTTGGCAAGCATAAGATTTTCAAAGCATATTCGGCTATTTCCCGAAAAACGTGCACGCCTCCCGCGTAAGTGTACTCGTATACTATAGGCCAAAATTTATAACCGTTTTTCACTGCTTCGGGATCACCCGTGATGGAAACCCAATTAAGATTGAGAATTTTATTCCACTGATTTTCAACATTCCCCATTTTATTTTGTGACACGTACAGATTCAAAAATGGCAAATTCGCGAAATTCGCCCGTTTTAATGGGTCAAGGCAACTGAGTGGAGATATGAGTCGAATTTTTTTGAAATTTTCTGAATGTTTCGGCAAACGCTTGGCAACTTCAGCGCAAAGAGATTTTAGATATGAAAAAGCTTTCGAGTTGAACGAAGCTCTGTCAGATACGGATATTTGATACTCTTGTAGAGCAGTAAAGAACTGAATGCCAAAGTCAGCTTCATGTTCTGACAAAAAAGCTCCTTCATTCTCAACAGCTTCGATAACTACACTAGTATTATTCCTTGTGAGAAAAATCGGTTTCATTATTTTGCGCGCCAAAAGCAAAAATAAATTTTCCAAATCTTCGTAGGCTTTTCCGGGATCGATATTGTTTTGTTGGAAAAGTAAATTAACTTGATTTATTTCCAAAAGCAATGGCTCAAGAAATGTAAGAAATAAGAAATTCATATTGTCATGTAGCATTTGATTCAGTTGTCGGGCCATGTAATTTTTTTCTTTCATTTCAACAAATTCTCTGAAATAAATTTTTAAGTACTTCCATTGTTCTCGAATTATTTTTACACAATTATATCTGCAAAGCCATCTTGTATCAGAAACTTGAACAAATTTATGAAATGCTTTTTTTCGTTCAGTAATAATCTCTTCTTTACTTGATACTGGAATTTTAGAAAGTTCACGATCAATGACCTTTTCATACTCGCATCTTCGAGATGGACTTTTGCTAAAAAAATTATGAATTTCATGGCATAAAAAATCTATACATGCTGGAAGATGCTCTGCAGCTTTTAAACTAGCATTATGCAAAGAGTGACATACACAACGCATTAAAAGTAAATCAGGACAAATATTCTGCTTCAAAAGTGCGAAAACCGAATGATTTTTCCCGCACAAATTGTTCGCCCTATCTGTTCCAATTGACATTAATTTTTTAAATCAAGTTTGACCTCTTCCACGAAATTTTGTAAATATTGAGTTAATTGAACTGCTTTTGTACCCTCAACGCTAATAATTCCCAAAAATGAAGTTGTGACCTTTTTTTGACTGACGCTGTAATATTTTATACAAACACACAAATACTGGACAACAGAAACCCCGGTTGATTCATCCACCAGAAGGGAAAAGGGCATATCACCAACATCGTTGACGAGTTCTTCGAGCAAAGTTGGCGAAATTACGTGCTTTATGAGATTTCCGCATTTCGTTTGATGGATTCTTAGTTTTCCACCCTCGATTCCCAGCGCGTTGAGAAGATCACATAAATGGTCTATAGATCTGATGGACGAATGGGCTGCAACGTGCAACGCCAACTTCAGATCCCGGATCTTGTCTGCTTCTGTTCCAACTACTTGAAAACTGTCCGGAAGTTTCGATTGTTTTGGCGGTGGATCATTTCTAGCCATGTAGTCTTTATGGCCTTTTGTTCGAGCGTGTAATTTCAAATCACTGGCGTGAGCTCGCAGAGGTGTTCTGCACGCTTTGCAATAGGCTCTTTGAAATTCGTTCGGATCGGCTTCGCATAACCATCCTACAAATAAAAAAAACACTCGCTATTCCTTTTTTCTCCCACTATAATATGTTTACACTCAAAAAATTACGGAGAAAAAAATCCCGAAAACTGATAGTTAATGATCCGCAATGACATGCCAAACAGTTTTTATTCGTCAGAATTTGGAGGGGGGGGGGGGTGATGTCCCCCTGTGTCTACGCATCTAAAAATATGTTTTCATTTCTTGCAGCCAGAAAAAAATGAGCCCGCGCCCATAATGCCGGAAGTTAACTTGCAGAAAAAAAAACAAAACACAAAATGTATATTACTCAACACTTGATATTGAACTCGCTAAAATCTTTTGGCAGTATTTTTTCAGGGTCGTTACCCATTATTTTGCGGCATTTTCATCTCCGTAATTTGAAACGATCTTCTTTTGTTTCACGAATTACAAAGATATCTCAATCAATGCCATCCACAGATCCAACACGCAATTTAAGTAGTATTAATTATTTTTTTGCGATGTTCTACAATATCACACTTGTTGGAAAATCCACCGCTTTTATTATTTGGCGGAAAAATGTTGTTTCTCCACGTTTTCGAATCAATTGTGCATGAAACAATTTTTCGCAGCTAAAAAAAATCTTTAAATTACTCACCTTTTGCCTAAACTTCTTTTTCCCAACACGTTTTATATTGACGATCATACTGTTTTTTTGGCATCATCCCTTTTATTCAACGCGCAAAAAAAACTGATTCAACGGCCAGCCATAAAAATGTACGAAGAGCTTCGCTAAAATACCATTTGTTCAGTACAGGGAGTCACAATGGTCACAATGGCGAGAATTTTATTCTAATCGAGGTTTAGGGTTATTGGATTTCTTCGTTGGTACACATGTATTCGTGAAAACAAACCTGTGTAGTGTGTACCAACAAAATATGCGCTTAAACGAAAATCACGGAAATCGATACTCACGAACATTGCTAGCAGCTGCTGCTACCCAGTGTTGTACCTACATATCATATTTTTCTCTCATTGTGCCATTTAGCCTACATGTAGCCAACCAGAATCAAAGATAGCCAAAATTACTAGCCATGAACCATAGTAGCCACATTAAACTTTTCATCGCCAAAAATAAGGCCGAAGATAGCCAAAATGGCTAGAAATAGCCAATACTGGGAACCCTGACCAGAATAAACAAACATTAGTGACGTCACAGATGCGCCGACCAATCACGTAGCGTTTCAGCGTGACCTCATCTAAGCGATTTTAAAAAATTATTTATAAAAAATTTGACAATAGAAATCACATTTTTTTAACGCAGACGTTATTCCTAAAGCCTACTCTTAAATTTGAAAATAAAAAAATCGGCATTTTAATTTTGAGGCAACTTCTCTATTGCCACTAGTGTTCACTAAATATCGATACATATCGATATTTATATCGATACTCCAACTACCGATACTCCGATATTTTTTCCGATACTCATGGCTATATCTGTATATATGATATATATATAGGTATATATGTATTCCGATATTTCGATATTCCGATACTATATCGATATTTAGTAATCACTAATTGTCACTCTATCCCGGCCGATATAGCATTTTTCCATGCTGGATCGGCATTTTTTTTTCCCCATGCGTATTATTATCATTATAATATTTGGTGTGCATGCGTGTGCACACACATAAAACACACGCACGCACGCAATGCATGCTAATGCACACTAAACAAAAAAAACAATGAACTTTGATCTGGTTTAAATTAAGTCAGTTTAATGATATCGATATCGAATTCTAATCCCAGTGAATCGAACTACTCTCAGTACAAGAAGTGGCAATAGGAAAAAATTGTGTGAAATTAAATCTCAAATATTCGCTGCGGATTTTATGCATTTGTGTTTTGTGTGTTGTTCGACGTGACATGCGTGACAGGTGACAGCTGATAACAGTTGATACGCATAATTTTGACAAGTGCTCAAGATTGCTCAAGATTCATAATAATTCATAATATTTTCTAATACAAAGTGTGTCGACGTGAAAATATATCGCAATGCCTGAAGAATTGCGGTTTGATGGACGAGTTGCTGTTATTACTGGAGCTGGAGCAGGTTTAAAACTTTTTTTTACATATCTAAAGAGTTTTGAAAAAAAGTTTCAATTGTTCTTGATTAAAGAGTTATAATTTACGATTAAATTTTATCATGTGAATTTCACGAACATTGAGAAATAATCTTAGGTGTTCAATAATTTATCGAATAATAAAAAATATATAAATGAATTGTAAAAACATCAAAATTTATTGATAAATTTTACTAGTTCAATTTCGCGGGAATCATTTGGATTCTGTTTAATTTTGTATTGTCTTCAATGATTAATTCATTGCTTACAATCAATATTTTTAAATAAATTATACTTGACATGAAAGCTATGCTTGCATTTATTGAACGTGATAGTTTAAGCAATGTCTTACAATGTAAATACTTTCCACAGTGCAAAGTCCTCGAGATAAAATACTCATCAATAAATATTCAATGCCTCCAAAAAAAAACTCGAATCATTTATTAGCGTTTCTATCAATGATTTAAATGTCAGTCATACGATTTCATATAATGCAATGTAATCCTGCAATATTTTGAAAATAAACAATGTTGTTTGCAAAAAGGTCATATTTTTATGAAACTATATGTTCAATTCATAATATTGAATCACATAAATTCTTCTAGAAAGAAAGTAATAGAGAAGAGGTAAAAAAATCTTATTTTATACCAATAAAATGTGAAGTTCTATATGTTTCAAAAATCAACCAAAAAGAAGAACATTCAACAAAGAACATTCAACATTTAACACATTCGCTCACTCACGTTCACCCACACGCGATTCACTCCTTTCGCATTCATTCAATTCGCAAGCGTTAATTCGCGAAAAATCGCGATTTTGCAACCTTTTTTTGGTTGTGTTTATTTATCGGTTTCATGTTGTTGATGTTTATCATCGATTATTGATCGATCACTCGACATATCGATTCAAGGGTGCGTTCCAAAACTCGTTCTCGCTGATTGGTGCGTTTCGCACCAATGGCACCAATCATCACTAATTCGCATGCGCACGCAAAATCTGCATGAGTTGAACTTGGAAATGTGCAAGAACGAGTTATATAATATACTTTCACTCAAAAGCAACGAAACAACGTTAGGTAAGGTTAGGTTAGTTTTAAAAAACAGGGGGCCCCTTGGGGTTCCGTCTTTAGGAACTCATTATTAATAGAACTTGAACAAAATTGTTGCACATTTACCATTTTCTGATATACTTTTCACTCAAAAGCAACGAAGCAACGTTAGGTTATGTTAGGTTAGTTTTAAAAAACTTCCTGGCACCCCTGAATTGATATGTCGAGTGATCGATCAGTGATCGATGATAAACATCAACAACACGAAACCGATAACTCTAGTAGTTTTAGTTTTTGTAAGTTTTTATAAAAATATTTATAAAGTCCTTTATAAAGTAATTTTATAAAAACTTGATAAAATTTACAAAAAAAAAACTAACAGTGATCGGGATTTGAAACCTAGACCACTCATTCGTCAGGCAAGTGTGCTGCCAACTGAGCTACTTATGAATTTATAGAGTCTCATACTGAATGTAAAACACTTTATAAAAATTCCCGAAGCTTTATAAAGATTTACAATTTTATAATAGTTTTATAAAGACTTTGTAAAATGACTTTATAAAGTTTTCAATGCTTTATAAAGGTGTTTCATAAAATAAGTGAAATTTTATAAAAACTTTATAAAAAGTTTTATAAAAAAAGGAAGGTTTTATAAAAGCTCTATAAAAACTCTAGTTACTAGGGAAATAAACACGACCAAGAAAGGTTGCGAAATCACAATTTTTTGCGTATTAACGCTTGTGAATTGAATGAATGCGAAAGGAGTGAATCGCGTGTGGGTGAATGAGAGTGAGCGAATGTGTTGAATGTTGACAACGGCTAGCGGCGCGCGTCAAAGGAAGTATTTGGGCGTTGTTGATATCTCGTGAACGAAGTGAGATATCAACTTTTCTCATTCTTTATAAAGTTGTTTTTTTGGTCCAATTAGCCTAAATCCGGTTTCAAATCCGGGGGCCACAGGAACTGAAATCTTGCCGAAATATACTATTATTTACAAAACAACTGTTAGAAACGTCAACCTCAACACACTTGAACATTGGCGAACATCGGACAGCATACACTGTTGTTAAGTTTGGATGCAAAAAGTGTCATATTTGTTTCATTTTACTTTTTTTTTTTCAAAACAGTACAGTAAATCTTCGTTCTGTTTGAAGCATTTTACAAAATAAGTTATTATGTGCCAACGGAAAAAATTTTACCAAAATCCTGAGTAGTAGAAAATTTCAAAAAACTACTTTCGCCCATAAGACTAGATGTAAACTTTGATGGTTTTTTTTTAATGGTACAGTAAAATAAGTTGTGATTTCGCAAGTGTAATAAGGACACTAACACCTTGCATATATATTTTTTTTCATGAAAATACAAAGTCGAATTTCAATTATAGAGGTATTGCCTTAATACTGATAAAATTCGACTGATGGGTACTGAGTGATATTTTATTATATACTCTATGATACATTTCTTATAAATGTTTAAAGTTAATATATATATAACAAAAAAATTCATAAATATTTTCCTACAAGTACATGGATATTCATTTATCCATCTGTTACAATTAATAATGAAGCCTGAACCGACAATGGGTTCTATTACCGAAATAAGTTGAAAAATTCAGTTTTAGAAAATTTACAAAAGAATCAATTTTCAACTAAAAACTTTACTATTAATAAAAAATTTTCTAATATAATAATATTTACTTTGGAACTTGGCTGCTAATACAATTTTAAAATAATAATTTATTTATACCACAATTCTCTTCAAATGAACGTTTTTTCCTTCAACTATAAATTATTACGAAATTTAACTTCTTCCATCAAGTGACTGACAAACATTTTTCCTTTTCGAAAAGTTGATATTTAACACTTTCTTTCAAAAATTTCAATGGAAACATATTTTTATTTTGATGAATTAGAAAAATATTTCGTGATCTTGACCCTTTGATCTTTTACGTTTTTTTCCCATGTCGCCTGACCCATTAACATCGAGAATGTCGATGCAAAAAATTTCTCTTTGAATACTCATTGAACTTGCAAATATGTAAAAGGAATTTCCTCTTCAGTTCGAAACCGGGGATACCAATGAGAAAAATCTCGACTTTTCTGTATAAAATAACTCTTCTTAGAAAGTCACACGTAAGATTCCAATGGGGAAAGTGTTTATGTTTATGTCTATAGTGTAAGTAGAGTGGGAAAGTTCATTTTTTCAAATTGAAAAAAATCCTCTTCAAAGATTCACACTTTGGAATTTTAATAAAAAAGTTTTCGCATTCGAGTTCAATTGGATATGAATGACGAAATTGAAGCTCTTGTGTTAAAGAACAAATGTAGAATTTATGTTCCAATGTAAAATGAGTGTAATTTTTTTCGATATGTTTTTAGAATCTGGAAAATCTGTCTTAATTCTAATAAGATTGCATTACTTTCATAATCTTTTACATCTTTCACCTTAATTTCTCGGGCGTATATCGTGTAATAAAAACTTATATGTTTTAAACAGTTTTTATTTTCTGCAAAAATGCAACAACATTGAAAACACATACTTTTAAATACACTGCAGGCCCTTGCGCAGAAATCTGTCATGGGGGGGTTCCAACTTTGATATTGTACTTGAAGAAAATTGGTAGCTAAAATTGATTTGATGGAACGTAGAAAGTTTACAGTGATTAAGGTTATTCATGCCTAAATAAATAAACACCTAGAGATACTATGAACTAATTATTCATTCCAAAAAACTTTGTTGTTAGTTTGCTACTAACCATTTTTATAAAACCAACACAATTATTACAGACAGTCAGTATTACAAAATACAGTTCGTTATTATTTGTTATCATTTCTGTCTGAAAACATGCAAAAGTTTATTGCACATATTTGGACCAGCCTCGCAGGCAAAAACTATAATACATATGTAAATGATTAAGGTATTATGAGCACGTAAACAAAAATAAGGGAATGTTTTTGAAAAAAATTTATTTTTTCGATTACACTTAAATGAATGCGTACACTGAATAACAAGTATTTTGTCTACTTAGTTTTCAAGAAAAAAAATTTCAAACTTGGCGTCGATTTACACGTGTTCTTATGGAGCGAATCGTATTTTCTTGCATAATTCAAGAACGAAGAAATGAATTTTTCTAAAACTTTGCCAGACTTGAAATTAAACATTCAAAATCAAGTGTCAATTTACTAAACGAATTTCTACTATTTGGTTTTTCTAAAAAATAGTAAAAAGTATAACATTTGGATAACTGTCATTGCTGAATTTGACATTTAGCAATGTTTAATACTGCCGTACGCAGTTGCTGTTGTGTATGGAGTATATAAATAATAAAACATGGCAATTTCCAGATCAGAAAAATGCGTAATTTACATTTTTTATAAATATCGAATTTGGTGATCGTGATATTTTTGACAGCTTTCACGACATGGAGCTATGTTCAGAGTATTTTACTGCTCATAATACTTTAAGACTGATTGTGAGTAAAATGAATGAAAAGAATCTTTTTAGAAGATTGACATAAATGTGGTTCATTATTTTAAAGAAGAAGATAATGGGCAGGGCAGCCAAAAATATTCAGGTGGAAAAGCAAAATGTTTGTTTAATAATCACGAAAAAAAAATAACAATATCTATGAAAAATGTTGAATATTTATTTATCATTTCTTGAACTCATTAGATACTCTAATTTAATGAACCATTGTACACTTTGATCTTTTTATTGATTATTTACAATTAGTGATGTAGCATGACGTGTCATAAAATTTTTCGTCACATGAAATGTCGTATGACCGTCATGACCGTCACGAAATAAAAATCCCCTAGGATTATGAAGAACTGAATTAGTTCTTCGAAGTGTGAATTTTCTTGCTTCATAACATTATTACATATACAGTTGTACTGCTGAAACTTTAAAATAACAACTTTGAACAAAACAAGTTTACAAACTCCAAATTTCTCTAGTCCTTGTAAGAGAAATATTTCAACTAGCACTTTCGGGCGGGAGACAAATATCCGGTCCGGGGTGGATAATCTGGCCCGGATATCGCAAAATGGCGCGTAAAATTTAAAATGTACCAAATGTATTGTGTATATATTGGTATATATACACAATGTAAATAAATTAAAATTAAAATTATTAATAAAAATAATATCATTATTATATAATACACACCAATATATTATCGTCACGCTATAGCGTGACGACATTTTAAATTTCCCGCGCCATTTTGAGATATCCGGGCCAGATTATCCAGCCCGCACCGGATATTTGTCTCCCGCCCGAAAGTGCTAAACAATACACAGCAGGCCCCACTTACTCGAAGTCTCTTATAGTTTATTGTGAATCACAAATGTTGCAATGTGTATATCATCTATTTCAAAATTCGTGTATATGGTATCTTGATTATAGTAGTTACATTTTAATAATTTGATTGATAAAAAAAATTAAACGTTTGCATTTATCTGCATATATATTATAGTTTATATTGTTGTTTACATGTCATGCTTGTTTCGAGCAATGACGTCACGTCATGTATCATGTGACGATAAAAATCCCCTTGTCACATGACAGTCACGTGACCGTCATATGACAGTCATGTGACCACATGACCGTCTCGCTACATCACTATTTACAATACAATATTACATACTGAAAAATGTTTTCGAAAATGAATGATCTTTGTTGATCATCAAGTATCATTTATTAAGGATATTAATTAGCCACAATACGTTTGATAAGATTTGAAGAATTTTCTTTAATTTTCGGCATTTCGTGTTGATCGGGATTTTAATTTTGTAAAAATTTTTGTCAAAATTGAAAAAAAAAATCAAAAGCAGCACAAAATGACGCTCATTTCTTACTTTTTGTCTGTTGAATCACGAGATTCATTCAAATTCGACGGCAAAAGAGTCAAAAATATTTCTCAAAAACTGGGATATTGACGAAATATGTATGGTAAATATATTATTTACTTATTGCCGTTTACAGCAAAAATATTTATTTGAACATTTTTTATTTAATTATTAATAACTGTTTAAATGTCTTTCTCTTCACAACCCAGTCATTATCATTATTGAAAAAAAAGACATTTAAACAGTTATTAATAATAAAAAACCCCCAGTGAATAAATTGAACAATAAACAATGATTTTTTATTTAATGTAAATTTTTTTGATTGCCCTGATAATGGGCAATCGTAGGACACTTGCAGGTATGTTTTTAGTTGTAAATTACACTGTCCTAGAAGCAAAAAAAAGTAGACCACATTGTAAGTAACTTGCAATTAATATGGATTGTGGGTTTTGTTGACTAGGACAATATCAAACAGTGCCCCAAAATAATATAACACCCTCTAGTTTTAAAGTTATTGTTTTAATCCCTTAATAATTTACTTTACGCACTGAAAAAGTTCTTTCTTTATCATTTTTTGGCCAATCATCAATTTGTTGACGGTTTTCAGAAGTAAAAAGATAAAGCGTTTGATATCTTAATTTTTGTTCCTACTTCTTATGAAAAAACATTTCGCAAAGTCAACTTGAATGATTTTCCTTACTCTACACTTTTTACAGTTTTACGTCTTTTTCATAATTTCATGACATTTCTTTGCAAACAATGATTTTTTTATGTTTATACAGTAAAACTCGTCGTGTTGTCAGTATCTCTATCTCTGTCAAAAAATAGTTTTTATCCGTAAACTACGAGAAAATGATGAATTTCCGGTAGTCTGGAATCACAAATTCACGTTTTACTCGTCATTTACAGATACAATATCGTATTGACAGTTTTGGAAATGCTTTTTTCGTTTCGTCAAACCAAGAATTCCTAAAAACTGTCAATAAAATACTATTTTTATAAATTTTTTCAGTACTGTTGGTTGCTAAAATTACGGGAACGGAAAAATGAAAATCCTAAAAACAGAGTACAAAAAGTTGAATTTCGAAAATTTCACACAGGTGAACCTCCTTAAACAATTTCAACATAACTCATATCACTCTATTTTCTTTTGAGTAATTACATTTTACTTATTTGTGAAACAAGCACATAGGATAAAACAAATTATCCCAAATATGTATACAACTGATATTG
This sequence comes from Platygaster robiniae, assembly GCA_028476575.1. Taxonomy (NCBI): domain Eukaryota; kingdom Metazoa; phylum Arthropoda; class Insecta; order Hymenoptera; family Platygastridae; genus Platygaster; species Platygaster robiniae. The sequence continues at coordinate 19,015,935 of CM052022.1, read as the reverse complement.
TTTTATCCATTGTACGTACTGTATGTATAACTTAATAGGATAATGTTGTTAGCTGCTGAAAATATTTGCTAGATCTTCTGCGTTTCTAGGACACATAGTAGTTTTACGTTACAGAGATCAGCAGTAAAATTGTCCACCATTCTTATCTTACTCTTATGTACTAAACGTTTTTCGATCGCCGATATTTTTTTGTGGAATCGCTCATTCTTTTTATGACTGAAATTTAAAAGATTGCCGGCGAAAAAATCCGAATAAGAATCTGAAAAATTTATTGATATTGACATTTTGCAAATCATCTCTTGAAAAGACTCCGAAAATGCATTCACTGCTCTAATGTATAATTAAATGAATAAACAAATAACGTATAAACAAATTCGAACATACGAATAAAACAAGGAAAAGCTTCAATATAGTTTTTTTTCATCAGCACAATGAAAACGAGTTATCCTCTTAATTAGTAACTTTTGGCATTTGACAAATTATAAAACGATAATAGTAAGAGTCACACAAGGTAAGGATCTATCCACATATGACTTCAACAGATTAGAAACAGACACAAAACATTTGACATTCAAGAGAAAAAGACACATGCATGAAACATGATGACGTAACATGCGGATAAGTCCAGTAAATTTAGTCAGATTCATATAGGGTATTATTGCAATTCGTTGGGTAAGAATATTTTTTTTGCAATCCTTAGGGTTCTGTATAGGAAGCTTAAATCCGAGTTTTCGACCACCAACCCTTTGCAGGTTGTCCGCCATCTTGAATTAAGGGGTGAACTCTTGTATAACAACCTACAGTCGTATTCTTGATTTTATCGAAAAAACAGTTATTACCATTCTTGACGAGAAAAATGAACTCTACAAGTTTGTCTATTTGATGTTTTCCCGTATTTTGCTTTTTGGTTGCAAAAACTTTATTTAACGAAAGAAAAGAGGGTTGACAATTTATTTACTTAAAATATCTCCTTCATTGTTCGTGCTATCGAAATATTTTTTAAACAAAAGTCGTAGTTCATACAATTCTCTACAGTTTTTGTTTTAAATTTTTTTTTGTAAGAATAATTGTTCACTCAGTGTAGTCTCCGAAAGTTGCACCCACCGTCACTTGTAACACTGACTGATGCGCGCCGTATCTGGCGCCAGAGCAGAAAATTCAAGTCGCGAAACATGTTGTTTGCCAAATTCAAAATATAATTACACATTTCAAGGAATTTCAAAATAATACATCAGCAATGGATCAACTACTACAGTTTATCCTTGGAACTGTCTGAATCGCTGAACATTGTTTGAAATAGAAATCGAATATTACTTACACTCGATTCTACATCGAAAACGCGTGCATCGAACAAGCACGAACAAGCAAGCCAAGCGAAAGAGCGTGGACATCACCTGAGTCCCTGGACTGCATGCGCGTACCCTCCGTACCTTACCCGTATGATGCTAGCCGGGAAAATTAACGAAAATGGATGAAATAAATTTTATTCGTTGCGCGGTCGTTAGCAAGTGAAACGAGGTCTAATTTCAACGTTACGAGGTCAATCATTAATTAATTAAAAAATAACTAAAATATGACCATGAAGTTAGCCGGAACTATTAGTAATATCGACCTAATTAAAATTTGAATTATTTAGATCGACGGAAAATCGTTCACAGGTTCCAAAAATATTAATTTCATCGTTACGAGGAAAACGATTATTAGTAATTAATATATTAAATAATCCAAGGATTTGAACTCAGGGCGTCCGCCATATTGGAATCATGCGCATGTGCGTATGAGTTTTGTCGTTTGTGTTGATTTGTCAACACTTGTCAACGCTCGATGGTAGCCGATAAAATTAACGAAAAAGGATGATATAAATTTTATTCGTTTCGCGGTTGTTAGTAAGCGAACCGAGGTTTAATTTCAACGTTACGAGGTCAATCATTGATTAATCAAAAAATAATTAAAATATGTCCGTGAAGGTAGCCAGAACTATTAGGGCATTTCCGAAAAATCACGGACATGAATATCAAAATTAAATACTCGAGTAATGTGGTTTTTTGTTTATTTTCGCATTATTTAGGGTTCTAATTGAACATTTGGCAGCTGTACATCATGATTAGTTCAGGAATCTACAAGCAAACAGCTTACTAACATCATAGCCGCGTGAATAAGCTTCAAGGCATATTAGCTACTTCGCGTTTTGAAGTCTCAAAAATATCTCAAAAACGGAAAATGCCACTGATTACTGATAGCGTTGCAATACAAGTACTTAAAAGAGTATTTTTCATCATGTGACTTTTTTTAAATAGTTAATTTCATATTTTTCAAGGCATTTAAAAATTCGAAATTCATTACGTCCGTACGTAATGAAAAACATACATATTAATGTCTCTTGCATTGTAAAACGATTCTATTCACTTGAAAATTCGCATTCAAAGTTAAAAATGTGCTAGGTTTAACTGATAATTTTTGTAGATTTTTTTAACTAGTAAAAGTTCGGCTTTTAAGCGTTACGTACGGACACTCGGCGTATTCACTCATACATCCAAGATATTTAAACGATGATTTTCGAAGTTCACCATTGTTTACTCTTGAGATTACATCTCATCTGTTTCGATTATCTTGAGTGGCGATGAAGCAACAAAATAAATGAAGAAAATAACTTGAATTAGTTATAACATTTATAAACAATTGTAACGTCAGTGCTGTTTGGGAGAGCGTTCTATGTTTTGGCTTGAAAAAAAATCGATTTCTATTATTCACTTTATTTTATTCAAGACATATTTAAAAAAGTGTTTGAGAAATTTGAAGTGAAGATCTTGCATATTGACGATGTGCTAAATTATTTTATAGCACGCAGTGTCCAGAAATTATATGGTGCGTGACGCCCTTTAACTGCGTTTTCCCGAAAACCATGTTTTTCAAACTGTTGCTGGTGTGATGGATCGCGCAAGAACGAACGACTTGACTGATTTTAATGGAAGTTTAGAAACTTTCATGAAACTTAATTTTGCTAGAATTGACGTTTCGCGTTTTGCAAAAAAAATTTTTATTCATATTTTCTACACTAAACCATTGCAAGAAATCCAATTTGTCGCATGTAGGTATCTAATTAGATCAAAAACATCTATAAAATTAAATTTAAAGTCAATATCTGAAAGATATTGATATCTAATTATTTTTTACAAAAATTTGATTATAGCTATCTTTAAACAGGCTTTAGACGTCACATCGTTTATCTTTGCACACCGCGCAGCGTTAACTTTGAGTGCTTTGTTTATGTAAACCAAGCATCATTTTTGCAAATCGTGACAATTTTTCGTATTTTTATATGAAGAATGAAATGTGTATGAAAATTTTTGTGCCTAACATGAACAGATTTATTCATATCCAGACGCAAAGTTTGAATACGATTGTAGCCAAAAACATAGAACGCTACCCTTAAAATGCGACCAGTGTCATAAAAATATCAAAGAACTGAATCCTCGAAACTTTATTATTGACACGTTTGTTATGTTATTAAATTACAAGCCATAGATAAACCAACCACTTTCAAAAAAGTTATGGATCCAATCACCTTCACTGAAGATTCTAATATTCCTAGAGAAGAGCGCGTTGCTGTCGGTATGAAAAATTGCAGTAAAAGAATCCCATATACTATCCAAATTTTTGAATGACCGTTCATTTTTACGATTTATTTTTATGTGATTTCATATAAATATCAGAAAATTCTATTTATAAAATATATGAAATCAGACATTTCCTACACTTTTCAAGTTCTTGTATTTTGTGTGTGATATAAATGGAATAAAATTGATAAGAATAACATATTCTTGCTCTTGAATATGGCCATTACAATGACTTTGAGTTCAAATGTCCGTACGTAACGACTTAATGTCCGTACGTAACGTTTATTTTTTGTAAAAAATTCATTAATCTAAAAAAAGCGAAGCAACAAAGTGGTACATCATTATTATTATTGTGATGCCAGTACATTAAAGAATCGAAAACCACAAAGAGCCGATGAATATTCGATTTATATTCACAGAATTTTCAACGTAAACATAGTAAACAGAATATGTGTGTCTCTGGCGTCTGTGCGTAACGTTTTGTGTTTCAGTACTCGTGAGTCCCTTTTTCCTAAATACTCTTCCTGCTTAAACGTGCTTCCTCAATAGGAAATTTCCCGCTCTTTCGCATGGTGTTATTGATTTTTATTTCAAAAGTAAAATTATGATACTTTTTCATACATTTATGTCGAGAAAACCGTTCGAATGTCCGTACGTAACGCGCGAAAATGCCCATTAGTAATATCGACCTAATTAAAATTTGAATTATCTACATCGACCGAAAATCGTTTGCAGGTTCCAGAAATGTTCTTTTCATCTTTACGAGGTCAATGGTTAATTAGTAATTAATAAATAATTTCGAATTTCACGACGTCCGCCATATTGCAATCGTGCGCATGCGCGTATAAGTTTTGTCGTTGTCTGGTTGTCAACGATGTTAGTAACGTCGATATTAAACAAAAACAATAACAGCAAATAACAATAATTGAATAATTCAGTTTGTATTGATGTGAAAACTTTACAGTTGCGTAATTCATTAGGAAAGAGTGCCAAAATATATTGATCAACTTTTAAATGATCGATGGACTACTGAAATAGGAATTATCTCCCAATCAGATGAGTTTTCGCTTATTTTGATAATTACTTTTTTGTTGTCGAATGAACTTCGTTTGCTTCGTGAAATATTTATTTTTTTTCAAGTCGGACACATAAAGTGCAAGATTCGGTTTCAAGCTAGGACATGGAAGGCCAGTTTGTGGGTTTTTTTTCCAGAGTATGTGGAATGAAAAATTATTTTTATAATAAATTCTCTATTTCAAATATGTTAGTAACATCGATCGAATTATTTTATCTGATTTCGTTTATTCAAAATTTTTTTTTCGTGAATTCATTTTTCAAAGTAAAACTGTAAACTTTCATGTATACTAGGGTGTCACTTATTTTGGCAATGTTGGAGTTAAAGGGCAGAGAAAGCTTGCAAGCTTAAAAACCTTTTTTTCTCGTGGTAATAATGTTCTTTTCACTTTCATATCACATTGATAAATTTTTAGTTAACTTATCGTATGATATAGAGGAAATAATTAGAAAAAATAATTCAACGCTTTTCTAGTACGATGGATACACATACCATCGCAATAAGGGATGATACGTATGCTCGAAAAAAGGAATTCAACATTGTGACATTTTAGCATGGGAAGAAGACAATGGAAGTATCCATACAAATACGAAAAAACATATTCACATAAGTGATTTCACGATCCCAGAAGTCAATAAATTACATGACACGATGAAACATTAAAAAAAAGTTTCATAAATGAAATTGCAAAAATTGAAATCTTCTATTCTTTTCTAAAGTAATTCGATGAATTCATATTTAAACGAATTATTGTAATGACGAAAGGCATCTTTGTTTACCGAAAAAACATTGGAATGTGAGCACGTTGAACATGTTGGATAATTTATTCAGATTTAAATAAAATGAACGTTTCTCAAACATGAAACATCGTTTTTATATGTATTAATTTTGCTTTAAAGTGTTGGGAAATTTTTCATAAAATTTAAAATACACAAGACTCTCCCTATAACGTCCGCGCGCGTGCTCGAGCCATTCTCTACAACGGCCGGAAAAAGGGGAGCGATTTACTCCTCACGACTTCCCACTCCCAGCTGACCTTGAGGGCCAGTTGATGTCGGGCGAGTCACCTGATCTACGGCGCAGATGAAAGTCGTGCAGTTTTCACAATGTTCACATGCTTTCGCGAGAATCGCGAGAGATGGCGAGAGAGATTATTCAGAAATTTCGTACAATTTCGAACGTTTTCATACAAAAATTATTAAAATCTATAGATTTTCTGATGAGAAATGAGAATTGAAAAAAAAATTTTCGACAAGTGAGTTTACTCTGAATTTGACAGCCAAATCTGAAATCTGAATTTCTCGACAAAAACCAATTTTCAGCCCAAAATAATATATACGTATGTTTTAAACCCTAGCAGGCTTCGTGGGATGATATGGGATGATATAACATCGCTTATAATCCCGTAACATCCCATAACATCACATTGGTGAAAATTTTACCACAAACCATAAAATTTTGAATGAAACCGCATGGTTTGAAATATTTGAATACCTAATACACCATTTATATTTTATTTTGTACCTCTTTTTTTTTAAATATTTCCAAAACTTTTGAAATCTTTTGATCTTCAATCAGAATGAAATATCTACCCTATCGACGCATGATTTGATAAATATTGTTCATTATCGATTTTCTTGAACTATCTATCACATTTTTTAATTAAAAATGTTGTTGTCTTAGTAACTGTTGGCGCCCGTTGATTTTCTAAACATATTTTCCAAATTAAAACTATGTGATAAGGCTTTTTCATACAATGGGATGATTCGCGATGATAGGTAATGATGGGTGATGGTATATCATTCCGTGAAACCTGCTAGGGAAACTAGTTTACGTGACTATTTACAAAATTTGAGAGAAATCGGTGATTTGGTCAGTGACGACCAAACTGATATTGAAAATAATGACCCATAAGTAATGGGCACTAGCTCTCTCTTCAATTAAGCTGAAACCTGTAATAATGGTAAAAAAATTGCCAAAATCGGTCACTTCATGCTGACTATGAGCTATAACTATTGTGAAATTGATCATAAAAATTTCAATGCAAACGCATTTTCACCAAATTAGCACTGAAGTTCGGCTTTGAGCATGACAATATTTTCAATAGCGCCTATTTAGAATGCAATTTTGCGCTTGAAGGAATAAAGAGTTCTTGTCAGGGGCGGATACAGAGGGGGGTAGGGGCGATCGCCCCCCCACTCATTAAATATAGCTCTGTTTCCGCCCCTGGTTCTTATTGTACTGGAAAAATGGGTAAAAAATAAACTGATAAACTAGCCGAGATTTTCAATAAAAATTATATTCACTATTTCAAATTGTGAAAATTTGCTTGCTATTTTTTTAGCTTCAAAAGAAAAACATTCGAATAAATATTTATGGGGCAGTTTCCCTGTTTTGTTTTTTTATTCATTAGCATACAGTTTTTAAATAAAAACAGGTAATAAAATCGGAAAATTTGAGCTGATGTCACTGACGTCAGCTCCTGCGTCTGTGTTGAAGGCAGTGTGCTTTAACTTCGCAGATTCCGTTCACAAAGTTTTATTTCCGAGCAATCTGCTGTGGCGGCGCTGTAGCATTGTAATCTCAATCTATATATATGGTTTCAGTGATATATATAGATATATTAGCTCGAACGCAACTTTGGGTACATTGCAAGATACGAAGTTACGGCACACTGGTTGAAGGTACGGAGGGTACGCGCATGCAGTCTAGGGACTCTGGACATCACGAGCGAGCGAGTACCCCTCATTCCCACTTATGAAGTCTATAGAAGGAGGCCCGACTTCCTATGTCGCCGTTAACAGCAAAGTATCCAAGGATTTGGCTGCCCGAATCTCCACTCTAAGCCTTTTTTTTCTGTACTGCGCGAACTGACTGATTTTATTAGAAGTGTATCGTTCGCGCATTACAGAAAAAAAAAATTGGTGGGGATTTGCGCCACCAAATACTTACATATTTTTCTTCCAATAGTCGGGCCTCCTTCTATAGGCTTCATATTCCCACCCAAGGCCTGTGGCGAGCGGGCGGAAACTTCTTTTTCCCACTTTCCCTTCTCCCGCGCGCCCCGCAACCACAGAGCTATGGCCAGAGGGACCCAACTCTCGAAAAAAAAATGGGATTAAAATCCTAGCCTTACCTGATATGCTTCGAAGGTTCCGCTACCGGTGGCGGTAGCGTCTGCCCGTTATAAGAATACGCGTGCCAATAGTAGTTCCTGGGTCCAAAAACAGCCGCGCTACGATCGCTCATATGTAATTTCTGGGACAATGGTTTGAATGGGAGTTGGATACCCTAGCTATGGCTTTCTTATATTCCGGCGCGTGCGACTGTCTAGTGTGGCGACGTCGCGTTTCAAAAACAGCTCAACTCGACTTGCCGGCGGGATCAACCAATCGGAGCGCTTTTCTCTTTCTGAACATCGGATTGGCTGACACGGCGGCAGGGCGCGGAACGCGAGAATTCAAGTTGCCGCGGTTGCCGCGCGCTCTCCCGTTTTTTTTCCTGTTACTCGTTTTCGATTTTTACGGGATTTCTCAAAATACTGTTAGCTTGATTTTTCATTATATTTTCTTAATTTCAATCAGTCGCTTTCGGAACGTGTCACGAGTAACTTTAACGCGAAGCCGGTCGGAATGAAACTTATTGTCGGAATGAAATTTATTTGTAAAAATTTTATGTAGAGCTATGTTAAAGTGAAGTGAATAAATCGAAAAACCTGAAATTTAAGAAATCGTCTTTTTCTTATCTCTCCCTACTCTACAACTAAGGCACTATAATATATGAATATTCTCGAGCGCCATATTGGGTCCACCTTGACGTCCGCAGTCGTATGTTTATTATTGAGTTTCGCACTTTTCGGACGAAAACGAGGCAAATAATCACGATATATTACATTTCGCGTTGTGAAAATAATCTTTAGTGCTAGTGTAACGTATTTGCTTACGCTGTAGGAGAAAAGCACTGGTTTTTGTACCCCGGAATTTATCTGAATGCATCGAAAATAGTAAAAGTGAGCAGTGTTTTGATTACGTTCATAATTGAATTATTGTAGAAAAATTATTTTCGTAATTTTTTTCGGAAAAAAGTAGTCTGTTTTGACTGTTTTTCAGAGTGTTTTTCATGTTTTAGATATTAGAAACTCATTTACATGTTCTGAAAAGTGACAGTTTGAAAAATGCCAATGTTACGGAATGATTGAATAAGTATTGTTACTTTAATTTATTGTCTATTAAAAAAAATTTTTATTGTTATCTATTTTTATAGACAGACCTCTTTTTCAAAGAAAATATATAAATGACAGCCCTGAGCGACGATGTATTTTCGACGAATTCAGGTGAATTCCAGGACAAAAAAACCATTGCTTTTCTCCTGCAGCGCAAGCAAATACGTTACACTAGGACTGACAATTATTTTAACAACGCGAAATATAATTTATCGCGATTATTTGCCACACTTTCGTCCGAGAAGTGCAAAACTCAATAATAAACAAACGACTGCAGACGACAAGGTGGACTCAAAATGGCGCTTGAGAATACCTACATATTTTAGTGCTCTAGTCTAGCTCCGCCTGTCTCTCTGAGAGTCTGACTCTCGCGCATCTTACTTTGCGCGGTCTACGCAGTCGTTCAAGAGTGGGATTCCTTCGCGTACTCTAAGTAGTGATAGCCGATATTTAGGAAAAGTAATCGATGCTCGATACTCGATACTTTGAAATAGACGATACCGATCCGAATACAATACCGATACCCGAAAGCATCGATCTCAAAGTATCGAGTACAAGTATAGGTGTTTTAAATGTGTATGAGAGTATATGGGTCATTCCATATCAGATTTACAACTGAAAAATTTTTTCACATTGAACCTTTTTTTTAATGTTTTTTAAGCAATTTAAATCGATACGTATTTTTTTGTTTCGCTGTTATATGAAAAATTATCATAGTTATGAATTTTTTTCGTTTCGCAGCATACAAAATTTACTTTTTTTAAATATTTTTTTTTGTTTGATCAAATTATCCAAACAATTTGATTTTACCCATGGAAGTTGACCAATGTTTAAACTTTTCATACAGCTATGAAAAAAGTTATCTGATAAATTTGTTTATGTAGAAATTGTGCTTTTTTATAAACAAATGCCATTATCTCAAAACCGACCTAAAAAAATCGAATTTTTTTCTATGTAATTTTACATAATTGCCCATAGAATATGTCCTCAAAATTTCAAAATGGAGAATTGAGCAGTTTAAGAGATATGACCGATTATGTAGAGTCGCGTCAGCTCGGAGCGCAGCACCACGCACCGGCTAGTCACTCTAATCGGTTGACGCAGTTGCCCATTGTGAATCGTCAAAATTTGAGGATTTTCGATATTATTTTAGAGCCGAAAGAAATAACACGTCAAATGCATGAGAACAAAAAATAGAAGCAGGAAACCGTGCTGTATTATAATACAGCACGGTATTCGTGACGCTAAATCATTAATTTCCTAGTCAAATGTTTTATGACACCTGTAAAATCAAAAATTCTTCTTAATCCGTATTCTGAAAAATCCTGTAATAACACTTGTCATCGTTCGGAAGTAGTAAGATCATTTTTCATTTCAAAAATTTTGCGGTCTTCGGGATTCCAGGAAAATTCTTTTAATAGATCCACATAGTTTTACCAAACCAACACTTTTCCCATTTTTCCTCGGTTGTATCCTCAGTTCGTAGACGGAGTTGTAGTGTTAAGCATCGGTTTTGAAAATGTCGTCCAAAAAATTTTATGACCGTTGTTGCAATCCGTTTAATGAGTCATCGCATGGATCGAAAGTGAATAAAAAAAATTTGCGGTTCGCGTCTGAGTCAATGTGTGAAAAAATGAAATCGTTGAAGAATACGGATAAGTTCTGCGTTCCTTGCAGATTGAAAATCGGAAAAATGACAGTTGTTAAATTGAGTGAGTACTAGAGTGCTTTATAGAGTCAAAAATATTCCTAATTGTATACAATTTTGCACATGGAAAATTTTTTTCAATTTAGATGCTTTTGTTAACAAAACTGATGCAGAAAAATCAAATCTGGAAATCCTGTCTGAAAATGAATCTGAAAATGAATCCGAAAACGATTTTGAAAACTCCGACGATGACGATTATTCACTTTCCGATTTTGCGTCAGAAGTAAGTTAAAAAGCATATAAATAATAAATACTGTTACTGCGTTATTTATATCTAATTACAACTATTTATAAATTCTAGAATGAATCTGAATACAGTCCTGAATTCATTTCTGATTTCAAAACTACGTTTCACGATCCGAAAAAAACTCAGCAAAAAAAAATTGAGCTTTTGACACTTCTGGGTACAAAATGGAGTGTCAATAAAACAGCAAAAATGATCAATACTTCACGCTATTTAGTCAAAAGAGCTAGGGAATTAAAAAGAAAAGGCATTGCTGTAACTCCATGCAAAAACTACAGTAAGAGAAATCATCCATTCTATTATTTCTCAATCGTGGAAATTTCCTACGTGTTATTCTTAAAATTTTTATGTCCTGTAGGTAAACAAATTTCTGCTGAAACCAAAAAGAAAGTCGTAGAGTTTTACGAACAGGAAGATATAAGTTCTCTTATGCCCGGACAGAAAGACACGAAATCTGTCAAAGTTGATGGAAAATCAGTGATTTTTCAAAAACGCCTAGTCTTAGGAAACTTGAAAGAAATTTACGATAAATTTCGAAAAGAAAATCCTGATTCACAGATAAGCTTATCCAAATTTTGTTCTCTGCGACCTGCTCACTGCATCTTAGCAAACTCAGGGGGAACTCACACAGTTTGTGTGTGCCCGATTCACAAAAACATGAAGTTTATGGCATCAGGTGAGAAACTTGGACAAACTTGAATTTTAGTTCGTATGTTATCAATCTACATTATATGTGAAGTAATATTTTTCATTTTTATTATCTGGAATATTTTGTGCCCTCCCCCTCTCCTTAAAAATATTTTCTAAAGATTACTTTTGAGTTTCAAAATCGTTTTATCATTATAGTTACATTGTTTCAAAAAGAAAAATTTATTTGCAGGAAGCAACGTCATAAATTTAATGATAAAAGACAATTATCCTGTACACGTTTATCAAGATGTTTTGTCGCTCATGATTTGCTCAAATCCGAATGAGCAATGTTACTTCGGTGAATGTGATTCCTGTCCAAAACAAAAGTTTTTAGAAAACTTACTGGAAGACATCTTCCGGAAAAATGAAATTGAGCAAATTCTTTACAAACAGTGGATCATGCAACCTAGAGCCGCCTTACAAACAATGAATGTTTCTAGAAAGGAGTTTATTTCAGAGTTTTGTAAATATGGTCTAATTTTCCTAACTCATTTGTTTATTGCCACTGAGCAATCAAGTTTTTACAGAAGTATTAAGAATAACTTGAAAAGTGATCAATGTCTTGTGATATGTGACTTCGCGGAAAATTATGCTTTCATTATTCAAAATGCAATAACCGGGTTCCATTGGAATAATGATCAGGCCACTCTTTTTCCGATCGTTTTCTATTACTTGGAAAATGGTTTAATTCGGCACAAGACCCTTGTTTTCATTTCCGATTGCATAAAGCATGACTTTGTGACGGTTTATGTTTTTTTAAAAGCATTCAATGAATTTTTGTCAGACTTCCATGTAGATATCCGGGAATGCATATATTTTTCCGACGGGGCACCCCAACAGTTTAAAAATGTTAAGCATTTCACAACTATATACTACCACCAAGCTGATTTCGGTCGATCTGCGCAGTGGCATTTTCACGCTACGGCTCATGGCAAAGGTCCATGTGATGGAGCTGGTGGAGCACTAAAGCGCAAAGCACGGAAAGCTAGTCTCCAAATGATATCGGACAAACAAATCGCTTCAGTTTCAGAACTTTATGAATGGGCCATACAAGATGAATGTTTTTCAAATATTTCTGTATTTCTCAAAACTGAAAATGATTACAACACAGCAGCTGAATTTTTGAAAGATCGGTTCGCGAAATGTAAAACGATAGTGGGGACTCAAAAATTTCACTCTGTTGAACCTGCGGAAAACTTTCAAGTGAAAGTGCGATCTTATTCTAAGTGTTCAAAATTCCAAACAATGTCTTTCGCGAAAACACAATGTAGACGCTCTTCGAAACGAAAATTAGAGTAATTATATTAGTAAGCATTTTTGCACTTGTAAAAAGAATAATCATTCTTTTCATTCTTTCATTATTTTTATAATATTTATAATAAAGTATGATTTGCAACATCATTCATAATTTGTTTTGATTTTTTCGTTTAAAGTGTATCAAATTCCGAATTAATCTCAAATAAATCTGTGCGACCCATCATAATCATACGTTTGGAATGAACAGTCAGCGTGTAGTGCTGCGCTCCGAGCTGACGCGACTCCACATCTTCGGTCATACCTCTTAAACTGCTCAATTCTCCATTTTGAAATTTTGAGGACATATTCTATGGGCAATTATGTAAAATTACATAGAAAAAAATTCGATTTTTTTAGGTCGGTTTTGAGATAATGGCATTTGTTTATAAAAAAGCACAATTTCTACATAAACAAATTTATCAGATAACTTTTTTCATAGCTGTATGAAAAGTTTAAACATTGGTCAACTTCCATGGGTAAAATCAAATTGTTTGGATAATTTGATCAAACAAAAAAAAATATTTAAAAAAATTAAATTTTGTATGGTGCGAAACGAAAAAAATTCATAACTATGACATTTTTTCATATAACAGTGAAATAAAAAAGTACGTATCGATTTAAATTGCTTAAAAAACATTAAAAAAAAGGTTTGATGTGAAAAAATTTTTCAGTTGTAAATCTGATATGGAATGACCCATATGTACTACTACATATATTTTAACATATTTAACGTGCAACGTTGCGACCCTATTTAATACAGTTTCAAAAACATCGTACATGCATGTTATAAAATAAGTTTACACACCTAATTATTCACGTATCTTAGAGAAAAAAAAATTGTAAATTCTATTTAAACTGCCAATGAAAGAAAGTTTGATTACTTTTAACTTTTAACAGGACTTGAACGATTGTTTGCCAATTTTAAACTTATAATTGATAAATTTATTCCAAAATAAAGAACTGGAAATTGTGTTTGTTAGCAAACTATACCGTGTGTCCCACGGGAAACTGGACACCTGAGTTGAAGTTGGTAGCACTGATTGCATAAAAAAAGCATTGATTCAGCGCTACCAACCTCAACTTAGGTGTCCAGATTCCCATATTAGGACACACAATGTAGGGAAACCTGCGAACACTGTTTCTGACACATCCACACCCATTCTAGGATCCACGTAATTTTACTAGGATAATAAAGTTAGCAGTACCATGGCGCGCGTGCGCTGTACGCGCCATACAAACAAAAAACACTTTTATTTATAAAAAAAAAAAATCGCGTGTCGAAACTCGATACCAGTGAGAAAAGTATCGAATACCGATAGTATCGGCCTCTTAAGTATCGGTATCGAGTATCGAAATATCGAGTAAAAAGTATTCGATACTCAAAGTATTGAGTAGGCATCGGCCATCACTAACTCCAAGGCAACGAAGATCACGGTCTCGAGCGAGCAGGGGGCACAAGCTGCCGCTAGATTTGGCAGTCGTTTTAGTCGGTAGGGGTGGGGATACGGGATCGAATGTAGATGCATCTGTGTGTGTAGATCTTCACGCACATGCCAATACATACTGGCATTTTAAAATTATTAGTGGAAATCGCGCGCGGAAACTCCCACTCTCCACTGTTAGTTCCCGAGTCGAGTGCGGATCTCAGATGGCGTAGCGCAAAACTTTAATTGCTATAGGTTCTTATGGGCAGCTTATGCTCCTAGCGAACGAGGTCCTGAGCTGCTTGTTCGATGTAGAATCGAGTGTACTACTAGAGATGGGTGTAAATTTCATTTTGATCGTTTTCGCATTTCAAAAAAAATTGTTTAAATGTCAAAGCAGAACTGTGAAATTTTAGGTATAGATGTATATTTTCCTCGATTTTTCGGTTTCGCATTACAGGTTTATTGCAGGAAAATCTATCTTAAATTACAAAATACACTAGTCCCTTGCTATAACGAGTGCTTTTTCTCTTTCTATTCTGATCTGTTAGCATCAGAAAAAAGGACAGATAATGCTCGTTATAGCAAGGGACTAGTGTATGTAATTAAAAGTTTTTTTCTGCCATTAAAGCACAAAAAACTCTGTAACTGATACTTTTTGACTATAACTTCTGGGAATAGAGACAAAAATATATTAGTTTACAAATTTCCACAATTCTTTGACGAAATTTAGATAGCTTTGTTAAGATGTAAAAAATAGCAAAATGAAATAAGTGTCCATCTCTGATTACACAGCATCCCAGAAAAAAATGAACCAAAAGTGTGAATGAACAAACCATGCTTACTCTACGTTTTTTGGGTCGCTAAATCCGAACCTGACGTTTGTTTGACGCCATCACGTCAGGGTTTTTCATAACCTCAAAAGTTTTGCTTAAAAAATTAGTAATTTAAAAAAAAGTACGACAGGCTGATTTGTAGTCTAAATTTACTGTGCGCAGAGCCTTAACCTATGAAAAAGCCAAACATCACTTAGACTGGCCTGAACTAACCTGACCTAACCTATCATAACCTAATCGAACTTACCACATTTCAATGTAGAAAAAGGCAAGACAATTTGCATCTAACAACCAATGTTCACGAAGCCTTCACCTACAAAGCAATGTAACTTTTCCTAACTTAACCCAAATTAACCTTACCTAAGTTTACCCCCATCAGCTAACTAACGTTCGATTAGGGTGAGGATAGGTTAGATCAGGCCAGTTCAGGCCAGTCTAAGTGATGATTGGCTTTTTCACAGGTTAAGGCTCTGCGCACAGTAGATTTAGGCTGCAAATCAGCCTGTCTTACGTTTTTTTAAATTACTCATTTTTTAAGCAAAATTGTTGAAGTTATGAAAAACCCTAACGTGATGGCGTCAAATGAACGTCAGATTCGGATTCAGCGACCCCAAAAACGTAGAGTAAGCATGGTCTGTTCATTCGCACTTTGGGTTCATTTTTTTTTTGGAGCTGTGTTATTAACCGTAATGAATTTATTATAGATAAGATATAAAAAAATCAGAGTATAACAAAAAATATACAAACACAGGTTAGAACCCAATATTAGATGTTATATTAAAATTGTTTCAAGGATCCCAGGGGGGGGGGGTTCTGATCTCTAAACCCCCCCCCCCCCCTACGCACGGGCCTAATACACTGTAAAACTTTAATATTCAGATAATGAATATTTTGATATATTTTGAGTTTAATTTTCGTATCATTTTAAAGTGTAAAAATTTATGAATGTAAGCAAATGCGTGTATGAAAAATTTAAAATACTAGAAATCTATAAAAATACCAAAAAAAAGTAAAAAATTTTTAATAAACACAATACGAAAAATTTAGAAATCAATGAAATAGGGGAAGGTGGGGCAAAGCGGGGACATTTTGGTTTAGCGATAGTTTTTACATAATAAATATCATTTGCATTCAATATTTTTCTCTTTGATATCTTTAATGACGCATAAGCTAGCTTAGAGAATTTTTTTTCGGTGGATGATTACTTTAACTTATTGTTTAAAACGATTAAAGCCGGGTCTATATAGAGCGCAGCGTGGTGTCGTAGTGTCGCGCGCAGAAAAAGTTGAATAGTTTTAACTGCGTACGACACTTGCGACACTGCGCTGCGTCCGATATAGACCCGGCCTAAAGAAAAAAGTTTGTTATCCCGCTTTGCCCCATACATGGGGCAATAATATCAGATATCATAATATCAGAGGACAATGTTGTCAATAAACAGACACAGATGTTTTTAATATCAAAAATCCATTGGATTGAACGTCATAAATGATTTTATTCCATTAAAAGAAAAAAGTACAAAAGTTACATAGAAAAAAAGAATCAAGTATTGCGCGCTCATTGCTACGCTAGCGGCTAAGGGCAAGCTGCTCATAAACTTTGAATAAAAAGATAAATCTCTTTTTTGCGCATCACAATTGCACCTGGAAAAATTACCAAACTTTCTACTAACAAAGGCAAAGTTAGATATTTGCAGCACATAATGTGCTGTACCCCGCTTTGCCCTACCTCGCTTTGCCCTACTCCGCTTTGCCCCGAGACAACATTTTTTTTCCACCCGTAGAAAACAGTAGGTTATGCTCGAAAATGAAAAACACCATACGTTATTGAAGCCCTAAAGCAAGCACTATGAAATGCTGATAAACTTTTTTTTTCAATACGGATTGAGATTACTTACGTGCAACTGAAAATCTCTGACGATTACAATTGCACACCAAAACAAATGACATGTACTATTACAGCTAGTCTTTTGGGAGAAATCTGACGAATACGCAGGGAAAAGTTCGAGGGTGCTCCCAAACAAAGTTCAGAATTTTTTCGGCAGATAACATAATAATCCAAAAAAGATATTAGCAAAACCCCGCTTTTCCCAGTCCCCGCTTTGCCCCACCTTCCCCTACTTAAAATCTGTGTAGACATCACCTAATCCAAAAGTGTACAGAAATATGTTAATTTTTTAGAGATTTGACTAATAGAGCATCGAGTTATAGAAAGCTGATTATAAATCCATAATATCAAAAAATCCTTCGAGTTGTATAAATACTAAAGAGTTATCAAAAGATCTGAAAGTAAAAAAAAAAAATCTAAATCTCAGTGACTAAAAAATCACAAAAATCGAAATCCATTATTACATTCAATACGAACATAAAAAAATGTGTAACTCTGGACTCTAAAAGTTGTGTAAATTTTAATTTCCCGAAATTCGAAGAACAGTAAAATTTTAATTCCCATAATTAAATCGTCAAAGATTAAAAATTATAAAATCCTAAAAGATAATATATATATATTTTTTTTTGAAAAACTCACGAAAATTTTTTTGCATACGCCTTTGATTATTATATTAAAGGTTTGGGACGAGCCTACGCTCTACTATTTGCATCTCGAGGAGCGAGCGTCGTTGTTAATGATTTAGGGGGAGGGAGGCACGGAGAAGGCGACAGTAGTTCGAAAATAGCAGATTCCGTTGTTCAAGAAATTCGCAAAAATGGTAAATAATCATAGGACAATGCTTCGAAAGAGATAATTATTTAAATCTTGTCAATATTTATTTTCCACATATATCAGGAGGAAAAGCAGTGGCAAATTACGATTCAGTGCTCGACGGAGACAAAATTATTAAAACTGCGATTGATGCTTTTGGAAGAATCGACGTGGTCGTTAACAATGCTGGGATTTTACGTGATAAATCCTTCCTGAAAATGACGGAAAAAGAATGGGGTAAATTTTTACATAATAACTATCGAAATATCAAGTAAGGATTTTCTCCAGGGAAAAAAAAGAAGGTTGATGTGTATTTATATACTTATATTGAAAGAGTTGAATTCGAAGTCCATCGATGATTTATTTTATCCATTGATTCAACTCCAAACTTTCTTAAACTGAATCAAAAAAATCCATGATAAAACCTGATTAGGAGTAGAATTTTATTCACACTTTACTTTTACGGTGTAAGAAAAAAAGAATATGCCTCTGAAATAATTTGTTTTGTTGCAAATTAAAGTTTTATTATTCGCAGAAAACAATTTATTAATTTTTTTCAGATTTGATTCACGACGTGCACGTAAAAGGCGCTGTAAAAACGACTCAAGCAGCTTGGCCGTACCTTCGAAAACAAAATTATGGGCGCGTAATTATGACATCCAGCAACAGTGGTCTCTGTGGCAATTTTGGCCAAGCCAATTACTCTTCTGCCAAAATGGCACTTGTTGGCTTGGCCAAAACTTTAGCCCTCGAAGGAATCAAGAACAATATTCACACCAACGTAATCGTGCCCACGGCAGGCTCAAGACTCACCGAGGACCTTCTTCCACCAGGTTTGGATTCATTCAAACATTCCAAAATTCATGATATTTTATAATCTTATGTGTTGCGCCTTACACGAACAAGATTAATAATGCATATTTTATACTATGAATTCGGATTCTCTTGCACAAGGTTTTTTTTTCACCTGAAATCTCTTGTTGATTATGCCTCGTTTATTATTTCTCTCCTGATTTTGGCCCCTGATAATGTCACTTTACAGAGAGAAAAGTAGGAACCCTTTGAAGGCAAGAAAGAGCGAGAGTTTCGCGTGATTCAATTTTGATTCGCGTGAGCAAGAAAATCTGAGTTTTGAGTCTACCTGTGAAATACGAATTTACGGCATTTCCGGCAAATGCCTATTGGCCAGGCACTTCAAGTTTTTCCATAACTCTACTAGAATAAATCCAACTTCCCGGACATTTCTTTCGGCAAAATCCAAAAATCACATTTATAATATATTGTGTAATGTACGCATAACAATTTTATTTTAGTGCTTTATCAATACTATGTTATAATTTATTTTCTAATATAAGTATCAATTTCATACATATATTTTTTCAGGTAATAGTATAATCCAAATAAAATACAGAAAAAAAGCAAAAATTCTTTTGCTTTCAATACATAATTATGTAAAATAATATATTTCTATATAAACATGTATAATATTTTATTATTTCAATCTTATACGTCATCATAATTATACTATCATTTTATTACTGATATAAATAATAATTCAAAATTATTTTATAAAACGATATTGAAATTTTACTGAAGGGTTATTTCATCTTGAATCGTCCAAATAATTTGAATTTAATATTTTTTTTCGTAAAAATTTTTTGATGGCATCTCTATGGAAATCGATAAGGCATATACTTTATCTTTTTGTTTGAATTGCGGTTGTTTCGTCGTAGGGAAAACTTCGCTTTAAAACTTGTTTTTCTGGTAACATACACATATTAACATAAGGGTTGAACAAATAATAATTTTTTCATGGTCAGCGTTTGAAAAGAGTGTGTTAGGCTGCTCGCGGATTGAGCGTAAGAATCCCCTTTTCACTCCGCTGCGCGCCCAACACACTCATTCCAAACGCCGATCAAGAAAAGTACAGTTCTTATCACGGGGCCAGAGCCTTTTCACGCGCGACGAAAATATTCTCGAAACTCGTGGAATGAAAAGCTGTCGCGCATGAAAAGACGCTGCTAGGCCCCTTGATACGAAATATACTATTTATTCACTACATTATAAACTACAAAAAAAAAACTCATCAATCAATTATATTAAATTCAGAAATTTTGACACGGCATTTTTCATGTTATTGAATATTCATACTCTGAAGCGAAAGTTACTGGCATGAGAATTTATTCAAAGTTCAATGAGAGACTATTGAAGATACATAAAACGCAGTGTTAATCCCAAGGGGGGGATAAGGGACCCCCCCCCCCCCCAAGAGCAGTATATATCCGATAGTGATTGACAATGCATACTAAAAAAAAGGCCAACAGCCTGACTTCTTGTTGATCCCCCTCTCCCCAAGAGTCGTTTCTGGGACCGCCCCTGTAAAACGACATAAAAAATTGAAGAATTATTGTTGAATAGACATTTGAAAACATTGAGCTTAAAGATTCTTAATCAGATAAAAAATCTTTGATTCTTCAGTTTTTTTTATTCGACTGGAATTTATTGCAGATTTCTTTCAACAACTGAAACCAGAGCTTATTGCTCCTGTGGTTGCTTGGTTGTGCCATGAAGAATGTCAAGACAATGGCACCATCATCGATGCTGCAATTGGCTGGGCAGGAAAATGTAATATTGCATTAACTCCTTTCTTTTTCGTTTCTTCGCACTCACGAGATTTCTGAAGAACATGTACGATCTTATAAATTTTTGCAAGTCCTATAGATTCCGAAGGTCTTTGAAATATATTTGATTATAAAAAGAATCCCAATTTTCACACCAATACAAGGAACAGAAATAATAATATCGTATTCCATTTACAGTTTACACTGGGAACTCATTTATTTTCGGCTCCACTTATTTTCGGATGCCTCTCTCAGTTATTTTCGGGTTTGGCGCTGCCCCTCCACCCCTACTCTCTCACACTGCGCGATTCCCACTTTCGCACGGGAACGGCATGAATTTAAATTCAACATCAATGGATACATATTTAGTTCTCGAAGCTTTTGCTTGATAAACCAAAAAGCTATTTAGAAATTACAATGATGGTTTTAATACAGGGTGCGCCATTTCTTATGTCGGTATTGTAACATTGAATAACTTAAACATTTGACAACCGATTTACTTGACTTCACTTGTTTTGGAAACGTCAATTCAGTACAATTTCAACCATGTATCGCTTCACACCAAAAGAACGCGCTGAAATAGTTACTTTGTACATTGAAAATAGTCGTTCAGTTGTGTTAACTCAACGAGCATATCGTCGAAAATATCTTGGCAAACAGGCACCATCTGACAACACTATTCGTCGTTTGGTGTCGAATTTTTGTGACCACGGGACAGTGAAAGATCGCGAACAACCCGTTCATCAACGACCAAGACGTTCAAATGAACTGATTGAAGTTGTCAGAGAGAGCGTTGCCCAAAACCCAAAAGTTTCATATCGTCACCGCGCTCAGCATCTCGGCATCAGTGGA
The DNA here is from genome assembly GCA_028476575.1 of Platygaster robiniae. NCBI lineage: Eukaryota > Metazoa > Arthropoda > Insecta > Hymenoptera > Platygastridae > Platygaster > Platygaster robiniae. The sequence goes on along the minus strand of CM052022.1, from coordinate 18,994,650 downwards.
ACCACTCTACGGCGCATTTTGAAAGATGATTTGCATTTGTTTCCGTACAAAATGCAATTAACACAAAGAATATTGCCTACAGATCATCCACGTCGCTTGGAATATGGACAAACAATCGCTCGAATAGTTGATACTGAACCTGATTTTTGGAAGCGAATTTTAATGACCAACGAGGCACATTTCAAACTTTCTGGAGGCGTTAATAAGCAAAATTGCCGCATTTGGGGAACGCAGAATCCACACGAGATCCATGAAACGCCATTGCATGACCAAAAAGTTACTGTTTGGGCCGGCGTTTGCGCCAAAACCATCATTGGTCCTTATTTTTTCAAAGAGAACCAAACGATCGATGGAAACCGATATCGGTGGATGTTGGCTCACTATGTCTGCCCACAAATGCGTGAAAAAGGTCTTGAAGATTACTGGTTTCAACAAGATGGTGCGACCTGCCACACTGCGAATCAAACAATCCAGTTTCTGCAACGAAAATTCCCTGGACGTCTGATGTCAAAAAGAGGCGACATTGAATGGCCACCCAGATCTCCAGATTTGACCCCTCCAGACTTCTTTTTGTGGGGTTATTTGAAAAGTAAAGTGTACGCCAGCAAGCCGCAGACCATTGAAGAGCTTAAGGAAAATATTCGTGCCGAAATCATTGCTATACCACCCGAGATGCTCGAAAAGGTAATGGAAAACGCCGCAAAAAGGGCATATTTTGCTGTGAACAATAAGGGCGGCCACTTGATTGATGTTGTGTTCAAAAACTAGTCTAAATAAATTGTAAAGGACCAAACTAAATAAAAATACCTCATTTACAGAAATCGGTTGTTTTTTTTTCAAGTTATTCAATGTTTACATGCCGACATAAGAAATGGCGCACCCTGTAGTAAAAATAAAAATAATAATAACTCGACGTGATAATTTTAATTCAACTGAAAATACTTTTGATGACATAAATACATAACAATGAAAATACATTAATAAATATTTGTATAATTTGTAACATTCGTACTTTTTTTAGTAAATGTAAAAATTTTTTGTTTCGGAAATTATTATAAAATGATGAAATAAACGTATAACGATGATAACGATGTCAATAACTGCGTTTTTTTTCAATACACGTATGACAATTTCATCAAAACACAACTTACGTAAAACATGTATTTTTTCGTGCCACGGCACGAATCTATAGCGTCAATAGTATTAATATATTATATCGTGGTCCAAATCGATTTCGAAGTAGTAGAGAAGGGGTTCAAGCGCTCTCCCCTGAACCCAACTTAATCCGAAAATAAGTGAGTTTGTTTACCTTCTGGCACCCGAAAATAAGTGAGTATGAATTATACTTCTATTTGAAGGCTAGATCATTTTTCATAAAATTAAAAATTATTGCTCAAAATGATTGAATGAGCGCAGCATTATTTAAAAAGGTCACATCGTTCGTTCTCCTGGTTCCGTTTTGCGAACCAGTCCCGAAGAAATGGTAACAATAGAAGCTGTAAAATCGAAATGGTCTGCTGTCACCGACATGTCCCAAGCCAAACGCCTGGATTCTATCGAAGTATTCTTTCAAACCTTTTTTTTTTTTTTAGAAAATCACAGTAAACAAACTTCTTTCGTTTTATGTATCAGGAAGTAACTGGAAAATTGATGAATGTCGTCGAGGACATAGGAAAAAATGGTCCAGAAGTGAGTGCAAAACGTTTTGATTCGAAATGCATTTTGTGTAAGCCAACTTAACTAAATAATTTTTTTTGTTCATAGAATACCTACCGAGTCAATTACAATTTCCGCGATGTCATTCTCTACGCGCTTGGAGGTAATTGACTTTTTTTCGAAATCAATTTAATGTTAGTAAGATTTTTGCTAACGAACGGAAAAATTTTTCCAGTTGGAGCCACAATTGAAGAACCTACGGATATGCAATATTTGTATGAAAATCATGAGAGTTTTTCAGTTTTGCCAACTTTTTATGTAACTTTTGGAGTTTCGGGCGCGATGACTTCTTCGGCTTTTATGGGTGCCATTGCTAATATGGACATTGATCCGACTAGAGTAAGATAATTTGTATTGACAAATTCAAGATGATAAATAAAAACTAGCACTTCACAGCATAATACACTATTTCTTACAGCGTTTAACAAATAAATTTATATTATACTTTTGAAAATTTCCATTTTACAATATGTTGTTTCTCTCGTAAAGATTTCTTTTTTTGTTTTTTTGTTTGTTTGCTTTTTTTTACTCTACTGATCGAAAAATATTTCTTGCGTGTTTTTATCTAGGTTTTGCATGGTGAGCAATATCTAGAACTGCACAAACCACTTCCTACTGAAGCTGAAGTGGAAAACCACTTCATTGTTCAGGAAGTGATGGATAAAGGAAAAGCAGCTTTGATTTTGATAAAATGTACGTATTTGGAGTCTTTTGGCAAATTACATGAATTGTTTTCAAATTTCAAATGACAGTGTCATTACCACGTAAAAGTGGCTTGAAACATGTGCAAATTTCAAGGGTTGAAATTCACCTAATAATTGGCTTTTATTTGCTAAGAAAATACATGTTAAATCAACGCACGTAGCGCGCCACATTATCTAGTTCTATTCTATGTAGAATAACCAAATATTTCATAATATATAACAATTTTTATAATCATTCATGAATTAGCTCATTCGTAACAATTTAAAATAATATGAGAATAATGAGAAAAAAAACTACAAAAATATGTTATGAAATTTCTCCACTTTTGTGATCAATTTTTCCAGTTACGTACAAAAGATTTTGTAAATGTAAAAAACTTGGTTTGGAATTTTCCTGTTTTTATCTTTGAAATTGCAGGGTACTTGGATAGTTTTTTGTATTTTCATGGTATAGTTTCAAGTGATGTAAAATTCATGATTTTTGAACGCGGAAATAAATCTTTTGTTGTAGGTGAGGCGGTGGACTGTAATAGTGGTGAAAAAATTGCGACAAGTCAAATGTCAATTTTTGTGATTGGAGCTGGAGGAATTCAAGGTCCCAGGACTTCCTCGCATGTGATACCAACAATTGAGCCGCCTAATCGCGCGCCCGATTCAATAGTCACTCAGCGTACAAGCATTGATCAAGTCAGTAAAAAATGCTTTTAAATTACGCGAGTCATTCTGCGATTACGTGTTCAACTTTGAAAATGAAAGAAAAAACATCGATTATATACACTCGCGTTAGCAGATGATGGGTTTGGGGGTTCAAACCTCTCGTGAAATCCATCAGTTCTTATTTCATTTGAAAATAAAAAAAAATTATAATAATATATATCAAACATATAAACAGTTAAAAATTATGCATTAAAAATATAGTATAGACTTGAATCAAACAAATGAATTATCGAGCAAATTTTATCTTGATACGTTACGTGGATTCATAGGTTTGTTTTATTTTTTGTATTTTTCAGCTCTTATTGTACAATTTTGTACGGTTAGTTTTTTCGTCAAATCCTTATAAAATACCTTACGACGCGATGACTAATTTTTTCTATTGACTCGTGCAATTGTTTGCTTTGGTCTATAAACCTCACACTCGTCAATATTAAAAATCTGCCACAGTTACGTAATACACTGCTATTTTGTTTTTTAGGCAATCCTTTATAGATTAAGCGGAGATTTGAATCCATTGCACGCAGATCCAAATATTGCAAGTTTGGCTGGTTTTGAGAAACCCATTTTGCACGGCCTTTGCACTTTTGGATTCGCAACACGTCACGTGTTGAGAACTTATGCCGCCGCCAGACCCGAGCTCTTCAAAGCTATTAAGGTTCAAAGTCCAATATTGCTTTACATAATTTGCGTTCACTCACCCATAGGCTGTGCTGCGATCTGACGATGTAATTACAATTTTAGTTTCAAGTTGATCTTTTCGGTTTTAAAATATCGGTTTCAACGACAATAAGTACATTTTCGGAGTGTTCAAACATTCAGAATATTAAGGTAACAATTTTTTTTTTTGAGGCGAAGTCTAGAATTCAACGTCGAAAATTTAACCAAAAGAAGTTTGTAAAATTGATTCTGAGAATTTTCGAAATTATATTTTTTTTTTATTCTTATTTTTTACTGCTTCATTTACATGTTTGATTGTGAGTATTACGTTTCCAATTCTAGTCGTGATTGAAGTTAATTTTTTTGAGTATTTCTAAAAACTGCTATTTTTTTATAATTAACATGTTTAGTTATCGGTGGAAATTGAAATCATAATTCATTTCGTATCGAGTATTGTCTTTTTTTTTTGATATTGATTATCTTTGCACGAAATAAATTTTCAAATGAGTTCATGTTCCTGTAATTAGATAAACTAACGAATGAAATTAGTAGGTAATTATGGGATTAAGTTGATCCAAAAATAATACATAATTAATTAAATAGTTAAATAAATAAAAATTATTATCAATTCAATAAGTTTATATTCCGGAAATAAATAAAATAAGTACCCTTACGGAAGAAAACACTCAATCAATTTTGAAATCAATCGATTGAATAATAATCATATAATTATTTAATACTAATACTTACAAACCATTGGAATATATAAAACAGTTCATTTATCAAAATCATCGACAATAGTCCTTCAGACATTAAAAATACTATAATGAATGTTTATTTAATGGTTATCGTGCAATAGTCGATGTTATTGTAAAAAAATAAAATATCAGAAAGCAATTAAATAGACTGAGAAACTGCAAATGTTTAATGTTAACAATCATATATGTATTATGGGATGAGAAAACGCAGCTTAGCGGCAAAATCGGTAAGGCTTATTTTGGATCGACACGATGTTTTGGGCCCCAAGTGCCCCAAAGAACCATAGTAGAATGAAACAAGTTATGCTCCATAGACTGACGAGTTTTTGTTCTTTCCGCGCATTTCCACCCGGCGGCGCCATTTTCACTTTTTCTCGCTCATCATTGGTTGAATAGCCAATATGGCGCCGACGGGTGGAAAAAAGCGAGAGAGAACAACCGAGTGTGAGAGTGAGAATATACCCCCACCATACCCCAACCTGCGCAAGAACACAACTTGTTTAATTCTACCATGCAAAGAACCATGCTGTGGGAGGGCTATTGTGTTCGAGCTCGAGCCTCAACAAACTCAGCTAATATAAGCGCAATTCGTTCCAGCGCTTACGCTAAACGATTGAAAAGTTCTCGGAAAATAAATGATTGAGCTCGAACATAATAGGTGACCCCGCAATATGGTGATTTGGGCACTTTGGGCTCAAAGCCTCAAAATTTCGAGTTAGTCCCAAGTGAACCTTACCGACTTTGCCCCTAAGCTACGTTTTCTCATCCCACGACACATATGTGACGTGCCAGGAAAAAAGGGACACATCGCTCCAAACGAGAATTTCACAGGGCGAGCGATAGAAGTCAATCAATTCGTAGTGAAAAGTGACTCCCGAAAATCTGCCCCTCTTTTTGATAGGAAATAATGTCCGTAGAATTTTTCTAATTTTTGTGTTGGATAGAGCAACTCAAAAACTATCAAAAGATACAAAAACCGGTTTTCGATTTTTGGAGCGATGTGTCTCTTTTATCCTGGCACGTCACAGATGTTGACTGTAAAACAGAAAACATTTGATTCTCGAAAGTCGATTTGACTGTAAAAATGTCGAATTTATTGTAAAACAGTCAAATTTTAACTGGTTTTTTTGTAAGAGTGTAGCATGTGTGTTTCCAAAATAAAGTTGCAAATCACATACAGCCCCATGACATGGCCCTCAAACTCGCGGCGCGTTAATGTTCCTTTTGGCGCCACCGACGTCTTTTTTTATTGGTTTGTGAGCAGAGTGTCGCAATGAAATTTTACACGGCGTGGTAAAATGGTTAATATATATATCATTCCTTACGTCTATTAGTTTATTAAAAAGTATTTTATGTACCTCTGGCATAGAAAACGCGTTTCTATGCCAGCTCGAGATCTCTAAACGCGTTTTCTATGCCCTCGGTACATAAAATATCGTTCGTAACAGGCACGGATGTGCTCATAGGCAAAACGGGTTACAGTTCTCGGCTTCGCCTCGGACCGTAATTTCCCCGTTTCGCCAAATTCGCATATCCATGCCTGTTACGAAATATACTATTTATAGATTCTTTGAAAAATTATGTCTGCATGGATTTGAGATTTTATATTCCGGCTTTTCCCTTGTTTTGAAGGTATTTCACAGAGTGCTAAACAATGCAACGACGTTTTTTTATTTTCGGCATAATTTCGCACTGTTACATGAAAACGATTAAATACTAAATTATTTCCACATTCACGCACAAACCCGACCAACCCGACTGAAAATATCATACACAACATTCGATTATTCGAAACCAAAACGACCAAAACATTGTCATATGCGTTTCTCAGCATCAGCTGACTCAATCGAGGAATCAATTGATGGCCAAGGGAGCGAGGTGCAAGGGGAAATGCGCTCCAGAAGATTGTGGCGCCTCTAGCGGCCAGGGGACTTGAACGCGCCGCAGTTTTGCTTAAAAAACCTGCTTATGTCATGGAGCTGATCACATACTATGTTTTCTTAACATTTGAAAAAAAAATTTTTTTTTAGACCAGATTTGTGAAGCCTGTTTTACCGGGGCAAACGCTCTGCACTCATATGTGGCGTGAAGGAAACCGAATCCATTTCAAAACTTTGGTTAAGGAAACGAACACTCCAGTTATATCAGGTTTTTGTTATTCACAATGCTCTCAATTTTTATATTTAATATTATCGATTGAACCCTCGTTTAAAAATTCAATTTCAATAATGAACTGGAAGATTCAAAGACACTTCAATCAATGTTATAAATTTTCTAATGTAAATTGTGTACGCTTTTTTTATGTTGTCATTTATTTAAAAATATTCAACAGGTGCCTACATCGATCTAAAAGAAGTCGTTATGCCAGTTTCCATGAAAAATCTTGTTTCTGCTCAAGAACCTTTAGGAAGTGACGCAGTTTTTGCTCAAATTTCGGATTACGTAAAAGCGAACCCAAACGAAGTCAAAAAAATTAATGGCATTTTTGCGTACACTGTGACATGCAATGGAGAACCCAAAGCTCAATGGAGTGAGTAGAAAATTAACATTTCACTCATATGATCTATTCTGTTGTTGAATTAAACATATCAAGAAGGTGTGAAGGAAAAATTCCTTAAATAACACTTCAATTGGTTTTGCATGATAGAAAATTTCAGTGAATTTTTAAAATTTTCAGCTCTTGATCTAAAAAAAGGAGAAGTTTACAGAGGCGAACCAAAGTCCAAAGCAGATACAACACTCACAATCGAAGACAAGGATATGATAGAAATGGTAAATAACGATTTGTTTATATACGAGCAATAATTTTTTATCAAATTTTCGTTCATGTTAAGATCTGCATAAATATAAAAAATAATAAAACGATAAAAAACTTACTAATCCCATAACTATAAAAAAGTAAAATATTCACTAAGGTCTTTGTTTTTTAAAACAAATGAAATTCGTCAAATCTGATTCGAAAATCGGCATTTAAATAGTACATTGCATATTAAGGGGGAGAACAGCGTCTTTTCACGCGCGACGGCAACATTGTCGGAACGAGTGAAAAGACTCTCCCCCGTGATATGCACTATACTTTTTTTGGTAGCCACATAAAATGAGAAGCGTGTTTGGCTGCGTAGCGGATTGAGCGTAGGTTCCCCTTTTCGAGTCAGTGAAAGAACCCGTGGCTAAACAACGGTGTTTAGCCACGGGTGCACGCAAACACCGTCGTTTAGTTACGAGACCTTTCACCGCTCGAAAACGGGACTCTTACGCTCAATCCGCGAGCAGCAAAACACGCTCATTTTATGTGGCTACCATAAAAATGTCATTATTTAAACGTTTTGAAAAATTTTAAGCTTTAATTCTTTTGTTTTTAAATATTGGATTATAATTGACTTAGAAAATATTTTTCCTGTAGGCGCTGGGAAAATTGAACCCGCAAGTTGCGTTTATGAAAGGAAAATTGAAAATCAAAGGAAATATCATGTTGACGCAGAAATTGAAAGCTTTGATGGATGCGAATAAACCAAAGCTTTAAAATGGCAAAATATTTTTACTCAAAAGCAAAAAAATTATATTACATCGTTGGTGAAAGTAACTTACATATATACATGATTCCAAAATATTATGTATTGTGAAGATGGCTTTTTTGGTTGAATGTTTATATTTTTACATATATCAAATAGTTGAATGTATTGTTATTTTTTTATTAAAATCGGGATATGGCTGATAAGTGAATAAGTGAATGTAGTAGTTTATTATATTTGTCAAGTTTTCCAATTAATGGCGTAGGCAAAGGGAGATTTTAGGGAATTGAATTTATTGAATCATTTATAATTTCAGGTAAAATTTATGATTTTTTGAAAGTAACATGATAGAAAATAATAAAAAAGTTTGCACACTGAAGTCACAAGGTATATTTTTAACGTAAAAATTCAAGATAATTTTTGAAAGTAAACAACTTTTGAATTGGAATTTTTTACACAGGAAAATTTCACTTTCGTAAACTGGTACTGTTTTTCGTCTTGATTCCAATAAACTAGATATGAAAGTTTCGAACTTCACATTTTAAGAATTGCGAACCTGGAAAATGTAAAATATTAAGACTAGAAAAATGAAAACATTAGATTGTACTTGAAAATTTTCATTTCAAGTTTGAAAATTTGACTATGTACCATGTGTCCATTGTACACTGCAAACAGGAAAATATTGAGCATCATTCAAAGATCAGGTCTTTTAATCATTATTTGTGTCACCTTTTGTAAAGACATTGAGCATTATTCACGTGCATGTAGTTTCAATGTCTTCTGGGAGTATCGAGATTTAATGTCATTGCTGCAAAATATTTATTATTATTATTATTATTATTATTGATGACTTCCGGCGGGCCACTTTTCGTGGTTCAGAGCACCTAGCCATTAGGCCCTTGTACTCTATCTCCGCCGCCTCCTAAGGGCTGCTGCCGATATCGTGATACCCTGCAAAAGCCGAGTATCTGACCGACAGTCAGTCCCTTAATGTCATGCGGTTCTAAGACCGCCCCCCCTAGCATAGTATGTCTCTGCCACACTAATGCCTCGCATGTGCACAGAAAGTGCAGGGAATCCTCCTGCCCTTCCTGGCATCTTTCACACTCCGGGGAGGATATCTTCCCCGTCGTGCATCTGAATTTATTCAGATTCCCATGGCCAGTAAGTATCTCTACCGCCACTCTGATTCTAGGCCGCGATAGTCCTATTAGTGCCTCCCTCCACTCCCCCACGGTGTTACCCGTGAGGGCCTTAGCCGTTCGGCACCCTGGTTCTCGCCTCCATTCCCTGACCTGCTGGTCCCTTACCCATTCCGCAATGAGGTCCATTCCCTCCCTATGCGGCATACCCACAACTTGCTCCTGAGGTCCGATCAATCTCGCCCCCTCTTTCGCAAGTCTGTCCGCCCTCTCGTTCCCCCTCCATCCCGCATGTCCCGGGATCCAGGCGAGTTTAAGCCTTCTCCTCCTCGCTACTTCTTGAAGCGTCTCTCTCGTCCGCTTAATCAGTTTTGAGAAGATTACCCCTCCATTCAGAGCCCTCAGCGCCGCCTGGCTGTCACTGCAGATCCAGACATCTCTATCTGAATCCGTCCTACGTGACAGCGTCCTTGCGCACTCTCGGATGGCTTCTACTTCAGCCTGAAAGACAGTGTTGTATCTGTCCAGTCTGTTGACGTATTCGTCCACAGCCTTCTTTCCACAAACACCTGCCCCCACTCCTTCCTTGGTCTTCGAACCGTCCGTGAACCATAAGTCCCCGTGTCCCAGTCCCAGTCCCTGTTTCCACTCCTCCCGGCTAGGGATCAGCACTTTATAGCTAACTTCCCCCGCCAGTCGAGCCTTCATCCTGTCCTGTGGAGCGTTCCACAGCTCTGCAGGGCAGCCCCTCTTCAACTCTACGTGTATAGAGCTCTCCCTCCACTCCCCCACACATCTGAGTCTGTATGCCGTCCTTATTGCCGTGGCCTTACTCTCCACCGCAAGTGACGGAATACCTAACAGAGCCCTGATGGCGGCGATCGGAGTGCTTTTCCTTACGGCGCATATGCCCCGAAGAGAAATCGCCTGCACTCTGTCCAGCCTTTTACAGACTGTCTTCAGTGCAGTCCGTGCCCACCACACAACTGCAGCATACATCAGCCTAGGAACGACAATAGACCTGTAAATCCACATCATCTGACGTGGACCCAGGCCCCACTTCGCTCCCAAGGCCCCTTTACACTGCCAGAAGGTTACCATCGCCTTCTGGCATTTTATTTGCAGGTGCCTATTCCAGTCGAGTTTCTTATCCAGGATTACCCCTAGATATTTCACCTCCTCGACGTACGGCACCTGCCTGCCTCCTATCACCATCCTCACCAGCGGTCTCAACTTGTACCTCCTGGTGAAGATGACGATAGATGTCTCATCCGGTTGGATGTTGAGTCCATATCCCTCGCACCATCTAACCGTCCTTCTCAGAGCCCTCTGGATCATTTCCCTAAGGGTCTCCTCGTGCGCACCCCTGGCTAGTATGCAGATGTCATCTGCATACCCCACGGCCCGCACTCCATCCTGATTTAACAGTCTCAAGAGACTGTCCACTACCAGGCTCCACAGTAATGGGGACAGTACCCCCCCCCCCTGTGGACATCCCTCTGAAACACTGCCTTCTACATAGCAGCCCTGCCATTCGGATCTGAGGATTCTTCCCTCAAGAGTCGTCATTATCCACCGGATAATCGGCTCTGGGACACCATGTTCCTCAGCTCCCTCCCTTATGGCCCTCCTGGTGGTGCGATTGAACGCCCCCTCTATGTCCAGGAATGCCCCTATACAGACGCCCTTCCATCTCAGCTGCTCCTCTACGAAGCCCACTGCCGATAGAAGCGCGGAATCTACTGATCGACCCGTCTGATAAGCGTGCTGTTCCACATGGAAGGGTAAATCTATCAGTGGCCCAGCCCTCAGAAATTTGTCTACCAGTCTTTCCAGAGTCTTAAGAAGGAAGGAGGTCAGACTGATCGGTCTGAAATCCTTCACCTCAGTGTACCCCTTTCTCCCTGGCTTGGGTACAAAAGCAACCCTAGCCCTTCTCCATGCCTTCGGTGTGTGTCCTACTGCCACACATCCTCTGAATAGCCCAACCAAGGTCCCTAGCACTACATCCAGGCTCTCCCTAAGGATCACCGGATACAGTCCATCAGGGCCCGGTGCCTTATACGGCTCAAAGGACCTCACGGCCGCTTTGAGCCCCTCTGCCTTGACTACTCTGGCCGCCAGGCCCCAGAACTTTTCTCCTCTCCTCCGGTGAGGTCTATCCTCATCCTGATTCAATTCTGAAAAGTCCGGGAAATTGCCTTTCATTAGCAGCCTGATAGTTTCTTCCGGAGTCCGGGTATAACCTCCGTCATCTGTCTTCAGATACCGCAGGCCCCCCCCCCCCCCTTCGTCCCAGCGAGGATTCTCGCCATTTTCGCCGTGTCCGAGACTGTGCTGGTCTGTGAGCACAGTTCTCTCCACGACTCCTGTCGGGCTCCCTCCACCTTCCGCCTGTAGCGTCTCTGGCTACCCTGAAACGCCTCCCAGGCCTCTGGTGTGCCCACCTTCTTAGCTCTATTAAAGAGCCTACGAGTTTCTTTTCTCCCTTCCGAGAGTTCCTCATTCCACCTGAGCTCCTTTGGCCTGGTGCCTCCTCTCTTCAGGGGACAGTTGTTCTCGTACGCCGTCATGATAGCCGTCCTGACCCTTTCCTCAGTTGAGTCCAGGTCCTCCGGACTATCAGGCCGAGTCCGTTCCTCTTGCAGTACTTCACCAACTCTCGCACCTTTTCTGGAGGCGCCTCTCTATCATGGGCAAAATAGGCAGATGCTACCACTAGCCTCTTCCCATTTCGCCCCCTAACTCCATTCTCCCCTAGCCTGACTACTGCCAGATCCCTAGTGGAGAACTCTCGAATAAGAGCCGCATCGACCCCCCTCACCACCACGCATGCCCTGGGGTCTACGATCCTCTCACATGCGTGTACCGTCCCCGCGGAGTTAAGGCCCCGAATGAGACCTCTATAACACCACGGCTCTTGTATTAGCCCTAGGGCTGGTTTTGTCTGCACCTTTTGCATGCACCTGGCTAGAACCGCCGAGGCGCCTTTGCTGTGATGCAAGTTTAATTGCAGGATCTCAGCTGTGGCCATGACTATAAATCGTCACCACCTTTACCCGAGCCTCGATCCTGGTCAAAACCCACCTAGTTTTTCGAAGCAGTTTTAAAAACTACTTCTCCCGTCCCTAGGTGGGCCTTGTACCCCCTGCCCTCGAGAGTCCGGGCTGATCCCTCATCGACGCCAACAATTAGGCGGGTAAATTTACCCTCCAATGTCTCAGCGCCGTAGATGGACCAGGACTTCGTCTCGAGGCCAGCATTCTGTATCCCGACAAGTTTCAATAGCTTGTCGGGCTCCCTCTGCGGTGGTGGTATCTTAACCGTCATTTTCTCTCGCTTCACTAGCTCCTCAGGTCGAACTAACCGAACCTTCGAGCCGTCCGCAAGCGTCAACGACGGCACCACCCCCCGCAGCCACTCCGCTGATCCCTCGTCCTCGCAGATGAAGATCACCCTTCCGCTCCTAAGGACTGTGTCCTTGAACCTGGGGACAATCCCCTCTCCTGTTATTTCCAGGATCTGGTCCACAACAAGCCCTTTGATCTCTTCAAAGACCGCCATCTCCATCCTTGCCCCGAGAGTCTCTCCAACGGTGACGGACACCTTCGGGAGATCACAGGCCAAGGCAGAGTACGAGGGTCTCGTCCCCTTAGTCTCGGCGGATTCCTGCTCCTGCCGGCTCTTCTTCTTTGACTGCTTCACGGTCGGATCGGAGACACTTTTCTCCATTTTCCGTTTTCCCCGCGACTCAGCTCCTTCCACCTCTGGCTCTTTTCCAGGAAGAGTTGTAGGATTAGCCTGGCGGGTTCCTGCCCCTTCCTCGGCTCTCCTCTTCCTCCTCCTGGCCGTGCCAGACTCTCTTTTGGGAAGGGGTAGAGGCGGGGCTGTGCCCTCCTTCTCCGCCCTTTCCTTCTCTTCAAAGTGCTGCTTTCGGAGCAATTTTCTCCTCTGAGCACCACTCATTTTGACCCAGCCCTCCTCCCGAGGACCGGTTTTTCCCTCCCCCCAATTTCCATCGGAGTTCCTCCGGAAGTTGAGGTACTTGCCTCAGCAGCGGGTTCTTGCCCCTGCTGCTCTTTGTTTATACTTGTGTTCGGTTCCATTTTATTCCCACGAGTACTTGGGGTGCATGTCGACCACTTACGCTCCATCATGCGCAAGCTAGGCTTGCTACCGAGTCTCAAGAGCCTCAGCAGCTACTGCAGGAGGTCGCCCGGTTTCCTGCAGGAACCGTTCGCGACTCCATACCCAGGAGCCATGCATCCTTCGGCACGGTACTCTGACACCTTGGATTGGGAGTGAAAGACCCCTGCCTCTGTAGGTCCCCAGAGAACAGAGTATACCCGACCAGGAATCACCACTTCCTGGTCGGGGAGCCAATTCTCAGTAACCAAAGCAGGCCACTCACCCTCGGAGCCCGCTGAATGAGTGAACCTCCCCATTCCCAGACTCCGAGTAGTGTGGTTCGACTCGGATCCACTCGGTACCCATTCACCATCATTCAGGGTGCTCCCGTCTATAGGGATTACCCTCCAATCACCCGCGGAGCCCTTTTTACGGGGACGCCCATTCACTCACCTCTCACCCATACCGAGCTTCCCCTCATCTCCCCTGGTGGTAGCCTTTGCTTGCCCTCAAACCCCCGCACCAGCTATAAGGTCATTTGGTTCCCAGCGGGGGTGCAAAATATTTACTTGCTTAATATTTCTTCCAAATTTGTATACTTCTAATAATAACTGCGTCACAAAAGTACTTACAAATCTTACGATGTATGTAATGTACTTACGAAATTTGTTCGTAATCAGAGAAGTTCGCTTTCTCGGTACACTAGCTGTCAAAATGTTACCCTCAAATGCTTTCCATCTCGATTCAACTGCTGAATGCTGCAGTACATGATTTTACCTTGGGATTAAAATGTTGCTTTTTGTTCGAAATAATGAGACCGTATTTTTTTTTGCTATAAAAGTTGTTTTTCGAAAAAATCAACACAGAAAACATCTGGGACGTGATAAATATTTGACAGCTAATACAAAATAGAACAAAAGGAAGCAAATGCACCCGTCAAACATTACACAATTGAAAAATATTTCTATTGTGTTACTTTTAATAAATGAGGTAGACATTAAAACAGGTATTATTCCAATGCAGCGCTCTTCGTATGGCATAAAGCCACGTTCAATGCCTCCGGCAAACATTAGCTAAGAAAACATTGGAAGTTTGTCACATTTAATGAAGTTCAATCCTAAATTGTAAGAAGTATGATTGATATGTATTGAATCATGTGCCGGCCGAATAATTTCAATAATTTTTCGTTTGCAGTGTACGGGAATTTTTCAGTATACAAATTCAACTTAACAATCAAAAATGAACTAGTTTCAGATTGTATATAGTTGCTGTAAGGATGTTTCTTTAAAATAAAATTCACTTCAATATGAAACAAATCATAAATTTGTATCAAAAAACAAATTTACAGTCAAACCTCATTTACCGCACGACCTTGAAACGCCTTAGCTCTCATTTATCGCAACTCGAGAGGGGTCCCCACCACTGAATGCTTCAGGCCCCAAATAGCAGCCTTAGGCCTATCAGCTCGAAGGTGACCGCGCATAACGGAATTCAGTGTGAATGCGCCTTTCACGTGACATTTCAAGGTAAGGTGGAGGAGAAATGCAAAAGCTTGCAATAGGTGAGTGAATTCTGTTGCAATAGATGAGGCTTGCAATACGAGAGGTTTGACTTTACTGCATTTTTAAAAAGCTATCACTGTAATGATAAAAAATTTTAATGTTACGATTCCTGAATTTAAAGATTCATTAAAAAATTTGTAAGCATTTGTGAAGCTTTGAAAAATTTTCAGTTTTCTTTGGAACGATTAAACGATTTATTACTTTAAAAAAATGTATGTTTCAATAATAAAAAAGGGACTTGAAATTTGAAATAAAAAAATAAACCTCACCGCTAGAGTTTACTTAAAGATCAATTATTTCAATTTTTAAATCTCATCAATTTTTAATGATTCACTTCAAAAGAAACGCAAACAAGAAATGAAAAAATTTACCACGTAATATACAGTTTTGAATACAATCATTGTATTAACAAACGGGCATTTCGAGTGAAGAAAAATGTGTAATTTTGATTTTTTGGGTGATAAATTTAAAAAATTATAGTGCATTCCGCATCTAGGGAAAAAATAAATTTCTCGCGAGGGTGAAGTTATTTTTTCCATGGTGCGAACGATTTTTTTATCGTAGCGATAGAAGAAGCCGAGTTTGGCCCGCCAAGTGGACAAAAAAGTAGGCTTTTAGGACCGCTATGATAAAATAGTATATTACGTTACAGGTACGAATGTGCGACTTTGGCAAAACGAGGTAATTACTTACGTTACTTTGGAATTCGCCATGAAACCCCATTTGCGTTGACGAGCACTGGCTCTGAGCAATATCTACACCAAGGATACTAGAAGAAGGATGCCCGACTCGCCGCGAAATCTGCTCGAAAAACGGCCCGAATATCGTCAGCTATGTGAGAGGAGTTTCTTTCATTCAACTAACGAGCGCAAGGAAGAGGAGATAATGCAGCTAAAAGGAGAGGAACAACTGGTAACAATGAATGCTCCTCCCACATAGCTGACGATAAAATGGCCACCTTCACTGTAGCGAGCCGGGCATACTTCTTCCAGTATCCCTCCCTACTGAAAATGAAATTCTCATGTTAATCTCATATCACATCTCATAAAAGATCTGATTTTTCAATACTTGCATTCCATATTTTTTAGTATTCCTACAATTGAAAGTATGTTTGATTCGAGTTCTCGTGTCTCACGTGATATTTGATATGAGATTTTACATAAGTTCTGGAACGGCCAATTCCTTATGTCATATCTCATATCAGATCCCACCCTTGCAATTGGCCACTCAGAACTTATGTAAAATCTCATATCAGATCTTATATGAGATGTGACATGAGATTAACATGAGAATTTCATTTTCAGTAGTGTTGACCTACACAGTAAAAAATGAAGATAAAAAAAGCTAGCCGCTAATGATTTTTTTACCACGCTCAGCGTAGTAATATCACGAACCACTCTTGTAAAACTTCGGTCGCTAGTGATTTCCCGCCAGTGCGGAACGAAAAACGACATCCACTGAATGAATGACTAGCTTCTATGAATAAACCTACGCTCGGCGTCAGTAACTAGAGGACCTACGCTCGGCGTAGAAATTTTATTACCGCGCGCTTTTTTACTATCTCTAGTGAATTTAACAGCAGATGGTAGATTTCGTAACGTAGTTCGTAAAATTCTGAGTGCTTGTGATTACATGAGATGATTTCGTAATTTCTTATTATCCCATTCAATCACACTTATCATCATATGATTTGTATTATTATTCCTATTCGTTAAAATTCATACTTCGTGTTATCGTGTGTTATCGAGCGGTTCGCATAATTCAAGAACACAAGATACATTTTTTTTATTAATTTCAACTGAGATTATTCACTCATCCTAAAAATCAGAAAAATCATCGTCAAGTAAAGTGAATTTCGATTTTAACTTTTATATATTAGCTAATAATAACTAGCCACGATCCAAATATTTCTTGTGCACGGACGAGATATTTGAGGTTAAAAAACACGCTTCCATTCCTTGCATTATTGCAAGCGTGTTCATATATTTATGCATATATGCATAATATCAATAACAATTCATTTTATAATGAAATTTTATTTCATGCTTTTTCATGAATTTCAGCTGCATATTACTTGCTAGCTGATTTTCACTATCGTACTGAACGAAATCGCCAGCTACACCGCGAATTCACAATCCCAGAGATGAAATTAACAAGCGCTCTGAAATTCACTAGCGCGCTGAAAAAGTCGTCAGAGCTAGTGAATTTTCTGCGGTGGGAATTTCACTACCGCTCCTAGTAATTTCCCCTCGCTCAGCGTACACTGTAAAAAATCTCGTAGGAAAATAACGACACTGAGTTTAGGAAACAATGCGACCTACACTGAGTGTCGTAAAAAACCGAACCAAGATCGTTATTTTACGATAGGGTAGAAAATTAACGAGCGGCTCTGAAAATTCCTGCTGGACATGTATTTGACTACACATGATAATTGTTTGACAAGCGGGTAATAGTTATTTGTCTAGAGGGTAGTTTATTGACTGTACTGTTATATGTAATGTGAATTGTTTTTTACAGGTAATATATCATAAATAATGGCAGCAGGAAGAAAAGAAAAGTCAAATATCCACAGATCTGTGCAATTGACATAATTTATTACAAATTAAAAATGCTTTTGTACATGGTTATGTGACGCATAAGCTACATGACATTATGTGCTGCACATTCAAGATTTCACAAAATTTTTTCAAAGCTGAACATTTGTCTACCCGGAAAATTATACAAAAAGAACAATGAGAAAGTTTAAAAATTATTTTATTCGCGTTTTTATAACGTTGTCACTGATACGGTTAAATTGTCACTCACTTACATTGCACTCACTGGATTTTAAAATCACTCATTGCATTTTGACTAACTTGATTAGTTATTTACCTATGTCGGGTAGGATATTGACCAACCTGTTGTCGATTTACAACCCGCTTATTTTTTAACGAACGCATCATTATTTTCCTAGGCATAGTAAAAAAACTACACTCAGTGTAGGTCGGATTGTTTCCTAAACTGAGAGTCGATATTTTACTACCTGGTAGCTAATCTACTACCAGGAATTTTAATACCCACACTGAATGTAGTCGAATTCCTTGCCTCTCGTTATTTTCCTACCCCGTATATGAAATAGACGATACTGAGTACTAAAAAAATTTCCTACCCGTTAGGTTTTTTACCAGGTGATTTTTTACAGTGTGCTGAGTGTAGTTTTTTTTACCATGCCTAGGAAAATAATGATGCGTTCGTTAAAAAATAAGCGGGTTGTAAATCGACAACAGGTTGGTCAATATCCTACCCGACATAGGTAAATAACTAATCAAGTTAGTCAAAATGCAATGAGTGATTTTAAAATCCAGTGAGTGCAATGTAAGTGAGTGACAATTTAACCGTATCAGTGACAACGTTATAAAAACGCGAATAAAATAATTTTTAAACTTTCTCATTGTTCTTTTTGTATAATTTTCCGGGTAGACAAATGTTCAGCTTTGAAAAAATTTTGTGAAATCTTGAATGTGCAGCACATAATGTCATGTAGCTTATGCGTCACATAACCATGTACAAAAGCATTTTTAATTTGTAATAAATTATGTCAATTGCACAGATCTGTGGATATTTGACTTTTCTTTTCTTCCTGCTGCCATTATTTATGATACAGGGTGCGCCATTTCTTATGTCGGTATTGTAACATTTAATAACTTAAACATTTGACAACCGATTTACTTGACTTCACTTGTTTTGGAAACGTCAATTCAGTACAATTTCAACCATGTATCGCTTCACACCAAAAGAACGCGCTGAAATAGTTACTTTGTACATTGAAAATAGTCGTTCAGTTGTGTTAACTCAACGAGCATATCGTCGAAAATATCTTGGCAAACAGGCACCATCTGATAACACTATTCGTCGTTTGGTGTCGAATTTTTGTGACCACGGGACAGTGAAAGATCGCGAACAACCCGTTCATCAACGACCAAGACGTTCAAATGAACTGATTGAAGCTGTCAGAGAGAGCGTTGCCCAAAACCCAAAAGTTTCATATCGTCACCGCGCTCAGCATCTCGGCATCAGTGGAACCACTCTACGGCGCATTTTGAAAGATGATTTGCATTTGTTTCCGTACAAAATGCAATTAACACAAAGAATATTGCCTACAGATCATCCACGTCGCTTGGAATATGGACAAACAATCGCTCGAATAGTTGATACTGAACCTGATTTTTGGAAGCGAATTTTAATGACCGACGAGGCACATTTCAAACTTTCTGGAGGCGTTAATAAGCAAAATTGCCGCATTTGGGGAACGCAGAATCCACACGAGATCCATGAAACGCCATTGCATGACCAAAAAGTTACTGTTTGGGCCGGCGTTTGCGCCAAAACCATCATTGGTCCTTATTTTTTCAAAGAGAACCAAACGATCGATGGAAACCGATATCGGTGGATGTTGGCTCACTATGTCTGCCCACAAATGCGTGAAAAAGGTCTTGAAGATTACTGGTTTCAACAAGATGGTGCGACCTGCCACACTGCGAATCAAACAATCCAGTTTCTGCAACGAAAATTCCCTGGACGTCTGATGTCAAAAAGAGGCGACATTGAATGGCCACCCAGATCTCCAGATTTGACCCCTCCAGACTTCTTTTTGTGGGGTTATTTGAAAAGTAAAGTGTACGCCAGCAAGCCGCAGACCATTGAAGAGCTTAAGGAAAATATTCGTGCCGAAATCATTGCTATACCACCCGAGATGCTCGAAAAGGTAATGGAAAACGCCGCAAAAAGGGCATATTTTGCTGTGAACAATAAGGGCGGCCACTTGATTGATGTTGTGTTCAAAAACTAGTCTAAATAAATTGTAAAGGACCAAACTAAATAAAAATACCTCATTTACAGAAATCGGTTGTTTTTTTTTCAAGTTATTCAATGTTTACATGCCGACATAAGTAATGGCGCACCCTGTATATTACCTGTAAAAAACAATTCACATTACATATAACAGTACAGTCAATAAACTACCCTCTAGACAAATAACTATTACCCGCTTGTCAAACAATTATCATGTGTAGTCAAATACATGTCCAGCAGGAATTTTCAGAGCCGCTCGTTAATTTTCTACCCTATCGTAAAATAACGATCTTGGTTCGGTTTTTTACGACACTCAGTGTAGGTCGCATTGTTTCCTAAACTCAGTGTCGTTATTTTCCTACGAGATTTTTTACAGTGTACGCTGAGCGAGGGGAAATTACTAGGAGCGGTAGTGAAATTCCCACCGCAGAAAATTCACTAGCTCTGACGACTTTTTCAGCGCGCTAGTGAATTTCAGAGCGCTTGTTAATTTCATCTCTGGGATTGTGAATTCGCGGTGTAGCTGGCGATTTCGTTCAGTACGATAGTGAAAATCAGCTAGCAAGTAATATGCAGCTGAAATTCATGAAAAAGCATGAAATAAAATTTCATTATAAAATGAATTGTTATTGATATTATGCATATATGCATAAATATATGAACACGCTTGCAATAATGCAAGGAATGGAAGCGTGTTTTTTAACCTCAAATATCTCGTCCGTGCACAAGAAATATTTGGATCGTGGCTAGTTATTATTAGCTAATATATAAAAGTTAAAATCGAAATTCACTTTACTTGACGATGATTTTTCTGATTTTTAGGATGAGTGAATAATCTCAGTTGAAATTAATAAAAAAAATGTATCTTGTGTTCTTGAATTATGCGAACCGCTCGATAACACACGATAACACGAAGTATGAATTTTAACGAATGGGAATAATAATACAAATCATATGATGATAAGTGTGATTGAATGGGATAATAAGAAATTACGAAATCATCTCATGTAATCACAAGCACTCAGAATTTTACGAACTACGTTACGAAATCTAACATCTGCTGTTAAATTCACTAGAGATAGTAAAAAAGCGCGCGGTAATAAAATTTCTAAAATAAATTTCTAAAAAAATTTTTTTCAAATTTCTTCCTCTAGTTACTGAGACCGAGCGTACGTTTAGGGTACGTTCGGAAATCTACTGGCCAGTACTGGAAGTAAAAAGAACAATGGAAATTTCTTACTGGCAGTACTGCCAGTAGATTTCCGAACGTACCCTTATTAATAGAAGCTAGTCATTTATTCAGCGGATGTCGTTTTTCGTTCCGCACCGGCGGGAAATCACTAGCGAACGAACCATGGTGAAAAAAAAAGTCTACTGCATATCTTCTGCACATCCCTGGCGCTCCGTGGAGACCGTAAGATGGACCATAAATTACGGTCCCTCTTACGGCTCTTACGGGTATTTTGTGCAAAAAAGAACTGTAAGAGAAAACGCTCGAAATGAAACATTTGAATCACAATAACACACAAAAATATGTAAAGATTCATTTTGTGCCAATAGTTATAAAGTGCAAGTAGTATTACGTATAATTTATTATTATACTGTTTAAATATGAAAAAATGAATGCAGGCTGCTTACGTGAGACTATTTAAATCAATATTTCATTAACGTAAACGATTCATGAGAAAGTTGAAATCTGGAAAAACACAAATTTGCTTTCAGCACTAAAATCATGATGTATCCATTATATTAGATGATGCATATTTATATATTATAATAAATATATTTTTTTCTTATTTATGATATAAATAATTATACAACAATTTCAAAATTTACAACGAATAAGTTTCGAATTGGATTATATTAAAAAACGATTATAGACCGAATTTGACATGAATAATTACATATTATGTATAGTTTTTATGTAGCGCAAAAGGATATGTAATTAATGGAGTTACTTATAATTATGTATTATATTATATAATAATAAATTATACAGAAATCAGTCTATCTGAAAGAGCATGTACTTTTATGGGATCACGTCTTTCATATTTAACAGAAATGAATTAAGTATTATTTAAATGATAATAAGGGTTTTTATAACTTTTGGATTATTTTGGACAATGTTTAAATAAATTCTGAAAGTGAATCAAAGCGTGTCGAGCGTGTCACGAAAATTCCACTTCATCACGGAATTTTGAAAAAAATCGTATTTTTTATATTCTTCGAGTTACTGATTTTGCAATGTTAATAATTCGTCAAAATATTGGTATTTGTTGCTATTATAAACAATCAGACTTTTTTGTAAGCCTTGATTTAAAAAATCACATCTCCAAAACAAGTCGATATAATCAAATAAATTTTTTTTCTTACATTTGTACGACTTTGTTCTGTATTATAATCATAAAACATTTCACAATTGTTTCAACAAATAATTGTGAACATATTTTTTCATAAACAATTGTATTTTTGAACGCTTCCTTAACGCTGAAAAATTGAATTTTTTTGGCTAATATTACGGGAAAAGTTTACCTTAAATCATTCATTAATAGAATTTTTTTCTATTCTAAAGATATATACATTTTTTTGTCGCGCGTTCAATTCACTATCTGAACGCTCGACATGTTCAGGAATATTGCTTTTACGCCCTACCGGAGTAAATGCTATTTTGAAACCATTCCCATAATGGTTTTTGACGTCATTGATTCGTTTTCCAGCGGTATACACTGCTAGAAAACAAATGGAAAATCTGTTAATGATTTTAAAAACCTTTCTGGGAATGGTTTTAAAATGGGCTAAAATGGGATATAATCCGGTAGAGCAGCGTCAAATTTTGTCTTTAGACCTCATCTTACATTACGAACGAGATAAATTGAACAATAGATAACTGCAGAACTCTGTATTACTATAGAATAATAATTTTTATTGCCTACATTGGTCATGTCAACATCAGAGCGGCACATCGAACAAACCATATGTGAATGTTCAAATTTTTATCGCAAACAAATACATGCATTTAATTAAGAACGACAATTTTTTTATTTAGGTAAAAAATTCAATTTGCAAATTATTATCTTTCTAATATTAGATAATTTCGAATATGAAATAGTTAAATTAGTTGTTACACTTCATTACATTTTCTTATGAGTAATTATGCAACATTATCTTTCTTAAACTAAAGTCTGAACGAAAGACGCCTGTAAATCTCTTACAATGTAAATTTGACTATATGCGCGCTTCAAAGTCAAAATTAACTAGGACTGTTTACGTAAACGACCCTTACGAAAAAAAAACTCAAGTCAAACCTAGTTGAGTTTCATTTCGTAGACCTAATTTGGGTTTCCATAAGAAATATCATGTTGACCCAAATTGAGTGTTCGAAAAGAAACTCAGTTTGAGTTTCTTTTCCATAAGGGAAATATATTATCTAATAAAGAAATCATTAAATAATTGTTGAATATTACTTATAAATGTTGAACTATCATATATACATGAACTAAAGATGAAATAATATAGTTTTTTTGTGAATAATGCAACAAGAAACTTATTCAATTTTTACTTCAAGGAGTGTGTAACCGGCGTTTTCATTGAAATAGTTTAAGGCTGTCTTTTATACGTACATTTTTCCCTTCTAAGTTTCGTTTTCAACTATTTGTGTAGTATTAGGTAAGTACTTACCGATTTGAATAATGACGTTTTTAATTAATAAAAAATGTTCGCTGTTAATTGACAAAATGTATTTGTTTGTGAATAAAATTTGAACACGTGCCGCTCTGTTGTTGACATGGCCAATGTAGGCAATATAAATTATTATTTTATAGTAATTCAGAGTTCTGCAGTCATCTACTGTTAAATTTATCTCGTTCGTAGTGTAAGATGAGGTGCATAAGGCAAAATTTGACGCTGTAAAAGCAATATATTGCTTTTACAGCGTCAAATATAATGCTTAACGCGTTGAGCGCGCAGATAGTGAATTGAGCGCGTGACAATAGTAAATTACGTACCTAGCACATAAATTTTTTATTTACGAGTGTGAAGTTTGTAGACTGAGGCGAAGCCGAGGTCTAAAAACTCCACACTCGTAAATAAAAAATTCATGTCCTAGTTATACGTACGATATTTTATGTTCCGAGGGCTATAAAACGAATTTTGAGATTTCGAACTGGACGAGAAATGCGTTTTCTATGCCAGAGGAACATAAAAAAATTTATATATCCTAAGAACAAAAAAAAAAAAAGAAAAGAATTCTATTGATGTATTGTTCGAGGTAAACGTTTTCCGTAATATTAGCCAAAAAAATTCAATTTTTCAGCGTTAAGGAAGCGTTCAAAAATACAATTGTTTATGAAAAAATATGTTCACAATTATTTGTTAAAACAATTGTGAAATGTTTTTCGATTAAAATACAAAACAAACTCGTACAAATTCACGAAAAAAAGTTTATTTGATTATATTGAGTTGTTTAATTGGAGATGTGAATTTTTTAATTAAGGCTTACAAAAAAGTCTGATTGTTTATGATAGCAAAAAATACAAATATTTTGACGAATTATTTACATTGTAAAATGAGTCATATGTAGGCCGAAAACATAGACACGACTTTCGTTGAGTTGACACTGGCTTGTCTGGCTTTTCGTGTCTAACGTAACGTGGAATTATTGTTATTTTCTGAATGAATAAATATGTGTGTTTTTTTTGATATACATTTTTTATGTTCATAAAGGTATAACATATTCTCAAGCATCAACTAAAATTAAAATGTCATTCATTTTATTGCGTAATTCTCTAGAAAACCTAAATATGCTTGTAGGTACTCTTGTTTCACAAAACACAATCACAATAAACAACTCACAAAATTGCGATACGAAAATATATTTTATTTACAAAAGCACTACTTGATTTTATTTTTACAATCTTTTCCGACATAGAGAACGAAGTGATTCAGCGCGGCGCGGTTATCGAGTGAGTATCTGAATCACGCAACGATATATCGATTCTTCTGCGCGTTCGATAGCGTAGCAGGTCGGCCGCTGATTGGTCCAACGGTCCGCTCCCGCCATTGGTCGAGCTAGTAACCCCAGCTAGTTGTTCTGTGTAGTGGCAAGACTGGCAGGATCGCCACATCACTCCCCCTCGAGTGACATGGGTGCGCGCAATTTTGGTACTCCTGGCGCACGTGTTACGATTGGCTGAAGATCCGCCCATGGGGTGACAGTTGAAAATGGCGTTTGTTTATATCCGCGATTTTTGCCAAATGCGAAAATTCGTGAAAATTCCGTGTTCCTGCAACAAAATAATGAGGGAATGGTGGGAAAGGATAGTGGGGAATGAAACTTTACGTCATTTGGTCGAGGTGACGAAGGTGACGTGTTTTTCGTGCCCAAAGTTCCGCCCATGATTTTTTTTCAGGATTGGCGGCTTTCCTGGTTGTTTTGTTATCAGGATCGTCGTTGTTGGGCTTGGTGCAGGTTGTGCTGTCATTTTTAGTCTGTGCGTGTGTTGTGGCTGCGTTTTATTTTTATTATCTCGTTGTCGGGATGATTTTGAGTCGGTGAAATCCGGATTGTTGGTTGGTTGAAATTGTGTTGGGTCAGTTGATGTTGGTTTTTGTGCAGGGTGCGGTAGGTCCGGGCTCGCTTCGAAAAACGCTGGTTTCAACCGTTCGATGCCGATGTTTGACGGTTTTCCTCTAATGTCGATGGTGAAAACTCTGTTTGACGGTCGGGCGAGTACTCTGAATGGACCGTCGTATGGATTTTCCAGAGGCTTTCTTACTCGGTCCACCCTGAGGAAAACATGTGAGCACAAAAAAATATCTTTATGAATGAAGGCTTTTTTCTTTGTGTGATGGGCTGCTGGTGTAGATCGAACTTTTCGCATGTGTTGACGGAATTTTTCGACGAACATCTTGGGGTGTTGGGGTTGGTTTTCCTCGATGAAAAATTCGCCAGGAAGTCGTAAGGTGGTGCCATAAACTAGTTCAGCTGCTGTCGTGCCGATGTCCTCCTTGATGCTGGTGCGCAATCCCAAGAGGACTGTTGGCAGTATTTCGACCCAGTCGTCCGCGTCGTGACACATTATTGCGGCTTTCATTGAGCGGTGCCACCGCTCTATCATTCCATTTGATGCCGGATGATAGGCTGTCGTCCTGATCCTCTTGGCTCCCACGAAGTGTGTGAGTGTCTTGAACAGGACTGCTTCGAATTGCGGACCCTGGTCAGTTGTTATGATTGTTGGCGCCCCAAACCTTGCGATCCAGTGGTTGTAAAGTGTATTTGCTATTGACGAAGCCGTGGTTTCTTTGACTGGTATTGCTTCTGGCCACCTAGTGTATCGGTCTATCATTGTGAAAATGTATGAAAATCCTTGGCAATTCCTGAGAGGTCCAACCAAGTCCAGGTGAACATGAGAGAAACGCGTGTCCGGGACTGTAATCTGCTCCGGGACTAGTTTCGTGTGTCGACTTATTTTACTCCGTTGACGGGGGATGCACGTGCGGGCCCAACTTGTAATGTCCTTTGCCATTCCTGGCCAGACGAATCTCCTGGAGATCATTTTCTTGGTGGCCCTTCCGCTGGGATGTGACAAACCGTGAGTGGCCTCGAAAATTGTTCTACTCAGTATGATTGAAACGTAGGGGCAAATTTCTCTTCCTGAGACGTCACAGTGGAGGTACACGTCGGTGCCCGTGATTCTCAACTTTCGCATTT
Source organism: Platygaster robiniae (assembly GCA_028476575.1). Lineage (NCBI taxonomy): Eukaryota > Metazoa > Arthropoda > Insecta > Hymenoptera > Platygastridae > Platygaster > Platygaster robiniae. Next base: position 18,968,215 of record CM052022.1, on the reverse strand, counting down.
CCAACGCTGTGTTTGATGACTGGAAATCTTGAAGCTCTTGGTCGTTTTCTTGTGCCAGTGCGAGGTCCTCGTCGGTGCACAGGGTTGGCATTTGGATCTCTTGAATCCTGGAGAGTGCGTCGGCGGTGATGTTGTCCTTACCCGGGATGTACGTAATTCTGGTAGAATATTGGCCAATGAAATCCAGTTGTCGCAGCTGCCTTGGTGACGCCTTTTCAGGTTTCTGGTTGAATGCGAAAGTGATTGGCTTGTGGTCAGTGCTGATTTGCAGTTCTCGTCCCTCGACCATGAAACGAAAAAATTTTATTCCACTATATATAGCTTGTAGTTCCCTGTCGTAGGTGCTATAACGTTTTTGTGTTTCAGTGAACTTTCTCGAAAAGAAACCCAGGGGTTCCCAGATACCGTTATTGAGTTGTTCCAGAGAGGCTCCCATTGCGTCATCGGATGCATCACAGCGAAGTGTCAAGGGCACGGATTCCAGTGGGTGGTGTAACAGCGTGGCCTGAGTCAGCTATTCCTTGGTGGCCTCGAATGCTCGCTCCGTCTCCGGTGTCCATTGAATAGGGGTTTTGTCATTTTTCTTGGCTCCCCGTAGAAAACCGTGCAGTGGTGCCTGGGTTGAAGCAGCATTTTTCAGTGAATTTCTGTAGAAGTTCAACATCCCGAGGTAACGCCCGAGTTCGATGACTGTGAGTGGCTTTGGGAAATCTTGGATAGCTGTTACTCGTTCGGGTAGTGGCCTGGTGCCTTTTTGATCAATCAGGTATCCCAGGTACTTCACTTCGGTGGCGCCGAGTACACACTTCTCCAGGTTGATGGTCAGGTTGAACTCACGTAGTCTTTGGAAAACTGCCTCCAGGTGTCGTTTGTGTTCCTCGGGGGTCCTGGAGAATATCAAAATGTCATCTATGTATACGTAACAGAATTCCAACCCTCGGAGTGCGGTATCGATATAGCGTTGGAAGGTCTGAGCGGCATTGCAAAGTCCAAAAGGCATAACTTTGAACTCGAACAAACCGAATGGGGTAATGACGGCTGTCTTGGGTACATCCTCTGGAGCCACTGGAATTTGATGGTACGCCCGGGTGAGGTCGAGGGTTGAGAAAATCGTGGAGCCTCTGAGCCTGTTGGAAAAATCATGTAGGTGGGCGATTGGGTACTTGTCAGGTATGGTACTGGCGTTCAGGCGTCAATAGTCCCCGCAAGGTCTCCATTGGCCATTTCCTTTTGGTGTCATGTGGAGCGGGTTCGCCCATTGGCTATTGGATGGTTGACAGATTCCCTGTGAGAGCATGAAGTCGAATTCCGCTTTTGCCACCCTGAGCTTCTCCGGAGTTAGGCGTCGTGCTCGTTGGGCGATGGGTGAGCCTTCGGTGAGGATGTGGTGAAACACCTTCTGCTGGCCATTACTCTTGGTTGTTGACGGGTGTGTGATGTCCGCGTAGTTCTTGAGTAGATTCTTGTAAGTGGACTGGTTTGAGATGGTTGACACGCCCTGGCCTGGTTGGGAAGTAGTTTCTGCTAGGGAAAAAAGGTTTGTTACTTTGTCAATCACCTTTTTGTTTCGCAGGTCCACCAGGAGGCCGTAGTGTGCCAAGAAATCTGCCCCTAGGATGGGCTGTGTGACTTCGGCGACTGTGAAACGCCAGCCAAGCCGTCGCCGTAGTCCGAGGTCCAGGGCCATGAGTTTTTCGCCATAGGTGGTGATCGGGGTGTTGTTGGCTGCGAAGAGTCTGAAGTCAGTGGGTCGTGGGTTGCGTCCTGCTGATGTACGTGCCAAAACCGAGATGTCTGCTCCCGTATCAACTAGAAAACGCAAGCCGGATTTCTTGTCCCGAACCATAAGTCGGCTTTTCCCTAAGTCCACGTCTCCGACCGACTCAATGCGGGACGGTGTACTTAGTTTTCCGACTTCCCAGGCATTTTCCAGGAGCAGGGGGGTGTGCACTTCCTTGCTTTTTCCTTGTAGGTGTCGTGGTAGTAGCAGAGCGACTCATCCCGGGTTCGGGATTTGCTACGGGAACGATCTTGGAACCTGTTGTGGCTTCGTGACCTTGAATGGAAAAATTGTGTCGCGAGGTTGTCTACTTTGAGTTCTAACTTGAAGAGTCTGTCGGCCAGGGTGCTGTCTGGTTCTGTCGGCCGGGTAGAGTCGTATGTGGTCTGGTTCCGTGGGCGACGAATTTCGTTGCGTTCGGACGAGCTTTGCCACCCTATCATTTTGTCCGCCATAGTTGCTACTTTATCGACGTCCACCTCGGTGATGATGCTTAACACGCCTCGTACGCTTTCAGGGAGCTGCTCTAAAAGGAGTGTCCTGAGGATGGTGTCGTTAATTTGACCGCCCCCTGAGTTTCGCAACTCCTGTAAGAAATGCGATGGTTTTCGATCCCCTATGTCCCGGCCCTGGAAAATCCGCCTGAGCCTCGTCTCCTCGGATTCTGCGAATGCCTGGATTACGCGATTCTTCATTGCCTGGTATTTGTCTCGCGCCAGGGGTTTTTTCACCAAGGAAATTATGTGTGGGTACATTTCCGGTTCCGCGAATTGCACCATATACTGAAACTTCGTATCGTCGGTCACGATCCCGTTCGTCGCGAAAATAGCTTCGACTTGTTGGAACCGAAATTCCGGGTCGGCGCGGTAAAACGGAGGAAATTTGGTAATTCGCGTCGCTTGCACAAAAAGGGGGTTCGTTTCGGAGAGCTCGTCCCTTTTTTCGTGAGACATGGTGTGGTTTTTAGACTTACTCGTTATTTTTCGGAAAAATTCTGGTTCCTTATGTTCGCTGTTTGGTGTTGCTTGATTTCTACTGGCCGTTTCTTACAGGTGAGAGTGCGATGGTATGGATGTTCTTGGATTTCTTTCCTGTTTTTGTTTTTGGGGTTGCCTCACGTGCTCGTGATTTTGTTCTTCTTCTCGGGGTCACCAGTTGTAGGTACTCTTGTTTCACAAAACACAATCACAATAAACAACTCACAAAATTGCGATACGAAAATATATTTTATTTACAAAAGCACTACTTGATTTTATTTTTACAATCTTTTCCGATATAGAGAACGAAGTGTTTCAGCGCGGCGCGGTTATCGAGTGAGTATCTGAATCACGCAACGATATATCGATTCTTCTGCGCGTTCGATAGCGTAGCAGGTCGGCCGCTGATTGGTCCAACGGTCCGCTCCCGCCATTGGTCGAGCTAGTAACCCCAGCTAGTTGTTCTGTGTAGTGGCAAGACTGGCAGGGTCGCCACATGCTTACGGGTTTTTTTTGCACGAAGTACCCGTAAGAGGGATCGTAAGTTACGGTCTCCACGGAGCGCCAGGGTATCTTGTATTTGTCCGGAGATAATCTTTATAAAGATATCTGCACGACATTTTTGTGTAAGGTTCGATTTATATGTTCAAGATATTTCGAGAAAGATATCATCTACATATCAGTTAAAAGATGTTCCCGCGACATACTTTTGCAGACGTTTTGTAGATATATTTATAAAGATATTTTAAACATTTAATTTCAAATATATCTCGTACATGTTGTACATATCTTGTACAAGACTTATGAAAAATGTATGATTTTATATTAATTTTATTTTTTTGATGAGGTTTGTATAAAAATCAAAATCACTAGGGCACGATCATTTTTTACACTATATATTGTGTTAAAGTATTTAATAAATTATTTTTAAGTACTACACCATAAATATCTGGTGTTTGATCTTCATTGCGTTCAATAACCTCCCGCAAAATATGGTCTATTGCCAATTCAGCTTCCACTCTTGCGCGTTTTAAGACGCGACTTTTGGCAACGTACAATTGATTAAATTCTCTTTTTCTCTCTATGACGTTTAATTAATGAAATTTATACCATCGCCTTTCAATCGCAATTTATCAAACAACATATCATGCAAGTTATTGCAACACCAAAATAAAAAATAACAAACAATACATGCATGCACATACCGTGTATCCCGCGGTCAAAGTAAACACTTGAGTTAGTAAGTTAGCGTATGTTAGTACCGATTTCATAAGAAAAGCATATGATCAGTGCTACCAACTTAACTCAGCCATTTGCCTTGATGCCGGGACACACGGTATATCTGCTAGCAAACATCTTCTACGTGTCTCACAGATGTAAGAAACACGATATAAACTAAAAGACATGTGTAAAACACAACATGTACATAATAACTTATATTGTAAAAGATATCAGAAAGATATCTTTTATCTTCTGTCGGCCATTGCAAAGATATTTTGTTTCACCAGGGAAGTTTCACAAGAGTGGTTCGTGATATTACTACGCTGAGCGTAGTAAAAGAATCACTAGGGGCTAGCTTCTTTCATCTGCATTTTTTACTGTGCAATATCGATGTTAACATCGCTACCATCGTGGGACTGGTTGGGACCGATTTTGCGAGTTGAATGTTACATTTGGTTACATCGACTGAGCATGAGCATCGATTTTTAGCAATTTTTAGTGAACACTGGTGAACACAGGTGAACACTGGCGAACACTACAGTTGATTACTATGTAATCGTATTTGTTATTATTTTATTGAGTGACGATGTTGACAACTTTGTTTAACGTTTGAACTTCAAAAATATAACAAAAGTCATTCATCTCGCATTACACTGATGAATGAAACAATGCTAGTATCAGAGGTATGTGAAAAGTATAAATAATGTATATGTATCTAAATTCTTTTTTATTGATGGAAGAGTCATTGATTTTTTTGTTAGTGACTCATAACTGATAAAATTGAAGTTATTGTAAAACACCAATATTGAAACCGATTTATTACATTCCCCTGCTTCAAATACGTAAAAACAGCTATTCATAATTAGTTTTTTTCAAATTAAAAGTTTATGAGAGGAGCAAGTGATTGTTGTAAAAATTTTTGTTGAAAAATCAAAGATATCAATGTTAACTAACATTTACCAAAGTTTACATTACAATATCAGGAACAGTTAATTTTTTAAACATAGGATAATTTTCATAGTTTTGTGAAGAAAGTTTTTTTATTTTCCAGAAAGTTTAGTAGTAAATATCTTTTATTTTGTTATTTGAAATCGAGAGTTCTCATATTAAATTTCAACTTTTTTAGAGTGTGTATTTTTGGCAATAATTTTTTTATAACAATGTAACTAATGAATGAGTATCGAAATATATTCGTTGTTCACTATGTGAACCTTAGAGTTATTATTCATAAATTATTTTTCATTGAAGGAGGTCATTGATTTTATTCTCTGTGACTAAAACTGATTCAATTATATTTATTTTATAGCACCAATACTTACTGAAATCGTTTTACTACATTGTACTTCAAATATGTGAAAAAAAAGTTAATATTCATAATTGATTTATTTAAATCAAAGGCTTGTAAGAGATGCAGACAGTTGTAAAAGTGTTCATAGGAAAATAAAAGATATGAAGGTTAATTAACAATTACCAAAGTTTGAATTGCATTATCAAGGACAGTTCATTTTAAACCATTAAATAACTTTCATAGTTTTGTGCAAAGAAACAGTAGTTTTTTTATTTTTCTAAAAGTTCAATAACAATTATACTCCATTTTGTCATTTGTAATAAAAAGTCATCATCATTACTAGTTTTAATTTTTGTGAAAAGTGGATATTTTTGGCGATATTTTTTAATAACATTCAACCATTAAAATAGTATCGAAATGTTTTCTTATTTATTTTGTTAACCTAAGAATTATTATTAAAAATTCAAGAAATCTCATATGATACCTTCAACATTTTGAAGAAGAAAACATACAAATTCAAACAACAATGACAAGAACTAAAAATTTTCAATTTCTGATCAAGCATTTCCAAAAAACAAAAGAAGTTATTCCTGAAAGCTTTTTCATTTTGTTTCAATTTATGAGTTTGAATTTTTACATTCAAATTATGTGACTAGTCAAAGTTTAGGTATTTCAACGCAATAATAATGATATTTCGAAGGAAAAACATAGATGGTTTTTTGTAGCTTTCAGTAATAGCAGTCCTATGAGCAGAATAATTCCAAACAAAATAATAAACCTGAACATTTTAAACTCCTAAATAATGAAATATACAGGTAATTCATCAGTCCGAATTATCAGTATAATAAAAACTAGGAAAAAAATTATCTGAAAATTATGGAATCATTATTTTGACCAGATGTAAATAGAAAAATACTGTAAATAAAACAGAAAAAATATTTTTTTCAAAAAAATATGCTTTTATATTGTTAATGCATTTTTGTAATAAGAAAAAGCAACTTGGATGTGTTATTAAAATGAACTCCTTTTTTAAAATTATGGAAAAAAATAGAGAGGCCCTGGCAAACCGCCGCATTTTTTCCATAATAATGTGATTTCGATTAATACAGATTTAAATATATTTAAAGTTAAAATTCTCTCATTCAAAAAACAATAAAATTCAGAATACCTATTAATTCAAAAGTGCACAAAAGTAGTACTTAAAGCTTATAAATTATAAAATTAAAATAATCACACAGCTGTAAAAATTAATCATTTCATTTCTAAACAGTTTTTCATTTTAATTTTAAGTGAAATTGGATGATAGATATACAAGCTGTTGAAACTTTATATTTATTAGCATGAAAGTAATATTTATGAAACAAAAAAGCGTCAAAAGTAAAAATACACACTTGTAATATAAATAAATTACACTTGTAATTAATTGTAATTAATTGTTTGCTTGTAAAAGTACACTTTGTAATTTTAATTGGACTCAATTTTTTTTTCATTGTTTTATTAGAAATTTAGGCACTGCATTTGATAAAACCAATGAGTTATTTTAGCTCTTTTGCCATAGTACCCACTAGTGATGGCCGATATTTAGGAAAAGTAATCGATGTTCGATACTCGATATTTTGAAATAGACGATACCGATCCGAATACAATAGAGATACCCGAAAGCATCGATCTTAAAGTATCAAGTACAAGTATAGGTGTTTTAAATGTGCATGAGAGTATATGTGCTACTACATATATTTTAACATATTTAGTGTGCAATGGTGCGACCCTTTTTAATATAGTTTCAACAACATCGTACATGCATGTTATAAAATAAGTTTACACGCTTAATTATTCACGTATCTTAGAAAAAAAAAATTGTAAATTCAATTTAAACTGTCAATGAAAGAAAGTTTTATTACTTTTAACTTTTAACAGGGCTTGAACGATTGTCTGCCAATTTTAAACTTATAATTGATAAGTTTATTCCAAAATAAAGAACTGGAAATTGTGTTCGTTAGCAAACTATACCGTGTGTCCCAGAGAAAACTGGACACACTATGTAGGGAAACCTGCGAACACTGTTTCTGATACATCCACATCTATTCTAGGATCCACGTAATTTTACTAGGATAATAAAGTTAGCAGTACCATGGTGCGCGTGCGCTGTACGCGCCATACAAACAAAAAACTTCTATTTCAAAAAAGAAAATAAAAATTGCGTATTGAAACTCGATACCAATGAGAAAAGTATTGAATACTGATAGTATCGGCCTCTTAAGTATCGGTATCGAGTAAAAAGTATTCAATACTCAAAGTATTGAGTAGGCATCGGCCATCACTAGTACCCACTTTATTCTGATCCTTAATTTCTGAATATACAATTGACAGGCTGAGAGGAAAAACCGAACAAGTAGAGGCAGAAAACATGGAGTTTCACATTCATCTGTCTCTTACCAGTTCGGTTTTCACTCTCAGCCTTTCAATTATTCCTTACATTGTCTTTGAGAAACAAAAAAGAATATTTCCCCAGATTCGAAAATTAGCTCCGAATTCTTAAAAAATTTTACATTTTTCTTTACCTAAGTGTAAGAATGTAAGAATTTATAAATCAACAAATATTAATCCCGTATTCAAAAAACTGGCAATTCAAAACCCAAAAGTCCTATTTATTCAGTTATACTTGGAGAATATGCATATATAATTCAGCCTTCATTTCTTCATTCTTAAATGATGTGCTTGAAATTCCAAAGGTTTTGAAATAAACGAAAACAAAAGAATTAATTTTCTATTTCAACCCAAGACAAAAGTGAAGAATAGTTAGTAACGTTGGATTATATTTTTTGAATATAAATAATTATTTATCACTATGATTGTGAGAAATTTTGAAGCAATTTTATTTGCCCTCATAACTTTTTACATGCTTGGAACTTCATAAACATTCCAAACTCATTTGCAATTTTTTAATAACAGGAAAACAGTTCAGAACTCGGCGAAGTTGAAAATGTTCGAGTCGTTGTTCGCGTTCGACCCTTGAGCAGCAAAGAATTAGACACTCGATGTAAAAATGTAACGTCTGTAGACACGGTCAATGCGGAAATCGCGGTGGAAAATCCAAATGTAACAAATGGCGAACCGCCAAAAATTTTTTGCTTCGATGCAGTTTTCGACACAAATTCCACGCAAGTCGACATTTATAACGAAACGGCAAGACCGATTGTCGACAAAGTTTTAAAAGGGTACAATGGAACGATTTTTGCATACGGTCAAACTGGAACGGGAAAAACTTACACGATGACGGGGGCGAAAACTTCGCCCCAACTTCGTGGAATCATTCCTAATACCTTCGCCCACATTTTTGGACACATCGCCAAAGCTGATGAAAACCAAAAGTATGCTTGAATAAACAATCAGGGGAAAATAACAACAATTTTTTTTTATTGATTGCGCTTTGATCTTTTTTTTTATGTTAGGGTTGTAGATGAGAAAGTGTCAGGGTGTCTATTTTACGGAAAATGGAGGAATCGTACGGGAATTTTCTGCAATGTACGGGGTTTCGTTATTATTAAAATTTTAGTAATCAATACAAAATGAAGTATTCAGTATTTCAGTGTACAATTGCTCTATAAGGATGTTTAAAAATAAAATTCATTTCAATATGAAATAAATGGTTTATTTTTACAGAAAAATAAAATTTACTGTATTTTTCAAAGGCTATTATTGCAATAAAAATAATTTCAATTTTTCGATTCCTCTCGATTAAAAACTTCTCGAATAGATGTAACATTTCAAAAAAAAAAAATTTATAAAACCACTTGTAAAATTTTCTTTTTTTTATAAAAAGCCGCTTTTTTATTAAGTGACTTATTAAAAACTTGATGAAAAAATTGCTCTTTTTATGAGATTAATTCATAAAATCTTTATAAAGATGCGGTCATTTTATAAAAATTTCAGAAGATTTTATAAAGTGTACGTATCAAAAGAACATTGTTTTAAAAAGTTTTTACAAAGTGATTTCATAAAAAAGGCGTATGTCATTGAAAAAACGGAATTTCATAAGGAGTTTTGTAAAGAGTTTTCGAAAATCCAAGTTCTATAGAAGAATAAATTGTGAGCAATGAAATCATGACATCAACTTCGAAAAAAATAAAAAAAATATTTATAACTCACCGATATCGACTATTTGAGGATCAATCATTTCGATTTTTACATGTTGCAAATTTTTTGTGCCAATTTTTTCCTTAGCATTCACTACAAAACAAGAGTCGAAAACAAGGCAAGAAATACAAAAATTACTGAAGTTATGATTATAAATTCAATTAATGACAAATGAAAATTTCGAGATCAGAACAATTTGTGATTTCGATATTTATCATGATAAATTTTCAAAATTATAAATATTTCGCATTCCAAAACCCAATTAACTTGAAATTAATAAAATGAAAATTTTTTAATCGAATTCATTGCAAAGTAAAAGAGTTTTAAAAAATTGAGAAATGAATAAATGGAAAATAGTTATAGGTATAGACTCAACTAATGAAATATAGAAATCAAGGTTCAAACGATTTGTGATCTCGATATTTTAGAAGAGGAATTCTCAAAATTGTAAATTATAAAATTTATTATCAAGAGTGGAATTGCCCACACCAGAAATTTGCATCATTTGATGCGCTTTGAAACTTTAGCCAGCAGTGAATCTATTTAATGCATCAGTTGCATCAACATCGGAAAATAAAAGTTATAGCTATGTTATTAGATCCTAGAATTTTCCAAAATTGTGTATGAAAATTGTACAGAAATGTTCTGCAATGTACGGGAATTTTTTACTGCAAAAATGTTACTTATCAAAAAAAATGAACTATTTAGTATTTCAGATCGTAGAAATGCTCTATGAAGGTTTTTTAAAATTAAATTTACTTTAATATGAAAGAATTTTAAATTTGTATCAAAAAAAAAATTTACTACGATATAGAAAAGCAATCATTGCAATAAAGAGAATTTCGATTTCTACGATTTGAATATAAGTAAAATTCAAATATATACAATCTGAATGTAAAATACTTTCTTCATATGAAATACATTCTTCACACTTCAGCAATATTGACTACTTACAGATGAATTATTTCGATTATTGAATTAACTACATTTTGATGATAATTTTTTAAATACAATTTACTACAAAATAAGAGTTAAAAGCGAATGCAAAAAAAAATGAAAAAAAAAAAAAAAACTTAAGTTATGGTAATGGATTCAATTAATGACGAATGTATAAAAATTTTCAGGTCAGAATAATATGCGATGTTGATATTTTAAATGAGAAGTTTTCAAAATTATAACTTTTGATTGAAAGCAACATTTTACCCAAAATTATTTAGTGTACTGTTTCAGATGTTATTCAATTAATCGTATCGCTTTTAATAGGTTCCTTGTCCGAGCAACTTATTTGGAAATATATAATGAAGAAGTTCGTGATTTGTTGGGAAAAGACCAAAATGTTAGATTGGAAGTAAAAGAGAGGCCTGATATTGGAGTTTTTGTCAAAGATCTCAGTGGATACGTTGTGAATAATGCCGATGATTTGGATCGAATCATGACTCTTGGAAACAAAAATCGTAAGCTAGGAGAAATTTGTTCTACCAAGGGACATATGCATATCAATATTTTGGGAGTTTGTTCAAAAGAAATAACAATAAATCGCGTTATTCTGTATTTATTTCCTCTTCAAAAAGTTTTTTCATTACTTTAAAGAAAACACTGTTTTTGATCATTTGGGATACATATAGTTTTCTAATTTTCATTAACCTAAGAAGTAACTGAAAAATTAAAATAATTTATTCTGGGGATGATTTTTTTAATGCTTTCGAAAACAGATATCAAATATGTATATGTGCCTTGGAATAAGAAAAGGGTCCTATGGTTACAAACGATAACCTCGAGAGAATTGAGAGAAACCTTTCTCTTTCTCTATTCGTAATAACTTGTTCGTATGTTTTAAAAATTTATTCTACGGCCGTCAATGATCATAGAGACTCGTGACTTAGCTCATTAGATAAAGAATTTTTGAAGTCGAAAACTCAAAAACGATTTTTGTAACCTTAGGTACCTTTTCTTATTCCAAGGCACATATGTAAGAGTTTGTTGTTCACCGATGTTTGTAACGAATATTGAAAAATTAAGGTGTTACTGGGGCAACTGCTATGAATGTTTCGAGCTCCAGATCCCATGCCATTTTCACAATCACTGTGGAATCGAGTCAATTGGGAGAAGACGGAGAACAACACGTGAAAATGGGAAAATTGCACCTTGTCGATTTAGCAGTACGAACATTATGATACTTGTTCAAATATGGAACTTTTTATTTTATAATTAAAATATTAAAGGAACAAACCGAGATTTTAACGGTATAATTGAAAAAGTATAAAAATAAAACATAGAAAATCTTGAGTAGTGAGTTGAAAAATATTAGAGTATGGAAAGCCTATTATGGCTAAGAAATTAAAAATTTTTTAATGTTGAATTCATGAATACATATATTTCAAAACTTGAAATTCGGAATAATATTGAGAATGATTAGTTTTTAATTTCAACGAATTTATTTGGGAAATGACAATGTTGACAAAAATGTTAAATATTTACAAACAACGATATGGAATTTCAATTATTTATAAAGTTTTCGATTCGAAATCGAAAAATATGCATCTCTGAAAATTTGATTATAATTGTTACTCAACTCAAAGATTCTAAATTATATAATATAATTTTTGGTATTTGGTGACTCGAAATACTAAAATCTTTTGTAGAGTTGAATTGAAAAATGCAGGAATTACAATCTGATTCGAAAATCACATAATTACATACCGAAAGGATCTGATTTTGACTACTTATTTCATAAAATTATTAAATCTGTAACAAAATGCTAATACTTATTAGTTTTAAGTTCTCAAAGCATACAATTTTCTATTGAAAAATTGGCACCAGCTTTTTGAAACTAAATACCCTACACATGAAAATACTCAACTTGGAAATTTCGGATCATAAAAACTAAAAAGCATATATTTTTAAGTACTTTTGCAATATTCATAAATCACAAGTTCCGATTCTAAGTAACGTGATTCTATAATTTCAAACAATCAAACGAAAAAAAAAGAATTAATTAAAAAAAAAAGGTTGAGATTCCAAATAAACAAAGCAACGTTAATATTCATAATTTTTCAATAATATCTCAACTTTAACAACTAAAACAAATCTACTATTTCGATTGACGTAAAATGTTCATTTTTTACCCATTATTCGCAGTTTCATATTCCGAATTTAGGTTCCTGAATCCTGAACAATTTATGAATACTCTCTAAATTTTTTAATATTTTTTTTAGGGCTCAGAGAGACAAAGCAAAACAAAAACCAGCGGAGTTCGTCTAAGGGAAGCGACAAAAATTAATTTATCTCTATCAACTTTAGGAAACGTTATTTCAGCTTTGGTAGATGGCCAAAGTTCTCACGTGCCTTACAGGAACTCTAAACTAACGAGGCTTTTGCAAGATTCTTTGGGTGGAAATTCAAAAACTCTAATGGTAATTAAACTGTACATACTACTTCAGAAATGAGCAATTAGATATTTTTCTACGATGCAAAATAGTTATTTTTAATGCATTTAAATTTGGTGAATGATTTAAAAAGAGTGAAAAGTAAATCATTCAAATGATAATTTAAGAGCAATATAATTTGATACATATTTTTTTTCTTGGATATAAGTTTGATTTTGTAATTTTCGGAGAAATTAATTTTCAGTCAATTATTTTTTGATTTTTTGAAGCTGCATTCTCATTTCTTCATTTATAATTCTAAACATTCAAAAACTGTAAATGTAGTAAAACTACGTTATGTGTACTTCAGAAACGAAAAATTATTTTTTATTCGAGAGTTCACAATATTTAGTTTAGATACATGCATATTCTGTAAATTATTTTGAAAAGTTGAACATTTTAATTAAAATTTAAGAGCAATATTATTTCATTCGTATTTTTATTTCTTGAATATACATTTGATCCTTTAAATTTCGAATAAATTAATTTCTAATTTAATTGACGTTATTTATTTGTATGATTATTAATTTTTTCTTAGTAATTGACTCATAATCTAGTAAATTCGACAACTCTTATGGTATTTAAACCCTACATACTATTTTAGAAATAGAAAATTTCTTTTTTTTTTTTGCAAGGTTTCGAACATTTTTTTTTGCAAAAAATGTATATTCTCTTAATCATTTCAAAAAGATTAAAAGATAAATTGTTTGATTTAGAATTTTTATTCTTGAATATAAATTTGTTTCTGTATTTTTTAAATAAGTTAGTTTCTTGTCAATTGATGTTATTAAGTTTTTTGTTTTTTTTAATTGCACACTTTATTCTTCCCATGATATCATGGGAATATTTTGAAAATTTCAAAACTGTAAAGGCAATAAGATTCTATATTTTAGTCTAGTAATAAAAAATTCAAAAATTTTTTTAGGATTCAGAATACACATTTTCAATAAATTTGTTTTGCAAATTTGAAAAATTATTTACATAATATTTATCAACAAATTATATAATTTTGTAAATATAAATATATTAATATATTTATATTAATATATACATATATATAATTAAATTCAAATAATATATATGTATTATATAAATTATTGTATAAATTTAGGTAATAAAAATTATTTTGGTAAATTAATCGTTTGAGTAAAAATCTAAGAGAAGTAGTATTTCATTTCTATTTTTTTTCTAGAGTATAAATTAAAATCTGTAATTTTTGAACGAAGTAGTTTCCAGTCACTTGACGTAATTTAGTTGTTTGATTAATCTAAATTATCGAAATAAGTGGAACGAAGATTACGAATTCAAGTAATTCAAAAAATCAAGTTGTTCGATTTTCCTAGTAACTTATTTCTTAACTCTTTCTGAAAACTTTGAAACTTAAATTTTAATCACAAATTAAACAGTATTTTCAGTAAACACACTGAATTATTGAAAGTTGAAAAATAGACTTTACACTTTGAATACGATTATATTTCTAATTGACATTTTTTTAGTAACAGAAATCTTTGAAGTATCAAACTTTTTAAATAAGAATGAAAAAGATAAACCTCGCAATTTTTCATTTTTTATATTTTTTTTTTTTATAAAAAAATGTGTAAAAAGTTTATGTCGATATTCAAAGCTTGAAGAAACTAAACTCAGGTGAAATCAAACCATTTTTGTTCTTTTTTTTTTTAAATATGATTTCAGTGTGCGAATGTCAGCCCAGCTGACGCGCATTACGACGAGACCATCAGTACTTTGCGTTACGCGAATCGTGCGAAAAACATCAAAAATAGAGCGAGAGTCAATGAAGATCCCAAAGACGCTTTACTGAGGCAGTTTCAGGTTGAAATTGAAGAATTGCGAAAGCAATTGGAAGAAAATTTGACCGAAATCACGGAATCCGAGGGCGATAGCGATGACTCCGAAGAAACTTTAGAGAGGAGATTGCGAAGAAGGAGGAGCCGAGCTGTCACAATGAACGACTTAAACGATCGTTTGGAAAATGGAGAAAAGGAGGACAAAGCAGAAAAAGACGAAAAAATTTCTGATGTTGATTTCATCGAACTAAAGCGTACTCAGTATGTATTCTTAATTAAAAATTGTACCATTTTTACGAGGAAAATTAGGATTTCTTCAGAGAATCGAGAGAAACATGAAAGATGAAAAATTAACAAAGTTTTATGATTTTTAATTTCGACGATCTGGTTGTAATATTGCGATTTTTCATTTTTCTGAATTTCGGGATTTTTAAGTTTTATAACTCTTGGAGTCCAGGAATGCATATTTGTCATATTGGAATTATATTTTTGTTATTTTGAAGTCCCTGTTAAGATTTTTTTGTCTAATACTTCTGGTATTTTTCATAATTCTTCAGAATTCATACAACTAGAATTTTCTAATATTTTTATGGATTTATATTCAGCTCTCTAAAATTAGATACTCTAGGAATCAAAGTTCTGAAAAATTGTAATATTTTTATCGATTATCGAGAAACTGAAATCACATATATTTAATGTATTTTATACATTTCCCGAATTTTCGTATTATATGTTATTTATCAAATTTTGTATTACTTTTTGGTTTCTTTTTTTTTTTTATAGATTACAGTATTTTTATAGATCGCTCTATAGATTTCTAGAATTTGATGGTATAGTATTGAAAATTTCAATGGTTTTTAGAACCTTAATTTATTTTTCAAAGAACAATATCTCTTCTACGGATTCACGGTATTTTTCGTTTTTGTATTTTTTCTAATATTCATATAATTTGAAGAACTTTCTGGTATTTATATGGATTTCTGAAACAAATTTTTAGAATTATATGCTTTAAGATTCAAAGTATTATAAATAAACTTTTGTAAGTAATTATATGTACCTACACTGTTTTTTGGTATTAAAATTCCTATTGTTTTTGACTTTTTTTTTATAAGTATTTTTAGAGATTTCCATATAGAAATCTAGAATTCAGTGCTCAAGAATTTGAATGTCGATCGATTTTCAGTAATTTCATAGATTTCTGTTAAAAACTACATCCACACAGATTTTTTGTGTTTTGTAGATTTCATGTATATTCTTATTATTATTTTTTTTTAAAAGTAATTTTAGATTTTTGATAGAATTCTATTTCTTTAAGTATTTCTTTAAGGTTGGTATGATACGAAAGATTTTCTGGTATTTTTATGGGTGTCTATGTAAGTTTCTAGAATTTGATGCTCCAGGGTTTTAAGTTTTTGAGATTTTTAATATTTTCAAAGATTTTTTTTTCTTTATAAATCACTGGTTTGAAACAATTATTCAAATTTTCATTTTCTACGTTATTCAAGCCTAATATTTGATTGAATTTGAATTTCGTTTCAGAAAAAGTTCTTCTAAAGCCTAGATTATTGTTATTTTCGAGTAATTAAAATTAAGAATTCGAAATATATTTCTATTTTGCGAACTTAGATGCAACTATGTGTTATGTCCTTTAGTTTTCAGTAAGTACGTTACCTATAATTTCTACTTATTTCATTATTGATTATTGTTATTATTTTTTTTTTTTTTACAGAATTTCTAAATATTCCTGTTTTTATTATTCATCCTCATAACTTTTTTTACTTTTACATGAAAATAATAACTAAATTTCTCTGAATTAAGAATATTGGTATCATAGCAAAAAATTCTTTGGGTGGTTAAAATAAATTTTTATTTAAATGCAATTCAGTTTTACAGCCGCCGAAATTTTCACATCTTTATTGTGTCAATCATTTCACTTACCTAAATTAAAATTTTATGCAAATAATATATATAGCTTTTATGTACCTTTGGCATAGAAAACGCGTTTCTATGCCAGCTCCAAATCTCTAAACGCGTTTTCTATGCCCTCGGTACATAAAATATCGTTCGTAACAGGCACGGATGTGCGAATTTGGCGAAACGGGGAAATGACGGTCCGAGGCGAAGCCGAGAACTGTAACCCGTTTTGCCTATGAGCACATCCGTGCCTGTTACGAAATATACTATTAATAAAATCAAATGAATTCGAAGTATTTGAATTTTGTAATTTTTTGTCTTTCAATGTCAAACTAAAAAATTGTTTACCATGGATTTCCATGTTTGATTATTACATGATATTAATTTCGAGTACTTTTGAATATTTTGAATGACTCTAAAATCAGGCATTTTTAGATGATCATGACAAGCAAACTTTTGTATATAATTGTGCCAAATTCAAGGCTTACATTATTACATCTTAATAAAATTCGCTCAACTTTTGAACTTAAGTTCCTCTGTTCTTACAATTTTGAATATAAATTTCTACTAATTAGAACTTTGGAATTGTGATTCTGAGATCACACTTTTTCTTTATCTACGTTTTACAAATACTATCCAAGTTAATGTATGAATTTCAAAATTAAAATCTCTGTAATTTACAGTTATCCTTCATTCCAGGGAGTAAGGCATAAAAATTTTTTTGGAGGGGTTGTCTATAATCTACAACTTACAATATTCGAAAATTTTTTAAACTGATTATATGTCTGATTTTCTTTATGTAGAACAGAGAAAGAGGCTCTTCGAGAAAAGATGCAGAATTTGCAGAACAAGATTTTGGTGGGCGGAGAAAATTTGCTAGAAAAAGCAGATGTTCAGGAGAAGCTTTTGGCGGCAGCTGCAATTGAATTGGAAGAACGTAAGAAAAAAGAGGAACAGTTGAAAAAAGCGATTGAGGAAAAAGAGGCCGAACGTATTGATATTGAGGAAAAATATTCGTCGCTGCAAGAGGAAGCCTTGGGGAAGACAAAAAAATTGGCAAGGATCCAGACGATGCTCTTGTCCGTGAAAGCAGAACTTTCCGATTTGCAGCAGGAACATCAGAGAGAGAGGGAAGGGCTTTTGGAAGGGGTTCGAGGAATAGCACGTGAGCTGCAAGTTCAGGAACTCATAATTAACAGTTACATTCCTGTGGAGTATCAGGTAATTTTTTAATCTCTGTCTTTATTTGAATATAGATATTTAAAAAGTATCTCGGAAATATTTCGAAAGTTACCAAGACTATAAAATATTAGAGATATTATTATTATTTATTTTCAAAGATCATAGAATCGTGAATTTTTCCAGAAATGTCTATATGAATCTCAACCTATTTTTCCAAATTTTGGTAATGGTTGAAGTAAATGAAATTTGTTAAGATGATATGATTCACATTTTTACACAGACACGCAACAATTTCGACGTTAGGATATGAAAAAAGTAATGAAGGGAAAAAAGAATGAAAAAAAAAAAATTAGTGCGGTGGATTTGCTTGCTATTGGTGTTTAATGGTTTGCCCCAAGACTGAAATTTTTTGGCAAACACTATGGCACGTAAAAATTTAATATAATCTAGAATTGTTTATCTTCACAATAAAGTACTACATATTAGCTACGAAACCCACATCCATAATTTCAAAAAAATAAAAACTACTTAATACAGAAAAGTTGGGATTCTAAAAATACAATAATTAAATTTCGGGAATTATAAAAAGTTTGCTATTCAACAAAGCTGGCATTGCAATAAATACAATCAAATATCATTTATGCAAAGATGCAACAAATGACCAGGGCTGGCTCAGCCATAACGCGAACAACGCGATCGCGTAGGGCGCCAAGTCTGGGCGTGGGGGGGGGGGGGGGGGAGGCGCCTCTACGTAAGATGTGAAAAAAAGATGTAGGAATTTTCTTATTTCAGCAGAGACCTGCTAAAAAAACGACGTTCGTCGGTCATTTTATCATAAAATGTTTCAATAAAAATCATTTTTTATCCGTGTTTTAATTCAATGTTAAGCGAAATTCGCCAAGAATATTCTTTATAATATTCCAAAATATTTTCGGAGAATATTCCAAACTATTCTCGGGATATTCCTTTGGCCATTGGCCTTATGGGAAACTACTTGGACATTCGTATTTTCTGAGAGTATTTTTGAAAATATTCCTTAGTGCGATAAATAAGTTACAAATTATTGCAAGAAGATTGCCGGAAAAATCGAGCCCTCGAGATGTGCTTCATTACATTCTTCGTTGTAAACTCACAGATCTTATGCTTAACTTGGTTGTTACAATAAGGCACTAAAAACATGGGTATCCGCATCCGTTGCTATTTTGTGTCTTGGTGTTTGTTGGTGTAGTTGGTGTTGTGTTGGTGTTCATTGTCAATGAACACCAACACATTAGGATTCTTAATATTTGTTTCCGGCGTTCGTCGAATTTCCACATTCCAAACATACAGTCAATTCGAATTTCAGTCCCCGAAGACTTTCCCTAACTTCTCTCTATTACCTGCGCCTCGCTCGTCACCATTCTGCTCCTGCGTTCCCCTCAAAACCTTTCACTGAGAGCTAACGCCTGTCTGAAGCATCAGGTGGCGCTCCGAAAAATCCTCAACATGCATTTTACGTATCAGCTTGTACCCCCTGGTCACTGCACAAACTTATATTTTGCCGATTTTTACATATATTTTCTCTCTCTCTCTCTCTCTCTCTCGCCTCTCGGAGCAAAATAAGAGAAAATTTAACAGAATTCTCCAATTACTCGCTTTTTTACGTAATTTTTTCATGTTCTTCACTTTTTGAAATTTTTTAATAATTTCATGAAAAATACGGACATTTTGTCAAAAAATACAGACGATGTGGACAACCCTAAAAAATACGGACATGTCCGTATAAATACGGACGTCTGGTAGCCCTATTCATTGTGTTCACAAACCAACACTTGTCACTAGCACACAAAATGGCGGCCGATGCAAATACCTATACATTTAGTGCCCTATAGTTGCAATGCTTCTCTTACTTACGGTGCCTCCCAGCGAGGCACCGTAAGTTATATTATAAACCGTACCGTTATATTATAAACCGTACGTTTTGTTTCTTAACAAAACTTTTCTCTTCTGATATAATAATCTTAGAATTCACTCCAGAGTAACTACCCAGCAAGTAATTGACTATCGGGCCAATACTAGGCCAATCACGGCAGCCGTTGTTCGACCGTCGGCATTTGATCCTGGCGCAGTACCAAAATGATAACGCCAGTCAATACTAGGCCAACACTGGCAACGGTTGTAATGGCACCCATTACTACCTTAACATCGGGCCGGTACTGGTTCGCTTGAGTTGCCAATGTTGGCTTAATACTGATGGTAAACTCTGCGCCGACACTCACTAAACAATCGAACCCGCAATAGTTGGGCTGTTTTGCCAATATTGGGAACAGATCGGCCGGCGACGGCCGTAAACCAAAGCTGCGCCAATACTAGGCCGTTCGTCACAATCGGCAAAACTACGGCAATTTCTTGCCGGGCTGTTTCGGTTGCTAGCGGGGAGCGTACCTTTTCAAAATGAAAGTCGATTAAAGCATACTTGCACTCTACTATGATCAAACAAAGGATTGTAAAATTAGCTATTTTATCCATAGAATAGGAAATCGCGCAGACTTGATCTTAACAAGATGATACCTTCTTTTGCTAAATTGAAGGCACGTAAAATCAAAACTTCATCGACATAATACAAGTAATTTCCCATACGTCCAAAATTTCTCAAATTGTTCCCAGGAAGCTCCCTGGGAGCTCCCTGGGAATTATTTAGGAGTCTTGGGACGTCCGGGTTGTGTTTTGAAAATTGTGTTAAAAATTTCATTTGTAATTTTAGAAAAGTTGTATTTCCTTATGTATTATATTGTCCACATGACATTTACTCCCACAATGTTGCAGATTTTTGTGGTATGTTCAGATTCAGTCACAGTTATCCATACAATAATAATTAGAAAGAGTTAAACATTAAAGTTCTTACTATTATTAACTGCATTTTTTTGCTATTATTCAATTCAATGATTACTTTCTTTATGCACAGGGAATGGGGGGGGGGGGGTGGAATAATAGTTCGCTCAGGGCGCCAATTTTCTTCGAGCCGGCCCTGCAAATGACGTATTTTACATATTTATATGCATTTATAATGTGTAGCATATAGTATGTAAAATATAATATAGCATTAATGATAAAAAAATACATAATATTAATAATATAAATTATATATTTTAATGTGTAATATATTATAAAAATAAATTATCATTATAAAAGAATAGTTACAATGATAATATTACAAACTGTGTTTTAAAAATATTTATACATTTTTCATTTTACTTAAGAAAATTCATCATTTTTTTATCACTATTATTTTTTTTTTTTATTTTTCACTAGATCCTATTTATTCTGAGAATTCATTTTACTGCTTTATAAAATTTATTTCATTATTTATTTATTTATTTATTTATTTATTTTTTTTTTTCACCGCCTCTGTAGCCAAGTGGTTATGCCACCTGACTGCAAAAGCAGAGGTTGCGGGTTCGAATCCTGCCTGGGCCCAGAATTTTATTTCTCAGGAAATAACTTCTTGGGAGTCAGGGCGGATTCGATCTCACAATCGCTTGCTTGCCACGGGGTTTTTCATGGTTTCCCCCGTGGGTCGATAGCGTGCATCGTGTTCAAGTCGACATGAATACCAAGTACAGTAAGAAGTCGGCCCATGGCCGCAGGGCATGGGATAAGAAAAAGGAGGCCTTACCAACTTAAGGTGGGCCACACTCAAAGCCCCCTTAAGTTGGGGGATGAGTATTGGGAAATTAAAAAAAAAAAAAAAAAAAAAAACAATTTTTTTTTTTTTCATTTTTTTCATAATCATATTTTCATGAATCCTATCTTATTCTTTTATTTATCATATTTACTAATTTATTTTATTACTTATTTCATTTACATGTTATGTAATGTATTATTTTATAAATTATTAAAATTATCTAGAATTTTTTATGCTCACAATAAATTACTTGAAATTAGCTACAAAACCTACATTCACGATTTCAGAAGAATGAAAACTACCTGTAAGTTCTAATTCTAAGAATTATATATTTATGTCATAAATTATTTTAATGATAAAATTTAGAATTGGTTATATACCATATTCATAATAAAGTACTCAAAATTAGGTATGAAACCCACATCCATGGTTTCATGAAAGTGGAAACTAATACCCAAAAGTTGATATATTAAAAACACGAGAAATGAATTTCGGAAGTCTAACAAGGGGAGAGTCTCATCTTGTCATCGCGGATTTCGATGAAAGTTGGCAATTATGTTCCTTTTGGTACCCTTAATGAAATCCCAAAAACCGTTCGTGCCAACGCTCGATAGTTTATTCAAATAATTTTTTGTACCACTATGATCAGGGTTATGCCCTTCACTTGTACAAAGGGGTGTGGTCAGTGACTATGGCTCAAATGGTAAGATGCAAGAACAGTAATCATACTTTCCACGGTTCGATTCCAGCGTTCGACATTTTTTTTTTTTTTTTATTTGGCTACTTTTATTATTTCTGGTCATTTTCACAACTAAAGTGAAATAAATAGTGAAATAAACACTAATAAAAAAATAAAATAAAATTTAGAATTTTTGAGGATTTCCAGAAAATGATCTTGCTGTCATTTTTGTACAATACCTGTTTTTTTTTATAATTTATCCATCGATTTTTTTGTGTTCATTTTACTTTTTCTTTCATTTAAGTTGTGAAAATGACCAAAAATAATAAAAGTAGTCGAATACAAAAAAAAAAATGACCGCTGGAATTGAACCGTGATAGCCATGTTTTCTGTTCATGCACCTTACCACTTGAGCCATGATCAATAACTATACCCCTCTGTACAAGTGAAGACCATAAAACTGATCATAGTGGTACAAAAAATTATTTAAATAAACTGTCGAGCGTTGGCATAAATGGTTTTTGGGATTTCATTAAGGGTACCAAAAGGAACATAATTGCAAACTTTCATCGAAATCGGCGATGACAAGGTGAGACTCTCCCCTTGTAAGAACAAGTTCGTTACTCTACACACCAAGCATTGGAATAAAATTTTCATTTTCATACAATAAAATATGACATTCGAAGACGCAACTTATGATGTATTTTATGTATGTGTGTGTGTATTTATAAATAATAGCATTTATAATATGTAGTATATAATATTTTACTTATAATTTATATATATTTATGCATATAAATAATAAAAATAAATAATTATTTACTGTTAAGTAATAATATTACAAAATATTCTTCAACAAACATTTACATAATTTATATGTTTAGCTCAAGTGAATTCAACATTATATTTACAATTTTTTTTTTTATCATGACTTCTTATATTTTTATTGTTTTATTTATTCATCATATTTATTTATTTATTTTATATATTTTACGTCACATTTTCAATTTATAAATAATTTTTTATTGGCATATATTATTTTTTATTCATTATAGTACTGTTATATTTTTTTTTTATTTTATAATTATGCAAAATATTACTTTAATGGAAGCCAATGCCGTTAACAAGAAATCTCGATTGCAACAGTTTGCCCTCGGTTTCCCTATTCTTTAGTTTTTACTTTGAATTTATAGTTTAGGAAATTTATATTTTTATAAATAGTTATTATTTTGACTGTCACATATGTTATAATTTTTATATTTAAGTACGAATTTTCTCATTACCAGGAAACAAAACTTTCCAAATTACTCAAAGACTTAAAAAGTTTAAAATCATGATTATAAAGTAAAAGCCCTGAAACATTTACTTTTTTATTTATTTTGAAAACAGGAAGAATCATGAATAATAATTTTGAAATGCCTTGATTCATCACAAGGAAATCAATTTGTGCCCATATTATAACTCAGATCGTAGCATTGTGGTTAAGTGCTCAGGTCTATAATGGGTAAGGTCCTGAGATTCTGAGATGCTGGGTTCGAGTCCCAAGCCCCGACAACTCGGCATTTTTATGCAAGAAGAATTCCAGTAATGCCTTTGCATTTCTGTTCAGACACCTTGCAAAATCAAATGCATTAGACTCAATTACTCTAATTGACTAAATTGTCAATTAACAAATTGTTAAATGCAACAAAAAACCACTTTTTTTTAATTTGAAAAACATGTATTTCAAAAAATTCGACGAGTAATGAGAAAAGCTTAATTAAAGAAAATGTAAATTGTACTCTGATAACTAACATTGGAAATTTATTCATTAAATCATAAGATAATTAATATGGAATTTTGTTGTAAACTTTTTAGGAAATGATCAAGCGTTACATTCATTGGAACGAAGACATTGGTGAATGGCAACTGAAATGTGTTGCATATACTGGAAATAATATGCGTAAAGCCCAAACGACAACTTCTGCTGGAAATCATAAAGATGTGAGTTTAAAAAAAATCTTTGACGAGCAATTTTCAAAGTTTTAAATGTCAATTATGTTAAAAAGTCTAAAATACTCAAGACAGAAAAAAATTTTCAGTGACCTTTTCATAATTTGTGTAGCTTTTATAGTATTTTAACAATTAGGATTATGACATTAATAATTTCGTCGATATTACACTGTATGCCCAAAAACAACTTTGAAAATTACAAAAAAATGAAACTTGTCTAGAACGATTGGTAATCACCCCCTCAATACTTCCTTCAAACGTTTTTTCAAGATTAGCCCCCGTTTTCGTTAAATTAATTAAATAAATTTTTTTTTTTAAGCATGCTCTAAATCACGTAATATTGGTCTTTTTTTCGAACAAAAGACGATTTGTGTTCTCTAATTACCCTGTTTACATTTCTGCGACAAAATATGTCGAAATCTGCACGCGAAACATTTTGGAATTGCGGTCGATGAGTCTTTATTTTTCTATAGCTGGAGCTCCTTTTTAAAACGTTACTCCCGTTCCATCAATGGCTTCGACACCCGAATTAGTCACACGGTACCCCCTGTTGATCAACTTTCCGGAATTTTAAAAAGGAGTTCCAACTACAGAAAAATAAAGACTTATCGGGCGCGATTCGAAAATTTTTCGCGTGCAGATTTCGACATATTTTATCGCAGAAGTGTAAACAGGGTAATTTGACAAATCGTCTTATGTTTGAACAAAAAGGACCAATATGACGTGATTTAGATCATGTTTTTAAGAAAAAATGTATTTATTTAATTTAACGAAAACGGGGGCTAATCTTGAAAAAACGTTTGAAGGAAGTATTTAGGGGGTGATTACCAATCGTTCCAGACAGGTTTCATTTTTTAGTAATTTTTGAGGTCACACAGTGTTATTTGTTTATATTCTTATTATTTTACATTTTTTGCAACAAATTTTTAAGTCCAAAAGTAACAATGACTATGAAAAAAAATTAGGAGTTTTTAATGTAGTCTGAGGATTGTGTGAATTCTAGTATTTCAAGAACGATTTTTTTGAAATTATTTTATTTCCGATTCTCGAAAATTCAAAACTTGACAACCTATCGTTCAAATTTTTTTGAGATCTGAGATTCTCGACACATAGTTTTGAAGTTTTTTAAAAATTTCAATTGATTGAGTTAATTTAATTAAAATTGAAAAATTTGCAAATTCAACACTTAGGATTAAGTTTTCATCCAAATTTTTAAAGCCAAAATATAAAGTTAGGGAATCGAAAGAATCAAAAATTAAAATAAAAAGACGAGGAGTGATATTTGTAAAATAAATTTTGTCGAGTCGTTGAAAAACAAACTCTCATCCTGATTTTCATTATAGACATTTTTTTTAATTTGAACCGGAATACATCAAGCTAAATAATTCATATAAAAATACTATAATACAATTTTTTTCTAAATCACTGAAATCTAGTTTCCAGAGTCAGTTAAAATTAAAACGAAGTTCAGGTTTCTATGACAAAATAGATAACTTCATTAATATTTTGATTTGTGAATTTGACAATCTTTTAGAAAACAGCATTATTTTTTCTAGCAAACATTGCCTGACTTTTCCAATATTTATCTGACATACAACGTCGATGAAAATCCTACTCAGCAGAAAAAAATTCGAGGTAGGTCAGGAGTTCCAAGGCCAACCTCAGCGCACCGACGCACTCCGCATCAATAAACAAACACCTTTATCAACGAATAATAATTTTTAATGGTTTTAGCATAATTTTTAAGTCCAAGTTTTTATTCAGAAACCTGAAGTATTATTTGTTTTAAAACTAGGACCATTGTTTGTTGTATATATTTTTATAGCCAACACGTTTTTGTGATTGTTTTCTATTTGTTTATTTTTTATCGTTTTAATACAGCAAGTTTTATCAGTATTGAAAGTTTTAGCTATGTGGCATTTGTGAGAAATGTGAATAATTTCGCGGCCATTAATGAATTGTTTTTTATTTGTTGTATTTATTTATTATGAAGATATAGTATCACATTGGATTATTAGTTGTATTGTCGAATAGTATTTATTGTGCACATTCAAGTAAGTGTAAGAGGTAAAGGGAAATTGAGTTATGTGATTTAGAAGTCGTTTTATTTTTTGGAATTTATGGCAAGGACAAGTTTGTAAGTTGGAAATGTGATTACGTTGATTATTGTGAAAGCCATTTGTTAGTTCGTAGAATGATGAGTCAATAAATTTTGGTTTGACAGACCGAAGAGTTGAGTTATATTTTATTAGGATACAATTCAAGTAAACATAAATAACTTGGAATCAAAATTATCGACGAGGTTCAGATTCTTTTAATGATATATGATAATCAGCATCGTATCTATAATGCTTCAGAGAATACGATGACTTGAAATTAAAGAAATGTGAAGATACAATTTTATCAGTGGAATTAATATCAGAGTTGTTATGCAAGTATTTTGTTTGCGAATAAGTGCAGTGAAAGTGTAGATATACAAACTATTATGTTTCTTGATAGATTTTTTTTTCAAAAGTAAATCTACAAACTTTTTGATTACACAAGTTCATAAGTGATAGAAAAAGTCTTAATCTCCAGGAAATTGGAGGTATTAAAATTTGTTGCAAAATTCAACGTTTATGTTACAAGTTGAAAATTTCGAGCTCATATTGCGAGGACTTGAAAATTTGGCATTTTAAAATATAACTATCAGTAAAAAGAAAACTTGTAAAAGTTTTTGATTTCTATAAAGTGAAACATATGAGGTGAAAAATAAGACTCAAAAAATCTGAAATTACAAAATTTAATTACTGTGGTACAAAAACATCTCAGTTCAAAAATGATTTGTTCTGGTCTTTGCCTGGTGCTCTTTGACCCATTGCGCAATGGTAAAACGCATGAATTTTCGTGCCTCCACGACGCTGTGTGGATCTTTCGGATGACTAGCTCTCAAATCAAGATGATGTGCGCCTTCCGGAATTATCAGTGCAATCGCAGAGCTCGATAAATTTTTCAAAACGCCCCCACCAGACCAAGGGTCCAACAAGCCATTGCTTAAACACGAAATATGGGGTTATTTCGTGTTCAATGTAATTCTTGAAAAATTGGGTTCCTTGTCAAAATACGAGACGAAAGTTCCTTAGCCATTTTTCTTAAAACTCAAAATCAACGGAGTTATTAACAATCAAACACGTCGGATGAAATTAATTATTATTTCAAGCTTATAATTGAGGCCGCGGATTTTGTAACGTCCTGAGCGCTCGAAAATGCGGAGAAGTATTGTCCGCGCGGTGTCGTTAAGGGTCAAAATCAAAAGTCCGAATTTGAAAAAACAAAAAATACTGTTCGATAGCTATTGATAAATGCCATTTAAACTTTATTTGTAAACGTTTTAGTTTTTGTTAAAAATAATAAAAACTGAAGCTTTTTGAATCGAAAAATCAATGTTTTTTAAAACGTACATCGCCGCTGAGCATTTATTTTTCAACGTATTTACATAACTTTTGTATACGTTTGTTCAGGATGGTCTAGTGATGAACACAGTATCAAAATATTTATAAAAAGTTATTAACAACTGACTTTTTTTTGATCCGACTGAAAAACCATGTTTTCTGACGTTCGCATTAAAAATGTATCGAGGGAATTTTTGTTTTTAACGGGGTTTTCACGCTTGCCATAATTTTAAGTGTGTTGTCGAACTTTTTGGAAAGTTTGAGCTCTCTAAAACTATTTTTTATGAAAAAGCTAGCAGGTTAAACACAACGTGCCGCGCGATATGATTGAATTTTACGCGCGCGAGCTCCGTAGTTAGTCGTACCAGCGAAAAATTCATGCACATCGCGCTGCGCGTTGTGTTCAACCTGTTAGCTTTTTTATAAATAATAGTTTTAGAGAGCTCAAACTTTCCAGAAAGTTCGACAATACACTTAAAATTATGGCAAGCGTGAAAACCCCGTTAAAAACAAAAATTCCCTCGATACATTTTTAATGCGAACGTCAGAAAACATGGTTTTTCAGTCGGATCAAAAAAAGTCAGTTGTTAATAACTTTTTATAAATATTTTGATACTGTGTTCATCACTAGACCATCCTGAACAAACGTATACAAAAGTTATGTAAATACGTTGAAAAATAAATGCTCAGCGGCGATGTACGTTTTAAAAAACATTGATTTTTCGATTCAAAAAGCTTCAGTTTTTATTATTTTTAACAAAAACTAAAACGTTTACAAATAAAGTTTAAATGGCATTTATCAATAGCTATCGAACAGTATTTTTTGTTTTTTCAAATTCGGACTTTTGATTTTGACCCTTAACGACACCGCGCGGACAATACTTCTCCGCATTTTCAAGCGCTCAGGACGTTACAGAATCCGCGGCCTCAATTATTAAATGAAGAAAAATACTAGAAATTTATGAATATACTAATAAAATCCTTCAAGTTTAACAAATACTATACTAACATGCTAAAAAAGAGATTTTTATTACCAAAAAAACTATGTACTTGCATGTAATTTTCTCAAATATTTATTAAACTTGGAGTCATAAAGCATGTAATTCTCAAAATCTATTTAGAAAACCATAAAAATAGTTTCAATTTATTGTATAAGTAGGTACAGTTAGCATAATTTTATTGAGTATTCTTATTATTGTATGAATACTAAAAAGTGCGAAAAATACTAGACATTTTTTCTGCTAAAAAACTATAAAAATAAAATTTGTTCAAAAATTTATGAAACTTTGAGTCCTAGAGCATATAAATTCTAGAAATCTATTTAAAAAACCATAAAAATAACTTCAATTCAATTTATTGGTACAGTTTACAAAATTTCATGGAATATTATTACAATAATTGTAAATACACTGTATTTACTGTGTATGCTGTATATGTAATATGCTGTATTGTAAAGTTACAATACAGCATCGGATTCTAAAAATTGATATAGCAATCTACAAAAATAACCAATTTCTAGAAAAATACTAGAGAATTCTTCAAAATTTCATAAGTACCAAAAAAAAATGCGAGATGATAGAAATCTTTGAATGTTCGAAAACTATGTAAATGTAATTTGCTTAAAATTTCTTAAACTTTGGGTTCTTCAACACGTAATTCTATTAGAAATCTATAAACGATCTACAAAAATAACAAAAAACTATGAAAATACTAGAAAATTCTTCAAAATGTGATTAGTAATAAAAAAATACGAGATATACTGTAAATCTTTGAATACTCAAAAATTGTTTGTAGATATTTATAATTTTCTTGAAAATGTATAAGACTTTGAGCCCCAGTGCATATAATTCTAGATATCTAAAACAGAAAACCATGAAATTACTTTCAATTACATTTATAAAATTTATCTATACAAATGAAAAATTCTTTCAATTGTATAAATTAAAAAGGTACTGAAAATCTACACAAGAGAAACTGTTTTCTGAAAAATCAACTAAAATACTCAAAATCGTTGAAAGTTTTAACACTTTTTATCAAATTCTAGATATCTATAGAGCTATCTATAGAAAAACTATAAATTTATAAAAATGCAAGAAGATACTATTATAAATAAAATATAATATGGAATTCTAGAAATCTATGGAATGCTTCAAATCTGAATGGTTATAATTCTCTCAAAAATCGATAAAAATATTCTAATTTTTTAGAACTATGATTCCTAGAGAATGAAATTCTAGAAATCCATCATACATGATATCAGGAAATCCTGCAAGTTTTATTAGTACTGAAAAAATATAAAAAGTTCTGAAAGTATTAAAAAAAAAACAAACAAACAAACAAACGAAAAATCCCAAAAATCGGATTCCATTATATTATACGAACACAAAAAATGTGCGACTTTGGACTCCAAAAGTTGTATAACTTTAAAACCCTGAAATTCGGAAAATTGTAATTCCGTAACCATTCAGTGATAAAAAGTTATCCATTTTTCAAAAAACTTTTTCCACGCTCGAGCGTGGATAACTCTGTTGCTTCTGATCTTCTAGAAAAATAACTTGGGAAAATTCGTTTCCAGTTTTCACGAAGAATCTTTCAGGGTTCGCTGTTATTGTAAAAAATATGAAATATTCACCTGAAGATGATATTAGTGGCATGCGAAAGTTCAACGCATCCATATTCCAAGCACGCCAAGTCAGGGTCCGGGCGTACTTTGAATTTTTCGTAACATTTGTTGCTGAAATCCTGCAAGTTCCAGGGTTCAGGTGGGAACATGTCCTTGACCCCATCGGTGCACATGGGCATTACCATCTCTGTGCAAGCTTGAAAAGGCCATCCATCCGCGTGCAAATCCGGGGCCCCGTCGCTTTTATAGTCATTGCATTTTGTTTGTCCCGTGTAATTTGTATAAACGCTTATTCCGTTAAATAATTGTTCGAGAGAAGCTTTACCGGAAAGTGACGAGTTTGCTACTTGTTTGCAAAATGCCTGCAGAACAAGATTGATGAGTTTATATTTCTCTTTTAGACGAAAAAATTTTCCACCCTTAGAAATTTCAGTCATGTTCATTACACATATCGAAATTTAATAAAAAAGAAAAATGTCCCATGACACGCAATTTTTTTAAAGCTTACATTAGTAGAAAAAAGAGAGAGAGGGGAGGGGGTTTAAGTGCCTTCGCATATGCTTATTTAAGATTTTATGTTTTTGACAGCGAGATTCAATTAAGAAATATAATTTACTAACTGCAACTGGGTTCCCTGGTACTGGAGCTATAAAATCTGTTGGGTAAGGATAATTTATCATTGCCAAGTACGAGTACACACCACCCAGCCAATCTTTCAAATCCTTCACGTCCGATGCGTTTGAAAGAGGAGAGCAAAGTTTCCAGTTCTCATAAATCCACTTTTTACCGTTATCTAAAATTTCCATCCTCACTAACATAAATTTAATTATTTCATGCGTCGAAAGATAATTTGTTTTCAAGAATCCAGTTACTTCGAAGTTGCACGTGTTCAAAGTATACCAAATCTTACATTTTACACCAAACTTGTATACTCTTCTTGATATATTCAGTAAAAAAGTAAACAAGTAAATCAGGTTGAACAATGATGGAAAAATTTTGTAATAGAAGATAAATTTTGAATAATTTACGAAAAATAAAATATTTACAATTTTTTTCGTTTGGCTTTTTTGTAAGAACTCAATATTTATCAATGAATCGTATCATATGAATTTAAAAAAATCTCCATTAATCACGTCGATGTTTGAACGATGGATTGATTTTTATCAACAGCTACTTTGTTTGCAATGTACAGGGTGCGCCATTACTTATGTCGGCATGTAAACATTGAATAACTTGAAAAAAAAACAACCGATTTCTGTAAATGAGGTATTTTTATTTAGTTTGGTCCTTTACAATTTATTTAGACTAGTTTTTGAACACAACATCAATCAAGTGGCCGCCCTTATTGTTCACAGCAAAATATGCCCTTTTTGCGGCGTTTTCCATTACCTTTTCGAGCATCTCGGGTGGTATAGCAATGATTTCGGCACGAATATTTTCCTTAAGCTCTTCAATGGTCTGCGGCTTGCTGGCGTACACTTTACTTTTCAAATAACCCCACAAAAAGAAGTCTGGAGGGGTCAAATCTGGAGATCTGGGTGGCCATTCAATGTCGCCTCTTTTTGACATCAGACGTCCAGGGAATTTTCGTTGCAGAAACTGGATTGTTTGATTCGCAGTGTGGCAGGTCGCACCATCTTGTTGAAACCAGTAATCTTCAAGACCTTTTTCACGCATTTGTGGGCAGACATAGTGAGCCAACATCCACCGATATCGGTTTCCATCGATCGTTTGGTTCTCTTTGAAAAAATAAGGACCAATGATGGTTTTGGCGCAAACGCCGGCCCAAACAGTAACTTTTTGGTCATGCAATGGCGTTTCATGGATCTCGTGTGGATTCTGCGTTCCCCAAATGCGGCAATTTTGCTTATTAACGCCTCCAGAAAGTTTGAAATGTGCCTCGTCGGTCATTAAAATTCGCTTCCAAAAATCAGGTTCAGTATCAACTATTCGAGCGATTGTTTGTCCATATTCCAAGCGACGTGGATGATCTGTAGGCAATATTCTTTGTGTTAATTGCATTTTGTACGGAAACAAATGCAAATCATCTTTCAAAATGCGCCGTAGAGTGGTTCCACTGATGCCGAGATGCTGAGCGCGGTGACGATATGAAACTTTTGGGTTTTGGGCAACGCTCTCTCTGACAGCTTCAATCAGTTCATTTGAACGTCTTGGTCGTTGATGAACGGGTTGTTCGCGATCTTTCACTGTCCCGTGGTCACAAAAATTCGACACCAAACGACGAATAGTGTTGTCAGATGGTGCCTGTTTGCCAAGATATTTTCGACGATATGCTCGTTGAGTTAACACAACTGAACGACTATTTTCAATGTACAAAGTAACTATTTCAGCGCGTTCTTTTGGTGTGAAGCGATACATGGTTGAAATTGTACTGAATTGACGTTTCCAAAACAAGTGAAGTCAAGTAAATCGGTTGTCAAATGTTTAAGTTATTCAATGTTACAATACCGACATAAGAAATGGCGCACCCTGTATGAAATCGAAAAAATTATAATATGCATATTATGCATATTTTCGAAAATTTGCTGTGTTGTAAATTTTTAAGTTTCAACCTTAATTTAATCCATCCAAATTTTTATGATGTTTAGTTGTCTGCATAATGAAACTTGCGAATTTGAAATGTAATTTTCGACGCTGAGTTACTGAATGTCGATTAAGTAGTTTTACTAATTGTGCATTGGATTTACCAGTGGATGCAATTTCATCAATAGCCGCCCAAGATTTTGAAATACTTTTCCAACAATTACGATCTACGGTTCGAAAAACCGAAGAAACTATTTGACCAAAAGTTTCACATTCGGTTATGCCTGTAAATTGCAAAATTGGCGCAGACGATGCGATTGCTCTGCAAAACAAAATTAAAGATTTTCTCTTCTGAAATGTAACTTGACACATCTTAAAATCAAAGCAAAGATTCGAAATTTCTTTTCCTCGATAAAAAAGATGAAACTTTTTTCTCAATATGTGAAAATTGGATTATAAATTTTCTCCTTCTAAAAAGTATTAATAAGAATTCTGGTGATTGGGAAATTTCTAAAAACTGTCGCATACCCGTTAACAATATGAGGATATTTCATCCTTATCCAAGCACTTAACATTCCACCATAGGACCCCCCAAACACGATAACAGGACTGTGGCGATATTTTTTATCTTCCTTAAGAAATTTTATCAGCGCCACAAAATCAGCCATTGCCTGTTGGGAATTCAAATAGCCTGCGTATGTTGGCTCGGAAAATGTTACGTTTCCGGTTGGGAATGATTTTCCGTAATATCGATGCTCCGCGAAAATCAAGACAGCGTCGAAGTCAGGTGCACTTTCCCACATAAATCCCTATTGAAAATTTTGATTGAATATTTTTCGGTAAAATTTTTTTTAACCGAGTCAACGGATTCTAAAAAATATGTCTCTGTTTTCTGAAAAACACGGCATTTTCGAATTTAGATGTTTGTGGTATAGGAATTTTAGATTTTTTAAGCATTAACAGTTTTATTTTTGGATATTTCAACCTTGGGTTTTCCCAGGGATTTTTTTATGAA
The DNA here is from genome assembly GCA_028476575.1 of Platygaster robiniae. Taxonomy (NCBI): domain Eukaryota; kingdom Metazoa; phylum Arthropoda; class Insecta; order Hymenoptera; family Platygastridae; genus Platygaster; species Platygaster robiniae. Next base: position 18,934,538 of record CM052022.1, on the reverse strand, counting down.
TTTTTTGATTTCTTAATTCAGTGTTTCCAATACAAATTTGAAATATGTTATTTCTTAACTTTTTTAATTTCTGAACATTAATATCTTAATATCCCAATTTTTTCAAGTCAAATATTTTTGAATTCTTAATTTCGTCGAATTTCGGAATGTTTTATTTTTTGTATTTTTCAGTCTATGAACTGAGTTCTTCAAATTCGTGTAATTCCTTGATATATGTACAAGACTTTCAAAGTAAGAAAGAAGTTCTCTTATTTTTTAAATTTTAATACCTTTTTCCAATATATTTTTCAGAATTATCATTTTCTCTATTGCTCAAGAACGAACATATAATTTTTCAAAATCCATGGTCAAAAATTCTTCTTTCCTCACCGTATTTTGAGCAAAAGTCTCGATGTACCCCTCATTTCCAGTGTAGAAGAAAATCGGTGCATCATTTTTAAACCACGTATCATTAATCAGATATCGCATTTTAAATGTAACGTTCGAGGAAAAACTGAAATGGTCTAACTGGAAAACCAAGTTTTCATAAAAGTTCATAAAAGTTTTCATAAAAATTGTATACTAGTAGAAACAAAATTTTATGTACCTCTGGCATAGAAAACGCATTTCTATGCCAGCTCGAGATCTCTAAACGCGTTTTCTATGCCCTCGGTACATGAAATATCGTTCGTAACAGGCACGGATGTGCTCATAGGCAAAACTGGTTACAGTCCCTCGTGCCTGTTACGAAATATACTATTTTAAAGCATTCCAAAATATTCAGTATTTATTGACACTTTTGAAGCTAAAAAATCTGTTTTTAAGAATAGATCATTTTCAAACTAAATTTTATAAAAATTAAAAAAAAAAACACATGATAATGACTCACCGGAACATTAATTGTTTTTTCGACGTACGAGTAATTGGCCACTTCCGCACCAGTTCTCCAACGTTCAATAAAGTTCGAACTCGAACTTGATGTATGCGAGTAATATGGCATTCGGAAAATTCCAAGTGCATTTTGGGAAAAAAAGAATAAGAAAAACAATGGAAAACGCGAATATCTCATGATTTTTCAACGACTCAAAACGAGTTTCGGTCACTGACTGAGCTAAGGCTTCAGAGTTCACGTAATCTGAGCTTGGAACGACGAGCGTCTCCCACGTCTTTTTTTCTCAGTTTCATATTTCTTTTTGATTCTTCCTGTTGCCAGTGGCGTATTAAATATTTTTTGAGAGACATGGAACAACGAATTTACAAAAATTTATTTATAAAATAAATAAACACATCAATAATAATGTAACAAATATGTATTACAAACAATAAAAATAATATAGTATTTCATGGCCCCAGTAATTTTGAACCTTATAAGAAAATGAAATTTCTTATAAGAATTCAATTTCTTATAATGTGCGCCTTATAAAAACCTTGTAAGAATTCGATTTCTTATTAGGTAACCTTATAAATACCTTATAAGAAACTGAAATTTCTTATAAGAATGTATTAATTTTGATAGAATCTTATAAGAAAAAAACCTTATAAAATTTTTTCGATCATTTTTTTATAAGAAATTTCAGATTCTTATGAGGTTTTTATAAGATGCACCTTATAAGAAATAGTATTCTTATAAGAAATTTCATTTTCTTGTAAGATTTTTATAAGGATCAAAATTACTAGAGCGAATTCGTGTAAAATAGCATTAGTTTTTCAGGATTTGTGTAGTTTTTATTAATGCTAATACAACTTTGATAGATTCTTTAAAATATTTTAGAACACTTTAAATTTGCTGCAAAATCCTTAAAAAATACAATAAGTAATTAATGATTATTATGCCTGTGGAAATACTCATTATTAACTATAAAAAATTGAATTTTAAGTAAGTACTGCCAAGTTTTTTTAATTTCTATATAATTTATGACAGAAATTATGTTTTTTATAGTTTAAAAATATTTTTCAAAGCTTCTAGAAATATTATAATTTTAGCTAAAAAAATTATTCAAATCGGTTTTTGTTAATTATGGAAAATATCTTTCGACTGATAGTTTCTAAGATTTTTTGTAGGAAATATTTAATAATGATTTTAAGAACATCACAATGATTTTTACAATCGATGAAGAATTTGATTTTTTGTGAATTTTTGCAAACTCGAATTTTCGTAATTGAAAGTAGAAATTTTTTTTCAAGTTTTAAAAATAGATTTTAGAAAACCGATAAACATTGAAAAAAATTCTGAAAGTCAACATAAATTATCAAATAAGTTCAAATTTTTTCCTTTTCCGTTATGGAATATTACTAGATGACGTAATGTGAACTGATCATTGTAACGAAATTTTACAAAAAATACGAAATTTTTGTGTGAAACTTCACCAAATTTTATCGTACCTACTTTATTGTCTGAAAATCTAAGCAGAAATTCGATAAAAAATTTTAAATACATGCAAATCTGAATAATAATTCAATATATCCATAATCATACGAAGTTTCTGATAAATGCAAAAAATTTTTGATAGCTTCAAAAATGGAGAGTTAAATCCTGAAAATCGTGAAAACTTTAACTTAAATAAATATACCCTGTCAGGCAGGGGACAATACTCACGCAATAGACAATAGTCATCAATAGTCAGATCAGGTCAGGAATAGTCAGTCAATGGTCAGGAATATGTCAGCTAAAAGATAATGGATGTAGCCGTGAACATCGCACATGATTATGCTGACTTCCGACTAATTGCTTGCAATTGTTTTGGTTTCATCGGTTTTATTGATTTTACAATTTAATTACTAAAAATTTCGCGCAGCGAAGTTTCGCGAGTGTCTGATGTGCTTTCGTGCGCCTTCAAGTGCTGAGGATATATAGACTTCGGGAAAATAAACGGCCCTTTATTGCCCTGCGCGGGACCTGAGCACCCGTTTATTACCCCTTCGATCTATAATAAAATATCTTTTAATTAAATTGATTAAATTTTAATTAATTAAAAACGCGACAGTAATTACAATTTACGCTAATAATTTTTTTAAATCAATTTGCAAATAATTGTAAGTGATTAGAGTCAGCAATAACAAATTTATCAACAATGCTGAAAAGGTTTTAATTTCCGTCTCAATCACTTTTATCCCAGTGTTGATAACATTGATATGTCATACGCTCGCTGCCCGTTGCCATGGTGGTAGTAATAACATGAATATCATCAAGTCACATTACCTGACTTCGGCTGACACGTTTCTGACCTGACTATTGTCTGTCAATGAGTATTGTGTGAGTATTGTCCCCTGCCCGAGAGGGTATATAATATCACCAGAAAATTTCCAGACTTATATTACGAAATAAAGATTTCTAAATACTGTCTGAAAAAAAATCTGGAAAATCAGGCACTAAAACTATTAGGATTTGGAACATTTATGAAAATTTTAAATTTCACGAATTTTCGAACTTTATTCATTGGGATGACTAATGAAATTTTAAAGATCATTTTCATCAATCTAACCTCAAAACTGACATTTTGAAGTGACTTTTCGGCCATCGTGATGAAAAATATCTCACGTAAACAAGTACGGATGTGCTCATAGGCAAAACGGGTTACAAACCTCGCCTTCGGCTCAGTCCGTAATTACCGCGTTTTTCCAAATTCGCACATCTGTACCTGCTACGTAATATACTATTATCTCTGAAGATTCTTCGAAAACCTTATTCAAAATTACAAGAACGAAATTCTGATGAAGCCAAGTTAAACTGATACCTACACAAATTTTTTTAAATAATGAGAGATAATCGAAATAAAGCTAATAAATTTAAAAATCTGGAAATTTCGGTATTTAATTCAAAATCATAGTACATTCCTGAAGTATCACTTAACAAAAAAAAAAATACTGACTTCTCCTGAACATATTCTATGAATCTGAAATTATAATTCCAGGTTTTTTCAGCATGATAATATACCTTCTAAATTTTCTTTCCTTTTAAAATACTTTTGTAATCTAACTCAAAAAAAAAAAAAAAAAAAAAAACTCCTGTTACTGGAACAAACTGAATCCAAAATTCAACCTAAATCGGTTTTTCTACTCATATATTTCGAATCATTTTCAATATACATTTTTTCTCTGTACAAGACGTACCAATACTGGGACCCTCCCCCCTCAATATATCATAAATAAGACAATTTTATTATGCAGTCTCTGCACCGTCAAATAATTGAACGTCGGACAATAAAAACATTCAAAAATGCAACAATTTTTCAGAAGGCAAATCATCCATATCTATCGTATCCAAAATGTCGTGATGACATTAAATTTTGTAAAAAAAATGCGCCATTTCAAAAATATCCGACGTCGCCTTTTTTGACGGAACTTTGTATATCTTTTAAATACAAATGGCAAAGTACAAAAATAATGATCAAGTTTGTGAGATCTGACGCAAACGTCGACAATAGAGAACTAAAAAAAAAACAAAAAAACAAAAATGTCGTCGATGACGTCGCGATCTACAAAATGTATTTTGTACGTATCGGCGCGCAGCGATTGTTGCTGAAAATGCAACTCGGCAAGGAATCACGGTCAAAAACCGCTCCAAAATAGCTTTGACAATTTTGGCACAAATAAACATGGTTGAACCTCGGCACATTATTTTTTAATAACAATCTCTATGTGTAAAATGTTAAGTCTTCAAAGATATTTGCACGTTTGTCGGACCAAAAAATTTTCCAAATAGATCATACCATAATATCACTTGCAATATCATTTCAACAAATTAGTTTATCATAAAACACATAACAAAGTGAGTTCATTAAGATAATAAGAAAAAATTAAAACTTTTGGGTTATTCTTCATTTCCCGCGAGTTTCGCCATATTATAAGTCAGCCATTTTCGATGGAGGATTTTAAAGTGATAAAATAGCGTCACTTGAAATTCCAAGTCAATTGATTTCACATTTTCGTAACATTCCCAACTAACCCGAACATTTTTAATGAAAAATAATATATTAGGTTCGTTTGAAATGCGTTCACACTTGAATGTTACTGTGAAATTTGGAATCTCACGAACACTTACAGGGCATCTGGTCAAAAGTAGATAACCTATACTGTTTCTTTAATGCTTGTGAAACTTTTTTACTACTATCGTAGGTTGGCGAAATGTTGCTGTAAACAAAATTTGATTTTTATAAATTATACATAAGAAAAAATTAAAAGTCTTTTTAAAAGTGCAAGAAAGTGCAGGAAATTGGATTGAAGGAAAGAAGACACAAAGAAGATGATTTTCATGTCCTTTTAAGACGACTAATAGGAACATACTGTATAGTGCGAGAAAGACGCGTAGAACGGAAACTGAAAAAAAAGAGGAAAGAGGACAAAAATAGGTCTTCCGAGTCGACTTATGGCATTACTTTCCCAAAACCACTTTCATATAGAATAGCATTTAAATTCCATGCGTCATTTTTCACAACTCCATTTGTTTACCTCCATATTTTGTAAATTTTCTACCCACTGAACAAAGGTTATTTACTGAAGGTAACAAACTGTATGTTGTGCCATGGAGTCATATTAATGTCCTTAAAAGTCATAAATTCCTTATTTTTCGCACTCTTAATTTTTTCTGAATTTTAGGAAAAATCGAATAGCACTTTAATAGAAAAATTTAAGTTTCCTACGATCACCTGTAGAAAATTACTAATTTCAATTACTAAATTATGCAGAATAATAGTAATACCTTCTGGGTTTTAAAACACTTGAATGATTGTTCTGACAATGAAAATATTTTACTTGAACAATAATTTTTTCTCTGTCAAGAAACGCAGTCGAGCGTTACACAAATCACCAATGAAAAACTCTGAAAATAATGTACTTGATGTGCAGTGTATAAAAAACTTGGTCAGTGCGGGTTTTTAGCTTTTGACCAGGCGCCTTTTACTCAAAATCTACCATTTCTGACGGCTGATTGTTTTTCAGGTTGAAGGTGATCTTCCACAAACCAAGACAGCGGATTTTTAGGTTGACGTGCATAATTTTATTTTTCGACTGAGAACCATGAACCATGAAGGAAATCGGAATTGACAGAAGTCAGAATTCTTCAGTGTAAGAATAGGAATCAAAACGAAAAATATTGCTCATCCGGTATATTGGAATAATGTGATATTCAATATCTATGTATCGGAAATAAAATATCGATGTATGTATGTCGATATATTGCACAGATTTTGATGGCTTTTTCAGAGAACAGTTCATAGATTTATAATACTTCCAGTATTTTTCAGAAAAAATATAATCTGAAGGATTCTTTAGTATTTTTATAGATTTCTACATCGAGTATCTAGTGCTTGATCCTCTAGAATTTAAAATTCTAAGGACTTGCAGTAATTTATTACTGTTGAGACAATCGTATACCTAGATTTTTTTTATGGATCGCTAGGATTCAGATTAGTGAAAATTTGTCTCTTCGGATTTGAAATTTAATGAATTTTTCGTAATCGGATGGTTTTTTCAGGAAACAGTATCTTCCTCGATTTAAAGATCATTTAATATTTTTCGAATTTCTTTAGTATTTATACGATTTCAAGATTTTTTCGAATTTTTATCAGTTGCTGTAAATATTTGTTATATTTTGAAGCTCTAGCTAGTGAGGTTTGTATAAATTTTCAGTATTTCATAGGTTTCTAGTATTTTTATACATTTTTTTTGTATCACTTAGTATTTGTTAAATGTTGTAGGATTTCCCAGTTTTTTAAGATACGTCTTCAGATTATTAAGACGCGATTTGCTAGTGTTTAGAGTTTGAAATATTTCAATACTTGCGATGATATTATCGGTAAACTTTATAGATTATACGGTATTTCTATGAATTTATATATAGATTTCTAGAATTCGATGCTCCAAGAGCTAAAGTTTAATTGATTTCCAAATTCTGTATAGATATTTCAAAAAATTCGACCATCATTCACAATTATCTAATGAAATTTTAGCATTTTAAGTAGTTTTTGTACTTTTTTGTGTTTCTTGACTTTCGTAAGATTTTCTAGGAGATTTAGAGATTTTAAGTATTTTTATAGGTGTCATACATTGATTTCTCAAATTCAATGCTCTAGGAATCAAAGTTTTGATAATTTCCAGAATTGTTATAGATTTTCGAAATAGTTAAATAAGCATTTGTAAGCGTCTTTGTGATTTCCAGTATTTTTGTGTATTTGGTTAAGTTTGTAATGTTTTTTAGCAGATTTGAAGATTCACATAAATTCTGATGTATGAATTTCTAGAATGTGAAGTTTCATCGATTGTTAGTATATTTATAAATCGCTAATAGAACAGCTGCTCCGTAAATTCCTAGTATTTTATAGATTTTTGATGAATTATTACGAACATTTTCGATGATTAAACAAAAGTTAAGGTCTCAGTTTATTTTCATGCAAAAAGGTAATATGATATCGTTTAATATCGCAACGAAAATATCGATTAATATATCGGAAATAAATATCGATATTCCGTTCCTACTTCACTGATCCCAAGAAGGTATATAGATATCAGTGGAATTCTTTAATTCACTTCAAGAATGAAAATTCGATACATTGGAAGGATTATTTTATTTTGTAAGTAAGAAAAACATCAAATTCCGAAGATGTTTTGTTTTTCAACCAATGTATCGAATTTTCATGCTTTGAGCACATACGAAAATTCGCTCTTTTCAATTCTGATTCCACTCGTAGTCTCTTCGACTATACTTGGCAAAAATTTAAATTACGTAAACGTCTTGCCAACCTAAAAATCCTCCATCTTGGTTTTAGAAAAATATTTTTCTGTAAGATCACCTTCAACCGTTTTTACAGGGTAAAATTTCATTCGATATTAATTTTAATAATTTTTGGTTCTCATCTCCACATTCTGGCAAATTTACCTAAGTGAAAAAAGATTCTAACAAGTTAATCAAAATTGTATCACACAAAATTTCTTATAATACATGAAAGAACTAATATTGTTGAGTAATTTTGAACTTCTTGCACACGCCACATTTTGGCACATGCATTTGATGAACTTAGTTTTTAAGAAAGAATTTTATGAATCCAGAATAATAAAAACTGAACAAAATGTGATTATCTTTTCTGCAGATACATTCAAAATTAACACCATTTTATTATGTTTATGGCGTGTGCACAGGAAGGTTTGGTAAAAATTTGTTAGGTGGTATTTTGATAACAGCTATTTGCAAAATTATTTGGAGAAATATGCAAAAACCTCATACGAGATTCACGTTCTTTCTCCAATTATAAAAGAAAGGCACGGACGCTGACTCAGAATTCGTCACTTATGAATAAATAATAAATTAATGTACTTGCTGTAAAAAAACATAAAAGCTAAACTGGTAATACTCTCTATGACGGGCATTTCGTGCTACATGAAAATTTTCCGAGACATAATATACTATTCAAATGTTGATAGATTTTCCAAGCTGCAATGGTTAAAAACTATTCTAAATTGTGTAGAATTCTGTTAAATTCTCTTAAAATTCTTTGTCAGGTCTCCATTCTTTATAAAGTAACCTTATAAAATTTTTTTACGGAATCGTTCAATAGATTTCTGTTTCGGTTATAATTATTGTTCGAAATAAAATTTCAAAACTAGTTTGCTTATCGATTATCTAAATTTCATGCCAATTCGAGTTGAAAAAATCGATCTTCATTTTCAAATAGAAGATCAACTTGCTATCTAGCATAAAAAACACTAAATATTTCTACACGAAGAATCTAGAAAAATTTCACATTTCAGAATTTCGTTAACCATATTTCCTGACTTTTTAAAAACGAAATGCATTATCTCGATGAAACACGAAACATCCCAAAATAATCATTCCTAACATTGAAGCATGGTGAAAATGAAAAATGTTAATTGTAAAAAAAGCAAGCTCGATGATCCTGCGAGAAATACTGCCGCTACGAATCGAAATACTTATAAAAGAGAGCAACGTTTTCAATCGAGTTTCGCAACTTGAACAGATCTTAATTCGCTAAATTCGAACGATTACTGGAGCAATTTTGAAACTTTCAAAAAGAATCCTTTAAAAAAAATTCACGTGATTTACTTTTTGTAAGTTTTTGTTCTAATTTTATAAACCTTTTGTTTTTTAGGAGAAAGATTTTGAAATGTACATATAGTTGAAATTTTAAAGTTTTACTGTGGTTAAAAATTCAACCATACATTTTCAATAAAAAACTTGAAACGTTTGAATTTCGAGGGTAAAATGTTTAAGTTATTTTTTAAAAATTGCAGTTACCAAAGTTTATAAATGTTTAAGGTGAGGTTTATAATTGTTTCGAACAAACTACAAACTCTGTACACCAAAGAATATCCAAACTTTCAAGTATTTCAAGTTTGAAATACGAATTTTGGATTCTTCCAATGTCAATGTATTTACAATTTCTTTTCTCAGACAAAATCTCAGACAAATAAACAACTTAGGTTTAGAATACAATTTCATCTTTCTCCAAATTCACCGAAACGCATATTTTTTTAAGTTTCAAAACAGCTCCGAGTCATCTGCGGAATTTTCAGTCAGAGATTCAGCAAAGTAAATTCAAATTATATAAAAATTAGAGATTACTTATCCATAAAATCTTACTAAAAATTAATAATTGAACGAATTTTCATTCCCTCCAAAATACCGAAACGCTCGTTAAATAAAACAATTTTCATAAATTACACTTTGTACAAATTTCTCCCAGAAAATTTTTTCGTTCCAGAAATCAAAGCGAAAGTTCCCTCAACTAAACATTAAAATTCCAGTCTTTTCAAATGTTATGTCGACGCATCGAGTATTTTACGCGTTCGCGATATACAATCTCAATTTCTTAAAATCCAATATCAAATTTTTGTAACCCCGTTAACGTATCATTCTTTATATGAATATATATTTTATATAATTTATGATGTATATATAATATATATTTATATGATGAAAAATATTGGGAATAAATATTACAACATTGAATGTTGGTTCCATTCAAGTCGAGAAAAAAGGTCGTTGTACTTTACAATTAATCTAAGGACCGTAATACGTGTTGTACGATAAGTGCTTCATCGAATAAAAAATAAGGAGCCTCTTCTACCTAAGATTTATGCTAAATGATAAAAGCTATATTGCAAGCTAATGCTATTAATACGTTCTAACTTTTACTTTTGTACTTTGTTCGAGATTTCTTCAACTCTTCGTTCGTGCTTAGTTCGATTTCTTTGAGTCGCCGAAGTACCTGCTCGTTCTGGATGTCGAATATTCCCTCGAATTTTTGTCGCATTTGCGTCACCACTTTCTTGTACTCTTCTTCGAGACGTTTGCAGTCATTGAAAAAACGGGTTTCCCTTGACTCCGCTTGTTGCTGGAAAAATTTGTTTCCACAATTCTATTAATTTCATGTTGGATCACAACTATCTCGGCGTGAGACATTACATCATCATTTACAAGAATTTATTATTTTTCCGTTCGTTTTAATTTCTATTAATATTCATGACAATGTTTTTTAACTGAAGTTAAAAAATTGTGCTGTTCAATCTTAAGAATTCGATAAGGATCAAGAACTACTGATCGAATCGTCCTTGTTTTTACAACGAAAAATAAATTTATTTACTGATTGGCACTTTCATCTATTTTTGTTAAATACGTTGTTTTACAAGATTTAAAAAACTAGAGCTAAAAATTCCGACATTTTTTCTTAAACGTAAAAAAAGGGAAGATCGGCTGGAGAATTTTCTCATCATATCAAATTTTGTTTTCGGATGAATTTGGAAAACTCCATTATTTTAAAAAAATCATTTTAAACAAATTATTGATCTCTTTGCACAACCTTTATTGACGATGTAACTTTTTCTTACAGAGGAAAAACGTTGCGCCGATTTCAAGCTATTTTTCAAAAATCTAAATATGAAAAATTTATTTCTTTCGAAGATAATGTCGATGATTCAAATATTTCGCTCAATCACAATATACAGTTATAATTTTTTAAAACCCAATATCAAATTGATGTAGAAATAGGTAAATATTTTATTTATATTATTAGTTTGTGAATAAAGTATATGTTATTCTATTGTTGATTGTTGTAGATTATTTATTATTTTCAAAATGTGTTGAACTATTATTGTACATAAATAATTACTATTAATGTTATTTTTATTCCTGTTATTATATAATATAACATGTTTCCTAATTCCACTCTTAGAACATGTAGGTATTATAGATCATATTTGACCTAAAAAAGGAAAAGGACTTTTGGTCCGGAGTTCATAAGTTCATAAACCGATTATTTTTTTTGCATCAAAAAGTATAGTAAAAATTTGAAGAATCACATTTTGTAATATTCAATAAAAAATGTTACTATCAATAAAAAAGTTCTTTTATATCAATAAATGAAGAAGCTTTTAACAAAATAAAAGTTGATGTTGTTAAACTAAAAGTTTTATTTTATGCATTATTATTAAATGTAGAAAATCGTTAATGTGCAATTGGAAAATAAAAGTGTTATTGATGACGATTTTTCAAATTCTACTGCAAATTCGAAAATTAACATAAAGATTATGCAATTTTTCTAATCTAGGCATATCAAAATTTTTGTAATACTTTTTCTTGATTTTTAGGTGCCCTAAACAAAAAATAAAAATATCAGCTTTTTTGCAAAATCACTGAAAGACACTTAGCCAGTGTTATTATATAATGTTATAATTCTGTACATATGCTACTTCTTGGGTGAGGTTTGAAATTATAAAAAAGTTTGCGACAATTTTTTCGCACCTTTTAAAATGTCAAATTTTATAAAATTGCCAAAACATAATTCAAATTCAGAGTTAATTACGCTACTATGACAAAATTTATTTTCATATTCTTAAAGGTAGGAAATCATGAAAAAAATTGTAGATAAAAACTATTTGTATCTAATATAATACATAATTATATATATATATATATGTATTACATCCAAATTATAACATTTTACATTTTAGTAACAAAAATATCTTCCTGAACCTCAAATAAAGCTTTTAATAATTTTGTTACGCAATACAGCAATGCATTTCAAATACATTAGGAAAGTGATTCTTCAGTTAATTATATGATGACAATAAGTATTATAGTTTTTTATTTGTTTAAAATAAGAATAAACTATATATGAAACCTTTTTTATAACTTTTCTTAAAACAGTGGATTTCTATAATTTTTATTTTATCTAGATCCTATTCCTAATTACGTTTCAATAATGCCAATCAACATGGCATACATTGATATAATAGCTGGTAATTATCATATGCAGTACAGAAAGTTTTTATTAAAATATATCTGACTATAAAAAAAATTCCATGGTTCCATATTAAATTTGTACCACAGAGAAATCAATTTTATATCAAAACACAACAAACATTCAATGGAAATACCGAGTATTTTCTGCCCTTATGTATAGTTTAATAACTTTCTATAATCATCAAAATTGGAAGATTCAACAGTTGAGAAAATTGCCAAGTTGATTTTACGGGAAAATTAATACTTTTTTTTCTTACCCTGTACAATATTCTGATTTGATAAACTCATTTTTATCATCCTACTTTACATTGAATCTGAAAAATATTTTTTTTTTCTTCTAAATCGCCGTTTTCAAATAAAAATGCTATCTGCAATAAAATCACTTCATTTGTCATAGTATGATTGTCTACAACTAATAATTTTACATCTCTCAGTTAAAATTCTGACGAATGGTGATTTCACGACAATGTAATGTAATACTACTATCCTTGGTGTAATTTCAGCAACGCCTAGTAAAAATACCACTTTCAAAGTAGGCCCTAATTTTATCTACTAGAAAATAGGGTTGTTGATATTTTATCGATATTTTTGCGATGATATTTTTATCGCCGATATTTATTGATATCCATATTTTTCAAAGCATCAAGTATCGATAAAAATACCAAGTATCGATATTTCTGAAAATATCGTACATCCAGATTTTTTTATCAATATATCGGAATATCGATATTTTTTCAATGATAAATACCGGCCTTTAATGATATTTCTTCCGAACGAGAAATATCGATATCGATATTTTTAAAAATATCAATAACCCTACTAGAAAAGCAGTAATTTTACGATTAATTTTTTACAGTGTGACCACATTATTTTCACAAAATTCTTCATGAAAAGTGTACTCACTTTATAATGAAGGGCCGTTTGCTTGATGTAATGATATTTTCGAGTCAGTGTCTCGAACCTCTTGGTACAATTTGCCTCTTTCTCTCTAAATATCTTGATTTCCTCGTTCAGGCTTTCATCCCTCGCCTTCAATTTTTTCAATTCTTCGCACACGCTCAGCTTTTCCTTCCGAATTTTCTCAACTTGCTCCTTCCACTCGGACAAGATTTGCGATATAACCTCGCGATCTTCTTTCGCTTCGTTTTCTCGTTCGCTTAGCATGCGCTGGAGCTCTTCTATTTTAAGCCTGCGTTTTACGAGCTCTTGTCCGAATTTATCGATATTGGAATTGACAAATTGTTTAATGTGTTGTTCTCTTTGTTCGAAAGACACCTGAAGCTGCGTTTTTTCTGCCTGTATGGACATTTTCAATGCCTCTATTTCTTTGATTTTGTCGTTGCGATCTTTTTGCATGTCCAACAAACGGATTTTGTAACTGTCTTTAATGGCTCGTAATTTTTCCGCAACCTGTTGAACGAGTGACTTAATTATATCAAGAGTACAACAAAACCTGAACCACGAAATTCCCTCGGTTTCATGAAACTTCGAAATATTTTTGAAACCTTTCACAATCACCTATAATCTGAAAAACCGTTTAAAAAATCTGTTAAAAACTCACTTGTTGCTCCATTTCTGCCCGAACATTGCGAATTATGGTTTCCCTCAACTTCTGGGCGTCCGAAGAATTACCCCAAGAACTCAAACTCAATTCAGCTGATACTTGTTTCTGGTTCTTCACGTACTGTTTGAACTGTTTAGTCTGACTGCTCAACTTTCCTGCCAAATCGTCCCTTTCCTCTCGTATCTTTTCGAGCTCCTTCAGTTGATTTTCCTTTTCCACTAACTCCTTTTCCAGGACCTTGACGCGCTCCAGGGAATTCTTCATTTGACGCAATTCCCCCTCTCCTGTTTGTCTAAGCAAATTCAAGTCACGAACAGTTGCGATTGTTTGCGATTTTTCGATTTCTTTCTCGAAGGCGTTGATTTTCTTTCGCATATCGTTCTGTTCTTTCGAAGTGCTCTCGTATTTTTTCTTCCACGACTCTTGGGATATCTCGAGTTGCGCGATTTTGACTTTGGTGTTTTCCAATTGTGACTGAAGTTCGAGGTTCTTATGGTGATCGCCCAAGGTGGTAGAAAGCTTTTCTTCAAGGCGCTTACAATCTTCTTCCAACTGATAGTAAGAATATAATGTTAAATATGATGACTGAAATAGAAATTTTCTTAATCTAGATTCACTAGATTTTAGATCGAAACTTTATGTCGAATCGTGTTTCCCGAAAAAGTAATAACATTGTTATACAATGATTTTGGAAAATAACTGGGATATTTTTTTGTATTTTTAGAGCACTGAAAATCCAGGATAAATGTGAAAAAAAGGGAAGATCAGTCGAAGAATTTCAACGCAATATACATTTTGTTGTTTCTCAAAAAAAACCCCAAAAACGTATCCGTTTTTTAAAACTATTTAAACATAATTATCATTTTCTTTGCATGAGCTTAGACAGTTTAGTTTTGCGATATTTATTTAGAAATTATAATTTCGATATAATTTAATAAGCAAAATAAAAAACTTTATTTCTCATTTGATATTATTTCTTAAATATATGAGATATTATTTATAAAATTATTTCTCGATTATTTTCAAAATTCTATGTGAATGAGAAATTTAAATTAAAAAAAAAAAAAAAAAAACTTAGAAGTAATTGAAATATGATCATACTAAAACTACTTTTAAAATAAAATTTGTAAACAATAAATTATGAAATAATAAAATAGATAAATACGTGCAAAATATATCATAGTTTTGTTCAGTTTCTATTTAAACTATTTTTTTTTATCACAACCTAAAAATGGTTAGTAAAAATCACGAAAGAAGAACAGAAGTATCTCACTTCACTTATATAAACCATTTCTTTTTACGTAATTTGTTCCTTGTCAAAATTTTCTGTTTCTCGAGATTTTCGATACTTATATATTCAATAATGTTTCGAAATATCACGAATAGGTTGATAACAATGATGTCATGTATTTGAAAACTCTGGGATATTAAATTCGCATGTAATCGTACAAAATAATTCAGTAATAGATCGCTACTTTTTTGATAAATAATTTGTTATTTTTAATTTTTTTTTGTTATGTTTGGAAACTCATTTCATTTATTAACTGCTAACTTTCGCAATAAAAAAAAATTAAAAAAACATTTTTAGGAATAACCAATATTTGGAAGAAAACATTTCTTAGGAAAGAACAATTTTGGAAATATTTTTTTGGGTAAAATATATTTTCGCAGAATTGATTGGGGAAATTTTTGTGTGGGAGCGATTGCATTCGAAAATTAAAGTTTTGGTACGAAATTTTTTTTGAGAAACATAATTTGGAAAAAGTGTCGATTCAAAAAAATGCGGAATGTTTCTCTCCACGATAAAAAATGTTTAACCCCCAAAAAATTTAGTTTCCTGATTTTTGATTATATCCAAAACTTACCTGCGAAATTTTTTCCATATGATCCACACAATAATCTGGCAACTGAACATTTATACTTCGACTTGGATGGGAGTTCCGGAGTTCTTTAATTGCTTGATCTTTCGCTGTTGGCATAAACAATATTAAATTAGAAATATTATTATTTTTTTTTCATTTTTACGAAAATTTTACCTTTTTCGATTTTATTGAAAATTTTCTTTTCGTGTTCTTTTTTCCGTCTTCTTTCAAGAGCAAGATCTTTTTCCAACTCGGTGACTCTTTTTTGATATCTTTCGCACTCTTGAGACATTTTTTTCGCCAATTGCGCCTGGGTTTCACAATCAGACTTCACATTTTCCAGTTCGCGCTCGAGACGTTCCGCTTGTCCATATTTTTCTTTTAGTTCCATCATTTCATTATTGTGTTCTTCCACCATTTGTTTCAGGTTTCCACATTTTTCTATGTACAATACCTTAACGCGATCTAACTCTTTTTGAGTTTGCTGTAATTGCACACTGAAACAATTCAAAGAGTACGTTAGAATGAAAGTGATATTTTTTAAAATCATTTTTTGGCATTAAATTACGCGATATACAATGGAAATTATAGACATTTTTTCAAATGGCAGGTATTTTAGTTGGAAAGTTTGAGATATTAAATATGCTGAAAAAAATAATTTACTTTGAAGGTAATATTTATTTTCATAGTTGCAAAAATAAAATAAAAACATGAATGATTATCAATAATTACGATCTTTGGAACCTATCGAGAAATAAGTTATATTTTTATATTATATTATTATAATTTCCCACCATACACATCAAAGCTGAGAATTATGCGCAGGAATATTTAATTATGTGTCTAAGAGTTTGAAAATTTTTCATACACGAAAATCATAATTTTTTCAAAACACGTTTATTACGATAATCTGAAAAACCACCTTTGAAACGAAAAAAATTTGAACTAAGTGCCCACTTTTAATACTCCAACTCTCATAAAAATCAAGATAAGTATAATCTGTAAAACTTCCAACATAACGACAACATTTTTCCATTAAAAAAATGACCCAAAATTAAAAAAAAAACATTAAAATCATTACAAAAAACTCACTTTAATTGCACTATCTCAACATCCGCCTCCTGCCTTACTCTTTGAACAGCTTTTTCGTGAATCTCTAAATATTCTTTGTTGTATTCGCTGATCACTTCTTTTTCATCGGTAACCGCTGATTTCTTTTGCAGTTCCAACGCCAATTCCTGATTTATAGAGGAAGCTTCTTTAAGTTTGTCTTCCAATGCCTTTTTCTCGTCGCTCAATGTTTTGTACTGGGCCATGACCTCCTTCGTATGATTAGATAATTTTTGAATTTCGGAATTAGCTTTCATCGCTTTTTCCTTGAGCAAAGTTTTCATTTCATTTTCGAGCTGGTTCAATCTTTTGGCATATTCCACGGATTCTCGATGATGGGCGTCGGCAGTTGTCATGGCTTTGGCTAATTCTTTTTCTTTCTGAGCCAACATGTCTTCCAAGCGATGTATTTCCTTTCGTTTGATGTTTTGACCAATGAAACACCTGTAGTCAATGAAAGGTTGATCAATTTGACGAATGAAAATTCAAATTCCACAGAATTTTCGTATTTATACGGAAATTTACAAAAGGATACGTTTTTTATAAATTTTATCTATTTTTATACTTTAGAATAAGGATATTTTTAGAATTATTTGACACTTTGATTTCAAAATAATAAAATCTGGGAATCGTTATTTTTGAGTTTCACCACCTAAACTTATGAATTCTTCAGCAGCAAAAAATTTTGTAAACTTCTTGATTGAGAATAAAATAGATGAATAATAAATCTATCAAGGTACAAATTTTGTAAATGAATAAACATCTAGTTAAGAATAATTAAGGGCGTTATACAAAAATCATACTTTGAAGTTTGAAATTCTCAGTTTGAAGAGTAGGATATTTTTGATAGTAAATTACGTGCCAGGCACGGATGTGCGAATTTGGCGGAAAGGTAAGATAATGGACCGAAGCGAAGCTGAGGTCTGTTAGCCGTTTCGCCAAATTGCACATCCGTGCCTGTGACGTGAGTTATTTTACGCCATGATAACCGAGAAGTCATGTCAAAATGTCAGTTTTGAGGTTAAAATGGCGTAAAATCATTTAATTGTTCGATTTCAAGATTAATTAAGATGAAATCTGGGTTTCACTGTATTTTGATTAATTTTTTTAATGTTCAAATTATGAAATTATAAATTTTTAAACAGCAGAATTGTTTGACTAAGGATTTAGTAGACTTTTTGATTGAAAATTAAATAAATAAATTATAAATGATGAAAAATACAAATTAAAAAACTTCTGGAATGTCTGAAATTTAAAAATAAAGAGATTTGAAGGAAAAGGCAAAAAATATTGTCCTTGCAAGTGTCGAAATTTAAGATAAAATTTCTATAGAAACGCATTTTTTTATTTCTAAAATTTATATTTGAAATGTTCAGATGCAAAAATTTTTTGGCATTCTTTTCATTTGTAATTGTAATCCAATTGTTCGTAAATTGTAATTTATAGTTTTGTTTATAATAATCGTTTATTTATCCCCTTATCGGGTCTTTGAGTTATAATGATTAATACAGTTTATTTCACAACACTTCTGTATTGACAATTGGCATTCTATTCCACTTCTCCTCCCTGGCTTTGTAGTTGGAGCCCCTTTTTTTCTGTAAGTTGGGGTGGTGGGATCTCCTCGTCCGCCCCCTGGCTTTCCGGGCTCCTGCAATATAATACAAAAATAGCCCATGGAGTCCTCTGTCTCTTTTTCTCCCTTTATTCTTCTTTATTACCTTCTCTTTTCTCTCTTCGCAAAAATTCTCAACGTCTCTTATATAGCCACACATCATTTTATCCGGGTTTTCTCTTAATAATCTTATCATCTCTCCCTCGGTTTCCCTTTCCCTCCAACCCCTGATTCTTTCTTCTCATTTGTTCTCGTATATGCCACCTAGTTATTGTATTAATGGTTTGCAGCTGATTAGGTGATCCAGGTCCTCCTCCTTCTCATTGCATCCCCTACAGGCCACGTTCTCATATCCCTTGTTTCCTCCCTTTCCTACATTTCCACATCTTATCCTCGCCCATTGTTCTCTGTCTTTAGTCCCTTTTCCCAGCATTCTGCTTCTTTTACGCCCGGTTTGAGGTCCCTGCAATATTTATTGTATGTCGATGTTTCAATTCTCTCGTTGTCCCTTTCCCAAGTCTTCACTTTGCCATTTTCTCTCGTCTTTGCCCATCTTTCTGTGATCCTGTCACTCGCGAACCCATTGACTATTCCTTCAATTGTCCCTTGGTCTTCTGTTTCCTCGAGTGCTTCTCTCCATTCTTTCCCCCAGGTCGTCTCTCTTTTTCTTCCATTGATTATGCCCCTTATTTTATCTTTTAGATATATTTTAGGCCATCTATCATCGTCCATATTCATAACCCTCGTGATGTATCTGCCCGCTCTCTCCCTCATCTCATTTACTATCTCTCCTCACCTGACTCTCTTCTCCATATGTAGCCTGGTGTGTTTCTACTTACTCCCATTGCCATTTTGACAAATTTTCCTTGAAGCCTCTCCATAATTTTCCTTCTCTTCCAACCCCATATTTCCACTCGATATAGCCCCCACCCCCGATTTACCTAGAGTTTGTAGTAAGTACAGTCTCCCGCTTAGTTCGTTTATTTCAGCCCTTTTCATAAGCCCCCATGCCCTATTGAGAGCCTTTCTCATTTTTCCCGTCATGTTTCTCAGGTGTTCCGCGTTTGGATTTCCCGTAGTGAACGTGTACCCCAGGTATTTAAAGCTCTTGACTATCTCAATTTCCTCTCCTTTATACGCCCATTTTTCTCCCCTCTTTCGTCTTCCTCCTTTTCTGAATACCACAATTTTTGTCTTTCCAACATTAAGTTCCAGCCCATTCCTATCAGTATATTTCTCCAAGCTCCTTATCATCTCTGCAAGCCCTTCTACATCATCCGCTATGACTGCTACATCCTCGGCAAACTTCAGCGCATATGTCTTGTTCCTCCCTCTTTACTTTTCTCCCAGCTCTCCGTCATGTCCTCTGTAAAAAGATTAAACAGCAGTGGGCTCAGCGGGCACCCCTGTCTTACTCCTCTGTATGACTTAAACTTCCCTGTCGTCCCTTTTCCTGTTACTATTTCATTCTCCGTCCCTTCATACAACCTCTTCGCCATTCTCAGCATCCTCCCTCCTATTCCCAGTCCTTCCAGTTTTCTCCATAACAGATCCCTCTTTACTATGTCGAAAGCAGCCCTAAAGTCTATGAACGCCACGTAAAGTTTGCCTCCCTTCTCCTTCAGTTTCCTTCCTTTTAAAAATTTCAACACAAAAATCTGGCCCCTCGTCCCTCTACCAGCCCTGAAACCCGTCTGGCTTTCCCCTATTATTCTTCTTTCCTCTGACCAGCTTTTCAGTCTCTCATTTATTATCTGCGCCATCAGTTTGTATCCGCTGTTGAGTAGTGCAATTCCTCTATAATTCCTCACATCCTCTTCATCTTCCCCCTTGTGTATAGGCATTATTCTAGCTATCTTCTACTCTGCTGGCACTATCTTTCTCTCCCATATCTCTTGCAGGGCCTTAGTCAGTTCCTCTACCCATTCCCCCAGGAGTGCTTTCAAGAATTCCCCTACCATCCTGTCGTTACCTGCCGCTTTCTTCTTTCCCAGTCTTTTCAGCGCTTTTTTGACCTGCTCTTCCTCAATCCTTACGTCCCATTCATCCACTCCCCTCTCTTCATCCTCTCTCCCTTTATCTAGTTCCTTCACTTCATCTTCTTCTCCTCTCTCTCGCCCATCCCACATATTCTTGAAATGCTCCTTCCAAATATCCTTTTCAATATTACCCCATTTAAGTTTCTTCCTCTGCCTAAATTCACTAAGTCTCTCCCAGAACTCTTCCATTGTTCTACTTTCTTCAATCCCACGCCACTTTCGCTCCTTATACTCCTTTTTTTTTTTTAATCTTTATACAGTCTTCTCATTTCTTTCCTCGCTTCCCTCCACTCGCTTTATGTATCTTCATTATTGTCTCTCTGTTTGTTTTTCAGTGCTTTCCATAATCTCTTTCTCTGCTCCCTGCATTCCTTGCTATGATCACCTCTTCCCCCCTTCGTACCCCTTCTAAGATCAGCTCTCTCATTGCCTCCGTTACTTTATCCACCCCTGAGTTGTTGTAGACCGCTATTACCCTAATATTCCCGTCTCCCCCTTTCAGTCCCTTAACATCCGTATTCCCAGTTGTCTACCTCAATTTCTTCCCTCCTTTTCTTCTTCCGCCCCACTATTACCCCTCCCTTTTTTCTGAACTCTCATTGCGTTCCTACTTTGCCATTTATACCCAATGTCTAGACTTTATATCTCCTTACTCACCCTATCTGCCTCTATCCACGTCTCTAACAATATGATTATTTCAAAGCCCCTTAAGTAATCCCAAGCTCCCTTTATCTTCTTCGCCCCTGCTATGTTCCACGCCAACACCCTACTATCTGGTAGATTACCTCGCTTACCTTTAGCTTTAGAATCTGCGGTCTGCGATTCCTCTCCCCTCCTGTCTTCTTCCTCTGGATAACGGGTATTCTGGCCCATGGTCACGCTCTCTGGCTTCTCCTCCTGGTCTCCCTCGAAAAAAGCCCAAGTCCTCATTTTCCCTTGGGTCCCACTTTCTCTCGTGACGTAGATCAATTCCTCTCCCTCTAATCCAGTCCACTCTTTGCCCATCACCTTCGCGCCATGTCCCCGTCCCCCCGTTATCTCTCTCCTCCGTGAAACCTATCTCTCTTTCTCTTGCTCCTCCTCTTGGGTTTCCTAATCCTCTCATCATTCTTGTCTCTGTTTCGTCTCTTTTATTACTCTCACTTACCCGAGTGACAAAATTTATCTTTTCTATATAAGAGCAATGTTGGCTATGTTGGCCAATCGATCCTATACAAGAATGTAACGCTGTTCAATATCGCTCCTACATCAGCTGTATCTCCGCTGTATTGCTCCGACATTGCTCTGGCATATTTTGGTCTATATCGCTTCTGTATAGGCAGTCAATGTCGTTCATACATTGATTGACCTATAAAAAGGCGATGCAGACTAAATATGTCAGAGCGATGTCGGAGCAACACAGCGAGATACAGTCGATGTAAGAGCGATATTGGCCAGCGTTACATTCTTGTATAGGATCGATATAGATTGGCCACGATTGACCAATATTGGCCTAGATTTCTCGGTGACCGGGTAGTTTCAGTTCGTCATTTCTCTCGTCCCATTCCACCCAGATATCATCCAACCTCACCTTCCCAAATTTCACCAGAGTCTCTTTTCCTTTCTCTCTTTCAGCGTCAGCAATTCTTCCCATCATGATTTGAATCTCTCTTTCTCTATACGTCATGTCATCAACCGCCCATATTCCTGTGCCCTTGAGCCCTTCTCGTTCTCCCAATATCGCGTTTTTCTCTCATCTCCGCACTCTTAATTTGCATTTCCATTTTTCGAGCTTCTCCATTGATCATAATTCCCGTTAGTTTTTCTAACGTCCTTTTACATTTTTCCTCCGTCCCTTCTCCTTTTTCCGCCCATCCTTTTATGTACAGGTTTCTTTTTCTCTTTTCTCTCTCTATTGTTTCCAATTTTAGCTTTTCCTCTCCCAACTCTCTCGGTTTTTCTCCCTATTTTTCGTCCCATGCCAAAATGTTCTCTCTTGCTGGAATATCTTTATCTTGTTTTTCTGGCGTTTCGTCGATTACCATTTTGTTTTTTTCCTCTCTCTTGTACTCTTCGGATCTCTTTATCTTATCATTAAGTTCTTTTTCTAGTTCTCTTCTATTTTTTCTTTCTTTTTCGATTTCACTTTGAAGTTCTTGGATGTTCTTTTTCATTTCCACTTTTTTTATCTTCCATGTACTTTCTTGTCTTTCAGTCAGCTCCCGGACTTTCACCTTAATTCTTCTCTCATTTTCCCCCCCTCTCTCTCTCTCCACCCATTTTTTCCCAATTTTCTTTCTCTTTCTCCCATTCCATGAATTTAATTCTCATTCCCCTCAGCTCTGATTGCAATTCCAATTCTTTAACATTTAACTATTCGACGGGGGAGATTTCAGCAGTTCTTCCGCCTCCGTTTCAGAAATGCTCAAGTTGATTTCTCCCTCGTATTTCTCCTCGTTCCCTTTTTTTACCTCACCTCTCCCCGCTTCACCGTTACTTGGGCTTTCCATTATCTCCATTTCTTTTTCCTGGGCATTGATTTTGGATATCTTTCGAACTCCTTCCACACTATTTCTTTTAGTCTCTCTTTTCCGTTTCACAAATATCTTGTTTCTTTTCTTCTCACTTTTTTCTCCTTTTTCCTCCTCTGCACCGAGGACTTGAAAATATTTCGTATTTTTCTCACTCACAGCTTTTTCCCCTTTTTTCGGTCTACCTCTGCCTTCCGTCCCGTTTTTTTCAACTTCTTCCACGATTTCGTCTGGTTTGACGAAGGACTTCTCTATTTATCGCCTTGGAAAAACACCCGCGTCACGTTTCTGGCCATTTGTACACTCTTTCAACCACACTTCACGCAGGTGCTCTTACTTTCCCCGACCGCGAACACTTCCACACTTTTTTCACTGATTCCTATCGCGGGTTCTTCCTATCTTTTTCGAAAACCCTATTTTTCCCGACACTGTGAACCTTTTTCACTCGTATATTTTTTCGAAGTCACCAATTTGCCTACTTAAAAAACGAAATAAACGCGAAACTAACTTTCACACGTCCGATCGCGAGCGCACCCGAGCGCCATATATAGTTTTGTTTGTATTTTTACAGATTAAATTTGATATGGCTAGCATCAATTCCATGAATATGTATATAAAAAAAACGATATTTTTATTCTACAGAAATAATCAAACTGTAATTTTCATATAATAAATCGATATTTTCAAATTTCATGCCTTCATTTTTCGTTGGCAGTATATACATTTATTTTTTCTGTGACGAATTTATGAAGTAATCCTCAATCGATTATATTAATTTATCTAAGTGCACTGAGGAATTTCAATTTTTGCGAAAAAAAAAATCAATTTATATCACAAAAGTATTTAAAAACGTGACGACTCAATACAATTTATACCAATAATCCTAAAAGTATATATTTTTAAAAAATATCAACTTTGAAAGATGAATGAAAAATACTGACTTTTGCAGTTCCGATCTCAAAGTGTCAATCTCAGATAGATTTTTTGATTTAGTTTCCCCAAGTTTCATTTGCCTTGCAGAATCCGTTTCTTCTTCACCAGTGAGTTCATAATATACATTAGAATATTGTGGGAGGTCGCTTTTAGCAACTTCTAATTTGTGCTGTAAAAAAAAACAACATTCAAATTTCAAGTACCTACTTATGTTAATAAAAAAAGGTTTCAATTTATGTACCTGTAAATCTTGAATAGTTTTTGCATAATTTTCTTTTTCTTCGGTCACTGTTTCTAATTGGGCTTGGAGCTTCACAAATTTCAGATTATCATTGCTCGTTATGAGATCATGGTATTGAGTTTGACTTTCACGTAAAGCGTTTGCCAATTTATTCATTTTGTCAGCTTTTTCCACCATTAATGATTCATGCTTTCTTCGAATATCGTTTAAGTGGTCTTCAAGATTGGCACATTCTTGTTCCTGAAATAATCGAAAGAATGCAAAAATGAACAGAATTTGAAAATTCATCGAATTCCCAAGTATTCTAAGAGCTTTAGAGCTTATTAGAATCTTTACTTAAGACATATCATTACTTTACATACATTATGATTGTAAATTTCAATACACTTGAATTAGAAATTAAGTATCCATTATACATGATAATTTCCAGATTGCTATTTGATTTTCATGTTACTCTGATGTTATTTTGCCAGTAAGAATAAAGATTCCACTTTTTAATTATTTTCCTCTAAAATTATTATTTGCCATTTCAAAGTAGTTGTATTTGAAAAACGTGGCTATTTTTGTAAATTTATATAGAATCATTAAATTTTTTTACTGTTAAAAAACGTAACAGAATTCCGGAAATTTGGTAGCTTTCAAATTTTTATTTACATGTTAGTGAATCTTACAGGTTTGAATGATTGTTTAGTGATTATTTTTTAAGAAGTCCAGTGAAAATGAGTTTTTAGTTGTTATACGTGTTTCTTTGGAGAAAAGGTTTGCTGTTCGATTTGGAAAACATGCATTTTTTTTTTTAAATGTTATTGTTGAGGGAGATCAGTTGAACGTTGAAAATGGTTGAAAACTAAAGTAAAATACGTGAACATTCGAGAAATCACGAAGATTGAAAAATCGCAAATCATTATGAAAAATACACTACCTATAAGACATGTTTCAACAAAAACATCAAGTTGTCAAAAACTATTAATAGCTGCGAACGTACCCTGCAAATTATTTGATTTTACAAAATGGTACTGACAACTACAAAAAGCTACACAAGGTATTGAAATACGAAAAAATATAAGAATTAAAAAGATATTTAGAAATTAAGAATGCGAAATAACAGGAAATCAAAAAACAGTTGAAAAAATAATCACACAAGGATAAAAAGCCACAAAAAATTAAAGTTAACTATAAAAATTTGAGAAAAATAACAGAAAAAAAACTACTTAAAACTGCAGAAACTACATACACAAATATGCAGAACCTTTACCATAGGGTCATTTCATCTCAAATCTTCCAGGTAGTGAGGGTTAGGTCTTTTTTTTGCATCGAGTTTTTTTTCATAGTTTCTACATCGAAATTGACGAGACACGTATTACTTCTTTTTGCTTGATTTCAAGTTGTTTCGTCGTGGAGAATTTTTAAAAATTTGTCTAAAAACCCGATTTTGCTCTATTGGCGTATGTTAATTTTTTTTGAAAATGCCATAAATTAGCGAAAAAATGACCGATTTATGAAGTTTTTTTTTTTATTTGTAGGTAAAAGGTTCCTCTAAAAGAAAAAAATATTAAATATGATATATTTCGAAAAAATTTTTTTATATCGTGATTTAAAAAAAAAATCAAAAAATTTTTGACTTCAAAAATTTAAAATTGCATCAGTTTTTTTTTAATAGTTATATGTATAAACAAAATTATGTAGTAGCCTCTACCAGCAAAAATTCGTTGTTAAGGAGTTATGATTTTTTAAAGTAAAAGTGCCAATTATTCAGTAATTTTAGGCTCCATTTATAAGAAATGCTATCATTTCGCTGAAAGTGGCTCAATCGTTATCATCTTTTTTCCGTTGACAGTTAAAGGTTCATTGTAGAAGAGAAAATTAGAAACCTAAGTAAATTTTGGGAAAATTTTTTTTAATTGTCTTCAAAAAATAAAAAAAATCATATAACTTTAAACCCAAAAATGTTGGTATTGCTTCGATTTTTCCATTCCTTATTTTTGTTTTCGATAAATATTGTATGTAGACAATTTTTTTAAGCATTTTAAAAAAAACCCAATTTCGCTTTTCTTTTGAATTATGATTTTTTGATTTCCATGCATGTGCATTATTTTGAGTAATTTATGCTTTATCATAAGTTCAGAAAGACTAAGAAGACCGAGTGGAACAATGTTGCAGCAATTAAAGGAATATGGTCAATGCATGCATGGAGTGCCAAGAAAACCGAAAACAAAACCGATAAGTACATTGCAAGAACATGCCAGCATGAATGGACTTCGGTAGAATGAATTTGAATGCGTGGAAATATTCCTTAAACTAAATGTACGTAATGAATGGGTACATTTCTAATTGCCATTATTCTACCTGAATATTTTAACTGTTGATTCTCTTCATTTTTTATTCACGTAAAATGTTTTGGAATATTAAAAATTATAAAGCTCTAGACACGTCATGCATAATCCTTAAAAATAAACCTTTTGATCAAATGAAATAATAAAGTTCTGATAAAGCATAAATTACTCGAAATAATGCACATGCATGGAATTCAAAAAATCATAATTTAAAAGAAAAGCGAAATTGGGTTTTTTTTAAAATGCTTTAAAAAACTGTCTACACATAATACTTATCGAAAACAAAAATAAGGAATGGAAAAATCGAAGCAATGCCAACATTTTTGGGTATAAAGTTATATGATTTTTTTTATTTTTTGAAGACAATTAAAAAAAAAATTTTCCTAAAATTTACTTAGGTTTTTAATTTTTTCTTCTACAATGAACCTTTAACTTTCAACGGAAAAAAGATGATAACGATTGAGCCACTTTCGGCGAAATGATAGCATTTCTTATAAATGGAGCCTAAAATTACTGAATAATTGGCACTTTTACTTTAAAAAATCATAACTCCTTATAAACGAATTTTTCTGGTAGAGGCTACAACATAATTTTGTTTATACATATAACTATTAAAAAAAAACTGATGCAATTTTAAATTTTTGAAGTCAAAAATTTTTTGATTTTTTTTTTAAATCACGATATAAAAAAATTTTTTCGAAATATATCATATTTAATATTTTTTTCTTTTAGAGGAACCTTTTACCTACAAATAAAAAAAAAACTTCATAAATCGGTCATTTTTTCGCTAATTTATGGCATTTTCAAAAAAAATTAACATACGCCAATAGAGCAAAATCGGGTTTTTAGACAAATTTTTAAAAATTCTCCACGACGAAACAACTTGAAATCAAGCAAAAAGAAGTAATACGTGTCTCGTCGATTTCGATGTTGAAACTATGAAAAAAAGACCTAACCCCCACTGCCTGGACGATTTGAGATGAAATGACCCCATAATGAAACCTTTGTTGTTTTACAAAAATTAGAAATTTGTTTGTAACATTGTCCTAACTTAAAATCTGAAATTTTTTTCAACGATCTACACTTTGCTTTGCTTTGAAACTTTTTAGCCCAACAAAACATCTGTTTCGGGGTATTGAAGCTCCAAAAACTCATGAAAACTAGAAAATCACAAGACATTTAAAAACTCGTTTTGTAACAGACAGCAGAAAGTTATAAAAAAATAATCGTGTAGGAAAATAAATAAAACTATACTGATCTAAAATTTCACAACCTTTGGAAAAACGAGGAAAAAAACATTCTGATATCATTAATTAACGGTCTTTGGAGACAATGAAGGATAACCTATAAAAATTAGCAATAAATACTTATTGAACATTTTCTTTTATTTTATAATTTTTGATCACATAATTTATGGTCCTCCTCAGGAATCTAAATAATTCTAGCCAATAGTATAAATAATAAACACATATAGAGCAACAAAACAATTTTTTTTTCCGTAAATACAATACATTTTAGTTAGTGAATTCACCGATTACAAGAATGTTTTTCATTCACATTAAGTTTTTATCTCATGCGATTTGGTAATTTTTTTCTGTTCAACTTTTAAATTCATGATATTATCATTACATGAATAATTACTCATTTTTTTTTAAATATTTGTTGGAGCAAGTCCTTGAAAATGAATAAAAATGTAAAAGACAAAAAATTGCATGGACAAATTTTTTTCAGTTTATTGAAGATACTACATTAGATTTTCCAATAACATGTTTTTGAAGTTCCAAACGTTTAAAAATGAACGAAAATAAATAAAATTTTTCAACCATCTCTGACAATTAGAGTAATAAATAATTCATTGATATTCGATGAATATTATTTAATGTTACTAACTAATCTTCATTTTAATTTTGGGTAGAAATAGAAAAATATTTTTTTTTTTTGTTTTCATTTATTTCATAAATGTTTCAAACTTCAGGCACATACAATGAATGAAATTATTTTCATGGAAATGTATGCTTATAAGGAACTTTAATAGGTCGAAATAAAGTTTAATGATTTGATTTAATGCCCATTTTTAAGGGTTATTGCTGGGACCCCCAAATATAGTTGATTGTTGACATTTATTTATACATATGTAATATGTAGCAAACGATATTATAATACTCTGATCATTTTGCGATAATCTTTAGATAATCAATATTTACCATTTCAGAAAATCGGGAACAGATTAATGGTCTAAGCAAAATTCCAGGCTCTTAGTTTCAATTCTCTGGAATTTTCTCGTTTTTTTTAATCCATCAAACGTGGTTCTCGATTTCATGACTACAATATACCCAATCCATTTCCAATACATTGGGCATTCTTTTGAAATTTCGTTTCAAATTACATACATTACAGTAAAATAAAACACTGGAAACTCACCTTAGCGTTCAATTTACTGGCAAGAATATCGTTTTGAGTTTGCATATTCCTCATTTCAGTCGCATGTCGTTCTTGCGCTTGTTTCAGAAATTTTTCATTCGTTTTGTCATTCGTCTGCAAAGATTTTGTTTGCTCCAACACAGAATTTTTTCTTTGCAAATCATTGATCGTACTTCGAGCTATGCTCAAATCTTCAGACAACTGAAAAATATGCTCCCATTAGAAAATTTCCATTGAAAACAAGAAAATAAGTAATAAAACAAATCATACATTTTGTTTAGTTTTTTCCAAAACTGCGTTGTTTTCTTTTAAAGATTCGAGTTCGCACTGAAGGGTTGATACTTGAGCCTTAGTATCGACTATAACAAAAATTATCATTTCACAATTAAGGTAATTTTTTCCGGAAATTTTTCGATTTTTTATTTTCTAACGAAGATCTGAAGAATGTTCAAAAATTTAATCTACAATTAAGTGGACAAGTTTTTTACAAATATTAGAGTTGTTTAATCTTTTAGGATGCTGCAATTAAGAGATTTTGTAACATTTCTGGTAATTTTAGTTTCCAGTAAATGACAGATAAACAAACACTCCCAAGGTAAAAAAATAACAAAAATCACAGAAATTTGAAATTTTCTTCAATTTGCAGATTCTGAATAATCCTTAAAGGAATCAAACTTTCTTTCACTTCCATGCCACTTAATCTATAAAAATCCTCACCAAGATTATTCTGAAACTTTTCCTGCATCATTTTGAACTTCTCGATTTCAGCTTGCGAAATTTTTAGCTTCCTGTTCAATTTTTTCTTTTCATCCTCATGCTCAGTCTCCATTTGCTGCAACCTATCCATCAACCTTTTGTTCTCCTTCACCCGAACTCCATATAAAACCTCCAACTCCTCTTTGCTGTTATACCCAGCAGTTTTGTAAGATATTTCGTCATCCATCTTTCCTCCATTCGGGTTTGCATCTAAATGATTGAACATTGAACCTCCCAGATCTTCTTCAAATTTGCTACGACGATTGTAACCTTCGATAAAACCATTACGAGGGTAAAAATTTCCCCGCTGGTTCAAGTGGTTTACAGGTGTTTCGTAATCCTGAGTGTAAACACCATGGGAGTTATGCTCTTCGTTGACAGGTCTGCTGTACCCTTGATTAGGCGACATTTCGGCACTGCTGTTGCTCCGGGAATTTTTATTGTATTGACTTTGATGGTAACTTTCCTCGTTTACGGCGCCCATGAGGTGGTCGTACATTGGCCTGTTATTCGGGCTACCATCCACATTGTCAAAAATATTACAGTTGTCAAGTTCATTGTTGGTCGGGCCATTTTCCAAGTTATAACATTGGTTGTATATTGTGCCATCCTTGCGACTGCTGCTGAAGGAGCTCTCATTTTCCTGGCAGCTTTTCAGGTCATCATCGAAGAAATTGGTCATCAAGTCTTGGATCTGTAACATTTTCATTTATACTTCTGAATACACTGTGTGATATAAAATAATTTCTAAGAATTATGATGCTTATTGTGAAAAATATACTAGACTGATGATTTTTTTGATGATGTCCCGTTTTCTAGTCATTTGTTGTTCAGATTTTTTTGAATTGAGGAATGTTGGCAACGATTCATGATTTTTTTAAAAAATGTGCAAGATCATCTAACAGTGAACCTAATACATTTCAGAAAATTATTCAAAAAATGAAGGCGAAATTCTCAGGATATCCTCATATTTACAATTGTCTGAAAACTTGAGGAAAAACCCTTACAAGCAAAAGTATATAAATAATTTCATAATAAATCCAAAATACTGAGAAATATTGGCGAGGTTTGTTGAATTTTTGAAATAATCTCAAATTTAACTTGATCAGAATCCATTCAATGAATTTTAGAAAATTTTCATGAAATAAGACTTTTTTAGATGTTCCAGTCAATTTAGTGTAACTTTTAAGTCTACATTTCATAAACTTCTCAGAACAATTTTTTAACATGAGTCTTCGGTGTGATTTTAAGTCAGACACTGTTTTTAAATATTTTCAACAAATTGCAGTCATTGTCATATTAGCACAAACTTGAATGATTTAATTTGCGTTAACACAAATCAATAATATTAAGTCAATGACTTTATTTGTAAAAGTTTATAAAAAAGTAGGTGCCTTAATTTTTATCAGAAAGGAAAACTAATATAAAAAAAAATTTGTCTTCAGAGGGGTAAAAAGTAGTAAGAAATAATAAGTGAAAAACTATAATTATTCAATTGATAAGTTAGAAGTTATTTTTATATATTTTCCACTTCAGTTGAAAATTTAAGAAGAAATTCCAAAAAAACTCTTATTTTCTCAAATTATAAAATTTGAGAAAAAACTGTAAATAGTTGAATAAAGAGCATGAACACTATGAAAAAATTAAGAAATTAAGAAATGTTAGCAAAATTTGATGAATTCATAAATAAACGCAAGAGTTTATCATAATCGAGTTAACTCAATTTTACAAAACTTTTTGAAAAATAAATTTAGAACTTAAGAGAAGTCCTCATATAAAAATTGTTTAAAAACTTGAAAAAAAAAAAAAAAAAAAAAACCATTACAAGTCATAGAATGGAAATACTTTCATCAAAAACCCAAAATTATGATAAATATTGGTAAAGTTTGCTGAATTTTTGAAATAATCTGAAATTGGATCTGATCAGAATCCTTTTAATAAATTTTAGAAATTTTGATAAAAAAAATTTTTTCCAGATATTTCATTCAATTCAGTGTAATTTTATAATCAAAATTTCGTGCCCTTGTCAATAAAATTTTTTTACACGAGTCTTCATTATGATTTGAAGTCAGGTACTTTATTTGTTTTTATGTATTTTTTTTACAAACTGCAGTCATTGTCACATTGGCACAAACTTGTCGAACTTAATTTTTATATGTATACACAAATTATTGATATTAAGTTAATGACTATAATTTCTAGAAGTTTGTAAAAAAATACTTTACTGTTAAATGTAATGGCAAACTCATGTTAAAGCATTTTTATGAGAATGGTGAAAAAAAAGTTAGAAATATTAAATGAAAAATTACAATTAATATATTGGAAAGTAGAAAATTTTTTAAAGATATTTTCTAATCAAGTTGAGTAATACATGAACCTTTATTCTACAAAATTATTCAAAAATGTATGATGAATTCCAAAAAAACTCTCATTTTCGTAGCTATTGATAAAATTTAAGAACAAACTGTAAAGAGTAAAAGAAGTAAAAGAAGGAATAGAAAAAAACCTGTTAAAAAACTTCAAAATTGAGGTAGATTAGTAGAGTTCGATGAATTTTTTTAAAAAACTCAGAATTTTACATTTATATTCAACTTTATTTCAGAAATTATTTGAAAAGTAAATGAAAAATTCTATGATTCCATACACATTATCAATTGTTTAAGAACTTGATAGAAAACCCAAAATACTGAGAAATATTGGCAAAGTTTGCTAAATTTTGGAAAGAATCTCAAAATCTATCTGAATAGAATCTATTTATTAAATAAAAAAAGAAACTCATACAGATTTCTCAGTTAATTCAGTGTTATATTTTGGTCAACATTTCATACCT
This sequence comes from Platygaster robiniae, assembly GCA_028476575.1. Classification (NCBI taxonomy): domain Eukaryota; kingdom Metazoa; phylum Arthropoda; class Insecta; order Hymenoptera; family Platygastridae; genus Platygaster; species Platygaster robiniae. The sequence continues at coordinate 18,902,095 of CM052022.1, read as the reverse complement.
GTCTCAAGATAATTTTTTTACAGGAGTCTTCATTATAGTTTGAATTTAGGCGCTGTTTTTATATATTTTTTAAAAAATTCAGTCATCGTCACATCAATATAAACTTGTCTAATTTAATTTTTTGGACACTAATTAATAATGCAAAGACTGTAAATAATTAGTAGAAATTTATGAAAGTGTCTTACTTGAAATCATAATGGGAGACTTGTATACAAAAATTGTCTTGAAAAGGTAAAAAATGATGAAAAACATTAAGTGGAAAATTGCAATTAATTAAATGCGAAGTCAGGTCTTCTTTATACATTTTTAAACTCAGTTGAAAAATACATGGAAAAATTTCAAAAACATTCTTACTTTTACAGTCATTGATAAAAATTGAGAAGAAACGATAGAGTTGAAGAAAGTATATAAATACTCAAATGAAAAAATAAATAAATTGAGAAACATGAGCAAAGTTAAATACATTTTTTAAATAACCTTGTGAATTTTACAATGATCCATATAACTAAGTCAGTATCTTTTCAATAAAATTCATCAACACTTTTAGAAAAACACTCTTATTTACGATCATTAACAAACCTAGAGAAAAAATTCTTATAAGTCAAAAAAAAAGTATGAAAATGCCGTCACAGATGATCCAAAATTTTTAGAAATGTTGGTAATTTTTACTGAATTTTTTAAATAATATCTAATATCATCTATTCTAAATAGTATCTGTTTATGTCCTTTAATTCAACACTAAAAAAACACGCATTGACAAACAATTTTCCAGAAACTAAACCCTCGCAATAAACAAACCCTTCATCTAAAAAAATGCAAGAATTTATGTTTACAGAAGAGAACACTTAAAAGTAACTAAAATTATGACAAATATTACAACATATCTATATTTTTTTTATTTTCAATTTTCATGGCAATTACAAATTCAGTTAGCTATGTTTACAATTGATTTGTGACTAAGAAAATAAAAATAAAAAACCTCTAAATTGAGAAAAACGTGAAAGTCGTGAAAAGCGGGAAATATTTTGCTAACTTGTGCATTGCGCCGTTTTTGGTCTTCTTGTTCCTCTTCCTCAACACGATGATCTTTGGGAGTGCTGATGCGCAAGCCATCGGGCCCTTGAAATAGGCTAAGGCCCGGGTCATCCATCCTCACCCGGACTCGATCAATTTACCATCCCAGCGCAACATTTAGACAATAAATCTTTGTTTATAGTAGTCTAACCTAAACGCAACAAGTGGGTCAACAACAATACGCTCGATTCTAATATCCCGCGTCCAAGGTCAACGTATCTCGTCCAAAACACTCGATCACTTCACTGATCACTGTTTTCACTCCGTAATCGACTTGATCTTAGCGATTTTTCGTTATTTGACACTTCAAAAATCGCTTGCAGTTGCTTGTAAACAATCTCAAAATGCTCTTGGAGTCAAACAACCTCAATTAAGCCGAGTTCACAACCAAATGCAATGCTCATAAGGCTTTGTTCACAAGCTTTTTTTAAGTAAATTGATTCTTTGTGGGGCTGTTTCGAAAATTTTAATTTCATTTTCACTTACATAATCTGTAATAATTTCTCGTTTTTGAAATACAATACATTGGTTATCATTAAAAGTAAAATACCTATTTTTGAAAATTCGAATTAGGCTGTTCTTGCGATCCATAATGTATTTTTAAACAAATTTTGATTTTATAAGTTAATTAATGCTTGTTAGAACAGCAAAGTCTCATTTAATTAAGCCACCTTTGAATAATTCGTAATCGCAATCATTTTCAGATTTTCCAATACATAAATATTTTGTAAAATTCGAGTTGGGTTGTTTTTGCGATCCAATATGGCGTTTTCTAAACGGAACTCATTTTTGGCGGGATAAAAAATATCTTAACGAATAAATCGTTTGTTGTTTGCCAAACAAACTTGATTGTATTTATACTTTCTTTTCTATTTGAAATCTCCGCAAATTTCTTGTCAGTTACGTCAACTAGACAAAGGTTTTATGGAAACTTTAAGATATTGTTGAGGTTAGGTTAGCATTCAAACTCAATGTGCCTGTGTGTGTCAATGTCACTGGTCGGCGGTTTCGGACGGACGTTGAAAATTTGCTTTGCCCCTTTCTGGATAATAATTTACAGTTTTGAGTGCATATAAGGTAAATAAACATTCGTTATAATTGTTATTTGTAATTCCAAGTTTAATTTATATAAGTTGTCAAGCGGTTATCGAGTTTTTGATGATAAATTGGAGAATGTGAAGATTGAAGGTTTTGTTTACTATCGTATGTTTGAATTTCGAAGTTGCGCTATTGTGAGTTAAGAAAAAGTTATCATAAACTGTATTTTTAATAACTGTCAATCGTGAAAGTTTGATATTTGAGAGTTTCATTGCTCACATTATTTGTTATTTGCTGTATTTGAACATGGAAATGTTTATTGTTTAGCATAGTAAGAAATTAAGGTACTATGTTTTTATGTTATTTACATTTACTGACCAAAATAATTAATAATTTTACTGAAACCTCGAACTCGTTGCAAGATCAAAAAACATTGTCAATTTCGTATTTTTATCCTTGAACTTTTAGTGTCTTATTGTCTCAACTATTGTTATTAATATTACTATTATAACTATTTTTCTTCATCTAATTATTATACTATTACAAATGCGTCTTTATTTTTTCATCAATATATTTGTTGCCATCATAAGATAATTATATGTTAATAATACTTAGAAATTATATTTTTTTTATTAACACATCTTAGAATTTTTATTTTTAAAGGTCTTACTATTTAAAGAATGATTTTTGATTATATATGTCTTTCAAAGTTTTCAAAGCATGACTAAATGAATTGCTAACATTAAAATGTAGAACAAGTATTTAAAATTAAATTACTTGATTTCACTATTTAAATTTCACAATTTTTCTTGCAGTATTGTGACAAATAAAAATATGAATCAAATAATAATAGATCAAAGAAACATAATTTATCTTATGATGTCTGATTTATACATGAATAAATAAATGATCAATAAATTATTGATAATATTCCATAAGTGATCGATCAATTAGATATAACACCAAATACATTTATAAATATTTATAAAATGTAATTAAGTTTCATTTAATCTAGGTTTTACTGTTCGTATGTGAACTTTCAAATTTTCAAAAGTTTTATATTTCAGTCGTAAAATGTTAAGAATTGAATTTTTGATTTTCCTAAGTTTTTCTTAATGTAATATTGTTAAATTGGAATATTTTCAGTTTTATTAATTGTATGCTGATAATTTCAAATGTTGTAGATAGAAATTTACTAATACCGTTACCTTAAAATTATTTTTCTTGAAGATCCTATTATTTCAACTATTATTTATAATTATGTACATGTTCAGTAGTTTTTAAAAGCCTGATTAAGTGAATAACTAACATTAAAATGTAAAACTGATATTAAAAATTGAAGTACCTGATTTCACTCTCGAAAATTTAAAATTTTTGCTGTATCATGATAAAAACTATTATTTGAATCAAACCATATTGAATCTAAAGAAACAATCTATCTGTTTATGATTTATTGAAAATGAAATGAATGTAAGTGAATTATTGATTATTTTCAAAAATCGTTTGATTCACTAGGAAATATTATTTACCACCAAAGAAATTTCCAAATATTTATACGATTTTATGAAATCTGATTTTATGTAGGTTTTATTGTTCAAATGTGAACTTTCAAGGTATAAAAAAAATATTTTTGCTTAAAAATGCTAATAATTCTAATTTTGGTATTTCCAAAGTTTTTCTCGATGCCAAATTTAGTTTAATTTAGCTGTTGTGAAATTGACCGAAATTTCAAATTTTGTTCCATATATATATTCGAATTTTGTTACTCATTTGTATATTTCTACATTTGCTCAAATTGTGGATTATTGTAGTAAATGATTGCTCATGGTTAGGCCATCAATCAATTCTACACATTTGCCAATTAACCAGGATAAGTACACAGAGAAAAGCTTACACTAATATTTACTCTAGCTCACACGACTCAGTCGTGTAACCAAAAAAATCGAAGTTAATATACGACTGAGTCGTGTTGCTACACGAATGAGTCTTGCAGGCCGGACGAATCAGCACGAATGTTTTCGGCGTTCCCGACGGAAAAATCCGAACATCAACGTTCATCTGTCTAGCATCAATCAGCTGAGATAATAACCTTGAATCCATTTGTCATTATTAAAAATTTACACGAGTACCATGCAAAAATATCATTTGCTTTTCTTTCAAAATATTTATTTACCTATCCTTATTCATTCGCATAAATCTAATTAATGATGTAATGAAGAAAAAAAAATAATGTTTATCATCACAATAATTTTCGAATTCACATAAATCGAAATTTGAAATATTAAATCAAATTAATAAATAAATATATATTAATTAATTAGCAAATAATTGAATTTCTTGTGAAGATCAGCAGAAAAATATCGAAACTTCAAAAAGCCTGTAACAAAAAAAAACGCTTCTTGTGCTCAAACAGTAATTTCACTATTCTCAGGCTTAAAAATTTTTAAACCGATTTACGTAAAAAATTAAGAGTGAATCAGAATATACAAATTTCGCTTACGTTTTAGTGGGCTCAGTACCATTCATTTCAAAACGTACATAGATAATGAAATATCCATTTACAATTATACTTTGTACATAAACATGATTACGTTGTATTAAAATTATATTCAAATTACATCGACTTGACAAAGGCGTTACAGATCAGAGTAAAAATAAGTAATATAGCATAGACAAATATTGCTTTTGTTTTCGTGCATTCAGATTTTTCTGTGGGGAACGCCGGCAACATTCATGCTGATTCGTGCGGCCCGCAAGACTCATTCGTGCAATCCACAAGACTCAGTCATGTAGAAAGAGTAAAGAGTAGTGTGGTTGGTACTACACATTACTCTATTGGCGTTCGTGTAGCTGACACGACTGGTTGCTGTCGAAAAACGAATGGTTTGTGTCACTACACGACAGTCATGTAACAATACGACTCAGTCGTGTATTAACTTCGATTTTTTGTATTACACGACTGAGTCATGTGGGCTGGAGTAAATATTAGAGTAAGCTTTTCTCCATGTACATTGAATCATTATTGTCATTCTGATGTGAAAAACCCAGTGTAATAACATGAAATAGTCGAATATGCAAAAGAAAAATATATGTATATTGAATTCAAGAATGTAAAAATCTTTCGAATAATTTTACTTTATCATTAAAAATTAGTAATCATTTTCATGCTTTACTAAAGTTTATCGACGGAAGACAAGTATTCAAATATTTTTAAGTATTATGATTTTTTAAGAATATCAAATTTTTGCTGTATTTCTAAAAATTAGAATTGTTGATGTATTGAATCTGGTCATTCAATATCAAGTAGAAGTGACTGGACATTGATTGATGAATATAACCACAAAAAACATGAATTTCATTTTTTATAATAATGTACTGCTTGATTTCTAGCTATTATATATGGTTACTCATTTATTTGGTCCATCTGTTACCTTCATTTTGAAGGAATGAGTGAAAATTTCTCAAGTGGACCCCCCAAAACAGAAAGTCAACATACTGAGACAATAATGACATTTTTTGATAGTGCCTGTGACGCCACTGTACTCCATAAAAAATTTTTTCCCAAAATGGAAAATAACAACAGATATATATGCAATTTTTTTTCATTACACAGCCACACAAAAAAAATATTTTTTCGGGTCTGGAGGCCAAACCATGTTTACTATTTGTTTTCGGGGTCGCTGAATCTGAATCCGAGGTCCAAAAAACCCCAGCACGTCAGGGTTCTGACATAACCTCAAAAAACCGCATACAAAATTTTATTCGAGTCCAGGGGTCAGACCATGTTTATTATGTGTTTTTTTGATCGCTGAATCCGAATCCGAGGTCCAAAAAACCTCAGCATGTCAGAGTTTTGACATAACCTCAAAAACTTCATAAAATTTTTTTTTCGAGTCCGGGGGTCAAACCATGTGTACCATATGTTTTTGGGGTCGCTGAATCCGAATCCGTCGTCCAAAAAACAATAGCATGTCAGGTTATTGACATAAATTCCAAAATATCCCGTTATTTAAGCTATTTAACGCTTCAACGTTTTGACTTTAGCCGTTCATTGAACAAAAATCAGTTCAACCCATAAACCCTATTTACTCTACAAAACAAAGGTATATAGGACCGTCTGCATCAGCGCTACCCGATGTACACCGCGAGGAGGTTGCACGATCGGATTTTGTACATCATATAGCCCTTATAAGGGCTTTTGGCAACAAAAATTTAAATTTGTGGAATGATTACCAAGAATAAATAAATGATTAGATAAATGAATTGTATACATCTACAATATGAAAAATGTTGTGTAGAATTCTTAACTACTAGAATAAATGACTAGTTACATGACTACAATAGGAATCGAATGACTTAAGTATACGAACTCAAAAATTAAACGATTGGAATAGACGATCTAAAAACCAGACGCATAAATCAAATGTCAGACTCTTGTTTGCTACTATAGCGGGTTCTTTTCTCATCAAAAGATCTATGCAGTGATTTACGCTTTCTATCTTCTTTCGGTGTATCTCGCTTCAACATCCAACAGAAATCTGCCATCATATTTGCATCCCACCTTCCTTGATATCGAGTTTCCATGACTTTTATATTTTGGTGAAAGCGTTCGCCTTGCTTTTCATTAAAATCACCTAGATTATTTGGAAATTTGTCTAGATGTGCATGCAAAAAATGTAATTTCAAATTCATCAGGCATCCTAGCTTTCTAAAATCTTCAACCATTTTGCCAACAATCTTTTTATACTTCAGACTTTTGTTATTTCCTAAAAAGTTCTGTGCCACATCTTTAAAACTAAGCCAGGCTGCTTTCTCAAGTCGATTCATTGTACCAATGAAATTTATATCTTTGAACATAGTTCGAATTTGTGGTCCGTCGAATACTCCTTCTTTCAACTTAGCCTTAGAAAGTTTCGGAAATTTGGATAGAAGGTATTGAAAAAATGCCCCTGATTTATCAAGGGCTTTGACGAATTGTTTCATGAGAGAGTGTGTCACAAAAATTCCACTACATACATCACAGAATTCTGGAAAAAATAGTGAATTGTATAGTTTTCATGGCCATCGGTTCGAACTAAAAATGTCAATCACTTTATTTAGTTAAAAACGTTTATTTTCAAATCAGTATGTTTCTCATGCTAGATTTAAATATAGGTCAAATATTAAGTTAGTTGTTACAGTCTATCACACTTTTTTATGAAAAATAATTCATCTTTATCTTTTTAATTGTATTATGTACGTTTGAAAATGAAACTTTGAATAACGAAATCCATCACGTAAGACGCCTCTCAATCTCAGAAAACGTTAAGTTTGGCTGTCTACGCATTCAAGTCAAAATAAGCTAAGGCTTTTTTAACGTCCATTAATATAATAGCAAATAAAATTATAAAATTATGAATTATTATTTGTAAAGAGTACTTAATATTCTTATGCCAGCTGATAATAACGTTATTTTATATGATTGAATTGTAAATATCACATTTAATAGCGTAACAAATTTTTACTTCAAAAGTAGATAGCCAACGTTTAAATTGAAAGAGGTAAGTGCCGCCTTACGAACACTTTTGCCCTTCCAAGTTTTGTATTCAATCATTCGTGTAGTATGAGGAAAAGACTAAATTTTTAAAATTGAAGTTATTAACAAAAATGTATGGTCAATGTATGCAATAAAAATTAATATTTTAATGTAATTGAGAGTTCTGCAGTTATCTATTATACAATCATCTTTATCGCAATTTAAGATTACGCGTGCAGAAGGAAAAATTCGACGGTGTAATTGCAACATTGCGAAACATATCGAACGCGAAAATGGTGAATTGAAAGACAAAAATGAATATATTTAAAAGAAAAAAAAAAAAAAAAAAAAAAAAAAACAATTATATTTAATTGAAAAACTATTGACGGTAAACGTATTTCGTAGTATTAAGTAAAAAATTTTAATTTGTTGAGCACGAGGAAAACACTTTAAAATGTAACTGTTTATAACAATTATTTAAACAATTACCTGTTTAAACAATTATCAGTTTTTTTTCATACTGTACAGAACACATTCATATAAATACACGGAAAACAATTTGTTTTGTTAAATGGAGTTGTTTTGGAGATAATAATTTTTTAATCGAGGCTTCCAAAAAAGTTTGATCGCTCAAGACATCAACAAATAAAAATAATATTTTGACGAAATATTATCAATAGTGAAATGAGTGCCACACACAGTAATACAATACACTATTTTTTTCCAAAATTCTGTGATGTATGTAGTGGAATTTTCATGACACACTTCATGTGGGTTGACTCAAAAACCTAGGAAATTATTTATTGAAAACAAATTTTTATCAAGCCATAACTATGCATATAATTGAAAATGTTTCGCAAGTTATATTTTTCAACGCATAATAATGACCATTGTGTGATTTTCTCAGCTGGCGGCACGCAAGCCAGTCCTCGTTGGCACCATGCATGGCTCACTATGATGTCTATATCTCGAAAAATATTAGGAGGTACTTAGTTTTTTCTTCGAAGTTTTAAACAAGAGGGTTTTGCAATCGTTTTTCTTTTTTTTCGACTTAAATCAACGCTCCAGAAGTGACAACAAAATAATTTGTTTATAACAAAATAAATTTTTTATAACAAAATATTTTTTTCCCGTAAAAATATGAATTAGTATATTTTGTTAACCAAACATTTTCCCGCATTTTGTAACAACCCTCGCCCCATTCTATCAAACCATTCAAAAGATACAAAATTTTTAAAAGCAATAATGAAAAACAATTGCATATATATCTGTTGTAATTTTCTATTTTGGGGAAAAATTTTTTATGGAGTATAGTTGTGTCACAGGTACTATCGAAAAATGTCATTATTGTCTCAGTATGTTGACTTTCTGTTTTGAGGGGGTCGACTTGAGAAATTTTCACTCGGTTTTAATCCATTATCCAAATAATATTTTTTGTTGTTTTGTTTGCTTTCAACTTTTTGCTCTAAGTATGGTCTTAAAATAGACCGAAAGCCCTGTTTTATAAAATCAAAGTGCAAAGTTTGCATATAAAAACTACGGTGAAAAAATTATTGACTTTTCTCGTTATTGGGTTTGGGTAACCGTTTTTTTAATTTTGAAAAAAATTTTAATTAACTTATGTAGCGTTATTAATTTTTACTTTACTTATCATTTATTCTCTGCAACTTATTCTCAATAATAATGATTAGGTAGGCAAGTTTAAATAAAAAAAAAACCGAAAATTTTCCACTTACTGATAAAATCAATTCTTTCGAATTTTATTTCTAATGAATTTCAAACGTTCATTTTTTTTCATCAAATTCACTAAAAAACAGAAGTTTAAAAAAGGGTCAGAAATAAAAGAATTGAAAATCATTATAATCATGTGGCTTCCTGCCATTACAGAGAAAGTCACTTCTGCTATAACGTTTAAAATTTTATCAGAATAGTATGTAAAATAAGTCTTATAGAAAAAGTGACTTTCTCTGTTATGGCGGGAAGCCACAGAATTATAGATTCAATTCATAAAAAAAAGTAATTTATAAATCATAAAAATTTGTGATTTCGATATTTTGGGTGAATTTTGTTAATATCGACATTATGGCAGTTAATGATTTATCAACATTTTCAAAATGATAACTTAAATTTTTATTTTTTTTATTTATCATTCTACCCAATTACTTCCAGTGAATGATTTTTTTAAATTAAATTTCTAAATAATTCATTCTTCATCAGAGACTGTTTTTTCGTTTGATTTTTGAGTTTCAAGAAAAATGTTGTATTTTCGAAAGATTCACACATTTTGCAGTCAAGTTCTAATCCAAATTTTTTTTAAATATTACAATGAGAAATTTTTTCTTATTTCAATAATAACTGCTTAAGAATGCAGTATATTTTATTTATTGATGTAAGTTGACCATTTATTCAAGTTACAGTAGAATTACTATTTTGGAACTTCCTTATCTAAAATATTGAAATGACACATCTTTTTGAATTCTAAATTTTATATCAGCGAAATCTATACCCATAACTATTTTTCACTCTTTTATTTCTCAATTTTTTCTATTTCTTAACTTTGCAGTGAATTCAATAGAAAAATCTTCATTTAATATTAGTAAACTTACAATACTGAATCGTAGTAACAATAAGATAAAATTTCTGTTTTATCAACGAAAATTCATAACTATGCAGTCGATTGTGTTTTTTTATGCAAAAAATTAACGATTCCCAAATTTTCTTATGCAAAATATCAACATCAAAAACTTGTCTGAGCTCAAAATTTCTGTTTTTCTTTAATTGAATTTATAACAATAATAATGGTTCATTTTTTTTATTGCCTATATTTTTAATTTTTGTTTTGTAGTAAATTCAATAAAAAAATTTTTATGAAAAATCAATGAAATCAACGATTCTAGATATTTTTTTTTTTTTTTTTTTTCACATCTTTTTCTATGGAGTAAAGTATAGTAAAGAGTCTTGGTATTTTTGAAGAGTATTGTCATCCGAAGATGAATATTTTTTGTAAATTTTTTTTCGGACAGTAAGTATGAGAATATTTAGCTAACTTTCATTACACCCGATAAATTTTTGTTTGGTAAACGTAAAATCTAGTGAATTAGATTATGGATACATGAATGAAAAAAAATGTTTAGTTTAAATCGTTTAAAAATTTTTCTTATAGTTAACCATTAGAAAACTTTATCATTAACAAGAAATGAGTATTTTGATGTATTCAATATTCCTGAATTATTAAAGAAAGTTGAAAATTAGTCTGAGAGGTTTTTTTAGTCAGAATAGAAGAAAATATATTTTATTTAATATTTTCTAACCATTTTTATTTTTCCCTTAATTTTTTTCCAATACGAATACATGAATAAAAATAATAATACAATATTTTACAGTTGTACTTCATAGATTTTGTCTCCAATAATAATGAAAAAATTTGTTGCTGCTATAAATCGATAATTTCCACATGCATGCAATAATATTCTACCTTCATAACATGATTTATATGAGATTTTAACATGTTTAGTTGGAAATTCAAAATTTTAACTTCTACAGATAAAATTAATTTCACATATTTTTCGTTTTCAGACACTTCCACGATGCCATCTACAAAAAGACCACGAAAAATCAAATCCAAAACCACTTCCTCCGAAAGCAACACCATTCTCACTGACTATGATCGCAAAGCCAATATGGAAATTACCAAGATAAGAATGGGAATGGAAAAAATGATCTCGACTTTCATAGACAAGATGGAAATGAATCAGTCTCAACTACCGACCATTTACTTGGACATGAAGCTTTGTGACATTTTAAATTGTTTGGAAAGTCCTGTAAAGAACAATCATGTCAATGATGCTGATGTACTCTCAACGATCAAGACACGCGCTTCGAGTGGGAAACAAGGCAAACGTTTCACTCAAGCGTCTGACGATGGCTATAATACTGGACAATCCGAGAAAGCAAGCACCATAAAGGTGAAAAAGACTCCGAAGGTGTCGACGGAAAAAAGAGTCAAGGCCCCAGGCCGCGTGGTCAAGCGTTCTAGTGCCAGGATTTCGATGAAGAAAAAAATCATGGAAATGCAGACTCCTGTGTCCACAAATACGACCAAACTGGAACCGATAACACCAAAAATCTGCCCCAACACTCCTATGAACATTTACCGTCGCCCGAAGCGGGGTGAGGTTGTGCTCAGCATGGGTGGCAGTCCGCTTATGGTGACGACGACCATTGACCAGGAGAACACGATGAACATCAACATGCCCCTCAGCAATGGTACAGTCCTGTCCATTGTGCCCAACGGACAGTTGAGGCAATCTATGATACCGCCAAATTTGAGCCCTTCTACTCTAAGACAGATCAAGACTCTGAGAAATTATTTGGATCAGTTTATTGAATAACATTGGCCACTTTCTTTTTTTCTTACTTTTTTAAGGATTTCCTAAAATTAACGATTGTCGACTTGTAAGTCTTCGAGTCAATAGAATTATGACATGTTTTTTTTTGGGGGGGGGGGGGGGAGAGAAAAGGTTAGGGGAATAATATCTCGGAAAAAAAGGAAAATTTTCTTTTTTTTCCAGTGTATTATTACTTAAGGCTATTGTAAGTGAACGATTCTTAGCACATGCATGTCAGAGTCGATACATAATTATAAACTCACATTTGTCGGAGTAATAAAGTTTTGTATAATATTTTTGGCTTTTTATTTGTGTTGAGAGTGGATTTCAGGTTGTAATACTTTTTATTTTTCAAGGTTTTTAGGTGCCTTTATGCTGAAATGTTTATTACGTGTAATTAAGAAATTTTGATTCGAAAAATTTTATATTTCATAACACTTTGATTTTAAACCTAAAGGTTTTTTCAGTATCCTAAAGAGAAAAAGGCTCAACTGCAATGGGCGCGGCCATGTTGAACGCGCACTTGCATCTTGTAATTCCCTGAAGTTGACCAGAGCATTTAAATTTGAATTTTTGTCGAGTGAAATTTCATTACAGTTTGGTTCATTTTAAAGAAAAATTCGACTCTTTGTCTTGCAATCCTCATTGTGTGCTATTTTTTTTTCTCAAGACATTGTTTACAGTACTTGAAAAAGCTCAACAACACTCAACAATAAGCTGGGAATAAATTAATAAGTAATCAAGTATTTTTGTAATTCGAAGTTCATGAAGAAGACAATGAAATTTTTTTGGGAATGTTGAAAATATATAAATGTTTTTTTTTTTTTTCAACGAAATCGTTACTGTTTTTTTTTTTTTTTTTTTTCTTTCTTTAATTAAGGTGCATTTAAATGACAGTGTCATTACGACGTGAAAGTGGCTTAAAAGATGTGCGAATTTCAAGGGTTGAACTTCGCCTTATAATTGACTTTTATTTGCGAAGAAAATACTAGTTAAATCAGTGCGCGTAGCGCGCTACAGTATCTAGGTTGAACAGTTTAAATGTATGAAACATGATTGGCTTTTGGATAAGAAAGTGTCCGATGACTTTTTACTAAATAATTGTTGAAGACAAAAATACTTAAATAATCTCTTCGATTGTTATTTGAAAATTTATGGTATTTATATTTATTTGGACTTGTTTTTTCAGAATTTGATACGTAATATTTTCAAGATCCTGCAATAGATTATAAGATTATATAAAAAATTGTATTTTTATGAATTTTCATAACGAATTCTAATATTTAATGCTGTTAATTTTGGAAGTTTCTAAAAAAAAGTATAAAAGAATATTTTCGTTACCTTCACCTCAAAACTGATATTTTGAGGTGACTTGAGTTTCGAATAGAAAAACGTTGATTTTGTCACTGAATAGCTTCGGTCGATTTTTTTCAAACAATCGTACCAAAATGTTATTTACTAGCGATAACTAAACTTTGACTGAAAATTTATCGACTGCAAAGCAGGTAAAGCAGCCAAAGAAGCGAATTTCTTGAGGGTTCCTCAGTAGTGTTGCAGAGGGTTGAAAAAAGTCCCGCCATTATGCGACCCCGGGTCGGTTATTTAAGCGCAATTCTTTAAATATTGATTGAAAGTAGGTTGAAGTAGTAGCTGGGGCTTGAGCGAAGGATGCTGGAGAATGAGTGAGATGAGATGAAAAGAGAAGGTGGACGAAGAAGAGTCTTTCTATCATATATGATGGGCGCGGTCGTACTTTATGGATTTCTTTACTTTATCATCATTAACACAACAAATTACATTCATTAGACACAAGCGATTAGAATAGTGACTGTGGAGTGTCACTGAAGTCGCCATTTGCAAACTCTTTTTTGAAAACAAATTTTTTGAAAAAACACATATAGGATAGCCCACAAGTTTATGTATATAAATTTTTTAATTAAATCTTACCTTGTACCTTGTGTAAGAACTTAATTGCATCAGAGTTTGGAATTGACAATTCAAGGGTTTTTATGTTACTACAAGTGTCAGCGTATTAAATCAAATTGAGTTATTACATTACTAAAAAAATGACGATGAATTGATCACCAGAAACTTTAAATATTGTTTGTTTTGCGCAACAATGTAACATCTTCAAACTTATGATTCTTCGGAATTTCGTTGGATTTCAAGAAACGACGAGGCAGTTACAATTTTTCAAAATATCAAGAGTTTTTCATTTTATTCAAAAAAAAACTAAGATGAACAAAAATGTTTCTATATAATTTCTGCACTTCATAGTATATTTGTTGCAATGAAAAGAAATTATAATTATCTTATGCAGATTGTGATGTATTTTTGAAAGTTAAAATTTTCAGTTTGATAGTTGCAATCTAACATTTTAATTTTCAAAAGTTGAGAATTATCAGAGCTTTCTTACATCTTACTCATAAATTTACGGAATTTCTATACTCATGAAATACTTCGCAAGTATTATCCTTTCCACGAAACTGAAGAATTTTGAAAATCCAGAATGATTTCCATTTATTACAAAGTACTTTTACACGTATATATATTCGGGGTACAATTGAATTTTAAAATACATGTATATTTCATCCGAAATTACTAATAGAGTGGAAAAATCATACCTAGATGTAAATAAATGTTTCATTATTCGTTAATAATTATGTATAATTGCTGAATTATTCCAGAGTTAGGCGTTATTTTCTTTTATTAATTATTCAAAGTTTAACTTTTAATGTTTTGAAATATAAAACTTCGAATTTTTCGGATTTTGAAAATTTAAATTTAAAATTTTGATAATCATCGCACTTATTATACCAATTCTTAGATGTTAAAAGTGATTTGTAAACTATACATTTTCTAGGCGCTTTCTATTATTTAAGTTATAACATTTTTATTTACACAGCAATTATCTTTTATTTTTTGATATTCTCAAATAAGTTTGTGTACGATAAAACAGAAAAAAAAACAAGGCAAAACAAAAATTTAAGAATGACGCAGAATTCCCACATAGCATGAAAGTCACAGAATTAATAAAAAATTTCAATACTTCCTGATAATTTTTTAAAAATTCTCTAAACAACTTTTCAATTTAATGTGTTTGAAGTACTTTTACGATTAGTGAGATTTTTCATTAACGTTAAAAGGTTTTTTTAGAGTACTTTATCTTACAAATCGTTTGACTGAAAGTCGAGTTTTCGTCAGTTAGACACGAATGAACTTCAAATTTTTACTGTACTATAAGGCAATATAAAACAGTCCGACAAAAAAAAAACGACCTGTTCTTTTCAGCAAAAACATTTAATTTTAAATGCCCTAAAAACAGTTCCGGAAAAGATTTTGCATGTACACGTCCAGTTTTCGAGCAATAAATTATTTTAGTTTAAATAAAACCACAAGCCTAAAATCTACAATTATTGACCGATTTCGGTGAAATAAAACTTCACATAGGGTTTTTCGACTGCGACATATCCATTAGTGGAATAATTTTGGCAAGAAAAAATCATTTTTCCATAGTTTAAAATAAGCTGTAATGAAAGTGAGATCTTTCATTTTAATGTATTCACATTTCTCGGAAAGCCTCGGTCCCTAGGGGACCATTTCAATCGTCTCCTCCGGTCCCACAATAGATTTCTGAAAGGAGGACTTCGGTTCCGGTTTGACTATCTGCCGAGAAATGTCAATATGCACCTCGAAATTAAAAATCTCAGCTTTTTCAGATTACTGTAGTATGATTTTTTTTGCAAAAGTTATTTCAAAAACGAATTCCTAGCATTCGAAAACCCCCAAAACGAGTTTTTCCTCACCGAAATCGCACAAAAATTATAAATTTTATGCTTGTTGTTTTATTTATATTTAATAGTATATTACGTTCCTAGGACTGAAATTTTATGTACCGAGGGCTGGAAAACGAGTTTAGAGATTTTGAACTGGACGAGAAACGAGTTTTCTATGCGAGAGGTACATAAAAAAATGTATTGCTCGAAAATAGGACTTGCTATGCAAAAATTCTTTTTAGAAATGTTTTCAGGTGTACTCAAACTACGTATTTTTTAACAAATCATCTCGTCATTTTTCAAAAAGTGTTTTTTTGCCGGACTGTGTTACCAATAAATTTTCAGAATCAAGTTAAAAAATCTTTATTTCTCGGGCTTTTGAAAGTTTTGGTTCCTCGAAACTGTAAAAAAGTGACTTCATTCCTCTCTAACTTAACAATTTTAAGATTTTTCGATCAACGAACTCAAAGTTTTAATTTTACCTTTTTTCAAGTTCTGTCGTTGTCAAGTCCACTGCTACGACTTTAAAATGTTGATTTTTTAATTTCTCAATGAAAAATATAAAAAACCATGTTGAAGTCTTTTACAATTCTTTAAGTGCTTCTTCATATATTTTCAAGGTGTGCACAGAATTTTTCCTCCCATACTTTTTTTGCAAGGAATTGACGGAAGACTTTTTACAAATTGAATTATTTATGAAAATTTTCGGTTAAGTCAAAAACTTTGCAGTACCTTTTGAATTGTATACTTTATTCAAAGTATACTTTGATACTATATGTAGTATCAAAGCGTTATAAATTAAAAAAAAAATTGAATTTGTGTTTCATATACAATCGTACGCTTTTATTATTTTTAAAAAAGAGTTGTTTTTCTTCCTTAAAAATAGTTGTTGCATTTTAATACTCCACAATTAAAAATCTTTATCGTTTATATTAGAATTTTTTTAACATCATTAAGTTATTATCTTTACTCAATCTCAAAAACGTATAAGAATTTTCATTATTTCATAAATATTTGAACACAATTATAATTTTTTAGTATATATCATGATTTGGGAGATTTACATAAACCTTAAGACATTTATTTTTTGAGCGTTACGTCTCTACATCGTTCGACTATATAAATTTTTTGCTTTTTAGATATATTCCCACCTGATAAAATCATATTAATCTATCAATGCTGTGTGTATTGGAATATTGAATTTCAATACTAAAACTTTAAATAACAAATTTCCTATGTTAGAGTTTTCATTAATACTGCAAAATACTGTTTCTAAACATGATTGTACGCTTCAAAGAAAATATTAAAAATTTGTGTGAATCCCTTAGTTCCTTTGTAGATGTTAACTATAATTGCATAATTATTCTTGCCAAGCTGTAATTTTACTTACTGGCTACTTCCTTGAAAGTGATGACACTTAGGGTCATAAAAGTAAGAATAAATATCTTCCAACAAATAATTTGCAGGCTTTGTCGTAAACAGTACTTTATTTTAAAACAACCAGGAATGATTTAACTATAAACTATAAGCTAAGTAGTATATTGTTATTCAAGTATAAAGAATAAGCTGAATTTAATAGTATTCCACTGATATATGTCAAAGAGTTTTCTGAAGAAATATGTAGAAAATATAAAGGACTTTCTCTAAATATAACCCACAGAATAAATAGGGATCTACATAACATATTCATTGGACCTGAAAAAGATAAGATTAATAATGCACGACAAAATAATTTAGTTTGTAGAATAAATTGTAATGAATTTGAAAAAATTTAGATTGGTCAGACTTAAAGATATCTTGAAAAAGGATTTATTATTATAAGTACCATTTACTACCATTTATTACCATTATTAAGTACCAAGTATTATTATAAGTACCATACCGCGCATGACCCACGGACGTTCGGACGAAAAATCGTGCATATTTTATCATGCAAAACTTCAAATAATCAATTTCACGTCTAATGACTAACTTTATCGTAAAGAGCAGTGAATTTCCTCCATGATTCACCTCTTTACATTTACTTTGAACCTCATTGAAGACTTGGCAATTTTTTTCTCCGGAGCGTGACCTACGGACAAGACGGACACGACTTTATTACTCATGTAACTGTAGTGCAAATATCTGCGAATGTGTAGTGAGTTGTTGGTAATGGTATAGTGTTTTAGAAAGGTGAAATCCCAAGGAATAAGATAGGAATAATAGTCCCGACGGCAAAACAAAATTTGTTGAAATATTTATCAAAATTTGCGAGCATAATCGCGTGACCAACGGACAAACCGCGCGTGACACTCGGACAAGCTGAATTTGGTTCGAAAATAATTGTATATTTGTCGAAAAAAACCCTGTTAGTTGATTTTTTGGCATTATGATATCTATATTCATTTTTTATCTTTCTGTGATATTCTTTCTTAAACTTAAATGCGAGGATTTCATATGAAAATAGCTGAAAATATGTATTCTCCACTAAGGATGTTATAAATATGAAAAAACAGTATTATAAGTGTTTGAAATAAATAGTTTATATAAAATATTTTTCTCTATCTATCTAAGATACTATGTTAATCATAAATGTAAACATATGATAAAAATTCAGAAAATATGTTTGAAGGTGTAATGTAAAACTACAAATATTTTCAAGACTTTATATTTTCACAACAAAGGTAACAAAAATAAGGTCACAATTGTGACTTGAGAACAATACATTTTCTTAAATTCAGCACAAGTCGAAACGTTGTTCGACTATCCTCTGTCACATCTGACTCTTCGGCAACGCTTATAACGTAGGGAGCGAGAGAAAATATAGAATGAATCCTGTGCGTTTTTGGAACGGTTTTAAAATTTTCCCAGTGCTCGTTAAAATCTTTTGCATGTGTTTGAATGTCCTCTTAGGCTACAAATTCAATTTTGATTTCTGGGCACGTTCTAGCAGCAACATTCGCAAATTCTTTCGCGTAGTATTAACGCGGAAAAATAATTTAAAATAATATATAGAATATTTTAAATATTTTGTGAAAGTTTTTTTATCAAAATTTGAACAGTTAAAGTATTTCAAACACAATTTTGATTCTAGATTCCCTAGCAAACGCGCGTTCACCAAACGTTCACCGAAAGTTGGTGAATGTTTGGTAAACGTTCGGTGAAAGAACGGTGAACCCACCTGATTTCAGATCTTTGGGGTGCTTAAAAACGTGGAAAAAGCGTTACAAAGCGAAGAATGATTTATTTTATGAATTTAGCAAAAGTCAGGTATACGGAAAGTTGCTTACTTTTTTTATTAAATGCAAAATTGTGATTTGTTGTATTTAATAAAAAAAGTAAGCAACTTTCCGTATACCTGACTTTTGCTAAATTCATAAAATAAATCATTCTTCGCTTTGTAACGCTTTTTCCACGTTTTTAAGCACCCCAAACATCTGAAATCAGGTGGGTTCACCGTTCTTTCACCGAACGTTCACCAAACATTCACCAACTTTCGGTGAACGTTTGGTGAACGCGCATTTGCGTTGATTATAAGCCGCGTACCTTAAAAATTGATGATAAGCCGTGACTCACAGATACGCAGAACGTGTCTTATGTTTCTCGATTTTTTGAAGAATGAACTTTGAAAAAGGTTTTTTTTTTTAAATATAAACTTTGACTCTGGTTATTGTGATCACTTTAAATAAAATAACTCTACATAAATGAGAATCTGACAATAAATACTCTGAAAGTGAAATAACATATAACTTGAACGAGAAAGTTAGCTTCCAAGTGATAATAAATTCAAATTTTACATAAACATTAAACTCATTATTCAACAAAATAGATGTTTTGTGTTCGCAAAATGATATTTTCGGACATCGTACGTTTTTTAAAAAAGACTTCAACAAAATAAGCGTTACAATCCGATCACTTGTTCATGAGATGTAGTGCTATTGTCATGTCATACCGCTGAAATTTGGTTGTTCATAACGGTTGTAAACATCATAACTGCTCCTTAAACATTACAAATACGCTATGCAGAACCAGTTTTCATTTTCGTTTCACAGTTTATTCAAACATCAAACCATATTTGGAACAATAAAATGTTTTCATACATTTCACTCAATATCTATGTCGTAAAATGTCCGTGAGTCACGTTAAAAAATGTTAGTAGTACTTTTTCTAAAAATCCAAGAAAAATCACACCATTAGTGTACCAAATTTCAGCTTTGCTAACGAACTTTATAACTTGTTCGACGTCACAATTTTGTAAAAACCGAAAAATTCTTGTATTTGCGTGACCCACGGACACAGAAAGAAGAAAAACTTATGACGCATTTGAACCAGATACACAGCACAATGACTGCAATAAATTATATGATAATTGTTGGAAAAAAAGTTTAAAATATAAATCAAACAGAGTTTCTTAGAAAGAAAAGCCCGATGAAGATACATTTATTTTTAATTGAAACGTAAAAATAAGGCTAAATGCTTCATCCAGCATAGGGTTAAATTCATAAAAGTTTCATTGAAATCACTATAGGATCATACGTATCATTTCACATTTATCTGTCGAAAAGCTGTTCACCTCCCGGTGATACATTCGTTCCGTGGTACTTCGCGGAGAAGTACTTCGTGGGCGCCGAGTGTAAATCATTTATAGTATAATATACATATATAATGTATATTTTGTAAACATTGCTACAGACAACAATCAATAATCAAAAAATAGTAATATAATATAGACCTCCTCTGTAGCCAAGTGGTCATGCCATCTGACTGCAAAAGCGGAGGTTGCGGTTTCGAATCCAGCCTGGGCCCAGGATTTTATTTCTCAGAAAATAACTTCTTGGGAGTCGGGGCGGATTCGAGCTCACAACCGCTTGCTTGCCACGGGGTTTTCCATGGTTTCCCCCGTGGGTCGATAGCGGGCATCGTGCTCGGGCCGACGTGAATACCAAGTACAGTAAGAAGTCGGCCCATAGCCACAAGGCATGGGATAAGGAAAAGGAGGAAAACCGGATAAGAAAAAGTAGGCCTTACCACCTTGAGGTGGGCCACTCTTAAAGTCCCCCTGAGTTGGGGATAAGAAGTGTGAAAAAATTTAAATTTAAATTTGGTAATATAATATGATATTATATGTTTAACATAATACATTATAATAGTTATTGTATATATGTTAACATTTAACCCAATAAACACAAATATGTACAAACAAACAAAATTCATCGACTCGCTATTTTAGAGGTTGTGTATTTTAATCATAAAAATGGATGCAACAAATGTATAAACTTCGGAACATGCAGCAAAACCAAAACAACGATCAAATTTCCAGAGTTAAACGCCGCACTACACGGAGAAAAGAAAACCGGAGCGCTCACTGTGCCTCGCCGGGATGGCTCCTGTCAATGGGCGAAAGTTGACTAGGCGACAGAGAGATCCCTGTATTTGCAGGAGCCTTCCCGGCATCGACAGGAGCCATCCGTCGCGTGACAGGAAAAGATTCTGCGGCAATCCGGGAATGGCTCTTGTATTTGCCGGAGCCGTCCTTGTGCTCACAAGGCTAGTCCCCGCAGCGAACCGGGCCTAGCCCGGTGTAAAGGCCAATTCAGACTACCGGTTCTCGGCGCCGATTCACAGGTCTGGTTGAGCGCTCGACCAATTAGTGCACAGCCGTTGCCAATGACGATTCGGTTCGAGCATTTAGGTTCGATTCTAATTGGACCGAGCGCCCAACCGGACCGGTGAATCGGCGCCGAGAACCGGTAGTCTGAATTGGCCTTAACGGCAGGAATCATTCTCGTATTTTCGGGCGGGCTCAATCCTGCCGTTTCTCTGATTCTCCACCGTAAATTGCGAGAGAGAGACAGTACCGTTGACGGAACGGGCCCTTTGTGCGGCAGGATTGAGCCCGCCTGAAAAGACGAGAAATGTTAGGATATGTTAGGTCTTCATCGTGGACAAAGTTAAACTATTAGAAACGAATGACTTGAACTAAAAACGTGCGTAAATGCCTATGGAGATGTTCGCTCGATCTTAAAGGCAATGGAAGATGAAGAATTTTCGACTAAATTTGAACAAAGCTTAGCTCGCAACGTTGGGTACAACGCTTTGGTAGAAATTAAAGATATTCTTAGCGCGCATCTGCGAAATGATAGCGTTTCCGAAGAATATGTAACAGCATTGTCGCCATTCGAGATTGCGTTCTTCGAATTTGCTAACCTAACTTCGATGGATGTCGAACGTTCTTTTTCTACTTGCAAATCTGTTTTAACTGAAAAAAGGTGATCTTTTAAATTTGAAAATCTCAGGTAACATCTAATTTTGACGTGCAACAACGAACTCTTGTAAATATTTATGTGAACGAAAGAAGGCGATCTTTCACACCGTGATCATCTCAAACATCACCTCATTTTGACTTGCAACAATGATAAGTTGTAAGTTGTAAATATTATGTGAGCGAAATAAAAGTAGACCCTTATGAAAAAAACTCTCAATTATTGAGCGTATACGCTCGAAGTTGACCATCATTTCAAACGCTCAAGATTGGTTGTATACATTCAAGTTGAGCATGACGCTCAACCCTTACGGAAAAAAAACACTTAAATATTGAGCGTTTTTTTTCGAGCGTTTTTTCGTACGCTAAACTTGGGAATACTCTCAATTTGAGCGTATACTCTTAACTTGAGAGTACAAAAAAAAAACGTATCGCAGTTATTTTTCTATAAATCTGAAAAACCTGCCTAAAAACGGATTTGAACTCGTGACCTATCATTTACTAGCTTAGCTACCTAACCGCTAGACTTACGAAACCTAACATTGGTGGCTATGAATACAAGAGTCTAGTAAAATAAAAGGAAAAACTTATTATTACACAATTACTATAAGATACTTGTGAAGATATTTAATGAAACTTCTTTGTGTGGCACGTGCGGCAACAGTAGTATAATGTTTATTAGTCAATGTATTAGTTGAGCCGTAGCTGCATAGATAATTTTCATGTTGCTCCAATATGTAACCCAACCCTTACGAAAAAACTCTTAATTATTGAGCGTATACTCTTAAAGTTGACCATAATTTCGAACGGTCAAGGTTGATTGTGTTGGTCAAGTTGAGTGTGTACGGTTAAATTGAGCGTTTGAAATAATGCTCAACACTGAGCGTATACGGTAAAGTTGGGCGTTTACTCTTGACTGTACAAAGTTTTAATAGTTGAACGTGTACTCCCAAAATGTTCAGCGTTTATGTTCAACGTGCGGCGTAGATGCTCAACGTTAAGCATAAACGCTAAATAGTTAGGTATGTACTCTCAACTGTGCAGCGTTTACGTTCAACTTTCAGCGTAGATCCTCAACGTTGAGTATAAACACTAAATAGTTGAGCGTGTACTCCCAACCGTTCAGCGTCTACGTTCAACGTTCAGTATATACACTCAAATGTTTAGCGTGTATACTGAACGTTGAGGTTAAATGCTCAATATTGGACATGTATACTGAAAATTAGGCATATATATTATCAAAATTGGGCGAATATGCTCAATAGTTCAGAGTTTTTTTCATAAGGGGATTGACCAAAATTTAACAAGAATAAGCCTTTTTTTCACATTTTTCTGTAGGCGACTTTTTTGCACGTTCTAGCATTTTTGTTTGTATGTTTTAGAGCATATTTCAGTCTTTTTCGTGCATGTTTGCATGCAAAGGGTGGCCCATCTTCAGGAAATCCATAACTTTCGAAAGACCTTCAACCCGCCCCATTAGAATAACAAGCAAAAATGTCATATCCACAACGCTCGATAAAAAACGTCGCTCTGGAATAAAAAATTAATGCGGAAAATTAACGCAAGCCGCTGGGATTAAGCTCATTGTTATTCCCGGGAAGCCGTGTCCCGCGGTAAGAATGTCGGAAGATTAACGACCAACGCGAGGGGGTGTCCACCGCGTATCTCAGTAGCAAGTTCAGGAGCGTAGGCGACGGAACAAATTAAAAAAAAAAGAACAAAAAAAGAAAAAAAAAACTACCAGCAAAAAAAAACTGAGTACCGTAGCTAAAGGCCACTGGATATCGCAATTAAACAGTCGCGGCCTACAAATTGGTGGTTGAATTTTTCAGGGGTTAGAGCGGCCGTGCTTGGGCTCGCTTCGAGGGGTGGCTCGGGGTTGAAAAAAAATCCATAGGGCTGGCTCCCTCCCCCGGTGACTAAAAAGCAGCGCAAAAACGAGGGCCACAAACAGCCCCGGAGTTGGGAGAGGCGGGGTAGGACGCTCACGGTCAAAGGCAAAGCGGGGTGAAGAAAAAATAATTCGAGTCATTTGCGGCGAACGTAATTACGTTCCTGATGAAGAAAGATTCTTCAATTTATTTCTCGATTTTTTCCCGGGGAGTTTTTCTCATTGCTTGAATGTTTCATTGTTTGAGGAGGAGGCGTTGATTCGTTTTTCAGAAAACTCTGAGGGATTGGTTTCGTTTGAAATTGAAAACTTATTACAGTAGTTGATATGAAGAATTTAACTTGTGGAAAAACTGTTTTTTACACCTATTTTGGGTTGCCGAGTAGAAAAATGAGCGTCATTTATTTTTGCGGAAAAAGGATTTGGAGTTATTGGTACAAAATGTGTTATTCGGCCCATTTCTCAGTTATTGCAACAAACATAAAGAACTATTGATTTCATCAACATGGAATATTTGTTATTCGAAAAGTATACTTGTTAACTCCACGACGATATAAAATTCAGGGTCTGGAAAGTTACCTAAAAAAGTGTAACGCGTTACATTACCATTACTTAAAAAGAAATAGTAACTCGTTACTGTTAACACTTGAAAATAGAAACATTCTATTACTTTTTTTGATAAATTGAATGTAAATAAAAAGACATCGAAAAACTATAAGGATGAAAAAACAATATGAACGTACTCGTGGTTTTGTTTTAGAAATTTTCATTACAGATATTATACACTATAAAATAGTTTGAGATGGAAAAAGATTAGACATGGTCAATTTTTTTCGAGTTTCAACAAAACGTTTTGCTTGAACAAAATATCATATTTTCGAGATCTGTTGTTTGTTAGAACAAGCCCTCCATGAATAGTTTTTTTAAGTGAGGAAAATAATTAGGCATTTGTGAATCTGTACTTTTTTACCCTAAGAAAAAAATTAGCCAGCTTGTCCGAATTTTTATTTTTTTTTCAAGTTTAAAAAATTTCTGAATATGACATTTCATTCAGTGTTAGCCACTGGAAAAAATTTGCGAAATTAATAGATTTTTGTGAGAACCTTATCTGCCTATATGTTTACTATTTTTGGCACTATTTGTATTTTTCAGTCTGAGTGAAATTTTGCAGGATTTTATCATAAAGTTTTTTTTCTGTACGTTGCTACATAGATTTCAAGAATTTTTTGCTCTAGAGTTTATTGAATTTTTTGTACTTGAGAGGATTTTTCAGGAAAAAGTGTCTCTGAAGATTTTTATATGTTTAGTACTTTTTCAGTTTTTCAACGATTTGAAGGGTTGTTCGGTATTTCTAAAACTATTTGTATTTTGCAGGATGTATAAAATGTTGCAGGATTTTCTAGTATTTTTATACATTTCTTACATTTTAAGATAAATTGTTATATTCTAGATTTCGAGAATATTGAGCTCTATAATTCGAAGTTAATAAAATTTTTCACGTTTTAATGGATTTTTCAAAAACTATCTTTCAATTGATTTTTAGTTATTTCAGTATTTTTCGTATTTCTTCAGTTACTCTACGATTCGAAGAATCTTTCAGTATTTTTAGGCAGGGCCGTCCCTAGGTTTTGCGGGGCCTGGGGCGAAGATTTCAGGCGGGGCCCCTAAAGGAAATGTTATGATTGTAAATTTCATGAATATGGGATCTATCTTTCAAAGATAATTATAATATAATAATAATGATAATAACGATAATAATAATTTTAATTATGATATTAAAGATACTGACTGATTGTTACAATTGCTATACAATTCAAGCGAATGTTATTTTTTTAGCTTTTTTTTGTGACGAACTCATGCATAATATCCTTCGTGTCGGATTTTTCCCATACTTCAGATTCGATTAGCAACGGAGTTCAAATGGTCTAGTTTTGATTTTGTGCAAATGTAAGTTTTGATAATTTGAGTTTCGAAAAACTACGTTCCCCTGAAGTAATTCACTGAAATCGTTAGTATAATTCCGTAAAAAATTGTAATATTTTGATACGATTCTTTGACTACATTCAGAAATTTTAATGTGTTCCATGGCTGTTTTCATTACGTGAGAAATAACATGTTCGGAAAGTTTGATTTCGGATAATAAGTCTGTTTCGTCTACATTGGAAGAGTTTTCTTCTTGAAGTTATCTTGCTAAATTACTACAATGTGTTTACAACTGAAGATAGTTAATTTTTATGAGCTCCGATGGATTGAAAAGGAATCCGAAAATATTTGAGAATTCTTTGATTTCTTGAAATTTACTTTGAATGCATGTGAGAGCTTCGTCAACGATGGAGAAAAAAGGTCAGTCTTGAAGTTTTTTTCAGCCTCAGTTTGTCTCTCCGATTCATTCTTAAGTATGCAGAACATGTTTTGCAGTTGTAAATGGGATGAAAAAAATTCTTTTTTCAACGGAGAGAAAAATTTTCTTGAGCGCGGGAGTCCTCTAAGCGCGGGGCCTGGGGCGAGTCGCCCCGTCTGCCCCCCCTCTCCCTAGGGATGACCCTGTTTTAAGGTATATATTTTTAAATACATTTCTGGAATTCGACGCTCTAGTCATTAGAGTTGTATTAGATTTATAGTGTTTCATAGATTATTTTGTATTTTCCTACATATTTTAAATTTTTTATATTTCCTGGTATTTACAGAATGTTGTAGAATTTCACGGTTTCTTTGAAGATATTTCTTTCGATTTACAGAGATTTCCTAGAAATGAAAGTTTGAAGAGTTTGAAGTATTTCGATCGATTTTGCAGAAAACAGTTTCCTTATAGATCTAGAGTGCCCTTAATATTTTTTGAATTTTCACAGACTTTTACGATTTGCAAAATTTTCTAGTATTTTTATAGACTACTATGTACATATATTTTTAAAATTAAATGATGGAGAAATTGAAGTTTCTGGATTCCTGCAATTACATAATTTTTTGAAGAATTCAATAATATTTATTTAATAAGAAACTAATTGTAATCTAGTATTTTTAGTATTTTTCGCGATTTTTTTTTTATCCAATAAATTACGTAAGGTTCTCTAACACGATCTATAGATTTAATAGATCCTGCTTTAGATTTTTGGATTTATAGATTTTAAGTATTTTCATGTATTTTCACAGAGATTTCTAAAATTTTATGCCTCGAATTGTGAATATATCACTATGTTCCATAAAAAATGATGAATATTGAATTTTTCATTCGAAAATGAGAAAGTTAGAAATTATTTATATCTCAGTTCTAGAACATTTTACAAAAAGTTCCGAATTTTTTCTAAAATCTTGATGATACTGATAAAAGTAACGTGAAATAAATAACAGTATTTTTGTTACTCGTTATCAAACAAATGTAACTCATTCCCGTTATCGTTACTTGTAAATTAATGCAACGCGTTACGTTATCGTTACAGTAAAAAATATAACGTTTTAGAGCAACACGTTACAACACTGAAAAAACTAGTTGGTTGAGATAATCAGATTCTTGGTTGTTTCAACAAAATCACATGGTTGATATAGGCCCAAACATATTTTTTGCTGCCCGTACCATTTTGACATGGTCCTTCGTTATGGTTAGTAGCACCAAAATTACTTGGTTACGAATAATCAAAATAGCAAAGCTCATATTTCGCTACTTGGTTCTGTCGACAATTTTAATTGGTTGTCAAAAACATCTTACTTTTTAGTGACAGCAATAAATAGGGTGTTACGTATCATGCATGTTATTAAACACAACCATATTTTCTTTTCAAAGAACAAACTTGTTTGGTTATATTCAGCTTTTAAAAGAATTTTCTGGACTTTAGTATTCTTGTTTTTTGGTTAACCGTATTATGTCACTTTATATCGTTAACTAAATACTCGGTTGAATAAACAATTTATTATAATAACTTTGAATAATATCAATATTTATCATGGAAGACAATCCTAACTTCCGAAGAATTTCGTCGACTACGAATGCAGAGTGCGATTTATCACTTATTCACCTCAGTAACATACACACGTTCACCAATTTTTACCGAAAAAAAATTTTTCAACAAAGCAAAACGTGAAAAAACAAGAGGTTTACAGTTCGCAGAGGTTCATGACGCACCATGACGACCTTTCCTCGCCCACACACTTCTGCGCGCATGAGTCAAAAAATTGTTCATTCAATTATAAACATGGTTGAACATGGTTTTTCATGTAACAATAATTAACGTTGATAGAACTAAATAGTATATTGTGAGATCAATAAAACTTCTTTGTTACGAAGAATCATGATGTTTTTGTTAATTTAACCAATCGAGTCGTTCTCTCAACTTAACAAGGACAAACAAAGTGATTTTAGTTACCTGAACCAAATGCATTTTTTTCAGTGAAGTCACACGTTACTTCCGAACCCTGATTATTTGTAAGTTGCAAGTTCTCTATTTGAAATTCGAGTAAAAACTCTGAAATCTGTTGATTTCCAGTGAATTAACAACGATTTTTGACATTTTCTGTCTAATAAATTTCAGTTAACAAAGATGGAATATTTCTTCACTATGAATTAATTTGAATCATTTATACAGTAGGTCGAAGCTAAAAATGTCGTCAACGGGTCCAATTTAAAAATCTTTCGGAATTAATGACCGCGTTTAGTTACGCATGGTTGGCACGTTTCAGCGCGATTTTTTGCCCTGCTTTTTTTTCCTGGGTGCGTTTTTTTCATCTGCGACCAATTTTCGGGTGTGCAAACACGGGCCATTGTAAAGGCGCACGCGCCCTCGCGGCGCGAACCCAACGCGGGGGTTTCAACCCCTTTTCCTCTCTCTGTCTCAGCGGGATTTAAATATGGTAAGCGATTTTTTTCTCGCGCTTTTCTTTCGAATGCAGCCCCTTGTTTGGTCTGCCGCGCCCACATAATTACCGGTCTGGCTGAAAAATATCGCGCAAAAAACTTCGCCAGCTTGTTGGGGATGCGAAAAGGTGTCTTTTCGAAAGGGGGCCAAACGCGATGTAGTAATTAGCTTGCGGTGACAACTCGAGCGGTTCGAGTGCGTGGAAATAATGGAACTTTTTTCCTATGCAAATTAACTTGTCGCGGTACACGCCAATTACAAGTCACATTAGTTTACATATTTTTAGATAGCTGTGACTGCTTCGGAAAAAAGGGGCTTCTTTACTATTTTGTAGTTGCTGAGCTGATAATGAAAATGATTAAAATGTTAACAAAGAGCTAATTCATCGTTAGATTTTTGTAATACGTAAATCATCTATTCTACGAATGAAGGTTCTGAAATCAATCCGAACTAACTCTCGAGATAATTTTTTAGCTGTTATTGAAATAATTTGACGATATTTGAATGACCCATTTTTGAACATCAGTTTGATTGTTCGGAATGAAAGTATTTATGAAAAAGAAAAATTACTGAGAATGAAAATTCTAAAATCTAAGTGAATCAGATCTTTCAAAAATTTGTCAGAGTTTTTAATCGCACTCCTTACTATAGTAAAATTATCACGTAACAACATTTTTTCTCCTATTACATAATCTTTCTTTGATATTCCGGCCAAAAGTAATTAGTGGCTTGTTGTATTGCTGTATACAAGTTTATAACTTTGATGGCAAATAAATCATTTTGTGAATTATTTTTGAAAGTGGTTGTTGTCTGATGCAGCAAAGCTGAGAACTATAACCAAATGAGTGAGAGAAATGCTTCTTCGTCAAATAATTTGCGATATTTTACACTATGAGAAAGGTAAAGACGTTTCTTAACGACAGAACTGTACAGCTTACAAGTAGTCTTTACCTAAATAGTGATGTAAAGGTAGTGGGTTAATGCGAAAGAGAAAATTTTAGTAGTTTTCCACAATGCCAAGTCCAATTCAACCGGTAGTTTTATCAATTCTTATCCCAAAATAAACCTGGTAACCGAAACAAGAAGATCTAGCACATTATATTTTATAAACATTACAGCGAGCCGCTAATTACTTTTGGCCGGAATATCAAAGAAAGATTATGTAATAGGAGAAAATAATGTTTTTACGTGATAATTTTACTATAGTAAGGAGTGTGATTAAAAACTCTGAAAAATTTTTCAAAGATCTGATTCACTTAGATTTTACAATTTTCATACTCAGTAATTTTTCTTTAACATAAATACTTTCATTCCGAACAATCAAACTGATGTTTAAAAATGCGTCATTCAAATATCGTCAAATTATTTCAATAACAGCTTAAAAATTATCTCGAGAGTTTGTTCGGATTGATTTCAGAACCTTCATTCGTAGTTGACTTACGTACTACGAAAATCTAACAATGAATTAGCTCTTTTTCAACATTTTCAATTTTTTTGTGAGGGATTTCACTTCTTTTTTCATTTCCTAATATTATTTCAATATTATATAAATTTATTTTCATGATTTTTCATTAAATCATTCCATTATGAAAATAATTTATTCCAATTATTTCTTACTATTATTAATTTTGTTTCGATAAGGGACTCTTTTCTTTTTTTATTTTATCATTTTTTAAATTCACTTTGATAATTTTTTTTGATAAATATTATTGCAATTGTCAATCTACGAGCTCTATATATTATTTTCATTGAATTAAGATATTAATATATTATTATACAGTTATTATTATATTTGAAATATTTATGAATATTTAATGATTATATTTGTATACATATCCAGTAAACATTCGTGATGTCATATGATATCATGACGTGACAATTCACCCACCATCCTGAAACCGATTTAGTAGCAAAAATCCGATCTGTGCGCTTTATTCTCGGATACGCCTCGCCGTAGTTACGAGCGAGTGTATCACATACGGTTTCCGGAGTCTGAGCGGCCCGCCGCAGATCCGGCATGCCGGATTAAACGACAGCTGTTTTTGGCGTCTGAGCGAGCGCGCGAGGACAGACTTATGTCCCGTTGAGCGCTAGAAAAGGAAGAGAGATGAACTGTTGCGTTTACTGTCCGGCATGCCGGATCTGCAGCGGGTCCGCTCAGACTCCGGAAATCGTATGTGCTACGCTCGCTCGTAACTACGGCGAGGCGTATCCGAGAATCAAGCGCACAGATCGGATTTTCGCCACTTAATTGGTTTCAGGATGACAGGCACGTCATGACATCATATTGGCATCACGAAAGTTTTATTTGTATATATATATATCCAGGGTGTATCAAAAACTACGGACGATAATTTGTCTGATTTTTTCCCATATTTTTCTGAGTCTAAAAGTCCTATGCCGCTTTTTACAAAACTCAAAAACAAAAAAGATATGAAAGCCACAAGTTTGAACCAATAAACGCGCTCCTTCGACAAGTGAGGACAGGAACCTAAAAACAAAATAAACCTTAATTTTCTGCATACTTTTCTGAGTAAAAAAGTCGTTAACCACTTTTAACAAAAC
The DNA here is from genome assembly GCA_028476575.1 of Platygaster robiniae. Classification (NCBI taxonomy): domain Eukaryota; kingdom Metazoa; phylum Arthropoda; class Insecta; order Hymenoptera; family Platygastridae; genus Platygaster; species Platygaster robiniae. The sequence continues at coordinate 18,870,760 of CM052022.1, read as the reverse complement.
TCCAAATCAAAAAAGATATTCGAGGGACAGGTTTTAAACAATCAGATTTGTTTAACTTGCCCCTCGAATATCTTTTTTCATTTGAGTTTTGTGATAAGTGGCAAAGAAATTTTTCATCCAGAAAAATATGTAGAAAATTTTAGTTTATTTTGTTTTGAAGTTCTTGTCCCCACTTGTCAAAGGAGCGCGTTTATTGGTTAAAACTTGTGGCTTTCATATTTTTTTTGTTTTTGAGTTTTTTAAAACATGAAAAAGGACTCTTCGACTCAGAAAAATATGGGGAGAAAGCGGGTAAATTATCGTCCGTGGTTTTTAATACACCCTGTATAACTCATCGATAATATATCCAATAATGTGTATGAATATTCAGATGCGATAGTAAACGTACATGTATGTTATCATGACGCCATGATTAGGAATGTTCACTGCATTATTGATATAATTATAATTAAAAATTTTTTTTTTTATAAAAATTCATATTTATTGTGTATTCATGATATTAATTTCAATTCAAAAATTTATTATTTATAAATACTTATTTTACTAACGATAATTTAGAAAATTTTAGATTATTCATAAGTAGTTATAAGTCTTTTTGTTTTAAATTTTTCGTTATACCTATACATTTCAATCATTTTTCATGTATAAATATTAATGAAATTGATTATGTATGAATTATATATATACTAGGGGGGCTTTGCCCCCCTGCGCGCTTCGCGCGCCAAGCCCCCATTTAGTATTAGCTTTAGGTTGTTTTTATTCGACAAAAAATTTTTTTGATGAAGTAACAACATTTATTGATTATTTCTGAATATAATAAATAGATATAAATTAGTTATAAAATATAATAGGCTGAATTTTTTTTGGCTAGTATTAGCCAAATCGTGTCAGTCGATCCTCCTCCCCTCCTTTCCATGCCATCATTCCCCCTCCCCCTCCCCCATTCCCTTCCCCCTCCCTTCATTCCCTTCCCCTCCTTTCCTTCCCCTCCACCCCTCTACTCCTTCCCCCTTATTCCTCTCACCCCCCTCCCCCAACCCCTACTTCCCCTACCATCCTGCCCCTATACGCATTTCCCTCCCCTCATTACCCCTCTCCTCCCTTCCTCCACACGCCTTTCAATTCCCTCACATTCCTCCCTTCCTCCCCTCCCCTCCCTCATCCTTCCTCCTCCACTACTTCCCCCTCCTCTCCCTCCTTACCTTCACATCCATCTTTTTCCCTCCACTCTACTTCTCGCACCCCCCCCTTTTTCTTCTCCCCTCCCCTTCCCTGAGGCTGCCACTTGCCGGAGAAACGGTTTTCATTGCAAAATGGATGGATCTTATAGGGGAGGGGAAAGCGGAGGAGGGGAGAGAAGGGGAAGGATGTTAGAGAGAAAGAAGGAAAGAGGGAAGGAGAGAGATACAAAACGAGGGAGGGAGTAGAATTTAAATAAACAGCGGGAGCAGCATTGTAAACGTCGGAAGCGGCAATAGCACAGATTGCTATGGCAAGTGGTAGGCTCAAGGAAGTGGAGAACAGAAGAAAAAGGGGGTTGGAAGAAGGAGAGTGGAGGGAAGAAGATGGATGTGAAGGGCAGGAGAGAGAGGAGGGGAAATCAGCGGAGGAGGAAGGATGGGGGAGGGGGTGGAAGGGAGGGATAGGAGAACAAGGAGGGAAGGGATATGAGGAGGAATGATGAAGGAGGGGAGAGGAGGAAGGGAGAGATGGGAAGAGAAGGAGTAGAGGAGGATCGACTGACACGATGGCGGGGGCAGCGGGGGGTCAAGCCATTTGAGTTCATTTGAGTTGATTCGAGTTCATTTGAGTTGATTTGAGTTGACTGCGTCGGTGGTAGGGGCGGTGGGAGTAGCGGGGGTATTAAGTTTTTTATTATATATACTAGGGAGGCTTTGCCCCCCTGCGCGCTTTGCGCGCGAACCCCCATTTAATATTAGTTTTAGGTTGTTTTCATTCAACAAAAATTTTGTCAATAAAGAGATAACATTCACTGATAATTTTTGAGTATAAAAAATAGATATAAATAAGTTATAAAGTAATAAACAAAGGCTAAATTTTTGCCAAGTATTAGCCTAATCATGTCAGTTGATTCTCCTCCCCTCCTTCTTGTCCCCTCCTTCCTACTCCCCTCATTCACCTCCCCTCCTCCCACCTACCCTTTCCCCTCCCATGCCACTACTTCCCCTCCCTCCTACCCCTCTACTCTTCTCCCCTCCTTCACACTCCTATCCCTTGCCTCCTTCTCCTCCCACCCCTCTCATCTCCCCCTCCTCCATCCTTCCACCTCCACTACTTCCCCCTCTCCCTCCTTTCCTTCACATTCATCTTTTTCCTCCACTCTGTTTCTCGCATCCCCCTTTTTCTTTTCCCCTCCCCTTTCCTGAGCCTGCCACTTGCCGGAGGAACGGTTTCCATGGCAAACTGGATGGATCGCAGAGGGGAGGAGAAAGGAGAGGAGGTGAGAGAAGGGGAAGGATGGCTGAGAGAAAGAATGGAAGAGGGAAGGAGGAGGATAGAAAAAGAGAGGAGGGAGTAGAATTTAAATAGACAGCGGGGTGAGCATTGAAGTAGCGGAGGAGGAAGGCTGGGGGAAAGGAGGAAGGGAGGGATGGGAGGGGTAGGAGGAGAGGAGGATTAAGTTATTTGAGTTTATTCATGTTTATTTGAGTTCGTTTGAGTTCACTCGAGTTTGCTTGTGTTCACTTGAGCTCATTTGAGTTCACTGACTCTGCGACAGCGCGAAGTGAAGTTTTTTTTATAATATATATCTATATACATATTATTTAGATCGAATTATTATATTTTTCTATTGTTATAAAATATTATATATTTGAGATTTATTAAGAACTAATAAATTTTTCTGTATTTGTATAATACCATTTATATATTAGAAATGAACGCAATCCTTAATATGTTTAAATTCAAATAAACTTTTATCGATTATTCATGATTTGTGCAACTGTAGTCTAACTTTTATTTATTATTATTCATAACCTTTTTTTTAAATTCAGTCATTCTATTAATTTGTTCTGATTTGTAAAATTATATATTTCATTATTTATACAATTATAAACATTTTTTATTTATTATTTTCATTTAATTATGAATATTTATTTCTAAAATATTTAATAAATAATATTATACCTTAACCTGGAGATAGTTTGTTTCCATTTTGGGTTTATTTGCCGTTTTATTTGCAACAGGGATACAATATATACCAGATGTACTCCTAAGTAATTTCCGGTTTTTTCAATGGATGGCGTTCTGTTTTGTACCGCTGTTGGTAACACATACCATATGTCATTTTGTTCAGTCATATCGAGTGCTTGAACTGCGTTGACATTTTCTCGAAAAAATCTTCCAGTAAGTTTTTATTGCGCTTCAAAAATGTCGAATTTTGTACCGAACTTTGAGCATATGCGCCATGCATTGCTTTTCATGTTCAATCAGGGGAAAAAAGTGTCCGAAAGCCACTGTGCGCTTGTGGAAGTTTATGGTGATCGTGCATTAATACTTCGAACATGTGAAACGTGGTTTCGACAGTTCAAAAATGGAGATTTAGACCTGAACGACGCCGCACGCTCCGGCAAGCGAAAATCGTTCGATGACGCCGAATTGCAAGCATTATTAGATGAAGACAACACGCAAACGTAACGACAGCTTGCAGATGCGTTGGGAGTTCAACAGCAAGCAATTTCCAAACGTCTGCGAGCCATGGGAAAAATTCAGAAGTGTGGAAAGTGGGTGCCCCATGAACTGACCGAGAGACAAATGGAGAATCGAAAAGTGACCTGTGAAATGCTGCTTCAACGATACAAAAAAAAAGTCTTCCCTGCATCGTATTGTTACTGGTGATGAAAAGTGGATTTTCCTGGAGAACCCTAAGCGCAACAAATCGTGGGTGAGTCCAGGTGAAGCATCGACATCGACGGCACGGCCAAATCGTTACGGTCGGAAGGTCATGCTGTGTGTGTGGTGGGACCAGTCCGGTGTTATATACTTTGAACTGCTGAAACCTGGTGAAACTGTGAATGCCGTTCGCTACAAACAGCAAATGAAAGATTTGAGCCGAGCCATTGTGGAAAACCGACCAGAATATCAACAACGACAGAAGAAGGTGATTTTGCTCCACGACAATGCGCCGTCGCATAAGTCGAAAGTCGTTCGTGACACGCTGGAAAGGCTCAAGTGGGAAGTGCTTGATCATGCGGCTTACTCACCAGTCCTGGCGCCATCCGACTACCACCTCTTTGCCTCGTTGGGCCATGCCCTTTCTGAGCAGCGCTTCGACTCGTACGAAAATGTTCGAAAATGGCTCACCGAGTGGTTCACCTCCAAAGGCAATGATTTTTACTGGCGTGGTATCCACAATTTACCAGAAAGGTGGGAAAAATGTGTAGAAAGCGATGGAAAATACTTTGAATAAAATAAAGGTTACGGTGTTTTTGGAATTATGTGTTTTATTTGCAAAGAAACCGGAAATTAATTAGGAGTACACCTGGTATATATATATATATACAAATATTTTTTTTATTTCACTTCCTTATTTTCCACTTATTTATTATTCACTTTTCGCACAGAAATAATTAACAAACAACAATTTCATAAGATAATTATAAGTCTGTCCTTGTCGATCTCGAACTGTCACAAACTATATATATTGTTGGGAACACTCTGCTTACGTATTCCTTAACCTGCTTCCTAACCAGTGTTCGAAACGAGGTAGTTCGTGACAAGGACAGACTCATGTCCCGTTGAGCGCTAAGAAAAGAAAAAGATAAACTGTTGGGAATGCTGTTCCCAACACAGCTTGTGCATGCTTTTTTGCGTGCGTGCGTGCGTGTGCGTGTGTGCGTGCGTGTGTGTGTGTGAAAACACGTGTTGTAAACAAAACAAAATATAGCGCCGCCTGTAGGATAAAAACGTAGACGTAAAAAAATCGCAGATGTAGAGAGCTCAGCTGTCATCGTTGTAAAGAACTGAGCATTTTGCGCCAAATGAAAATCTAAAAGTTTTTTTCTACGCGACGAAAGGGTAAAATCAAGTGTTTCTTGGTGCAGCGTGTTAAAAAAAAAAAATTCTTGGTAAGTTTTTAGTGCGGTGTGTAGAATTGATTTTTTGAAATAAATTTTTCTCTCTGCTTATACTTTTACAGACTAATCATATATATGAATTCTACGTGCTATTCAAGACGATATAAATATTTTAAAGACAAATTTTTGCAAGATAAGAATTTTAGTGAAAATTCATTTTTTGAAATCAACTTTTTTTATCTTTTTTCTTTTGCACTCGTGTTATAGATATCAATTTCATGTCCCAATAAAAATAAAAATGAGAATTTCAGTGACAAATATTTGCAAGATATAATTTTTTTAGGAAGAATTGATTTTTCAAAATTTAATTTTCTCTCTGCCTATTTTTTTGCACACGTGTCATTGACATGAATTTAACGTCCTGTAGAAGAAGATTTGAAAATAATAATAACAAAACTTTGCAAAATTAGAGTTTAAGTGCAAATATATTTTTTAAAAATAATTCCTTTCTCCGTCTATTCTTTCGCACACGTGTCATGGATATAATGACGTTTTTTTATTATAAATGATAATTTTTTTTTATCCTGGAGGCTTTATTGAAGCAATTAGAGTATATTTTTCCAAATTCGGCGAAAATCGGATGATTAGTTTCGGAGAAATCGCGAGAATATTTTTCAAAAATGGATTAAAATGTTTGTACGATCGCGCTTGACAGCGCTAGGCCTGTTCACTCATTCCTTCATTCTCTAACTGTCCCGCGCGTAGATGTCATTATGTTTCCGGTCCCTCAATTTTTTATGCTTATGAATTTCTATTTTATCACTGATATTTTAAAATTTTTCGTAATTTTGAAAAAACTACAGAATAATAAAGTTTCTTATCAAACATTATGAAGTAATTCAGAAATTTCCTGGCGAATCTTATATATCAGCATTATTTACATGATTATTTTACCTTTCAACGAATTTTGATGAGTCTAAAAATTTTCATGTGATGCATGATTATTCATTATCAGTTCAAAGATCTTGAAAATTTGTATGGAAACTTGTACTCAGAATATCCTGGAAAATGTTAAAGAATTTAATGGGATATTGTAATATGTTTGAGAATTTCCACAAACTTCTAAGTTTTGCAGCTCATCCAACGAAATGTCATTATTGCCGACTTTTGAGAATTGAACAGGAAATTCAACGTTACTCAACGTACAAGGACATAAATTCTATTTTAGGAATACATGTATACAGTAAAGTTTGGAAAGAAATTGAAAAAAATTTATAGAATATTAGGATATTTCCGAAGCATCTAGAAATGTTTCATACTTTCAATGATTTTATTAAACGTTATCCCGTGTAATGTCATCCTTCATACAAGTTTTTATGGAATCTCTATAAAATTCGTCATATAATCACCAAATCTCTTACAAAATTATCTGTTTTTATAAAGATGTTTTATAAAATCCGTATAAAACAGTTTGTGCTGTATAAAATCATTATATAAAATTGTTATAAAATCTTTATGAAACGTTGAATCTATATGAAGTCTGGCGAAGTTTCATTAATGTCCTTATAAAAAGTAATAATATTTTATAAGAATTCTTATACACATAGAATATTGAATTAGTGTCTACTCTTACACCAATAATTTCTTAGCATGCAATTCAAATGCTTGATACAAAGTGGAGCCAAAGCCAAGTGGATTAACATAATAGCTTTTTTTAGGAAACTACACTGTAAAAAATGATTACTTTCCACAAGACACTTTTTGACGCCATTTTTGAGACGTTTAAAGATGTCTTTGAAACACATCTGTTTGGCACATAAAAGTAAGACACTTAATGACTGAAGACATGGATTTCGCGTCTTCGTGTTTTCTACGGAGACATGTCTCATATATGTTTTTTTGCAACGTAAGTTTGAATTTTGCCTTCGTAAAGTTTTCTGATATCATTATAATATTAAGACTGACAATTTTTTACAAAGGTTTCAGAAAGCTGAAAATTTTTCATGAACATTTCATAAAATTTATAAAAATGATTTAGAAGATCACTTTAGAAAAATTCATATTTACAAAGTTACTGTATAATATACTGTAAAAGAGGCCACACTAATATGATAAGCATAATGAGGTTGAAACTTGAAACTATTGGTATAATATCAGTACCTACTAAGAAGTCTAAGATACCACAAAACTTCTGAAGTTTCAATAGATATAAATAATATTGCCGCTCACCTTATTTCGACGATAAATTCGAGTTGTTGATTTCGAGAAATTAAACTCAAAAATCTTTAAATTAAAAATAATTCCAAAACTAACTTAACGAATGAGTTCTAAGTGGTGCATATCGGTTTTAATGTCGGGTGCGTCCCTCTGTTGAGGAGACCCATAATTTTCAACTAATAAAATGATTATAGGGGAAGGTGGGGCAAAACGGGGACTGAGGCAAAGCGAGGATTTGTTAATATCTTTTTCGGATTATTGTGTTATCTGCCGAAAAAATTCTGAATTTTGTTTAGGATCACCCTCGAACTTTTCCCTGCGTATTCGTCAGATTTCTTCCAAAAGTCTTGCTGTAATAGTACATATCATTTGTTTTGGTATGCGATTGTAATCGTCCGAGATTTTCAGTTGCACGTAAGTTATCTCAATTTGTATTAAAAAAAAAGTTTATCAGCATTTCATAGTGCTTGCTTTAGGGCTTCAATAACGTATGGTGTTTTTCATTTTCGAGCATAACCTATTGTTTTCTACGGGTAGAAAAAAAATGTTGTCTCGGGGCAAAGCGGGGTAGGGCAAAGCGGGGTACAGCACAATATGTGCTGTAAATATCTAACTTTGCCTTTGTTTGTAGAAAGTCTGGTAATTTTCCCTGGTGCAATTGCGGTGTGCAAAAAAGAGATTTATCCTTTTATTTCAAGTTTATAAGTATCCTGTCGTTAGCTGCTAGCGTAGCATTGAGCGCGCAATACTTGATTCTTTTTTCAATGTAACTTTTGAATTTTTTCTTTTAATGGAATAATATCATTTATGACGTTCAGTCCAATGGATTTTCGATATTATAAACATCTTTGTACGTTGACTGATATTGTCCTCAAACATTATAAGGTACCCCGCTTTGCCGCATGTATGGGGCAAAGCGGGGTGAAAAAAACTTTTTTTAAATCGTTAGAAACAATAAGTTAAAGTCCTCATCCATCAAAATAAAAAGTCTCTAAGCTAGGTTATCAGTCATTAATGATATCAAAGAGAAAATTGTTGAATAAAAATAATATTTAATATGTAAAAACTATCGCTAAACGAAAATGTCCCTGCTTTGCCCCACCTTCCCCTAATACCAAAATTTAACGGAGAAATTTGCAACAGAATTAGTTACGTAAAAAAAAAAAAATTTTTTCATAAATATTTATACAATAATAAAACCTTTTTATAACTGTTATATTTCATGTAAAACGTGTATAACGTGAATGTCGTTATTTTAAGAGATATGGTAATAAATAGAAAGAGAAAAACTTAACAAAAAAAAAAAATAATCATAAATTTAGGTCATGATTTTTGTATTTTTTTTATCATTTTCCGGAAAACGATTCTATGACAACCAAAATTTCTGATCTTTAAGCAAAAATTTCTGATTTTTTTTTAACAAAAATTTGAAACATAAAATTAAAGTTTATAGAAACATATTTTCGATCTGGTATTTTACATTGTTCACGTGCATCAAAAATTCAATGATCACTGTACACATTTATTACATTACATATATTATAAAAGGAGGTTGTTTAGTTTATTTTTATGCTTCAAACAGTATGCATACTTAAATGAATTTTTTTTGTCAAAGTAGATTTTAAATCATAAAATCGAAAAAAAATTCCTTGTGATTCTACAATGGTAATATCAGTTTTGCCAGTACATTGAGGAAATTTTTTTCATTTACATCATAAAATTATGTTTATAGTTTCTTTTTTTTATGTATGTATTGTTGTAATTGAAAAATAACTCTGGAGATTTTTTCAACGACGGCCGAAACACGTCAGTGTTTCAAGATTTGATTTTTTCGAATCTAACCTGTATTAAAACAAAAATACCCAAACCTAAATTTGATGTTATTGAAAATTTTTTGTTGGTACAAAATTTTACATTTTGTAATGTATATAAAACTTGAAACTTCTTCTATTTTCAGAGTTCATTCAATAGTGTTTGTTAAAATGGATTTGAAACGTCAAAGTTGATAATTCCCTGGCGTTCAAGGATATGCGACTTCTACACCAGATTTGGTGTATGTCTGGTGTATGTTCATTTTCATTGATTTTGTGATTATAAAGTCAAAATCGATGTCAAATGCATGCCAGGGCATTATATTAGGAGTTTTCCAGTAACAATGTATGCGCAAAAGTGCCAAAATTTCATTAATTACCGCATTTAATGGGTTCTCAGAGTATCATTTTTAAATCGCTGTCTTGGCATATAACTGCCAGAAAATGTCTGAAAATTCCTCAAAAAAATAAACTAAGCTCCCACAGGTGTTTTTCAGGTGAAATATGTACCGTAAATTGCATTTTGATGAATAAATAAAATTATCTAAAACAGCGTCATTTCTGCAGACAGCTGACAAGGAGCCTGCTCAAACAGTAAGTATTACTTCATATACGTAAGCAGCAGCAGTAAGCACTTAAGCTGTCATAAGCGATGATCAGCTGATTTCTTATACTGCTTAAGTGCTTACTGCTGCTGCTTACGTATATAAAGTAATACTTACTGTTTGAGCAGGCTCATGTCAGCTGTCTGCAGAAATGACGCTATTTTAGATAATTTTATTTATTCGTCAAAATGAAATTCATAGTACATATTTCACCTGAAAAACACCTGTGGGGGCTTAGTTTAGTTTATTTTTTTGGGAAATTTTCAGACATTTTTCCGGCAGTTATATGCCAAGACAGCGATGTAAAAATGATACTCTGAGACCCCATTAAATGCGGTAATTAATGAAATTTCGACCCTTTTGCGCATGTATTGTTACGGGAAAACTCCTAAAATAATGCCCTGGCATGCATTTGACATCAATTTTGACTTTATAAGCACAAAATCAATGAAAATGAACATACACCAGATATACACCAGATATACACCAGATATACACGGAATTTGGTGTATGCATGAACGCCAGGGTTTATACTGATTTCACGAATTATAATTATCGATTTTAGAAGTTATATTCTTTCAATATTTTACTTTTTTATTCGTTTCTGATTTCTAGAGAGTTTTTCCTTTTCAGTAAATTTAAAACAGATCAATATACAATGAGAGTTATGTGTTCATCAACTTAACAATTATGTCCTGCACTTTTCTAACTAAAAAAATTTCTCAAAAGGACAACTCGGTTTTTTTCGAAAGTTATAAAATATATTCAACTACTGCGTAATTATAGTTGTTTGTTGCTATTAAGATTCAAATTTATTTTTCAAAGACTATCAAAAACTGCAACGAAAAATGTTAACAAAACAACATTTGTAAAAAGAAATCATTTTGTTGTAAATAACGTAAATAAAACTAACACATGATCGAAAATTGTATCAGATATATGCTATCATCAATGTTTTTCTTTCATTCAAACACTTCTTTAACTGTTCAAAAACAATTAAAACTGATTTTTTATTGCAACAAAAAACTTTTCACTTTTTATTTAATCACATGTGTGTAAATGATCAATCTTGAAATCAAAACAAAACCCAACAGAAAAAAGCACCTGCGTCATAAAGTGAAAGTCCTTGTATCACCTTGTATACTTTACTCAACTTTACTGCGTCATGGTAGACCATGAATGATCAGTGATCTGCGTTATGCACGAAATGAAGCTGCCCGGGGCTGCCCGAAATCAGCCAAACGACCCGTGTGCTTATGATTATTGACTGAACAAATTTATCGGAATTCTGGTCTGACGAAAATTTCTTGGACAACTAGCCCAAAGATATAGGTGTCTCTCTCGCTCCCCGCTTTAGGTGCATGTGTTTGAGAGAGCGAGGGATAGATATTCCGCGTCTATTTACACACAGACTACTGTTTCGACCTTTAACCAATACTTTAGAGAGGGAGGTAAAAGGCATCTGCGATCAACGACGGTTGAAACACGTCCGTGTTTCAAGATATTACATATATGTACCTTGTAAAAAAATGTCTAATTCATTTTCACGAACGTTTATAGGCGGACATTTCAGGGTTCTATAAACGTTTCATAAACGTTTAAAAGGTTCCTGAATCGTTTGTAGAACCTTTCTAAAAACGTTTTTTAAACGTTTATAGAACCTTCTGTGGCTGATGGGGCATAAGTATGTCTATTATCATTGTTTGATTTTAAATATAAAAGAATAATGAATGAGTAGCATTTGAATGTTATTCAGATAATCAATAATTTCAGTGGTAAATATTTATTATGCCGAACAGTAACTATTTACTAAAATTCACGTAAAACTTAACTTTTTCATTAGTTTAACTATACTTATCTTTTAGTCATAATGCACGAATAAGACTAGTCAAAATCTACTTATTGTAGTAGTAGATTTCTACTAAAGCTTGAAGATAGTTCTTTACTTTTTTCTTCAGTAAAATATCACCGATTTCATCAGTAGGCTATATCACTGATTCAATTAGTAGATTGTTACTAAAACTGTAGTTGCTCCCTTTTTACTGTTTCAGCTAGTGAAATTTCACTATTAATTAGTAGTTTTTTACTAATTCAAACTGAGAGAGAACACATTAAATTCTTAACTTTATATGTTCTTTAGTCAATGTATAAGAAAATCTAGCAAGTAATAATAACAAATTTTTCTAATTTTATGATATTTTAGAAAACTTTACTATTCACAAGAATTCAGAATGTGAAATTTTTTCAATTTACTTTCAAAATTGGTAAACTATTTTTGAGAAATTCCTAGCAACATTCCTCAATTAAAATTATTTCAAAAACCTTTACGGTTCTAATCCGAATTCCATTTGAAAAATTAGCATGTGGTTTTTTCAAAACTTTCAGGCGTTTCAGTAGCTGTTCATACGTTTAGAGTTTTTCGACGATTTACATGCTCATTGTTTTATTGAGAGATTAATATGACTATATTGTAATATTGAGTTTTATCATATCATTTCAGCTTATTTAGAATATACTTTTTAATTCATACTTTTATCACTGCATTAGTATCCATGAAATTTGGAAAATTATGAAATTTTCCACTATTGCATTTGAATTCATTGAGAAAAATTTTATTTTAAAACCATGTAACAGAATCATCGTTTTCAAAGCTAGTTGCACATTTTTTCCATAAAGGGCGAGTTCCGGAACTCACATCTGATCAGAATAATAGACACTGCATCACGAATTTCGTGATCCAAAGAAGAATAAAGACGGGGAAAGATTTATTTTGGTGCACGGAAAAGCCCTTTTTTATTGAAAGCGGAACTAATAGTATTTTTTTATAATCGATGCCCTGCGGTGCCTGATGGGATCCCGGGCATTATGATTATGACTCTCCGTTGGCTGTTGAGGACGTATGAAACACACGCGGACGCGGATGTATGAACCGAACCGTTCGATAGTCATCGAGGACTGACAGATGTTTCCATTTTTTGCCTCTTGACGAAGAATGCCGTTATTTCGCAAAAAAAGCTTACGGACCGATCGGCTCGCGTGTCTCCAAAACGTTGCGAGTTCTTCCGTTGACGAGGGATGAATGGTGGGAATCGGAATAGTGCTCAGTGCAATTTCGATAAAACTTTTTTTTGTTATTTTTCAATTATCACTCAATTAATGGCATGTCTTACGATTTTTTTACCTTTGACAGATTCTTAGATTTAAAGAATAAAATAGGTTCAACACAAATTTTCATACTTTGCAAAAAATCCAGCTGTAACTCATGATTACAACGCAATTTCTAAGTTCACTAATATTTTTTTACTTTAATACAATATAACCTTAAGAGGTGCTACAATTTGAATTATTTTAAATAACCAATAAAATAAATAAAAAAATCGTTTAATTTCAAATGAATCAATGTACAGTAAGCAAAAAGCTGCAAAGTCTGTCGAAATTTATTATAAATACCTACTGTGACGAGCGGGGTTTAACCACTCGTCTGATTTGTATTAAGACATAAAATAATATATATATGGGACGATTTTGGGTTTTTCATTTTTGAAAATATTATAAAATTTATTTAGAAATTTAATATTCCAATATAGAAACTATTTTTTTTTTATTATTTCGAACAATAGGATAACGCGCTGGTGCTATCATAATCTCAGCAGTTTCGTCGTGTGATAACATATTCGAAAATAGAATTTCTATCTAGCTACTTCGAGCAAAATATAGAGATATTAGATGTTTCGAAATAATCACCGGATGAGGACGAACGAAGAGGAAGCCGTGATTAGAACTTCGATATCTAATGATTTGAGTAATCAACAGCTGAAACGGAACTCGTTTTTATCTTTTCCTTTTTAGAATGAAAAATATAATATCGAATGATTTTGAGTAATCAACAGCTGAAACGGAACTCGTTTTTATCTTTTCCTTTTTAGAATGAAAAATATAATATCGAATGATTTTGAGTAATCAACAGCTGAAACGGAACTCGTTTTTGCCCCCTCTCTTTAAATTTTACAATTTCTCCTCTTTCGAACTTTGTATATAAACCCGCGATTTTGCTCAGAACATCGAAGAAATTCAGAGTTAGCAATCCTCTAACAGCTCTTCACAGAGTCCAAAAGGAAAGCCCTAAAACAAGAATTCTCTTCCCCGAGCCCTAGTAAAGGTCCGACCTGAAGACGACCTTTCCGCTCCATCAATAGCCAAGTGGAAATTGATAATGACCAGAGTTGTACTCTAGGTCCCAGAAATCGATCTACACGAGGATAAATTTTGAGAATAAAAAGTAAGCAGATTTTATATTGTGAGATATTGATTGGCTAAGATTCGGGCGGAAGGGATTCATCCCTTCTGAGCTACAGTTCCGAAGCAACTCGTCTCAAAGCTATTTATATTGTTCTCGTGAAATTCTCTTTTATTTTGATGTGTAGACAGTAATGTTGGATAAGCATAAAGCGATTAAAAGAAGGTACAATGAATCAAATGATAGAAATAAAATAAGCGTTAAAGATATAAAACTAATAAAGAATAAAATAAATTGGAATTACAGAATAATATTAAAATTAGCATTAAAGTTTGAAGGCTAATATTTGAATACATCGGGATAAGTTGAAGGAATAGAAATATTAAATCCGTACCCCCTTTTCGCAGTGCCCTTGGTAGAGGAGTTGATTTGGGCGATTAAGAGTTTGATTAGGAGAAAGAGAGTCAAACCTAGTGAAAAGAAATATGTGTTTAAACAAAAAGGGATCTTGAAACTATATCACCGCCTTAGGATATTGAAAAGATTGGATCCCAAAACTAAGTTTTCTTGGGAAAAGGTGGATCAAGAAATAGCAAAGGAGGCTTCGCAACATTTAGGAATTTTGTTGATAACTCCAGAGAAACAGATAACGACGACTTGTAGACATTGTGGCAACAGACAAGTTAATGATCTACACATAGACCAGGTAGACAGGGAGTTAACCGGGTTGACGGAATTGGAAGAACCTCCCATATCTCAAGATCCAATCGTGGAATCTGTCAAAATGGATCCTTCGGAAAGCTTGAAATTAGAATTAGCTGAGATGGGTGAAATATGGTTTTAAAGGCGCGTTGTCAGGACTTATAATAATTCAGAATATAATTACTAGAAATTAGGATTGAAAGCGATTGTAAAAGCAAGTTTGGAAGAATGAAAAGAGAATAACGAATCAAGCGATAGTTAAAGTTCTACAATCGCGAATAAATATGAATGTGTATATTAAGAATCCAGATAAATACAACTGCGAATAACGAGGAGAATCGAAACAATAATTTGATGTTCTACAAAGCGAATGAATATTATTTGGATGAATAGTTACAAATCCGGATATGATATTGGAATAGAGGGTGATAGAACGAAATTAGATTGCAACGGGATTGATGAATGCTGAATGAGAATTTTTAATATTGTAGAACGGAATTGTGTAAAGCAATATTTAAATTAATAAACATTAAATTACGAGGTCAAATTGGTTTTTATATTGTCTTCAAAACGTTCCTTAGAATCCTAGATATCCTTTAAGGGTCCTTTTGGGCAGAGTCTCCACTAGGGTCCTTCTCTGGACAGGTGAGTCGAAGTCTAACCAGCGATAAGGAAAGGATCGGAAATAAAGCAACGTTGGAATCGACCAATTCTCCATAATTACGTTATCGTCGTTGGTTTGATGGAAGCTCGCTCGTTACAGGTGAAAAAAATGGCGCAGTCGGCAGGACTTCAAAAGGGTTTCATGGGACATTTTTGAGGACAACAGAGTGTTTTAGGAATAACTTACTTTTTATGAGATAATTTACGCTGAAAGATTGATGACTTTTGACTAAATGTGATTTTTGCATGGGATAATAGATTGTCGACATGAAAGACTAGATATGGGGCGCACTGAACTAGATATAGAATTCTTCACGGAAGTTTTACTCGGTATTCTGAATGAAAACGAACTCTCAGACGATGGAATAAGAAGTCTACTTAGACGACTCTCGGATTATTGTAATGGGAAATATCATTCAGTTGAAGCATTCTACATTTATTCTATGGTCATCATGAACCTTAAAAGGACTCATGAGAATATCTCCTGGTAAATGATCTAGTGTTCTAAGATATGATTACGGATTAATGATAAGGACTTCCTTGATTGGATACCTGAGTAGAGAGAATTTTGCAGATTCCGAATGGAGATTTAACTCCGACACGCTTTTCAAATTTTTACACATATTCGAGTAATTTGACAGGATAATTATAGAGTGGGAACCTTAATGTATATTGAGAATATGAGACACCTTCTCAATGCCGAGACCCAATTTCAATCCAGTATATGATGATACTCCTTTAACAAGGAAAAGCCGAGAGAATTTATCCCATGAAGAACAGGAAAATTATTTGAATCGCCAAATACCTCTTTCAAAAACCCGGAGCTTGGAAGATTTAAAAGCCTTAGAGTCTGGGGACCCTGTAGAAGATAGAAAATTTGAAAAGAAAGACCCCGAATTCAAAAAACCAATCATAATGGCTCAACAAGGAGGAGCATATACAATTCGTCTTAAAGACGCAGTGATGATGATTCCGAAATTTTCTGGAGATCCTACAACCGGAGCTACATTTAGAGAATTCTCGATCGGATGCGAGGATGCTAAAGACATGCTGCCCGCTGCAGCTGAAGAGAGTCTATTGAAAATGATGAAGACCCGATTACAGGCTGGAGCACTGGAAGCCGTACGTGGAGAAAATTTTGCTGATGTAAATGCCTTGCTCAAACATTTGAAGAGTGTATACGCACCGCGAGAATCCACCACGCGATTAAGAGGGGAACTTGGTCAAGTATTTCAAGGATACGACGAGAATGTTGCGAAATACTTTAACCGAGTAAGAGATTTGGGACAGAGAATCATAGATGCATATAAAGCAGACCACGAAAATGCTATTTCAGAAGAGCAAAGAACTGAAATAGAAAAAGAAACAGTCCAAGCGTTTACATTGGGCCTACGTAAAGAAATATCCATACAGATGCCAGACAATATAGCAATAGGAGTAGCAGGAAAGAGAGCTATTGAGATTGAAGACAAACTGCGCACTCAAGATAAATTACGGGCACTTATACCCGACATGAAAAATCTGGGCATTACTGAACATAAAAACAAACAGAATTCATGCCAAATTTGCGGAAATTTGGGACACGAGGCGTTATCATGCCCAAAATTTAAACCTGTTGGTTGCACTATATGCAAAAGGACTACTCATGCAACTGAAGATTGCCAATACCGTCCTGTACGGACTATTCAGACAAACCAACGATCCCCATTCCCAGAGAATCGCAACTATCAACAAAGTGCACGTCAGGACTTTCGCAGAAATAACCAATATCCTCGCTATCCGAATAATTTTTCTTATCAGAATCAGAATTCGTATGCTCAGAATAGAAATACTCAATTTCAGGATCGAAATTTCCAGTTCCGACCACAGAATAATAATTTCAGAAATCAAAACTCGCGTTTTGAAAATCAAAATCAACGTTCCATGAATCAAGATTTACGATTCACAAACAACAACTCTCAACATTACAGAAATCAGAATAGTCCTCAAGGCCGAAACAATTTTGGAGGCAATTGGCGAAATTCAAATCACGACTTTCAGAATTCTTATAGAAACAATGAACGATCTTTCGACATTCAAAATCCACGAGAAAATGCACCTCCAAAAAACGAGGGCAGCCTCCTGCATGGGGGAGGCGCGACTCCGAGAAACCAGTAAACTCAGTTAAAATCCAGAATATTTCGATTAATTTCCTCAAAGAAAAAGAACCACCATGCATTCGACTGAAAATTCAAAATGAAATCGTTATATTCATGTTAGATTCTGGAGCTAGCGTCTGTCTGATAAAGCAAGGAAAAATTGGAAATACATGTATAAACAGAAACGAAGAAATCCAGTTGATTGGAATAACCTCTGGACACGTCAACACCTTGGGAACAGTGATTTTGGACATATTGGGTATACCTACAAAATTTCATGTGGTTCCAGATTCTTTTCCTATAGATCCACACGATGCTATAATGGGGAACTCTTTCTTTGCCAAGAATAAGGCAAAAATCGATTGGGCAAGTGATTGTTTCGAAATAAAAGGGCATCAAATTCCCTTATTGAACGAAAATGAAAATAATATCGTGAACATTCCTGCGAGATCGAAAAAAATATTCCGCATAAAAATAAAACCTACAACACTAGAAACTGGATTGATAGAATCTATTGATGTCAAACAAGGATTGTATGCAGGCAACGCGATTGTAAAGAACAACAACGGTTTTATTTTTCTACCTTTTATTAATACGACAGAAGAGAACATCGAGATGAAAATCGGAGATCCAGAATTACAGGAGGTAGGAAGAATCAAAGAACGAGCTATAAAGCAGATACAAAAAGATAATAACATGAAAAAGAAAAACAAGAAAAAGCAAAAAAATATTATAGCAAGGAAATGCTTCAAAATCGAAACAAGGTCTCGTTTTGAGAAAATCAAAGAATTGCTTCGTTTGGACGATCTCGGTCCTACGGAAAAGGATGAAATTCACAATCTAATTAAAGACTCAGCTGATTGTTTTTACCTCCCCGATGAAAAATTAACAAGCACGCATTTACACCAGCATTCTATTCATACACAAGATGACAAGCCAATCAACGCGCGCCAATATCGTTTTCCCCCAGTATTGAAAGAAGAATTGAATAAACAAGTTGGGGAACTTTTGGAGAATGACATTATCAAACCTTCGTGCTCCCCTTACAACACGCCTGTTTGGATTGTCCCGAGAAAGGCTGACAGTCAAGGAAATGCACGTTGGAGAATGGTTCTCGATTTTCGAGCATTGAATGAAAAAACCGTGGGAGACTCTTACCCACTGCCCAACATCGTTGAGATATTGGACCAGTTGGGAGGAGCAAAATATTTTTCGATCTTCGACCTTGCATCAGGGTTCCATCAAATCGAAATGAAACCCGAAGATGCACAGAAGACTGCCTTTTCTTCCCCTCACGGACACTGGGAATTCGTTAGAATGCCATTTGGTCTTAAAAATGCACCCGCGACTTTCCAAAGATTAATGGATGTTGTATTATCTGGGTTACAAGGTACCGAGCTATTTGTATACATGGACGACATCGTGATATACGCAAGAGACTTGAGTGAACATCGTAGAAAATACAAATTATTGATCGAAAGACTGCGAGAGGCCAACCTAAAATTGCAACCTGACAAGTGTGAGTTTTTAAGGAGAGATGCTATCTTTTTGGGACATCAGATCACGGAGGACGGGCTTAGACCAGATCCCAAGAAAATTGAAGCCGTACAAAATTTTCCCAGACCTAGGAACATTAAGAATATACGACAATTTTTAGGTTTAGCATCGTACTATCGACGATTCATAGAAAACTTTGCAAAGATTTCGAAACCCTTGACGAGACTTTTAGAAAAAGACTCAGAATTCAGATGGAAAGAAGAACAAGAAGAAGCATTTTTGGCCCTCAAAGAGAAACTTTGCAGCGAACCTGTTCTACAATATCCAAGATTTGACGAACCATTCATTTTGACCACAGACGCGAGTCAATACGCAATAGGAGGAATATTAAGTCAAGGAAAGATTGGGCAAGATAGGCCTTGCGCCTATGTCTCACGTCAATTGAATAAAGCGGAAAAGAATTATAGTACTTACGAGAAGGAAGCTCTTGCGATAGTCTTTTGCGTTTCTCATTTTAGACCATACTTGTATGGTAGAAAATTTATTGTGGTAACAGATCATAAACCACTCTGTTGGATGAAAACCGCAAAAGACCCTACGAGTCGTCTCACCAGATGGAAATTGCGTTTAGAAGAATATGATTATGAAGTTCAACACAAATCTGGAGCTAAGAACATTAATGCAGATGCTTTATCACGAAATCCGGTGCTCCAAACAGAGGATATCTTTTCAGAAGCTATAAACATGATAACGACAACAGAACCAAGACGCTCGACGAGAGTGAAGGAATCTACAGAGAAAGGACGACAATATCAGCAAGAAATCGAGACCAAGAAAACAAAAGGAAAAGATCAAGCGAAAACAGAAGAATCAATTGAAGATAGAAAAGATAGAAAGAAAAAACCTAAGCGAGAAAGACCTCAACTTTCATCAACAGAATCTGATACGGATGAAGAAAGTTTGAACAGAGAAAAATACAGAAGAATCACAAGAAAAACAACCGAGAACAAACGAAAAGAAAAGATCGATGAGACCCAGAAATACGACACTATTCAAGACAAATTGGAAACAAGTGAACAACAATCTAGTGAGAACGAAGAGACAAGAAACAACAATGTCGCGAATGATGATAATCATATAAACAGTGATGAAACCTCCGAGGAAGAACCAGAAATGAATGACGAATTGGAAAAGATTATTCTTGGTGAAAATATTTTTGAAAACAGAGACCACCTTTTTATGAAACACGATAGCTGCGTTTTATTGATTGATACCGAGAACAAACCTGTTGACGAGGCCACAGAAAAGTTTTTCAGGAAAAGAGAAGTAAAGAAATTTGATAAATTAGATCTGGGGGAATTGACATATATTAAGAGTGGAAGGAATTACCAATTTTTGTTTTGTATCCAAGATAAATCGAAGGAAGAAAGTAAAGAGGATGTATGGGAGGCAATGAGAACTGGATTGAAAAAGTTGAAAGAATATCTTACAGAGAAAGAAATCAAAAGCATAAATATTCCAAAATTTGAAATAATCAGTGAGATTCCTTGGAGAAGGTTCGAAAACGAAATACACGAAGTTTTCAAAAGAGATAAGATAAAAATTATTATTTGCACTGGACAGATTCAAATCCCGGCTATCTCACAGAGATATTCACTGGTCGAAGAATTTCACTGTTCTGCTGTTGGAGGACATCAGGGCCACAACAAGACCTACCTCAGATTGCGATCAGAATATTACTGGGAGAACATGAGAGACGATGTAAGGAATTTTATCTCGAAATGCCTCTCTTGCAAATTGAAAAAGTTGACACGGAAAAAAATCAAACAGCCCATGGTTATCACCGATACCCCGGGCACTGCATTCGAGAAAGTCGCGTTAGATTTAGTAGGACCCTTTCAGACTACTGAAAACGGGAATAAATACATTTTGACGATACAGGATTTGTTGACAAAGTTTTGCATTGGAGTTCCTATACCAGACGCAAGCGCTGTATCTACAGCAGACGCCTTGATAAAGAGATTGATTTGTGTATTCGGTCCACCCAAGGCTATACTCACAGATCAAGGCACGAATTTTCTCTCAGGTCTTATAAAGATTGTTGCTAAAAGATTCAATATTAAACAATTCAAAACTACAGCCTTCAAACCTTCTAGTAATGGTAGCTTGGAAAGGACTCATATAATTTTGGTTCACTATTTAAGAACGTTTCAGAATGAAGACCTCGAATGGGATCAGTGGGTGGAGATGGCTATGTTTGCGTACAATACTAGTGTGCACGAATCCACTGGTCGTACACCATACGAGCTTGTATTCGGGAAGACTAGTCTCTTACCTTCAAGCCACGCTCCTCCCGGTCACGAAAAATTGGAAACTTATGATGAATACCTGATAAAACTCATGGCTAGGCTAGATACGATCAGGGAAGAATCTAGACAGAATTTGATTAAAGCGAAAGAAAAATATAAGAAATATTATGATCGATATGTGAATCCAACATTGCTTTCTGCCAACAAATACGCGTTTTTAAGAAAAGGCCTGAAGATGGGCAAATTTGATGATTATGCAGATGGTCCTTTTAAAATAATTGAGGTACTTGATGACAATAGGACCAAGATTAGAATTAATGGCGGAGAAAGGATTGTTTCCACAAATAGGTTGATCCCTACAAGAATAGATAGTGATCAAAGCGATTAATTACGCGTACACAATTTTATGTAAGTTGTATAATTTTTCTTTGTTATTATTGTATTTGATAGGAAGAAACATGCTGTGGATATTCGTAATAGTCGTCACCTTCGGCACTTCCGATGGGCTCATGGGATATGATTGCGGGATGCTACACGGCAACGTTACGAAGATAAATTTACGAGATCTGGGGGAATGTAATATACCCCGTCCCAAAATTGATGAGAAAAAGCTGACACTGCAACTCTTACAAGTCAATGATTTTGGCACCCTGTACGTGCAAGTATGCAAAATCAAGATACAGCGTCTAGTTACTCGATGCGGGTTTTTCGCTGACCATTCAGTTTCCAATGGCCTTACCGAGTACTTCTTTGAAGCAACAAGAGAGCAATGCAAGCATCTCCATGAAAGAGGAAGGATCCAGATAGGACAAGTCAGCCTCAACGACTTCAAGAGCAACACTTCCGAAACCCGCTCCGTCACTCTAGCAGGAACTCTGAATAATGACGGTAGCTGCACCGGTGAAACTTACAGCGACGCTTTCGGTACCTGGCAGAAGGTTACAGTACAAGGAGTTATCACGATAACGCTACAAGATTATGAGGCACCAATTTCCTTAAAGGAAAATAAAATCTTCCTGAGAACCGGCTCCGCATGCACCACCAAAAAACAGCACTGCGCTTTAAGTGACGGAAGTTATGCTTACTGGGACCTATTACCCAGAAGTTTCTGCGACGACCAGAAGTACACGATCTTATTCAAAGGACTGGGGACGAAGCTAGAAGACAAATCACCGCAACAATACAGAATCGTGTATACAGTTGAGTCAAAAGATACCACTTTTGCCCTCACAAAAGGAAGGACCTTTCAAGTATGTGGATATGACATACACGCCACAGAACACCCAAAACTTTTTATCTTGGAAGGAGGAGAAGGTAAACCCTTTTCGAAAGCCGATCAACTAGATGCAAAGAACCTTGACTTGTTCACGTACATGAATTCCAAGTTCATCTACATCGAAAAGCATATGAAGAGACAGTTCGAAAACCTTTTCTTTGACGTAATGCAGAAACGTTGTAAACTCGAACGAAAGATACTTGGAAACGCCCTAGCCATTGCTACAATAAAACCAGACGAGTTCGCATACCTTTTCATGCGTGGACCTGGGTACATGGCCATCACCGCTGGAGAAGTAACCCACATCGTTAAATGCGTTCCAATAGTCGTCAAGTTGAAGAATACAGAAAAATGCTATCAAGAAATTTTGGTCGGAGGAAATAATCAAACCTATTTCTTGACCCCGAAAACAAGGATATTAAAGAAACGAGGCACGCAAATATTCTGCAATTCACTCGCTCCAACTATGTTCGAGATCGAAGAAAAATGGTATAAATTCATACCAAATCCAGTGGAAACAGCAGCACCTCGACGCCTAGAACCATTATCCACGCCTACCTGGGAGTACCACAACCTGGAAAACCTAGCAAACACTGGAATCTACTCTGAAAAGGACCTAGAAAATTTTAGAGAAAACGCACTTTTTCCAATGGACCGACAAGGCGTCCTTGATACAATTGCAAGGAGATCACTCGGAGACCCCGTTGATCTAGAAGGAATATCTCTGGAACATTTGCTGGACGTTAAGAAATTAGCACAAGGACTTTGGCAAGATATGTGGACAAAATTTTCGATTTTCGGGACGTACACTGCTGGATTTTTAGGAATATACCTCGTTTACAAACTCATTAGAGGATTGTTGGACACAGCACTCAATTTACTCGCACTACACTCTATTTACGGTTGGTCCATCTACTTATTAACCGCATTCTGGGACAATCTTGCTAGCCTTATCCTACATGTACGAGTCCCTCCCAAAAAGAACGATGACCGAAAACCCCTGGAGTCCAAAGAAGGAGAAGAAGGAACCCCTTTGAAAACGATTTCCATTATATCCCCTAGATCTCCAGAAGAAGATGACACGACTCCCATTTATCCCAACAACGACTTGAAACAACTGCAGCATGAACAAGCGGCCTTTGCTCTTCGTGGCTAAGAAGAATTTATTACTATTGTAAAATATAAGAAACCTTGCGGCAATATTTTGCGATTATGTTACAAATATATGTACCCAATTGTAATCAAAAAAAAAAAAAAAAAAAAAACAAATACAAAAAGAACATATATGTATTGATCAGAATAAGGTGTGTGTGTGTGTATGTAATCTTAAGTCAATCATCGTGTATAATGATTGTAAAACCTTTTGAATAAAACTTGTGTTGAAAAAAAAAAGGGGGGAAAGAAAAAGGAAATGTGAGGTTGGAGGTTGAATTTCCTCTTTCTTTCTTCTTAAAAAAAAAAAAAAAAAAAAAAAAGGAAAGAGAAAAGGGGACTATATATATATTGCGAACGCAAATACACTAGTTTAAGTTGCGGTGTGGAAACAAACTTTCTCTTGCCTTACTCGACATGCGTAATATTATTTAAGAAGTAGAATAGCACTATTGTTATGGTTCTGACAACGTTCTGGAAACATTTAGTCGAATGATGATGAAATTTTGGCAGCGGACGGTTGATACAGAATAGAGAAATATTGGACGTAAAAACATGGATATATGATTATTGTAAATGACAGAGGAAAGAAATGGCGAGAATTGATAATGAAAGAAATAGGTATAAACGGGAGTTAGAATATGGGCTATAGAGCAATAGAATATATATAAATACACGATAGAAGAATTACAAGAATAAATAGGAATCGGGAAACATGAAAGTAAATAGTAGAATGATGTATACAAGGAACCAAGGAAATAGGAAGTCAATGGATGAAATACGAGATATATTAAAAGGGATTAAAAAGTAATTATGAAATGGGAATTTAAAAATGAAAGAAAATACGCGAGGGATAATGATGATTATAAAAAGAAAGAAGGTTAAGGGGGAAATTATATAATTGGATATGATTATGTTCCATTTAAAATTTTTTTTTTATATATATACGACGGTTACGGGTAAATCAGAAACCCACGAAAATAGGTTACGGGTGAACCAAAAACCCAGGGAATTGAAGATGTTAAAAAGGAAAAAAAGGGGGGGGTATAAACAGAATATTTATGATTTGATTTTTAATTTTGAGGATAGTTCGATAGAATTTATGGCCCCGCTCAAGTAACAGATTACTAAAGATTAGATTTTTCCAGTGTAGCTAGCTGTATGAGTCAAGAGATTTTTAGTATGAAATGTAAAATGTCCTAATTTTGAGACGTCAGAATAGGTTTTTGGGTTACGGGAGTTTTCAAGAAGGGTATAATTATGTTCTTTTCGAATCAAGCCTTTAATAGCATGCATGCATATTAAAAAAAAAAAAAAAAAAAAGAGAAATTTTAGAGAAATAAACGAATAAAAAAAAAAAAAAAAAAAAAAGGGGGTGAAGATAACTGGGAACGAAAGAGTCCCATAAGCTTCATAAGTGTCATAAGAACTTCGTAAATGAGAGTAATGAAATATAGGAGTTAAAATAAGGTCAAATAGTAAACGAGTAAAAAGGTTTAATAAGGAAAAAAGGGGGGTAATAAAATAAAAATGTAATAGTCGAGTTAAAATGAATAAAATAAAAAAAAAAAAAAAAAAGAGGGAGGATACTTATATTGAGGTTTTCGTGACAAGAGTGGAAAATAAAATATGAAGTTACAGTCAAAAACCGACAATGACTAAGACAAAAGGTTTACAATCGAAGCGACAAAATTATACAGGAATGACCAAGAATGACCAATATGAACAGGAAAATTTTATTAGGAATATGATGAAAGAAATGATTGTCAAAAGAGAACGAAGAGATACAATGAAATGACTTGAATATATCAGACGGGATATCGAAATAAAAGACTGTAATCAAAAAGATATCACAAAGCCGAGAATTGAACAAGATAACAATGACACTGGGTTACGAAACAGAAATCGAAACCTCATTTTCAGATCGCTTAACAACGGTAAATTAAACGGAATCCGAAGATATCTTAATGAGAATATGAGTAAAGTAAAATCAATAAAGAGGAATTCTTGCTTAGTTTTTTCAAAGAACACGTGTAGTAAAGATCGACAAAATGGATGTTACCCCGGGTGCAATAGTGAACGCCGAGCTTGAGATCAAGAAATGCAATCCGGAACAAAGAGAGAGACTGAAAAGATTATACAAGGCGAAGTTTAAGTTGATGAGATTTGAAAACCATCAACGCATCAACCAAGAGTTCTGCAAACTGCCACCCAAACTGTTGCGGAAAACGTTACACAATTGTAAAAGGACGATTTCGAGAATCAAAGAATTGGATAAAAAATTCGAGACATGAAAATCGAAAGAACTGCACCAGAATCACCGAATCCGAAAAAGAGGATGAACCTCTATGAAGACAACCAGTGTTCTGCGGAGACTCCAAAATGTGTAATATTGAAAGATGAAATTCTACTTGTACCTTTTAAATATGAATTGTTGAAATTGAAATAAAAACTCAGGGTTAAAGACAGAACGGATCTCTTTTATTTTGTACTCTCATTTTACACGGTGAAGCAAGTCAAGAACGGCGATAAGGAAATAAGGTCGGGTCATCATAAAATCCTTCGTCCTCCCATTCTAGATATCGCAACCGCAGAAATTCGAAATCGATGAACTCTCGAAACTCCTGCTTGAACTACGCGCAGCTACGTTTATCTTCACATTTAAGAAATTACCACCGTTTAAGGCGGTAAGTTTCTTCTAGGAGAGGGGAGATGTGACGAGCGGGGTTTAACCACTCGTCTGATTTGTATTAAGACATAAAATAATATATATATGGGACGATTTTGGGTTTTTCATTTTTGAAAATATTATAAAATTTATTTAGAAATTTAATATTCCAATATAGAAACTATTTTTTTTTTATTATTTCGAACAATAGGATAACGCGCTGGTGCTATCATAATCTCAGCAGTTTCGTCGTGTGATAACATATTCGAAAATAGAATTTCTATCTAGCTACTTCGAGCAAAATATAGAGATATTAGATGTTTCGAAATAATCACCGGATGAGGACGAACGAAGAGGAAGCCGTGATTAGAACTTCGATATCTAATGATTTGAGTAATCAACAGCTGAAACGGAACTCGTTTTTATCTTTTCCTTTTTAGAATGAAAAATATAATATCGAATGATTTTGAGTAATCAACAGCTGAAACGGAACTCGTTTTTATCTTTTCCTTTTTAGAATGAAAAATATAATATCGAATGATTTTGAGTAATCAACAGCTGAAACGGAACTCGTTTTTGCCCCCTCTCTTTAAATTTTACAATTTCTCCTCTTTCGAACTTTGTATATAAACCCGCGATTTTGCTCAGAACATCGAAGAAATTCAGAGTTAGCAATCCTCTAACAGCTCTTCACAGAGTCCAAAAGGAAAGCCCTAAAACAAGAATTCTCTTCCCCGAGCCCTAGTAAAGGTCCGACCTGAAGACGACCTTTCCGCTCCATCAATAGCCAAGTGGAAATTGATAATGACCAGAGTTGTACTCTAGGTCCCAGAAATCGATCTACACGAGGATAAATTTTGAGAATAAAAAGTAAGCAGATTTTATATTGTGAGATATTGATTGGCTAAGATTCGGGCGGAAGGGATTCATCCCTTCTGAGCTACAGTTCCGAAGCAACTCGTCTCAAAGCTATTTATATTGTTCTCGTGAAATTCTCTTTTATTTTGATGTGTAGACAGTAATGTTGGATAAGCATAAAGCGATTAAAAGAAGGTACAATGAATCAAATGATAGAAATAAAATAAGCGTTAAAGATATAAAACTAATAAAGAATAAAATAAATTGGAATTACAGAATAATATTAAAATTAGCATTAAAGTTTGAAGGCTAATATTTGAATACATCGGGATAAGTTGAAGGAATAGAAATATTAAATCCGTACCCCCTTTTCGCAGTGCCCTTGGTAGAGGAGTTGATTTGGGCGATTAAGAGTTTGATTAGGAGAAAGAGAGTCAAACCTAGTGAAAAGAAATATGTGTTTAAACAAAAAGGGATCTTGAAACTATATCACCGCCTTAGGATATTGAAAAGATTGGATCCCAAAACTAAGTTTTCTTGGGAAAAGGTGGATCAAGAAATAGCAAAGGAGGCTTCGCAACATTTAGGAATTTTGTTGATAACTCCAGAGAAACAGATAACGACGACTTGTAGACATTGTGGCAACAGACAAGTTAATGATCTACACATAGACCAGGTAGACAGGGAGTTAACCGGGTTGACGGAATTGGAAGAACCTCCCATATCTCAAGATCCAATCGTGGAATCTGTCAAAATGGATCCTTCGGAAAGCTTGAAATTAGAATTAGCTGAGATGGGTGAAATATGGTTTTAAAGGCGCGTTGTCAGGACTTATAATAATTCAGAATATAATTACTAGAAATTAGGATTGAAAGCGATTGTAAAAGCAAGTTTGGAAGAATGAAAAGAGAATAACGAATCAAGCGATAGTTAAAGTTCTACAATCGCGAATAAATATGAATGTGTATATTAAGAATCCAGATAAATACAACTGCGAATAACGAGGAGAATCGAAACAATAATTTGATGTTCTACAAAGCGAATGAATATTATTTGGATGAATAGTTACAAATCCGGATATGATATTGGAATAGAGGGTGATAGAACGAAATTAGATTGCAACGGGATTGATGAATGCTGAATGAGAATTTTTAATATTGTAGAACGGAATTGTGTAAAGCAATATTTAAATTAATAAACATTAAATTACGAGGTCAAATTGGTTTTTATATTGTCTTCAAAACGTTCCTTAGAATCCTAGATATCCTTTAAGGGTCCTTTTGGGCAGAGTCTCCACTAGGGTCCTTCTCTGGACAGGTGAGTCGAAGTCTAACCAGCGATAAGGAAAGGATCGGAAATAAAGCAACGTTGGAATCGACCAATTCTCCATAATTACGTTATCGTCGTTGGTTTGATGGAAGCTCGCTCGTTACACTACGTATACCTGGAATTCATAAAAACCTAGAATAATTATTTATAGATGGGGAAACAAAATTCAGACTTAGCCTTGCAGAGTTTAACAATGAAATGCGTAATTTAGTAGCAGAATACCGTTAATAATTGATGTATGTGATATTTTACTATAAATGATTTTATTCTTTCCCTGTATTTATGTATTCATCATGTTCTTTAATTAATTCAAAAATATTTAAAATAACAAACGTAGTTCGATAATAGGTATATTATTAACTTTTGCACATCTTAATATCTTATTACATACGTTCATTGTACTTCTCCTGGTATATATATTAATTTGTGTTTATAATTATTTTTTTACAATGAGTTTGAATACTGAATATTTGTGGTCATTTTGAGAAATTCTTCAATCTACATGTTAATTTGTGTACTTATCTATGAATTTGATTTTTGGCATTTTCACCTGTGAGAAAGAGAATGACTTAGCAATGTTAAGAAAATTCTAATAAACGATACAGATTTTTGACCGTGTGGTATTTATATGGAATAATTATTTTTTAGGAAGTCCTATAGCTCATTTTGGAAATAATCAAAGTATATAATATTGGATAGAAAAGAAAAATTTTAATTTTTCAAAAATTTATAACGCTTTGACACAATTTAAAAATTTTGAAATTTGAAAGGCAATGCAAAAATTTTGACTCTACCGAAAATTATGATAAATAAGTAAAACTCGTGAAAAGTGTTCTGTCAATTTATCGCAAATAAAATTGAAGTCAACAACTTCTTGTTTACACCTTTACAATGTATTAAGAAACGTTTTGAGAAATGTAAACGAATTAAAATTGATTTTGTATAGTTTTTCTTGAGAAATTCGAAAAATCAACATTTCAGAGTCATAACAGTAGACTCTTCAACGACAGAATTTGAAACAGGATAAAATTAAAACTTCAAGTTCGAGGATTACAAAAATCTAAAAATTGATAAGCTGGAGAGAAATAAAGTTAAATTTTCACAGCATTGAGATGCAAGAACTTTCGAGGACGGGAAATAAAGATTTTCTAATTTGATTTTGAGAATTAAATGGTAATATCGCCACACAGTGAAATCTAAAATTTGAAATTCATCCCCGTCTAAATGACACAAACTTGCAAAATAAAGTGCTAGGAAAAATGCCTATCACGGTTAATAAAAAATTAAAGAATTTTTCAAATATCATCACAAAGTAGAAGTGAAATTTGTAGAAAAGTTTTGTCCATTCCGCGCAAATAATTGGGTAAATTTCATGCAAATGTGAAAAATTTTGTAAATAAATGTCGTATACTTTGTAATAACTATAACTGCTGAATCTCAGCTCTCAGTGGTGAGCATTTTTCGATTTTCTACTTTTGGAATTCAATTTTTAATCTTTCAGGACTTAAAACCTAGAAGTTTTCGGAGTCATTCCTAAAATTCGTTGTTATTTTATTATTGTTTATGAATTCGTTTCAGGATATTGAAAAATTTCAAAGGTCATGAAAATGAAAGGTGTATAATTTAGATAATCTAAAGCACCTAGAAGATTTTTAGTCTAATATGATAAAATCTAAAAATTTGTAGAATAAGGGTGATGTCCATGCATAGTATGAGATTAAAATTTTTTAACTTGAAAGCTTTGAAGTTGCGGGTACTAAAAAATGGAAAATGTAATTCTAATAGAACAAATCCAAAAAACCCTGAATTCAGCAACTATAGTTATCAATGTTCAATGAAACAATTATTTACAGTTAGGTACCTATGATTTTCCTCTTTAGTAACTTCCGAAGACGATACATAAATGTGTCTTTAAAATCAGTTCTCCAAACTTATAAAAAATGTATTCTATGCATTTTTACTTATTAGTGCAAACAAATAGGGTAAGATGGAGTAAAATAACCATTTTTGTGTTTGATGAGCTCTAGAACATGCGATTGAAAAAATATCGCCAAATTTCAACACATTCCTGAAATTTTGAACCCCTGTCTACAAAATGTGATGATATATTAGCATGTGTCTTGCACTCATTGTGAAGTAAAATTGCTTTGTAAAAAAATTTGTCGATTGTTCATTTTAACTAAATAAGTATAAAAAATGTTCGAAAAATGTTATCATAATGTTTTTGTTATTAACAAACTACTAATTCGTAGGAAAAAAGAATAATACCCAACATCTGCACTAATGATCGTCGCTTTCTTCTATATTTTTTTCAAAGTAAATTTTCCTCCAGACGACCACGTTTGGTGTGGTAAGATGGGTTCCCTTCTTGCTCTGTTCGTTTTTTCCCGCCTGCAAGCCGCAACTTCTTTAAAAATTATTTTTTCAGTTCTCCCCGCTATTTTACTTTACTATTTTGAATTTTTTACGTAATTTTTTGCAAACGTTTTCCTACTTTCACTTCGTTCCTGATATTATTTATTTTTCAAGCTAATTAACAATCAATATATTTAATTTATATAATTAATTCAATAAATTGTTTCTAATTTTGTAATATTTGCAACTATGATGTTTTATTATTAATTCATGCATTTGGTAATAATTGATTTTAGTGCCAAACAGCCTTGATTGCATTTTTATTTGACTCCTCAATACTTCACGAGAAACTTCGTATTTTTTGGCCGTAGTGCTGGCCATGGTTCCATTTCGAATTCCGTCCATTGCACGTTTTACGTCGTTTTCTACTATAGTTTGTCTGTTTTTCACTTATAATCACTGGGTGTAGTGGTTAAAATAAGATAGTCATTAATTATCTGCATTTTGACGATTATTTATTTTACCTAACTACTGCTTGGCTTTTTCTCCCAAGCCACTTTTTTCAGAAAGTCTCATAATTTTTTAAACAACAAGAACATCAACAAACACTTTACATATTTCCTCCTTTGAAAGAAACACTTACCTCACTTTTCCAACGTAAATTTTTAATATTTTTCATAACTCAAAAGTGTCGTCGAATATCACTCGCACTTAACTCAAAAACTTTTAACTACCGTATAAAAGGTAAGGACTTATATACAGCGCCAGAACAATCGACAAAAGTTGTGTCTTACTGTTAAGCATTCACCTTATAAACCGATGAATGATATTTTAACTTGTCTAAATAAAAGATCCAAATGGTCCTTTTACTTTTTGGCGATTTTACCCCAGCGTAACAGATTACAATATTCACATTAGCAAGGGTAACGTAACGTGTTTAAATTTTACACTTGACTTTCCAAACTTTGAGAGTAATAATTATCATTCTCATATAAACTGAATATCAGAATCCGATCAATACCGTCGAAGAACATCGATCAGTTTTCTTTTTTCTAATGCCATCGCAGCTTAAAAAAACCTCCCCGGAATTCATTGCCTTAGTTGTTGTGGGGTCGCGAACGGTACCCTGAGCGTGTGCCCCACGTTTATGTATTTTTTTCTCATTCTCACCCAAGCGGATTTTCTCGCACCGAGGCTTGATTTCACGAGGCCTATACGCGGCTTCGTCATCAAACACTCGTTATTCCCGACCATCCCGGATTACGGGATTTTCCGCATTTTTTTGCTCTTCCGCACGCACTCTCCTATCAAAGTGTATCGCTGCGGATTACAAGGTGATCCCGCCAAAAATGACCAGCCCGTATGTCGGCCTCGTAATCTCCGTTCTAAAAAATTGCCGGCCATTACGGGCCGAACCATTACATACATACGGCATCGGGAGCTTTTTTTCCTCTCTTTTTCGCGCGTCAAAGAATCCAATTGAACCGGCCCGAATCGGGCCTTCCGATCTTCGCTCTCGTCATCGCGATAAACTTCCGACAAAGGAGGAAGTTGATCTTACGTACGTGGGAATCGGCGATTTTCATATGGGTTCTCCTGATTTTTTCCTTGTTCGTGAGACAAGGATTGGATGAATAATGGATTCGAGTTTCGCACTGCAAACGGAAAATTATTGAAATTATTCACCCAGCACATGATTCAATACTTCTCAATCATATTTAGTGCAATTTAGGATTGAACTTCGTTGAATGTGACAAACTTCTAATGTTTTCTTAGCTAATGTTTGCCGGAGGCATTGAACGTGGCTTTATGCCATACGAAGAGCGCTGCATTGGAATAATACCTGTTTTAATGTCTACCTCATTTATTAAAAGTAACACAATAGAAATATTTTTCAATTGTGTAATGTTTGACGGGTGCATTTGCTTCCTTTTGTTCTATTTTGTATTAGCTGTCAAATATTTATCACGTCCCGGATGTTTTCTGTGTTGATTTTTTCGAAAAACAACTTTTATAGCAAAAAAAAATACGGTCTCATTATTTCGAACAAAAAGCAACATTTTAATCACAAGGTAAAATCATGTACTGCAGCATTCAGCAGTTGAATCGAGATGGAAAGCATTTGAGGGTAACATTTTGACAGCTAGCGTACCGAGAAAGCGAACTTCTCCGATTCCGTCTCGTGAGTACATACATACATCGTAAGTATTTTATTAACGCAATTATTATCATAAGTATATAAATTCAACAGCATAATAATAAGCAAGTTAATATTTTGCAGTAATAATATTGAATCTCAATACTCCCAGAAGACATTGAAACTGCATGCGCGCCAATAACGTTCAATGTCTCCACAAGGTGACACAAATAATGATTGAAAGACCTGATCTTTGAATACTACTCAGTATTTTCCTGTTGGCAGTGCGCTTCATAAAAAATTGTTCTAAATGAATATATTCTCATGAAATCTATATATATATATATATATATTACGTTAAGGAAATTTCTTGTAAACACTACTTCTCTAAAACTATTGGTCTGAATTCAAAGATTTTATATCCTTTGGAAAGGGGTAATTTAAAAACTTCAGGTCAGTCAAACGAACATTCCCACGCCCACCCATGCTTAAACACTAAACATTACTCTTTCAAAAATATTCGTCCGATTTTCGAAATTTTATATCCTTCGGAAAAGGCTTGACTAAAAGATTACATTCCCAAAATTTCAGAATAAACAAATAAACACTCCCACGCCCACCCACACTTGAGACTAAACTCTACTCATCTGAAACTAATGGTCTGAATTCAAAGATTTTATATCCTCTGGAAAAGGCTTGACTAAATATACTCCGAAAATTTCAGATCAATCAAACAAACACTCCCATGCTCACTCGCGCTTAAAGACTAAATATTCCTCTTTCAAGAATATTTGTCCGATTTTCGAAATTTTATATCATTTAGAAAGGCTTGGCTCAGAATTTTTTTTCAAAAATTCAACATTCAACAAACAAACACGCTTACGCCCACCCAAGCTCAAATGTTGAGTACTATAAAAACTATCCCCTTGAAACTCTTGCTCCTATTTAAAAAATTTTATATCCATTCAAAAGAGGCGTAACTCATAAATTATAGTTTTATAATTTTAGATCAAAAAACAAACATGCCCACGCTAACACATGCTCAAAAATTGAATACTACCCTTTTAAGACTATTGTCTGATTATAAAATGTTATATCCGTTTTAAATTGCTTGACTCAGAAATTATAAATGTGAAACAGTGTTCTCAATTTTAATTGCTTTCAATTTTTTACACTTTTTTAGTATATAAGGTAACAATATTTCTTTTGTACATTCAACACTTCTCTTCTTGTACCCTTGGTCTGATTTTAGAAATTTTCATCTTTTCAAAACTGCTTGATTCAGAAATTATAAATAGAATACATCAATCCGGTTGTTTGATATTTATTACGAGTAAAATATCTCAATATGAACCTAATAATTTCTATTAAATGAAAGTAAATGAAATTAATATATAATAAATTGAAATAGAAAACAAATGAAAATATATGTCAAAAAAAAAATGAAATAAATAAAAAAGGGTGATTACATGGAATTGGTGAGAAATCTTTGATGAATAGTATTTGAAATAGTGAAGTGTTATTTTGTGGCAAATATTTTGAACTTTATTCTTTGTATACATCGGTTTTTTTTTAAATTTTTCATTGTAAATATTGTATTGAGAAAGGCATTATTCATAAATGTAGATACTTTTGATGAGGATCCAAGGAAATATGGTGGTAATATAAAAAATGAGTTATTTTCGCATGCAATTTTTCGCTACGAAAATTAAGAAAAGTAAAATTAATTTTCGAAAAATAGCTACTCTGGATAAAAGTGAAAGATTTTTTTAAACGTCCGACTAAAAATTTCGCATGGACAATAATCTGCGTACTTTCGTAAGAATTTACAACACTTTTTTTCCGCTCCGATCATTTCACCTCGACGAGCACAGAAAAATACATGCCAGCAGGAACCGAGAGCGTCGAACAAAAACGGGGCCTGGAACCTTTCGCCAGGGCTGGAAAGATGACCCCCTTTGGTTTTTATACAAGGGTTTTTTAGGGGGAGATTTTTTTATAATGGGGCTCCTCACGCTTGTGGGGTGGAGGTTTTTTTATGGAACAGCATCTGTACCCCTGGCATCGAGGAACGCGAAAAATTTTTCACCGCGCCAGTCATTCACCTGGGCTACTTCGAACAAGAGCTCGAAAACACGTACTCCTGAAATAATTTCCCTGTGAATTCGAAAAAGTGCCCACAGTGAAATATCGTGATTTTGAAATCCTCTTTAACGACGAATTTTCCGGACAGGTATATTCAGATCTTGGGGAAGTTCACAGTGGAAAGGAAAATTTGAAGTGATTTTTTCAGGGTGGAAGTGGGGTATTTTTTTTTGTTGTCGCGTGGGGCTTGTTTGACGTGGCGCGAATTCGTTTTGTCGTTGAATTTTTGCGACGAGGGACCTGACAGTGGCGCCGTTCTTTTTCTCGCTTTTCTTGGTCTTTAAGCCGATGGAGATAACGAAGCGAGGATGTCACCCGGCTAATTTTCCGTAATTTCTCAAAACTCTCGAGCTATTCCCGTCCCTTCTATTTTTCTCGTTGACGGGACAATCTCGCCTTTCTCGTTTTTCGCTTTTTTCCAAAGCGACGACTTTCTGCCTCGTCAACGCTTATCACGTTCACTCGTTTCTTGTTGGGACGAAAAAGATAAATAATTAGGTGCGATTTTCAGCTTTTTTTGGCGAGAGAAATTGTGGAGCTTGTTTGCTCGAGACAATTAATTTACGTTAGCGACGGGGAGATTGAAGATAGTTTGTTCCTGGAGATTAAGCTGAATAGGTTCTCGTGGGTTGGGGTAAAGAGATATTTTTAAGGTATATGGAAAATCTTGATTTTTTAGCGAATAGTACTAGATTTAGAATTGATGGTTCCTTTATCAATTAGGTAATTTATTTATTTTCATAGCAGATCGATTTTTAACAATTTTTGAAAATCTTCGAATTCGAAAGGGGTTGAAAAGTTTTGAGTAATCGCTTAGAAAATTTGCTGATTCTAGTTAATCAAATATAAATTTGCTGGACTTTGAATTCAAAAATAGTCTGTTTCGTGGCTTGAAACTTAGAAAAGTTTAAGGTTTACATTTTGAAGGTTTCACGATTGATTTTAGTGTTGGAATTGACGATGAAATATAAGATAATCTAATTATTTAAAAATTTTAAAAAATATCAAAAGCTCTTACAATTATTGAGAACCAGGAGCAGCAAAAGATGTGGGTATCGTGCAAAATTCTGCATGGGCAAAATATCTAAAAATATCAATGCAAAAATGCATAAATTTACTAATCGTAGTTTTAACGAAATGTTGAACTTTTCACAAGTCAGAGAATTTATAAACAATTGTCTCAAAGTTTAGATTTTTAGTGAAAACTTTTTCATTTGAAGCGTTTGAAAGATTACACGCAGTTTCTATAGTTTTATAGCATTTTTGGAAATTCAGATACTCTACAAAATTTACGTGCCTTTTTTAAAATTATACAAATTTTTATAATTTTTCAGAATTATTGTCAATCTTTGCGATTTCAATTGTTCCTTGTAGAAAATAATTTTTTAACTTGAAACGTGATAAACTATATTCAATTTTTCGTAAAACATGAAAATATGCTTAACTCGTGCAAGATTCTCTTTAATTTTTAAATACTTTTTATGTATCACTCATTTTTTAACAAATTACAAAGTTTTACAATTAATAGATCGAAGAAATATGACGAACCCAACTAAAAAAATTAATGAACCTATTCTGAAATTGTCCAAAAATTTTGATTTTTTTAAAACTATTGACAGTTTATGAAATCTACCATGTGCTATAATTGTTTGAAATTTACGAAATTTTTCACTTCATATCAACTATACAAAAATTCCACAATTTTACGAAAATTTGTGTGACTTGTGAAAATTTATTGCGATTTTTCGAAACTTCTCAAATTTTTTTGATTTTTCTTGAAAAATTTAAAAAACAATATCATGCATATTTTAAAGAAATAATAAATATGTATGATAATGAACACAATATCCGAAATTCATTAAAACTGCAGGAAATTTTACTGATTTCCCAAATTTTTTTAAATTATTGGCTATATTTAGAATTTTGGATGTTTTATGATTTAAAAATTTTTTTTAATTTTAAATGTGACATAGACTATTTAAAATTTTTGACATTTTTCAAAAATTATCTAATTAATCAAGATTTTCCTCAGTTTTTGAATGCTTTTCAAGTATTGCGAATTTTGGAGGAAAAAATTCAAAACGATATTTGAATCCATAGCTACTTATTTCGTCGCAATGCTTATAACAATGAATACAATTTTTTAAACGATGGATGTTTTCTGAAATTCTGAAAAAAATTCAAATTTTTTTAAGATAATTGACAGTTTCTGAAAATTTTAACGATGATTTTTCAAAAATTTCAAAGTTTTTTTAAACATCAAACCAACTACTCAACACTTCCAAAATGTTATACAATTTGTCAAACTCGTAAAATTATTTGCTGATTTTTCAATATTTTTCAAATATTCCG
Source organism: Platygaster robiniae (assembly GCA_028476575.1). Taxonomy (NCBI): domain Eukaryota; kingdom Metazoa; phylum Arthropoda; class Insecta; order Hymenoptera; family Platygastridae; genus Platygaster; species Platygaster robiniae. The sequence goes on along the minus strand of CM052022.1, from coordinate 18,833,273 downwards.
AATTTTAGTTAAAAATATAAAAAATATTACACAATTGATATTTTGAAAAAATATAATAAGGAACACAATTCATCAGATTCTGAAAATTTTCTGCAATTCTACAAAAATGTTAATTTTTTTAGATTTATTGACATTTTTAATATTAGTTTTCAATGAGTTCTGGTTTTTCGAAGTTTTCGTAATAATTTCTAACATGGAACTGAATATTAAAAATTCTTGAATTTCATAAAAATTTGTCCAGCTAACTACGATTCCATTTGATTTTTAACTCCTTTTCAAGTGTTACAAATTTTTGTTAGAAATTCGAAAAAACATTATCGTGCACATTTAGAAAAAACATGATTTCCACTCCTGAAACTTCACAAATTCTGCGAATTCCGAAAGTTATTGACAATGCAAAAAGTTTTCGTTTTTTTTTTTGGTTTTCAAACTTATAAAATGCTATTCAAAAAAATTTAAATGAAAATAGAAAATTGTCTAACTCGATAAAAATTTTCGTAATTTTTTGCTGTTTTACTAGTTCCTCGGTTCTTTTATTTGAAAATGTAATAATATTATAGTGCGTATTTCTACTACATATAATAATAACCCCCCCCTCCAAATAATTGAATCGTTTTCTACCCTACTGGAAAAATCGCGTTCTGCAGCCCCTGGTGCGAACAAATTTTACCCATTACGTATATTGAAAATAGTTCTGTGACATTCAGTCATAACCGAGAAAGTCACACATGCCGTAACGTTTAAAATGTTATCAGAATATCATGTAAACTGAGCCTTATGGCACAAGTGACTTTCTCGATTATGGCGGGAAGCCACAGAGTTATTGTTAATAACCCAAAAATGAGCCAAAATATTGCAAAAATGTTTTACAAATATTTTCAAGAGTTGTCCTTCTATCCATTTTTCGCGAAAACTTCTTTGTCACAAAAAAGTGTATTCATTCTTTATACTGCCCAAATTCTCCTCTAAAACTCTCGTTCTATACCCAAACGGTAAAATAGATTTTCATGAAAACGTGCGAGTTTTCGCGTTCCCCGAACGAAACTCGTGATTACAATTCTCGCCGACATTTTCCACCTGAAAATCGTCGATTTTTTCGCTTTTTGCCGGGCGCTGTAGGTACAAACGTTATGGTGTAATGGAGGGTATCTCGCGTTGCAAAACACTAGAGCAGACTACGTCCCACCCCGGACCACCCCCACGGCTATCTACCTCGCGCGACCCGGCTCCCTTTTTCCACGGCGTTGAAAATAATATCTATCCAGGGCGCGAGAGATGAAACGAGGGAAAATACGAGCAGGAAACCCCGAGAAAACGATCTACTTGATACTCCGGGCTCTGTATTTTAAAACGAAATAACGTCCCACTTTACTCGGCGTTATTGTCATGTAAGAAACGCAGATTAACCAACTTTTTCTTCGAATTTTCCTCCCTTACATAATTAAGTGCTTAAATCATTGAAAATTGTTTGCACTATGGCGTTAGAGAAATTGTTTCACAAAAAATGTCTGTGCTGGAATTTATAAGGACAAATTTGTTGATTGAAAGAAATTTCGAGGTCAAAATTTTATGATGTAGATCTAAAATCTAAAATCAAAAGCCAGAATTTGAATTTCTGGGAAATCTGGAATTAGTTTTCTTTATATCTCACCAGTGAAGGAAAATCTTAACATTTTTTCATTTTTTTTTGATTTGGATAATCTTTGAAGAAAATACCAGGTTTTTCATATTCAGCATAGTGAACTTTACCTTGCGTGATTGTCATGTAATAAACGCGGATAAAAAGGAAAATCATTCACTATCCCTAGTTCGATATAGAAAAATACGCAAATTGTTAGTTGAGAGATATTCCAAAATTTAGAGAAAAAAATTTTACATAATTGAAGATTCGAAATGGAAATGATGACTTTCGAATGCGAGAAGTAGGGTACTTTTTAACGAAATAAAGTAAAATGTTTGAATTCGAAAATCTTTCATTCAGAAACGTATTCATTCAGTATTCTAGATTTACCAACAAATACTTTGCCAGAAACTTAAAATTAAACTTTTTACGAGGAAATATAGAACACTTCCCTAAGGGCGAAAAAATTTCTGAATCATTGTTCCGTGAATTTATGCACTTACGAAGTAGAACTAGAACATATAAAAATAATAAATTCTTGAGTTTCAAACAAAAAATTGACTATTAACGTTTTCAAGTTTCTTAATTTCCGTATAAAATAGTGTTTTGATTTTTCGATTTTCAAATTTCCAAAAGTTTCAGGTAAATCATGAAAATCTTTCGTGGAAATGAAAGAATTTGAAAAATTTACTTCCGAGTACAGTATGGCGTGATTCCTCGAGTTGAGAGAAATTTCAAATTTCTATTTTTGAAGTGGAAATTTTAAATCAATGGAGTCTTGCAATGAAAATTCGAAAATTCAAAAAGTCATGAGTATGTACATTCTTTTTTTACTGTATCAAAAAATTTTTTAAGTTATTATATCAAGAGTTCAAATTAAGAAACTCTTTTCAGAAACGTACAAATTTTGCATTCTTATTCAACGATAAAATATTTTTTATCATACCGGTCTAAACAGCCTACTTTTTTACGCTACGATAACAAAAATCATTTGCACTACGGAAAAAAATGTACTATTGTGAGAACTTCGAAATGTCCCATTTCGCTAAAAATGTAGAATTTTTTCCTTAGGGAGGTAAAAAGGTAAAATCCGAGAAATTAGTAAATAATGAAACTCAAGAGTAATTCATTTACAAATTGTAATTAGAGTCTATAAAAATATTGAACAAACAAGATACAAATAACATGTAAAATAGTGACGATTTCCAAATTTTTACATTTCAATAGAATATGCTTGTAAAATTCCACTACTCCCGAGTGTCTTAAGATAAAGGTATGCGTACAATTAGTTTAAATTATTTTACCTACTTATACACATACGTCGAATTCTGCCGAAAATACTAAAATGAAAAAAAAAAAAAAAAAAAAAAAAAAAAAACATAATGGAAAATGCTGAATTCATAACTTCGAGCAACTATTTTACGTAAGCTGAATATTTAAAACAAAAATTCTTAATCTTAATCAAAAATTCCTAATTATCAGAAGGGTCTTTCGCTAGAAATAAAAAATTTCTTTTATTATAAAGAACTGTTGGTATATAATTGTCTTATTTCATTTAAAACTGCGTGATTTTAATCACTTTGCTTAAACATCTTCTATTTTTTCAATTAAAATTCAGAATTGATTAATTGTGTAGAAAAATAAAAAGATAGATTTTAATCTATATTGACGAAAATAAAATTAAACACTTATTAAAAATGAGTATTCAAGAATCAGTGACATGATATATTTATATTATTATGATGTAACATACCAGAACCGGAAAAATTTCATCCTCAATATTTGGTAAGTTTACTAATTACATTGTAATATGAAAAAAGAGTTGCTTTCATGTAATGATACATTCAGTACAAAATTTGTTCTGAAAAGAAGTTACCTACAGGTAATAACTTGATGAGGACCCAAAATCAAGGAATAATGAAGGAAAAACATAAATCGAAGACGTTTGTTCAAATCTTGGACTTGATTTGATTCTTGAATATGGTTGGCTCCAAACGATCGAATATATTTGAGGATTAACCATAGTAAAATTTTTATAACTCAAGTTCAAATTGAGAAACTGTAAACCCTTTCAAGTCGCAACTCAGCATTCCAAATTCCTGAATCAAAACTTAGATAGGAACTCAAAATTCTACTTCGCGAGAAGCAAATGTGGAAAATTGTCCTTCGGGATGGGAAAAAGTGAAGAAAATGATGCCACACTTAGCAGTGGCGAGCAAAGTACAAGCGGTCTCCATTTTGTCCCGGGGGTGCACGCGGTGGGTTGTAGGGGGTTGCGGAGGTCCTCGTAAGTCCACCCTTGAAAAAGTATGCGTGCCCGTGTATGCGGTAGTATTCGTATGCATGAGGGTACGAGGGGGTGCTTTTTCGGCGGAAGGGATGCACGTGTGCGCAAACGCGGCTCGCGAGATATTGATAAAAATACGCGAGGGTCCACCCTCTTCGCGCCACCCCGCGGCCCGACGGCATCTCGAGATATATTCTAACGTCGAGGACCACCATTACGCCGTTCTGCGTCTTATTACGTGTATTATTATAATTATTAATTAACCTAATGAGAATTTACAGCAAGTCGGATTATTTTTTTTGCACGATAACGCTTCTTTGGTTTTGGAGAATGTGGTGAGGGATATTTGAAGTGTTTAGAAATGAGAAGGAAAAATTTCAAATAAATGAAAGGTCTAGAATGATCTCTCAGAGCCACCTTCAATTTTTGTCTTCAATATATTTATTCCATCAATATTTCGAAGTCCTATTGGGTCCTCATCAGGATCTTTACAAAAATTCAGAAAAATCTCTTATAATAACATTTTAATAAAAACAATCATAAAGAAGACCAATCAAAAAAAATTCTCGCATTCACGATCACAAAGATTCTTTCCTTTAAAAAATTGTGATCGGCAAGAATCAGGTTGGAATCAACCATCATTAAAACTTTCTATAACTGAGACACGATCACAATTGAGTCATCTTTTTTTCAAAAATAATAAATATATATACAAAAAAGTGCGTCCATATTCTTTACAACTTTCACTAGTAGTCGACGACGAATAAATGACTAACGACACCAACAATTCATCAGAAGTAAATTATTCATAAAGATAAAACGTTATCACCAGAACACAATGAAAGTTCAAATTTTATCTTATTTCATAACTCATCATCATCAAAGTATAACAAAAAACCCGTCATAAATCGAATCCAAGCTCCTCGTCTCTTATTGTCTATTGAGTGTATTATTCATCTTCCTAATAAATATCATCTCTGATAAATTTCTTTTCCATTTATTCATTTCTCGATCTAATACTTTAACGTTTTCCCCGTCAAATTTTATGATTCGTTATAACATTATGACTAGATGACATCAATCTCATATGATTTCTATGGTCATTAACCTTTGTTTTTATATTCCTTTTAGTCTGTCCAATATAACAAAATTTACAATCTTTACAATTAATCCTATAAACTACTCCTTGTTGATCAAAAAATGGTAATTTGTTTTTCCCTTGTCCAATAATTTCAGTATTCAATTGATCATCAATTTTTTTTACAATTAGAACATTATGTCCATTCAATATTCTTTTCAATTTCATATATTTCATTTTCAACATAAGGTGTCATTACTTTTGTTCCATCAAAATCCTTCTTTTTATCTCTAGGATCAGTATTCTTAAAAAAACTTATCTTCCTTATGATAATTTTTGTTAAAATGTTATTATAAGAGATTTTTCTAAATTTTTGTAAAGATCCTGATAAGTACTCAATAGGAGGTCGAAATATTGATGAAATAAATATACATATTGAAGACAAAAATTGAATGTGGCTCTGAGACATGATTCATTGATTTAAATTTACGAAAAACGGAGCATACAGATGATTGAAGTTAGAAAAAAATTTTATAATATTTTTTTACATGAAAAATTCACTTTGTGATGAACATGTTTTTAAGAATAATTTTGGGTTGCTGAGTACGAAAATAAATTTTCTTAAGGAAGTTTTTAAAAGGTTAACAAATAACGTGTTTTTCTACCTATTTCTTAATTATTGCCAGAAACATGGAAAGCGAATGATTTATTTGACCTAAAATATGTATCGTTTGAAAAGTATATTTGTTAGATTTACGACAGTGAATCGTTTCTGTCAATTAAAATAGTAGTTTTTAAGTTACAGGCGTTACAAGTTGGAAAAAAAATTATTTTTTAAGCTTTTTTGAAAAATTCTAAAGTTGATGTATGTACACACTTTTTTCGATTGCCAAAAACAGCCTATCGTCGTAAAGTTAACAAGTATGCTTTTCAAATAATAAATATATAACGTTAATCAAATTTTTCTTTCTTGATATTTGTGGGAAGAAAAGCTTTGAAACGTTTTAATTTCAATATTTGGTAAACGTTTCTTTGGAAAAATATTTAACAGTTATTTTGGTACTCAGCGACTTCAAATTAGTCTAGAAACTTTTTTTTCTTGAGGTAGTCAAAATTATCGAAAAATTTGTCAACTAGTGTTAGTTTTGAAATGACGAACATCAAAGTTTTGATTGAATTTCGATTTCATTTACAAAAAATATGGTGCGAAACGAAACAAATTATAACATACATTTGTATATTTCAAGATTGCTTTAAAAATTTCGTTTGGCTTGAAAAAAAAAATTTTTAAAAGGTAAGAATTTTAGGATCGACGTTGGAAAATTTGATGAAGATTTTGCGAATTCTGTGTATTTTCAATGCAAATGAACACTGTCATATTTCGAATTCCTCCAGTGATTAGTAACGTCGAAATTTCAACAATGAGAAAACGTAATACTTTTTAAAAAACATTCTAAATTCGAAATAGACTTAATAAGAATTCAAATATAGATTCTAAATCGTATGGAATTCATAGGAATCACGACTTGTGTAAGATTGATTTCATTTGCAACTCAATAAGAATTATTTCGATTTAGGGTGATCATAATTTAATTACCTTGCAATTATTATTACCTAAAATTCAACATGTTCTTACAGAAATTTTCCGACATTGAATATGAATAATCTCAAAAAATCCTCCTAAATTATTGCGTTGCTAATAGAAAACATCATAGTTGAATAAATTTTTAATTTTTCATCTATCATTTTTTGGGGTACACCAGGAAATTCAGAATAAATGATTCGATGAAAATGGGTTCTTGAATAGACAATCGTTAAACTTATATTATTACAACAAAATTATGTTTCAGCCAAAAGGGTATGTTATTGTAAAGAAAGCTCAAGAAATATCCACTCTAATTTTGACTTTAAAATGCTAAATGTACAAATTGGTAACTAATTGTTTGTCACAGGTCTACATTGGTTAACGGTGCACCTTATTCATCAAGGCAAAGCTATTGATCGCCGCACACCTGCAATAGTCATGAATTTTTGTAAATTTATAAGTTCTACCCTCGATTCGAGCAAAAAACTTTATGAACCAGCCTTACTATTTTACATATATGGGGCTACAGACACTTTTGTTTTATTTGAATTAAAAAATCTTTGTTGGCTCATAATTGTTATAATCTAAATTTCAATAACGGGTTTGCGGAATTTGTTTACAAGCTGGATTTCAGTGTTAAACAATGTTTAATTTTTGATTAGGTTTTACAAGTTGATTACTCTCTTAGATTTTTGTACAACTTTTTACAATTATTCTCAGGTAAAAAATGATCTTCATGTCATAATTTACAAATTCTAAAAAAATTATTACTTTTGGATGATCAGCATTTCGAATCTTCTTTTCTGAATGCTTGAAGAGGACCAAAACTTTACTGATATTACTAGATAGTATTTTCAATTCATACAACCTTGCAAATTATGAATATAAAGTTCATCACAAAATAATGGAAAAGAGTTTTCATGATGAAAACAACAGTTATTCTTCAGTATTTTCAGAATGCAATCATTTAAAAATGACGAATAGAAAAAAATCATTAAAACATACCGATACAAAAAATTTATTTTTATCTTTAGATAAAACAAGAGTCTTCATAATCCCTTGCATTTTTAATGCTAACGCTTGACTACTTTCTCCAAAATAGATGATTGAACAGAAATAAATGGTAGTTGGATTATTTCATAAAATTTTTCGAGCGAATTAAGGGTAGAATTTATGAATGTGATAAATTTATGACTGTTGCAGGTGTGCAGCGATCAATGGGTTTGCCTTGGTGGATAAGATCTGTGACAAAAAGTATTGATTTTTATACACAAAAATACCAAGTAAAAATTATAGTGGATTTTTATTTAACTTTCTTTACCTTAATTGCATTCACATCTATTCTGAACATAACATTTTTTTTTTTTGTTTAACAATTATTTATTCAAGAATAACTCATCGAATCATTTATTTCAAGTTTCGTTAAATACCTTGAAAAAGTATTGATAAATTTCAAGTTAATATTATACTTAAATTTAACTATTGTTGATAATAATGTAATAATTTGGAAAATTTTCTCAGCTTACTTACTCTCGATATAGTAAAATTTTGTTAAAAGTATTCTGTATTTTTGGTAATGATGACTGCAAGTTATTTAATTTATGATGATTTTTAATGAAAAAATACCTTGAATGAAAATAATTGTTATCGAGCTGAGTTGCAAATAAATTCATAATTTGACAATAAATAGTGTTTCTAAAATTTAAAAAATTAAAATCAATTATTTTATTGTCTGATAATTGCTCAAATTTCAACGTTAATTATCACTATACCGAGGTTCATTTGAATATCGTATATGCGAAATTAGTAAAACCTTTATCAAGTTTCCCGACGTCTTTTTCAATTTCTATGGTCTTTTCTTCGTTAAAATTTTTTATTTTACAAGTCGAGTAAAATTTTCTAAGCAATCTTTACTATTACGAACATATTCACACTTTGTTTCTTTCAGCATGTTATTTTATTTGAACTGAATCGAAACTCAATCGGATCTTCTTGTTCCAAAACAAATTTTGTTTATATAATTTTCAAGATTATAGTATTCCAAAGAACTAATTCTGATGTAATCACAATTCGCAAAAATACAACTGTTCCAAAAAATAACTGAAATAACTGAATTACACCATTTGAGACTTTTTTGTATCTTCAGGATTTCCTTCTTAATTCCAATTTTTTCCTTTCATGTCCACTTCAATTCCAAATATCAAGTCTTCTATTGATTTTTTTTCCAAAGATTTGTCCTTTAAAAATGGCTTAATTCTCATTATTCTTCAAAATATCAACTTGATGTCATCAAAAGTTGATCTAACACTAAGAAAATCAATTTACAAAACTACTCCTTCCATTCTTGAGCCGATCCAATCTAGTTCCTTGGCTCATAAAATAAAATCCTTGCCCAAAAACCCTTCAAAACCCGCGACAAATTCTCATCCTAGCCTGGTTTTTGAGATAACGGCCATTGCCGTTGTACACGTACGGGTCCAGAAAAAAATGTGTGTGTACATTTGTCCGTACATGTAAGACAAAGACGAGGCATGACGAAAAAAAAAGGAAAAAAGGAAACAGGAATAAAAAAGAACGTTGCTGCTCACGGGGTAATCCTACTTGATCGCGGTTTTCGGTCTTGAGTGTGTGTGGGTGTGTGCGCGCAACGAGGATTACTCGTCCTCCCCGCGAAAGGTGGACGAAAGAGTCTTTAAATACCCTGGGGATGTGGAAGTCCAGGACGCGAGAACGTGTCCTGACGACAAAAAACATAATTTCACCCGAGCCCGATAAAAGCTGACTCCGCAGTTTTTCGTTTGGAAAATTTTCACCAGAAAGCTATAATTCTGGGAAGTATCGAGTTCGGTTATCATTATTTTGCATTTCGCAAAATCGCAATAGCTTACATGATAACTTTACTGGTGAAAAAACCATTTCCAGGCTAGTTTTGGGTCTCTGAGCACAAAAATAACTGTCATTTATTTTCTTAAAGAAGCGTTTTCAAAGTATGAGCAAAAATCGTGTTTTTTCGGCCCTTTCCTTAATTATTGTCAGTATCTTTAAGAATGATTGATTTTATTACAATGAATTTTATATTTTTCGAAAGATATAATTGTTAGCTGTATGATGATGTACTGTTTCTGTCAATAAAAATTAAAGTTTTTAAGTTACAAGCGCGCAAAGTTGAAGAAAAGTGCATTTTTTAAGCTTTTTTGAAAACTACTCCGTATGCATTTTCTTAACTTGCAATAATTATAACTCATTAACAACTATTTCGAATAAAAAAAACAGCATATTGTTTCAAAACCTACATGTATACCTTTCGAATGATACATATTTACGTTAATAGAATCGATCGTTCTTGATATTTCTGGAAATAATTGAGAAAAAAGGTAGAAGAAATGTTTTTTGCCATCTATAGAAGAATTCTTTGGAAAAATAACTGACGTTATATTCGTACTCAATGACCCTAAATAATTTAAGCTTAAGAAGCTCTTTTTCCCGAGGTAGTCGTAATTTTTGAAAAATTTGTAGACTACAGTATTCAAACTTTGATTCAGTTTAGTTGAACTGAGTTTGACTATTTTTTACGTCTTTTTGTCTTTATCATGTTGCTGTTCCGTATTTTGTAATCAATTTTGTAAATATTTTGGGAAATAGATTGCTATGAAAAAGTTTTTTAATAATCAATTTTTCTTATATTATAAGACTACAACTGTTGTAATACCTCCAACTTCTTTGGAAAATGTATGGACTGTTAAAAAAAAAAATTGCTGCACTTAAAAAATGAAAACTAGGAAACTTTATTATTAGGTCTTTCAAATTGGAAAAATCTGATTTAAAATAACAGATAGATTATTTGTACAAAAAAGGTTTAACGTATTCATTCAATGTTTTATGTGAATGCTTAATATAGGCAATGAATTTATGCAGCTAGTTTACAATTATGAAATAATATTTATGGAAAAAATTTTTCTGGTATATTTTCGATAGTTTGAAAAAATTGATATTTAACCCTTATTAATATTGGTGTCGATTGTTTAAAGACTTTTACATGACAGTGGAAGCCTCGTAAGTATAAATAGTTCATTATGCCACATAGAGTTATATTATGTGGCATACATACTTACGTCAAATAATGTTACAAATATTTAAAATTTTCAAATTTTTAGCTTTAAGGGCTCGAGAAATTCATATTCTTGAATTCGAAGCATTCTTAATTTTTCTGGAATTTAGAGCCCTGAAATCAGGACCTGATAAATAGTTCGGAATTTTTAATCTTAAAATGTTATATTTTACAATTTCATACTACGAAATTCAAGTTGCTCATACATTCAAGTTTTATAATACTTTTGCTTACAGTTTAGACATCCTGTTTTTTTGAGCGAGATTTCTCGAAAAATATTTAGGACTCTTTATCTCTAGAGTTCTTTATTGTAAGAATAAAAAATAATAATAAATTTCATACTTCGCAATCTAAGATTCAGGGATTTAATACTTTGTGAATCAAATTTTTACACTCTTTTTTTTCGTAAATAATTGTTTCTAGGAGTAAAAATTGCGAAACTATTAACACCATAATTCAATAAATGAAATTTGAGATTTCAGATCTCTTTATTTTTCAATGCTCAATTCTGCATTAGATACTGAAATGAGAGATTTTTCATTTTTGAATTTAAATATTACTTTAAAATTCCTTACCAAGGAATTAGGATTTTCGGGAATCTTTCTAGTGAAACCTAAAAAACTTATTTTATGTGTTGTAGCGATTTAGAAATTTTTAGAATCTTTTGAGGTACATAATATGGAAATAATAATGAATGTTAAAAATGTTCTATTTTTTCAAAAACTTAGATAATAATAAGTATTTTCGACGTTATAAACTTAATCGAATTCTGCAATTTTCACTTAGCACTTCGAATTTTTGATGGATTTTTGAGTGTTTTCAAAAAATATTTCAAAATATGTTTTTTAATTTTGTCGCAGATGAAGTGATCACTTGTTATAATAATATAAGAAAATTTTTAATGTTGGCAATAATATTATTGTACCTACAGTTGGTTTAAGAAATTTTCAATGAATTAAATGACTATTTGAATATTTTTTCAAATTTCATATTGTTATTTATTTGAATTCTTCATTATTTCTTTGGATAGGAATAAAAGTTTTTCAGTTTCGAGCATTTTGAGTATTTTCCTGACAATGCAGAGAATGGTATTAAAAAAGCTTGAAAAATTAACATTGATATTTTATATGATAATTTTTTCCATGATTCAGTGGTTACCGAATTTGAAAATATTGAGATGTAAGTGCTTTCCCCCGAACATTTTGTGATATAAAATGGAGTTTGCACTTTAGAAAAAAATTTACTTCGAAAGATCACCCGATTAAATTCATAATTTTGAAGTTCTTAAATTTTTCGATCAGTAAACTCATTACTTAAGTGTCTTACTTTGAATTTCATAAATTTTTGTAATCTCCAAATGTTAAAATGGAAATGATGTGATTCATACATCATTTTATTTGTGAATCCAAGTTTTTGAATTCTGGATAACTACAAGTGAATATACATATTCCAATTTTCTTATAGCGTTCCTAATATTTTGTTGTGTATTTTATAAAAAACATTAAAATCGAGATTCCCACTCCGTTTGAATCTGGAATCTCATTTCAGGTTATTCAAATTCTGAGATGTAAGCGTCTATTCCATCTTTACTTTACGGGCTGTAATTCATGTAAATTCGAAAATTCCATGATTTTAGTTTTTATCACATAAGATTTTAACTTGGAAAACAGTACCATTGACTAATTTCGAACCTTAACGTTTCTTCGATTTTTTGATGGTAATAGTTAAATGTAAAAATTTGTAAATCTTATACAGAGAAAACCCCATTAATATACCACTATTAAAAGGAATTAAAAAAGTACAAAGTTTTGAATAGAAAAAACAAACAAATTGATTCTCAAAAAGTGCAGTTTCGAGAAACTGCTCAGAACTTGGTCATTCTACAATGCAATCACTGAGAATGTCGTCAAGGAATTCGGAATAAAACGATTAGTCCGAGTAATGAAATATCTCCTTTGATCGTCCACCCTATAAGGACCCGAAGTGGAGCACTCGAGGCAGAACATTTTAATTGTAACTCTCCGGGTTCTCATTGTTTCCGCTCGACCTAAGACGACTTGCGCGAGAAAAGCGAGTGTAAAAAATGCGGAATCGGCCGCGAAAGCCTTAAAAAAAGGGAGGAAAATAAAGAGAAAGGAGAGACCTCAAAGGGGGTTGCGCCCTGGGCTCGGGGTTGAAAGAAATCTGCCTTCCCCGAGTTCTTTCTGATACTTTTATTCCCGGCCCCAGCTTGGTTTTCAAGTTTAGATAAGTTCATTATGATCAATAAATTTGACGCAGCACTCCCAGCACTGAGAAAATGGAAGCTATGGACGCTTTATGGTTTTAGGAACGAAAGAAAAAAAATTAGAGTGGAAGTTATGTTTTCCCATTCTCGACAAAAATTCCCAGTAGAAATTTTCCGAACAAATGTTTCTAACGTCTTGATTCATTATGTTATTAAAAACACATAAAATTTTTTTTATGTAAAAAAAATTTTGACGAAATTCAATTCATATTACATCATATTCAGATGAAATTAAGCTTTTACTTTCTGATAGTTTGTATATTTTTGATTAAAAATTTTTCATACATTTTTCCTTGAATTCGTAGCTCAGAATTTTTTACTTGCTTAATATTAGTGGAATAACTTTCGAATCCACTACGATTATACATAAGTTAATAGAAATGACAAATCATTCTAGTTTCCATAAAATCGCACACAGTTTGTACCAAATTCCTTCAAGAGTAACCTTTTTATACTTCCCGCTCAGTGGTTTTGTTGCCCTAGTACGAAAGCTTTCTATTCCGGAAACGTACTTCGATCCCAAGCCACGAAAAAAATATTCATCGTGCATCTGGAGTGCATTTAATGCAACTTAACTCTAACGTAAGTGCTTTGAATTTTAAACATGCAAGGAAATTCATCAAAATAGCTTGAAAGTATTTGTAATTTTAAATTTCTCGTCATTTTTCACTCCTTCGTATAAATTTTTCATCCAGAACTTACTGCAGAATATCTTACATGCATCTTAAAAGGGGACGGTGTTTTTTGACAAAAGTCTGAATTTTAGAAGAAATATATGCGAGTACTGAAAATTTTTTGACTTCACTACTATAGTATTGACATTTAGAAGTTGAAGAAAGATTTGTTGAAAAACAAATAAAAAAGAAGAAAAACACATGAATCGTATAACTACCAAAAAAATAAGAAAAAAAAATTCAAGTGCTTAAAATCTATGGAATGCTAAAAAATGTACAAAGATATTGTTCTTGAAAAAATTGATTTAAACAATCAAAAATTTTAAATTCTTTTGATACTAGCTGTAAATAAAATGACAGAAATTTATCTATGTAGATTGAATTTTTCCAAAAATATTGAACAACATTTAAAATTTATGAAACTGAATTATATAGTATCAAAATCTAGAAATCTTCAAAGGTATTGGGAAGTTCTTAAAATTGTTTCAATATACTTAAAAAATACGAAAAATACTCAGTGGCGTATCAAGATATTTTGCCGCCCGGGGCAAAGATGAGAAAATGCCGCCCCTTACCAAAAAAAATTGATGACCTTATTTTTATTTTTTTAATTTTTTTTTTTGATGTATCATTTCCGGGCTTACTTTTTTAAACGACCTTTTTTTTTAGATGCATCATTTCCCCAGGGATACTTCACTTTCAAAAAAAAGATCACTCCAAATAGAAATGATGCGAAAAAAAAAGGTCATTAATTTTTTGCTTTGGGAGCGGCAAAATGCTGCCCCCCAGATGTGACACCCAGAGCGGCTGCCCCTTTTGCCCCCCCCCCCCCTAACCACGCTACTGAAAATACTAAAAGCACTTAAAAAGTATTAAATACTCAAAATTCATAAAGATACTGTTTTTTGAAAAATTTATGAAACTTTCCATTCCAGAGCATCAAAGCCTTAAAATTCATATACTTTTATTTATAATAATAATTGCGACCTATAGAAATCTTAAAATCTTATAAAATTTTATAAATACTTGAAAGAACGAACGATACTCAAAATAACACAAATTTCAGAAAAACTAGAAATCTATGTAAACCCAATTTTTTTTCAAATATCTACGCAAATACTCAAAAATATATAAATATTTGAATATACAAGTATCGAATTTTGGAAATTGATTGAAGGAATCAATACAGATGATAGTTTTTATAATGGCTGCAAAACTAAATATAAAAAAGCTAAAAGGTAATCAAAATGAGATATTGCAATTTTTCGAGAGACATGTGACATTTTTTCAAAAGTACAAGCTCGATCTTCGCAAGTCTCCTTCTAAGATGGATGATCCTTGAAAAGATATACATTTGAAAAAATTATTAAATATTCACATTTTTGACATCCGATTCCCCCCTTCTCCACCACGAAAAATTTCGTTGCAACGTTTTTAAAATTATCTGATTTTGATTTTGATACTCAAAAACTAGTCAAGCAAAAAATTAGGTATGAATATTTCCTAATTTCACATCTGAGAAAAAAATTAGTTTAAAAAAATTAACAGCTACATTTGAATTGAAAGTTATTCGAAAAGAAATATCACTCAAAGTTTTATATTTTCAATTCAATGATTAATAGTTTCACGGTCTTCAAATTATAATTTGAATATCAAAAAATATAGATCTGAAAATTGTTAACATTGCAAGGTGCGAAATAATTGAGAAACATAGAGAATGTACTAAAAAATCTAACAATAACAAAAAAACCGACATGTTATGTTTTATTCATATCGATAATTTGACTTAATTATCTTGAATTATCGTTGATGTGGGATTCAAAGTAAAATTAGCTGAAAAGAGCTGTTAACAGTAGACTTCAAATTTAGTTCCAACATTGAATGGAAAAAAAGCAGCTCTGTTTGTAGTAGATGAAAAAATTTATAAATTCTATTAATTTAAAAAAAATAGTAAGGTATATTTTCGAATTATAATATTGCAATGAACGTGAACGAATCTTGGGTAAATTCAGTTTTGTATCTTTCTAATTTGAAATGAAAAAATGAGTTCTGATTCAAGTCTTCAATGTTCAAATTCTTGATATTATATTATCTGAAACCAAGTCAGATTTACCACATACTTAGCATCCCAATTCGTCGTTTTTACATATTTTTAAATGCAAAACTGCCTATAATAATTGCTCTAGAGCAGAAAAATCTTAGTTCAAAATTCTACTCCAACTTTCAAGAAACTAAAATTTGGTGTTGAAGGAAAATGCGTTCACTAAATTGAATTGATTAAAAATGTTGATCTATTTTTATGAGGCTAACAATAAGTTATCATTTGACCTGAAACCAGGTAAAGAGTCTCAGTACTTAATGAAAATTCGTAGAGCTCACTTAATGAAGCCCTTGGGCCAGATCGTCCCTAAGTCCCCGAAGATTCTTTTCTTCGTTCCATGTCACATATATGTAAATCAATGGAATACAAGAATGTCTTATAAGTATCAGGTTTATATAGGCTGCTAAGTAGAGGGGAGGAGGGTAGATTCAGCATCTCCTGAAAAATTCTTGGGGTTGGTTACAGCGCCGCTGTCTCTGCATCATAAGCAGGGCAACAGAACATATTTTTTCAAATGGAAAAGATTTGAATAAATTTGTTCAAAGAGTTTTCGGCAAACAAATACTTTCGGTGTTGACAATTTTATCGTGAATATTACCTACATTTTCGTGTACAGAATAAGAAAAATTCTGGAATTTGAAACTAAAAAAATTGTAAACATTGGTACTTCATTAAACGTCACTAATAAGTTATAAAACAACGATAAAAAATAAGGCTCAAAAGTGGCGTTCTGCAAAACCAAACTCTGAATATCTTCAAAAATTAAATGACGTCGTTCATCATGACCCTGATTTAACACAGATGGAGGAAACTTCAGCAGTTTGGGAAAATTGTAATAAAGATGAATGCATGAATTCACCATCCCCCAAAAAACTTGGTCCATTCTAGCACGTACCTCTTACCTCATACGAAATATATAGAAATTTTTCGTTTCTTAATTAAATTTCTGCAGATCAGTGAAGATGATTTACTCATGAATACATTCAACACCGCATTATATTTAACTGCAAATAATTAAACCTCATTTTTCGTGAATATAAAATAATATTTCTAGATGTTGGTAAATATTTTCTGTTGACCTCGTCATTAATAATTTTTTTAGTTTTTTTCTTTTCAAAACCAGCCCTTATACATCTTTATCATTCTCTACGACAAAAATTTGCGCATCCCGCGTAACTTGCGAACTCGCAACTTGAGAACTTATTAGAAAGAGGTAGATCGTCAACGGGGGATGATCGGGGGTGGAAAAAAGGGTAGGGGGGGAGGTGGCGGCGGGCGAGGAGCGAGAAAACTGCGGCCGAAGTGACGAGGGAAGAAAAAGGAGCTCCGCGGGGGTGGCCGGGGGTGGCCGGGGGGTGGGTTTGGGAGGTTGAGTACGTTTCGCGGGGCAAAAGTCCGCGAGCCATTTTTCCCCATATAATTATAAGAGAGGGACTCGAGGCGTTGCCATGGCAACCCACACACCATTCTCCCACCCCCATCCTTTTTTTCTCTTTCTCACTCGCACTCGGGGGTGGGTCGGGGGTGGAAGAGAAACGCGTTCGTTGGCACATGTATATACGTGTTGAAATACGCGCACATGTATATCAGCGGAAGGATGGAGGAATTGGTCCGCGTTGCCTCGGATGCTTCTTCCATGGGGTGGGTGGAAAAGGAGGGGGGGGGGGTGAAATTAATGTATTTGTTCTGCGGCCACCCTCGCATGACCTCGCGAGCGAGAGAGCGAGTCGAACGAGACAATGCGAGCGGCTCCTATCTTCGTATAAGAGGGATATGTAACCACGAGGAAAACAGTCTTTTTAGCTTGGACGGTTATTTGAGCGAAATAAAAAAATTCCATATAATTCAAATTGCTGTGGTAGGAATGAGTCATTTTTTTCTATTTGGAGGACATGACACTTCAGAGAAACCAGGGACATTTTTATATCGAAACTGCGAAATTTCTTTCTCCTAAAATAACATGATATGTCCAAACCTTGAGTAACAACTTAAAATTTTCTGAACAGCTTTAACCAATTAGGTACATTGTCAAAAAAATTTTGCAATTTCAAACATCTTTTATACACTTTCTCTTATAATCTTGTTTGAAATTTCATGGACACGTATATGAAAAGGATTTCGAAGAAATTTATGTCAAATTTATTGTTTTCATAGTAGATATAATAATTTTAATACTTTTTATTGTCAGTAATTTTCTGTTGAATATTTTAAAATATCTTTTGCATCTAAAAAATGTACAATATAATTTTTGTTTTACAATTTATATTCCATACAATGTAAATTTTTTGTTTCAATCAAATAGTCGTTGTTAAATTAAGGAAAATCTGCCCAAAAAAAATTTATTATTTCGAAATCCACTTGAATTTAAAAAAGTTTGAGTACAGATTTTGAATGAAAAATTATTTAATGGTTAAATTATTTTAATGTCTGCTTTACATTAATTGGCAGTTCAATTTTATAGAAAGTTTATAATTTTCATAGACAGTGTCTATTTTTTTCATAGTTGCATCCGTAACTTTAATAGAAAATTTAATAGACAGCATGGGAAATTCGATTCAAAGACAGTCTCTTAAATTTAATAGAGAAATTTCTGAGAGAGTACAGTTTTTACAGCATCTAGGAGCATAGGCAGAAAATATTTTCGGAAGGCGTTTTTCTCAAATATATATGACACCAGTGGCAAGCCCAGAGGGGCTTTTAGGAGGTCGAAACCCCTCTCGAAATTTGAAAAATATATGCAAAAAATGAAAATTAATAACCCAATCTATGCTTTACTTCATAATTCGACTGTTAAATTTTTTTTATGATCATTTTAATGGATGAACAATATTAAACAGCTGGCAATCGGCTCTTTTTTTCAAAAAAAAAACACGCAATTTTAACCGTGGAATCAGAGAGCTTAAACAGTGTCAATTCTCCAATTTGAGCAGGTACCTATATAAAAATAAAATAAAATCAAACTCTCAAGTGATAAGTTTAGATAGTTTAAACGTTACGTGGAAAAGTAAACATCAACTTATAATTCTTATCTTTGAACATGGAGTAACTGAAAAAATTACACGTTAGCATCAAAAAAGTCAATATTCCATTTTTTAATACTCTAATTACATATTGTGATATTTGGAAGGTGGATTAAAAAAAAACAGTTTATTGTAATTAGAAAAAGAGGAGAACTACGCTATGAAAAAATCAAATCAAGTTATTTTAAAATTTTGAAGATTGAATGTTTTCAACCTTTTTTTTAATAACGATTTGATGTGAGTTTTGAAAATGAAGAACTCATAAGTAATGATATGGATAAATGAAGATTTTTTAAAAAAAATTAAGCTTAGCATTCAAAATAAAAAGAGCGAAAAATATAAACCTGAGAAACGTAAAAGATTTGCCATTCGAAATAGTGAAACTTCAATGTATGTAACCGCTCATTTTGAAAATTGAAAAATTGCAAAATAAGCCTTTTGTTGGTTATAGGATGATATTTACTTAAATAGTTTGAATAAAACTTCGACGAAATAAATTAAAACATAATACATGGAAAAAATAAAAAAGATGTTTCAAACTTTTGGAATACCTCCATTGAATTCGAATATGTTTATAAAAAAGTATTGAAATCCAATCTGAGCAACCCTTCAATCTAAAATAAAAGACAAAATTTCGCAATTCAATAGAACACAAGACATGAAATAGAGGATTCGTCATAAATTAAGTAAAAATTTAAAGATTCAAATACTCACAATATTTTAGGAAGTAATATGTTTTACTGCCCCCCCCCCAATTTTTATAGGGCGCGCCCTTGTATTTTATTTCCTCCAGATTTGTAAAGTTTTTGATCTTATTGTTATTGTTTTCAGGTAATTATATCTGCAAAGATTTGATCTTACTGTTATTGTTTTCAGGTAATTATATCTGCAAAGATTTGAAGTATCCCATAGATTTTCAGAATTTTTGTATCCTATGCTATTAGAAAAATTTTTTGTATTGAAAACTTTTTTTTCAATTTCTAGTATTTCTTTCTAAAGCTTTATAGATTTCTTAAATTTAATGCTATAATGTTGAAAGTTTCAACGGTTTTAAGCAATTAAATCGATATTTCAGAAAACAGTCCTGTCTTTTGTAGAGATTTCCAGTTCTTTTTGTTTTTTGTTTTTGACTTTTCAAAGTAATTATACACCTCAGAGAAATAAACTGCCCTTTATTTGCCCACGGTGTATAAAATACGGTATGCTCCTCGGGCACAATACTTTTATTCCCTCGTAGGATTGTACGCCTCGGCTTCGCCTCGGCCAACAAACTTCCTACTCAGAAATAAAAAAATTGTCCCCGCGGAACATAATGTACTATTATACACCTCAGGGAAATAAAGGACAGTTTATTTCCCCTCGGTGTATAAAATACGGTACGTACCTTGGGCACAATACTTTCATTTTCTCGTAGAATTGTATGTCTCAGCTTCGCCTCGGCCTGCAAACTTCCTACTCAGAAATAAAAATATTGTGCTCGTGGAACGTAATGTACTATTATACAATTTGAAGAATTTTATGATTAGTATGTTTATGGATTTCTATATAAATTTCTAGAATTTTATGCTTGCTCTAAGATTCAAAGTTTTATAGATTTTTGAGAAAATTATAACTACATAGTTTTTTAGTATAAATAGCACTTCTCTCATTTTTTCTTACTCACGAAAATTTGAAGCATTTTCTTGTATTTTTCTAGGCTGCTAGAATTTGATCATCTAAAATCAAAATTCAGGTTTCTGAAAAAAAAAGTAAAAGAAAAAAAAGTTTCTCTTTTTCAATAGATTTATAGAAAAAAATATCTGTATGAACATCACATGTTTTACAAGTTACTCGTATTTTAGTATTTTTTAGTATTCATAAGATTTCGTAGCGTTTTTTTGTATTTATACCTACTTGTACATATTGCTACATGCATACGTATCTTACAATTAGGTTCCGAATTTTTATCGATCTCGAGTACTTGTCAAGATTTTTCAGAAAACAGTACTTCTTTTACAGTATTTCTTGAGAGTTTGTTTCGAAATGTCTTTTTCTAATTTTATAGATTTCGTTGTAGTTTTGTGGAAGTCGATGCTCCATTGTCCAAAGTTTTTAGATATTTAGAATTTTCGTAGATTTCAATTTTCCTTCATAATTTACCAGGTTGAAACAATTCTTCCAAATTTTTTTCAAAAATTCAAAATTCAGATTCTCTTTGAATAAATTTTCTCCTTAAGCCATAATTACAGTTATAGTAGAGTTGGTAAAATTAAGAATCCTGGATTTCGTTCAACTTGGAGAAGCTTTATGGAACCACTTGTTTTTTTCTCTAGATTTCGGTAAGTACATTTCTGATGTATTTTACTGAACAATTTAATGTACATATTCAATAAAATAAAGTTAACAAAATTCGGTTAAATCTGGAATTGCCAGATTTTTAAGGGTGAAGTATTACTGCAACTTATTGCTTTAGAAATTTTGAACAAAATCCGATAGGGGTTATTTCTTTTTGTTACACACAACCTGATTTGTAGATCTTCGGATGCCGAAATTACAGAATTTTCTTATTATACTATCTCCAGGCCCTTTACGCTACTTTTGCCAATGACGAAAAAAGTTAATCCTGTTTGTAGGATCGCGAAAACTCGTGTTTGTTTATGATACCAATCACATTTAAGGGGGTTATTGGTGGTAGGCATTTATAGTAATTCGGCAAAAAAAGTTATATCGGTCGAAAGCTTTTGCTTTGATCGCAGGGTTATGAAATTTATGAGAAGTACCATTGGAATCATCAGTCCTCATTCTGCGGGGGGCCATAAAAGTGTATCGACGTGTTTATTATGCGACAGGCGCGATGACTGGCTCTATTCGACAAACAGCGAAATAGTGCCGGGAAAACAAATCGCGGCTTCGATGAGTCAAGACCTTATTTCGATCATATGAAGGTTTACGACTTGGATCTTATACATGTGATACAAAAATGTCAAGAGGAAAATCCCTAAGATTCATAACCTTATCCAAATCTGAATGACGAGAAAATGAGACAATCCAATGGCATTTAAGAGAAAAAGTTGCGTTATCAAATGATATCTCGTATTTTAGTTCGGCTAACAATTGAGTTTGTTTCAATTAATTAAATATCTATTAGTATTGTTAGATTATTATGTGAAGTATTTTGCATTCAAATTTTGTCTGCATTTTTAAATATTGTATAGAAATTACATAAAATTTTAAGGTTTCTATCAATATGTCAATTCAAATGAAGTTTGTAAAGATTTTGTAGAAAAAAGTTCCCGTTTATAATGTTGAATTTGAATAAATTTGAATTTTTGAAAAATACAAACGCATTTTGGTAATCCGCAGAAGTTTTAAAAAATTTTTCATATGTTTTGCCTTTGCCAATGATTTTAGGGCAAGAAAAAATTTTGATGGATCATAATTTTGATTCTACTAACATTTCTTAGGTACGATAAATTTTTTTAAATGCTGGTATTTTCCAAAATTGTAACAAATGTTTTTACATGTTGATAAGTAAAATTAGGGATCAATATTGTGGTATTGTTAAATTACAAAATTTTCTCGAGATCCTGGGATATTTGAATTGTGATTTATTATTCATAAAATGATTGAACAAGAAGAAATAATTTTTGACTTCCAAAAATTGACGATTCATTTTTTAATACTTTTACGTTGGGTTCTTTTTTAACTAGATTACAGTATAGAAATTTATAATTAAAAAAAAAGTATCGACGACATCAAAAAACATGGAAATCTAGAATTCTGAAGAATATGTGAGAATTTTTCCCACTGTATAAAAAAACAGTAGTTTTCAGTCGATGTCACACACTGTATCCTTAATAATACAAGTAGGATGAAAAGAAAACAGAAAATGCGTTTTTGAAACTATACATATAGTCATTTTATCATTAGGTTATTCAAAAAATTTATAGACTACCTTTTGAAGATAGCATAACAAGTACAAATCACATGCAAATATTTGAGATCTAAATCCTGTCCACGAACTTGTATTATTTTGTCCTTCTCGTGAAAAAAGGCACGAAATTCGACGTAACTAACTCTGAGATGGGAGGAAAGCTCGAGTTCCCCTCGGGAGAAAAAAAAACCCATTTAAATAGGTATGGGTGCACTGGTTCGATAGCGCGGCTCGTTTCCTATGGCTTAATCCCGAGCAACGTACAAATTCAGAAGAAAATCGACTCGGACTTCGAGATAATAAAATAAAAAACTTTTGTGTATTTGATTGGGCAAGTCACGAATTTTTTGTTTCATTTAGCACAAAAAAAGTAGAATATTCAATTATTTGTGAAATTCACCTAAAGGAATAAATTTTTTCTATTGATGAAATTACAGGTTTCAGTTTAAGGTAGAAATCTTTTGAACCCGTATCGAATATTTTTCGTTATTTTCACATTTTTTCAACGATGAATTTTGCTTTCGATTTTTTGAGATATTTTAAAGATATCCTAGGATATCTTTAAACTGTCGCAAGATGATAGATATTTTTATATTTTTTCTTCACTGTATATATGAAGAATGATTTTATTCTATACTTTTAATCATTTGATAAATAGTGAGATTAACTAGACCATACAATTGTTTGTTTTTGATATGCTTAGAGTGAAAAACTTAAGTATGTATAATTTTTTTGCAAATTTATGAAATTGTTAGAATTTCTTCAATTAATAAATATTTCCGAAGAACTGTCGAAAACGCTCTAAAATGATTATCCAAAAAAAAAACTCAAAATTAATTGAGTGATTAAAAAAATGCTTAAAGAAAGCTATTATGAACTTGATCAATAAATATCCAGATTTCGATATAGAAAAAAAACAACAAATTTTGGAAAAATGTGTAGAATATCCTTGTTGTAGATGTAAAGTTGATAAAAAAAATATTGTTTCTGTGCTGGTTTTAAAGTTTATCAAAATAATGCGTCTACAATAAAGAGTTGCAAAAAATGAGGGATTTTACGCACTTTGTATGTTTGAAACAGGGGAACTGCCTGGAAATAGTTTATTTTCTCAAACTATCAAGTAATGTACCATTTGCAGATTTTCTTCAGTTATTTTCAAAAATATCATGAAAAATCAATTCAATTAACATGAAATACATATAAATCGAAAGTTATAGATATTTATTGGCTTTAAAGATGATATATGCTGTTTTTTAAAAATCAAAATAGTGCTTTTTGTGTGTTACAGGTGTTCGAAGTCGAAAAAGGTGCATACATAAACATAAGTAGTTTTGAAAAAAACTCAATAAATGCACACTCAGAAAACTCATTGGGGATTGCGTTTTGAAACTTTCCGTTTCAGAGTGAAAGGAATTCCCTTCTACTGTCAAACTCTCCTTCAATTTCAGCATCGACCATTTCCCAATCAAAGGGTTAGCGTTTCATTTTGGAGGGAGAAGCTTTTCCTTTTATGCTTATTTCTCTCATGCTTATTTCTCTGAGTGCACTTTTCTTCAATTTTGAGCACCTGTAACTTGAAAACTACCATTTCGATTGACAAGAATAGTATGTCATCGTAAAGCTTTCAAGTACTCCTTTCAAACGATATACTATACATATATTCCATGTTTATAAAATCTATCGTGCTTGATGTTTCTGTGGCAACAACTAAGAAAAAGGACCAAAAAAACTATTTTTTGCTAATATTTTGAAAAAGCTTTTTTGGAAAAATAAAGGACAGTTATTGTCGTACTAATAAGGGCCCAAAATTGATCCAAAAAACACTTATTTCACGAAGTATATTTTTCATGTATAATACTCAATTTCCCACTCCCAACCCCTCCCCCCCTCCCTGCCAAATTTTTCCGAAAAATCTACACCCCCGCTCAGATGTTTAAGTGGTGCAAGGAGATTCCCGTGAATAATTGAGCCGTGTAATTTATCGCGAGGAATGCAGTCCCGGCTTTACCCGGGTGGGGTGACTCTCCCCCCTCTCCCCTGCCCCCGGTCTCCAACCCCGGGGGTTGGGTGGTTGTTCGGAGGACGAAAGGAAAGGACCCGGGAGGTTGAGGGCCGGTGGAAATTGAATTTCGATCGAACATAGCGAGGGGTTGCCATTTGGGGAGGTTGGGGAGGGTCAAACGGGGGGCGATGGGGGGGGGGATGCTCGGGAGTGTAGGGACATTGAGGGACCATCCTCCGGCACCTCGTCCCGAACAAATGAGCAATTCCCCCATACCCCATATTGTCCCGTAATGTCCTGCATCGGGGGGGGGGGGCGGGGTGGAAAAAAAGTCCTCCGCCCCTTCGACCCCTATCTACCCCGAACCCCCTCCCCCTACACCCTATATAAGAACTTCGCCACCTTACTCGTCGTCGCTAAACTACCCTTTACCCTTCCCCTCACGAGAACCGGGTCTTCCCTGATCTCCGAGACCTGGGATACATGTGGGGCGGGGAAGGGGGAGGGGGCGATGTTAGTTTAAAATTTCTCACGCGACTCCAACCTTCTCCCGGAAACTGGAGGAGACGCTCCTTGGTCGCGATGACTCTGAGTTTGAGGGGTGATGGGGGTGAAATTCGCTGATGAGGGCGCGCTTGTAGAAATTTTTGCTGGCAGCAATTTCGAGGATGATCAGTTGAACAATCATGTTTGTCGTTTTGTTTTAGGTTTTAAGGTTGATATGGGAATATTTTGATGGAAGGTAATTTAGTACAATGAGATTATTAATTGGTTTTGATTATGCAGAAAAAGGATAATGGTTTCATGATTTAATTCAATGTAAGTAAAGGATTTGTTGACTGAATTCGTTTTTTTTTAAGGATTTTTTTTTCGTTAATCTTTATTTAGGATTCCTGATGATACTGGTGAATTGAGAAAGTTTCCCTAGGGAATTATTATACCAATTCGCGTTTTTTTCTTTCGTGCGAAAAATTCAACGTGGATTCTCAATTTTTCACGTATGATTGTGATTAGATCTTGAGAAAGAAGAATTAAATCACATGATTTACGGTGTTCAAGTGTATTATACAGGCTTTGATAAGGATTATAACTGGATGAAAATGTTAGCAAGATAGATAAGTCAATGTTTATCAAAGAAATTCACAAGTCATTGTGTTTCTACACTTATTATTTGTCTATTTGAGCGTGTATATGGCAAAGGTGGGGTAAAGCAGTATATGGGGCAAAGTGGTAAAAAAGGGCCATTTTTATGTTATCAAGCTTATAGCAAGATTTTCAATTGTTAAAGAAACATTTTTTTCCCTTGCCTGAATCATAAATACATGACACATTTTTTCCATGTGACATGCAAATTTGTTGAGTTACACAGAATAAAAAACCGGAGTATCATTTCAGTCTCTAAGAGTATTTGGAATCTCGGAATAAGTATCATCGAGTCTTCAAGAGTATCAGAGTAGTTTTATCAATGAGTCTCTAAAAGTCTCCACTCTACACTTTTATTCTCAGATTCGAATACATAATTCTATGTTACAAGTCTTTCTATTGAATATCGCAGTATTTTAGTAATCAAATTGGAGACTCTTGTCTCCCTTAGTCATTTTTTTATGACCAAAGTCTCCAACAATCTGAAAACTGGAGTATCTCGTATATATACTTTTTTATATCTTCGGCAACCTTGCTCTACTGGAATTTTAATTTTTTTACATGTCTTTGTATATCAAAGACCTAGGTATCCTAAAAGGGAGACTTAGCGATTTGAAACTCCCAAAATTCGATTTTTAATGGCACGTTAATTTTTTAAAGTACTATATAGAACTGAAAAATATTCTGGAAAATTCAAGTAACAGATGAAACAGATTGAAATTAGGTAAAATCTGGAATATATAAAAATTTAAATAATTTACAAGTGCAGTTGCTTCTTTGATGATAGTTATGGACTTTATACCTGGGATAAACAATCAGATTATCCTTTAGAGCATATTGAGTCTCCGAACAGATCATCAAACAGAATACTCATTTGGGGACTCGAGATACTCGTGTCTCCAACAGTCTCCAAATGAGTATTCCGTTTGGAAAAATGGAATACTTAAAATACTCTTTAGACTCAAACGATACTCTTGTTGTTGCTTTCAAGAAATAGAGTATTCAAATTGGAAATTAAAGGTGACTCTTAGAGACTTTTGGAGATTCGTAGAAAAAGTTTGTTTATTATTGGAGACTCACAGTCACCTTTTTTAAAAATTTTGTATGCTCTCAGAGACTTTTCTGATATCCTTGTCTTGGATACTCTTGGAAACTCGATGATACTAATTCCGAGATTCAAGATAATCTAGGAGACTGAAACGATACTCAGATTTTTTATCCTGGTTTCGTCCGTACGTCTTTGTTTTTTTTCAGCAGACTTTTGAATATATTCATTCTGTAGGATTTCGTTGTCTTTCCTAATTATTATTTTGGATATTGTAGTAAACTGGAGTTGCGTTCATGAATATTGGAATATTTTTTCATAGAGTCTCTAATGATATCTTTTTGGGAGACTTCAGTCTCCTAAAATCCCTTTTTTGAGATACTCAAGTCATCTTGCGTCACTTTTAGGAATATTCGAATACTTATTTAGAAAATCGAAGTCTCCATTTCAAATACTACTTCCATGCCATGAGTTTCAAAAGTGTATTCAGTTTAGAGAAACGCAATTTTCATTCGGAGACTAGAGATACTATGAAAATTGAAATGATACCCCGGTTTTTTGTCCCGAGTATTGATTGTTTTATTTTTTGGCTCTGAAAAATCAGTCTTTTTTGTTGCTACGTAATTATTCTTCACTCAAATATTTGTCTGATGTCTTGGCGATTAATTGTTTGAATTACTCGAGGAATATTTTTTAAACTATCTGCAAATATAAACCATAAATTTTAATCATCAAATTCTTCATGCTTTAGGCATTCTTAAGACTCTGGAAGAAATTTTTCAATTCGAACAATCTAGAATTTTCTAACTTGAGTGGTGCGCTTTGCATCGTACCCATCCTCTACTTCAAACTCCAAATCATGATATTTTTCATCTTCATCTTCAAAAATTTAACGACAGTATCCTACAACTTTTGTTTTACAGTGAACGTTCACAAAACGATTTAAAATGAACTTCATTATGGATTTTTAATTGTTGTTACTCGTTACCTGATCATACTGAATTGACCTTTTTTTAATTTCTGAATTTTCATGTTTTGTTTCTTATTTGAATTTTCACCCTTGAAAATTGTCTTACCCAGTTTTTTATCTTTCATAAACAAAAATCATTTGCATACGGACCAAAATCTTTGGAGCCTTTAAAATACCCAATTCATGAAAATCTTATAAATAAAATTAAAAATTGCATGACTACAAAATAAAATGCAAAACTATCCTCATTTCGACTACTAAAACATAAAAAATGTGCTCAAGAAAATTCGACTTGGAAAAGAAATTCATTAGTTTCTACTTTTGTATTGTCAACAGCAAATCAGTGTTATCTTCCATTGATATAACTATAATCTAAAAAAAATTCATCTTTTAATCCTCAAAATAAGCAAATGCGCCCATCCCCTCTCTCAAACTGCTCCACTGCAAATAGCGTCCATAGAAAAATCATTCTGAGTCGTAATATGCCCCAAAATCACGCATAACCATTAAACTTCTGAATCAACCTTACAACAAGCTAAAAGAGAAAAAAAATCCTTAAGAATCGTTTAAACATCGAAACTTTCATTCAGAAATCACTCGTGAGGTCGATCACCGAGAATCTCGTTTTTCATTGATTAAAAGCGAGGAAGTGCCTCGAAGTTCTCTTTTATTCTCAAACTCGCACACGCAATTTGGCGATTTCGCACATGCCGTTACAACGAAAACGCGCAAAACCATATGGCATTGTGCGGCATGAAACGGTTAACCGCACATTGTCCTCCGTTAAAGACACAAAGCATCGTTCCCGGAATACGCGGAGAGGAAGTCGTATTTGCTAGCAACGAGATCACTCTTTTATTCTTCGGGATGCATTATTGTGTCACTTTATAATGGTTTCATTGAGTCGCTTCTTCCGCGTACGAATTCTCTGCGGAGCTTGCGGTGCCGATTCCTCCGCACAACTCGCCTTCCGTCCGAGCTTTTTGAAGAGCTCCGGAAGTTGAAGGATCTTTCAGGATTTTGTTTTTGCGGCCACAGGGGTCTTCGTCCTTTGCCCAACGAGGTGCTTGGCCTCGGGATAACTTTTTGCGAATAGCAAATGAGGAGGGATTCTTTTTCTGGTGTCCAGAAAGATTTTGCACACGAGGGTACTGCTACCACTCACAATTAGAAAATCGTAATGAGTTACGATACTGATACTTTGAGGAAAATAGTACAAGTTAAAGTTACTGGTTATGAAAAAAAACTTGGAGCTTTTTTGACAGAACGTCGGTGTTAACCAGGGGCGTAGGCAGAAAAAATTTTCGGGAGGGGTTTTTCGGAAAAAAAAATTATTTCCTTCGGGATTTTTAAATATTTCGGAATTGAGGATTTAAAAGTTCTACAACTTTAGATGTCAATGGTAGTGAATTTTCCATGTTCGTATTTAATATAAAAGGATTCGATTTTTATGATTTCGATGTAAGTCACTGGATTCAGATTTTTTTCTATTCCTTTTGGTTCGTAATTTTTTTGTTTTTATACATATATACTCGAAGGATTTTCAGAAGTGTTATAAATTTTTATGTAGCTTATTTCTAGAATTCAATATCCTAGAAATAAAAGTTTCGAAAATCTGTAATATATTTCTAGTTTTTGAGAAAATTGTAAGTAGAAGATTTTCAGTATTTTATGGACATCCAAAATTTTCGTAGTGTATATGTTTTTCAAAAATTTTGTAATATTTTGTGGCATTTCAACATACTTTTAGTGTTGGATGCCATATTTTTGCGAATTCCAACGAACTTGAGTAACTCAATTTTGAAGAAAACAGCATCTTTTACATATTTCCAATACTTTTTAGATTATTTGGAATATTTGAAGAACCTTATGATATTATGTTTATTAATTTATTTATAGTTTTCTAGAATTGTATGCACTAGAACTCAAAGTTATAAGTTTTTCGAAAAATCATATTTAAAACTTTTTGGGTATTAAATAATGTCCACTATTTTTCGCGTTTTGTTTTTTATTTACAGAACTTGGAGCGTTTTTTAGTACATTTCACAATTTTTTTGTGTTTTTGTATACATTTATTTCTATAATTCGATTTTTATAATTCAACTTTAAATCGATTTTAATAAATTTCATAAATTTTTGACAAATTACATTCATACAGATTTTTTGTGTTTCCCCATCATTTCCACAAATTCAAATTAATAATCAATGGAAATTTTGTATCAAAAGACATTTGTGTTATTGTGCTAATCAAATGCATTATTATTTTCGTCAATCAGTTTTTTTTTTTTTCGTATAAGAAACTGGATTAAATATATTTGTCTGCCTAGAAATATTATTCAGGTTAACCAAATAATTCTAGTTGAAAAATAATAACCAAACGTTTGTTTATTTCAGCTAAATCGGCTTTCGAGTAATAATTTTCGGTCACATAATCCCTTGAATGGAATAAAAATGCGAGAGCATAACTTATGTATAATGATAATCAATGTTTTAAAATAAAAATTTATGACATCCAAAAAAATAGATCAGGTGTTTGTAGATAGAAATTCTGAAGAATTTGGCTTAAGAAAAACAAATCCGTGAAAAATTTAATCTAGGATATCGAAGATTTAAATGACGAGAATTTTTAAGATTGAAGACAAGAAAATTAAAAAATTGGAAAATGACACTTTCGTTATGAATGACTGCCCGAAATTCCATGGGGAATCACTGTATATAATAGTATGATTGAGGATCCACAAAATTAACTAAAGAAAAAAAAAAAAAATATCCATGTTATTTACGTAAAAAAATAAATCCCTCCACTTAGAAAACCTTAAACAATATATATATTCTGAAATGGTACGTTATAAGCAACATTCAGTACTCAATAAAATAAAATTATAAAATTTCAGAATCCTTGATATAACGGAGCCAATGATGGAAGAATCTAATTCAAAAAGAGTCATATTACTCTACAAATTGAAATCTATATCTCTCTTCAAGTTCTATATAAAAATATCATTCTTCATGAATAACATGTGAATTACACAAAGAGAAGAAAAAAACAATAAATCAAAATTTACCGCAAACGTTGAAAAATGAAGAAAAAACCTGGATAGATAAGAGTATCGGCAGAAACTTTTTCGTTTTTTGTTTTAAAAAGTATAAGTCTTAATAATACGATACTCAAACAAGATATTATTTATTTCAGTCACAATTCTGCCTCTGATAATTTTTCTTGCAAAAGACATAATAGGTATGTCGATTTCAAAACCATCATTTCATTAAATATTTCAAATTTTGATTAAAACACCTGACTAATAAAAAATACAAAGAGTTACTTTTTAGGAAGACTGGTAAGCGTGGATACATTTGAATGTTTCACAATTTTATATAAAAGCTCATTGAAGATTAAAACTGTTTTTGAGACACTTTACAAAAATCCTAGTAAGTTTATTATTATAAAAATACAAAAATCAACATATTTAACAAGAGACTACACTACTTAACAAGTTGCTCGATCTAGAAAACAATAATAAAACTGTGAGAAGGTCATCACACAAAAATTTGGCGGAAACACCAACGATCCAAACGCACTTCCTCTCCTACGAGCAGCGGAATGCCCGGAACCGAAAAGGACAAAAAAGACAATCCCCACGTGAGATATACGGAATCGAGAGTGCCGTCCATTTAACACTTGCACATGTACCCCTTCTCTTTCCCAACAACGACAAAACATTCGCCTATTTACATGAAAAGCCCGTTGGAAGAAACGTGCATGTATTTGGGGGGGGGGGGGGGGGGTTCTTGCTCTCGGGGGCGGCAGCAATGGCGCCCCGCTCGCTCGGGCGTTTATTATTATGATTATAGTTGATATCCCCTGCCCAAAGCAGGACCAGTCAGCCTGCGAAACTTTCCCTCCTATCCTTTCCGATATTAATATTATTTTTGCCCGGGCGTAGCGGCCGCCATATATCTCGCTCTGGGCATAAAATCCATTCCCCGTTCCAACCCCCTGCGCTCGGCGACGGCTGAGATCCACCCACCCCCTTGTGAAGACGGAGAAAGAGATCGGGAAGAGAAAAAGAAACGGGCAAGAAGAAGAGAGAGAAGGAAAGGAGAGGGTTGGACGCGAGAGGGTAGCCCGACTTTTCTCTGTTATTAATTAATGGCGGATCGGCCATTTTCTGGGGTGACTAGATTACCTCGAGGAAAAAACAGGACGTTTTGAGTTTTTGGAGAAGGGCTTTGAAGCAGCACAGAAGATTTTGATGGCACATGTGACGTTTGAAGGATTTTTTATGTGGGTATAAATGTATGTGATATTGTGTAAAAGTTTGATAAACTTTGGGATCCATCTAGTTTTTCAAATAATCGAGAGATTCGAAAATTCATCTCAAATTTTCGGCTTTGATGTAGCTTTCTTCAGGAGCTATTATTTAAAAAATCAAGAAAGGAGAAATGATTCTTCATAATTACAAAAATTCATCTTCAATCACATATAAAACTATCCAGTAGTCCCATCCTAGTGATTTGATAAAAATGTCATTCGCATTACATGGGTCAAAACCGAAGTATCGTTTAGTTCTCCAGAGTACCTCGAGTCTCAGAATGAGTATTCCGTTTAGCCATATGTAATATTCTTTTGAGACTCGTGGCCATCAAAGCAGTATTCGGAACAAAGACTTCAATATTCTGAATACGAACCCGAGTATCCACAAAAGTGACGCAATGTTACTTGAGTATCCCAAAAAGAGATTCAAGGAGACCAAAGTTTCTTAAAAGGATACCCTTGAAGAGTCTTTCAAAAAATACTCGACTACTTATAAACGTGACTCGAGTTGACTGCAAAATCTTAAAAATGACTATTTAAAACTCCAGTAAGGAAAAATTCAAGTCTTTTTGACGTATGAGGTCCATAGCTTTCATTATGGAAGCGACGGCACTTGTGAGAATTGAATATGAATGATCGCAGTGGATCGGAGCTAATAATCAGAAAAAAAGGAATCAAAGTTTAACAAACATTTTTCTTCCTCCTTTGATGAATGATCTCATCAATAGTCATTTCTTTTCGAGCTGTCGACTCTTGAACGAATCTTCTTCAGGAAACCACAAGTATTTGAAGCTATTAACTTCCTAATCAGTGCGTTAAGAATTATTTACACACGTGAAACAGACCATTTTACTCTTCTCATGCGCAAGAGCAGAACGTATCGCTATCCTTGTTTTTTTGGGCAATGCCATATAACATGTAATTCAGATAGAATGCCCGAAATTCAAAAGAAGATGCACTGATTGGTCACGTGACCCTCTTTTGATGAAAGAAAAATGGTCTATATTATCATAGAAGTCTAAAAAGCCTACTTTTTTGCTCGCTTCGCGGGCAAAAATCGGCTTTTCCTCCCGTTACGATAAAAAAAATCGTTCACACCATGAAAAAAAATTAATTTCTCCCTCAGGTGAATATATCCCTCGTAAAAAATTTATTTTTACCCTTGATGCAAAATGTACTATTTAGGGTCCTCTCTAGTAAATTTTTTAAAGTATGTATTTTTCAACTTTCTTCAATATAAAGTATACTCTGTTAAAAGAAATCTCGACCACTTGCCACTGAAGTCAAAAGTTGTAATGACGCGGTGCGATATTTCGGTGCGAATGAGCATTTTTTACACCGTCTCGGTGTAAAGTTGACGAGCTCACGAAATCTCCACTTCGCGGTGTTCGAAGCATTATTCAATCGCACCAAAAAGATGTCAGGCATTATAAGAAAGTGCTAAAGTTCACTGTACAGTGTTATTTTCAGCACGGAGACGGCGCGAAAAAAGTAAAAAAACACTTTACTGTGTGAATCAAACACCGTGAGGGTGTTCTTCGCGCACGTGTGCAGAGAAGTTAAGAGTGAAGGTCATTCGCGTTGTTCTTTTGTTCCGAGCGTTTTGAGAAAGGTGTTTATGTATGCTAGGATTTATTTTTATCAATTTTTACAACTAATTTATATTAGCGCGCCCATACGGCACGCAATACAAGAATCATCAAAATCAAAAATCCCATACAGGGTACACGTTGAAAACTTCAATAATTTTATTAAAAACTGACCAAACTTTTTTCAACAGCTGTTGCTACACTAGTGTAGTAACAAGTAAGATGCCTTTGAAAAAATTCGTTAACAATTTTTAACCTTTTCTGAACCTCAAATATAAATTATATAAATTAAAGAAAAAAAATTCCTTTCAAACTTGTTGAAGTTTTCATATAAGTACGTCTTTTTGTGTATCCTGACTGCATAATTACACTTTTAGATCATCAACAAAATTGGCTGTTTTAAGAATGAATTGCAACTATATTTTCGTCGCTTAGTAATTAAAAACTTTTTTTTCATTATTATTATTCAAATTTTAGCTTCTCCAATTATTATGTACTTCTTTAATTTTTATTACCATTTTCTGCTACACTTCAAAAAAACTTTGAGTTATTTTAAACACACAAATTTTTAAACAATAAAAAGTGAAGTGAAGTTTTTTTTCTCTTCAGTAACATGGCTCTCTTCTGATTCATGAAAAGGATATTACCATTTGCTATAGCGAGAGTAATTTTCTTCAAAAAATATATACATGCATTTGGAAATTTAATAGACGAAATTCATCTTTGAAAGTAAATCCTGAA
Source organism: Platygaster robiniae (assembly GCA_028476575.1). Lineage (NCBI taxonomy): Eukaryota > Metazoa > Arthropoda > Insecta > Hymenoptera > Platygastridae > Platygaster > Platygaster robiniae. The sequence continues at coordinate 18,798,794 of CM052022.1, read as the reverse complement.
AGTAGAATTTTTTTGAATTCATGGAATATGTTTTTACCCATTTTTCGTTTCTCATACATGACATATTTCTACATATATTATTTATTTAATTTATTTATTTATGAATTTATAAATTACAAAAAAAAGGAACTAGACCCTACCTTTTACTAAGAGGTATGAATTTTTTCGAAACTGACACAAATTCTGAAAATTAATTGAAGTTTTTCAGCTAATTTTTGCAAGCACTACATCGCAAGTACTAGTTTTAGGCATAGTTAAGATAAAGTTGCGATTTCATTAATTTCAAAAAGAATCTGCTTTTTGATAAAGGTTTAATATTTTCCAACTGTTAACCAAATTTTTTGTGTGATAAAAATGCATGAAAAATTTCCGTGTGCCAAATAATGAAGTTTGGTAATATGAATGTTAGTTGTCCTATCGAATGAATGCGGAAGTAAGTTTTTCCAACTTATTATTGTCAGCGCAAGGCTATTTATCCTTGTTTTACTATCTTGAAACGCCAAAATTGGAGGGTCGAGATTTGAGGGTGTTCTTTTTCTAACTTGCTTCATAAATTTGCTATTTAGCGCAGACCTGACACTTTTATTTATTTATGGCCTTTACGTACGTTTGGGTATAATGTGACTTTATGTGTATCGACCTTTTTAGGTAATGAAAGATTAGATTGTTTTTTTGTTTTTCACAAATACGTATAATCAGTTGTAAAACTCTGAAATTCAATAATTTCTGAAAATGAAAGCATGATGAGTTAATACAATCATTACTAAATATTTCAGTCACGTATGCCTATTTTTAGTGATAAAATCAGGTTATATGACGTATGTCAAATCAGAAATAACTATATGAAATAAAAACTCCCTCATGTATTTCTATAATAAAATAAAAGGTTGATTCTTTTTAATTTGCGTTATATTGGCAATATAACAACAATTTTCAAAATGTCAATAATGTAGACAGAAAAAATATTCGAATTTGAAGCCAAACTTTGACCCCAAAATGTCCAAATAATAATAATTGTAGCCTGAATAGATGAGCTCCTTCGATACTTTCTCCTTTCGAGACGACCCGAAAAACAAGGTTCCTACCATACACTCACCCCTTGCAATCTCTAGATTTTCTTTGAAAGAAAAACCGAATTCTCCCACTCCTCCCCATATTTCACCGTGGCAAAGAGGATTTCGCATGATGAAAAGTAAAACGTTAATCCGCACCGCTCGTATCCGTTCCGGAAAAACCCACCCCCGCCCCCACCCCCTTAATCCTGGGGGTTACGAGCATCGCAGATGCATTTATATCGAATCGCAGCCTCGTATATTGGCTCGCCGTTCCGGGGGCTTTTATCTTCGCGGGGGCTCATAAGCGTGGATTTAGCCATATCCCGTGTTCCCATCTCCTTGGGCTAACGACCCCCCCCCCACCCACATGCCGTCTTTCCGAAAGAAACGATTTTCACGCATGCTGCGCGTCTCTCTTTTTACGGACACGCTCGGTCACCCCCGGAGTCATCTCCCCCTGAGTCGTTTTTTTTATCCTCGTCGTTTCTTTTTTTTATCCCCCTTTTCTCGTATTGCTTTTTTTTCCCTCGTTTTTCCCGTTCTTTTTGGAGAGACGCTTGTTTTGGGGATGCTGCGGCGATGGACCAACACATGACGGGACCACTTAGCTAGCGGTGTGGCGAGAGAAAAAAAAGTTACGGGGTTGTGGGGAGAGGAGTCTGGTGATGGATTAATTGGGGTGGAATTTCATAATGACATTGCTAAATTTTTTGGGAGGTTGGATGGAGGATTTTTTTTGGGAAATGTAGAGTTTTTCTTTGGAAAAACAGTTGTAAAGTAACATGAGGTGTATGAGGAGATTTGTGAATTTTGGTCGAGGGATTGAGTTAGGGATACCTGTTGAACGGGGGTTTTGAAAATTACACTAATGTTTTTTTAGAGCAATTATGTTGATAATGGTGGCTTAAAGGGTTCTTATTAATTAGAATGTTTGTTCTGTTTGTCATGATAATGGAATAGTTGGTTCCTTGTTCTGAAAAAGTACACACGGAGTGGGTAAACATGATCTGAACACTTGAGAAACTAGGATTATATGTGCAATTTCAAGGATTTAAAGAACAATTTTTCTCTTCCTATTTTTTCACACCTCATTCTTTCTTGATGATGAATTTCTCTAAAATCTATATTGTCTGGAACACAAAATTGGAGTATCGTTTCAGTCTCCAAAAATATCTTGAGTTTCGGAACGAGTATCATCGAGTCTCCAAGGATATCCAAGAGTATCGAAAGAGTCTTTCAGAGTATCGAAGTTGTTTATATGAGTCTCCAAAAGTCTCCACTAAGCACTTTCAGTCTCAGATTCGAATACATCATCATTTAGCATGAGTCTCTTGATTGAATACTGCAGCATTTGAGTAACCAAAGTGGAGACTCTTGTCTCCCGAAGTCATTTTCTTCACTACTACAGTCTCCAACAATCCAAAACAAATCGGAGACTGGAGTATCCCACATATTGAATTGCTGATGCTGTGCAACTTTCTTTTTTCAAAATTGAAATTTTACCAAATCATTAAATTTGTTGAAGATTCGGGTATCTGAATAGGATACTTAGATCTTTGAGTCTTTCAAAATTTGATATTTCATAGCACATTAATTTTTCAAAGAACCATACAAAACTTAGGAATATTTTTGAAAATTTAGATAATAGAGTTTTTCGTGTTTAAATAGAGTCATTCGAGAAATTATTAAAACTAAATTCTTGTATATTCACTTTTCTGAAGTGCAGTCGCTTCATGAGTAAAAGCAATAGACCTTTAAGTTTAAAATTCCAGTATCTATATCATGACTATTGGTTATGCTTAGTCATGTTAAAAAAGCAGGGACGATACGGACTTGAGAGAAACGCGATAGAGAATTATTCAGATTTATTTGAGAATTCGAACGTTCACAATGCCAAAAGCAAACATTTGGGAAGTGCAACAAAGACCCGAGTTTAGGCACTTCCCAAGCGGTAGGTGTATTAAAAACCATACTGCATTTATAATTATTGTCAAATTATATAATAAAAATGTCTTTCAATTTTGAATTACAACGTTTCATGTGGTTTCAAACAAAGTTTAAGGTAACGTTATCTTTTTCATCTTCTATTTTTACAACCAATTTGTCCATATTATGATATATTCAATTTTTTTGTTCATTCTGAAATTTTTATAGTATATTCATTAGAATATAAGTGATTATAAAATCTCTTATTCGGAATTGTATTTCGGTATTTTAATTTTCCTAATTGTATATTTTTTTGACGTAGAACTACGTCTTTCCTCGCGCTTTTCTATAACGTAGGGGGTGAAAAGGTATGCAACGGCAACGGCAACGCTGGAGGTAGGGGGTAGAAAGCTATGCAACGGCAATGGCAACGCTGCAGGTAGGGGGCAAATAGCTATGCAATGGCAACGATTAGGCAAAAGAGAAGATTTTTATGAAACATTGTAATTTTTCAAAAAAATAGAATGTTTTCAAAAGTAATACTTGACAATATGATTTGTGCTCCTTCAAAAAGCAAAGATATATTTTACTATAAATATCGGTTGTTTTAGAATCAGACTTGTCATTGAAAGACGTAGTTCTACGTAACGGCACAGATATTCTGTGCCGTTATTATTTTTTTTTTTTTCAATTGTTGAAAAGCTCGATTTCCTATTTATTTTCGAACAAAAAAAATTTGTTCAGTAATAGTCAAAGAATTTCTGAACGCGTAACAATGATGAAATATTCAACACTTCTATTCGAATGAACAAATACTATTTTAACAGAAAAAATGTTTATAACTTCAATCATCTGTATGCTCCGGTTTTCGTAAATTCCAATAAATGAAACGTCCAGAATGATTTCCCACAGCCACATTCAATTTTTGTCTTTTTGTCTTCAATATATTTATTTCATCAATATTTTGACCTTCTATTGAGTCTTCATCAGAATAATTACAAAGATACTTTCTTAAAAAAATTGTGATCGGCAAGAATCATGTTGGAACTAACCATCATTAAAAATTTTTATAACTGAGGCACGATCACAATCAAGTCGTCATCTTTTCAAAAAAAAAAAATATACGTAAACACAAAAGAGTGCGTCCATATTCTTCATAATAACTTGCACTAATAGTCGACGACGAATAAATGACCTTTGTAAATAAATGACTGAAAGAAAAAATGTTTATCAGAAATTCGGCCATTTTTAGGGAAAGGAGTAGAAGAAGGGTGGCTTCATCCCACTCGCCCCAGGAAATACGCACGTACACACAACGACAAATAAACGGGGCCGGGGAAAATTTCGTTTCCTTCCTCGGCGTGTTTCGTTTCATTATCATACCATTATTTTTTGCCCGCGCCATAAATTGCCTCGTTCTTTTTTTATCCCTGGGTCCCCGGCGCTTTATGCGTCCCACTTCTGCCATTAATGTCAAGCGTGCACGTCGTTTCTTCCACCCCCTACACCCCCACCCACACCCCCTGCGTTTACGCCGCTTCACCCATTTATTTAGGATACGTGACTTTTCTTGCCAAAAACACATTTCGCGTACGTGGCAGTTATTAATGTACACCTCGGCTAAATTGTCGGAGGGGCATTTGCTTTTATGGCGTGGATCGATGTTTGGCGACTGAGCTTTTTTTGTGTCGAGCAATTTTCACGATTTGGTTTCTTTTGAGAAGTTGTGATCTTAGTTTTTTCAATATCGAGGCTAATGAAGGTTGAATGTGTTTGAATTAGATTTTTAGGACTGGTTATCGTGGGGTGGAAGATGTTAAAGCAGGAGGAATGTATCAAATGAAAAATTTTGGAAGAGTTTTGAATTTTGAGGGAGCTTTGGTTGGTTATAGAATCGCATGCAAATAAGAGAATAGTAAGGTTATACATAATATTTGGATTTTCTTCTTTAATGCTGTGAAACTTGTAGAAATCAGAATATGACATGCAATTTACAAGATACACTGTCATGAAAAGGTCTAGAAACCTAATTTTACATACATCATTAAGAATACACTTGCGGAAGTATTTGAACAGGACTTTATCACGATTTTTGTTATAATCATATTATAAAAATTAGACATGAAAAGCTTATAAACGTTGGCGTCTAAATACATTTCCACAGCAGTGTAGCTGAAAGATTGCTTCGTTTCAAAATGAGGATGTCAGTGGTTTTTTATCTAGGTAGTTTGTATTATATGCGAAGATGGGCGCCGAATACTGTTTGCTCATTTTTACATCGCAAAAAAAACGATCTAAATTTTGTTGCAGAACCGTAAATTGGTTAACATATTTATTTTTATCTCTATTTTTCGAGATTACAGTCAAAAAGTATAAATTACAGAATAAAGACTTTTTGACCGTAATCTCAAAAAGAGAAAAAAACGAAAAAAATTATAAAAATACATATGTTCACTAATTTTCATGGTTCGGCGACCAATTTTCGATAGTTTTCATGCAATGTGGAAATAAGCAAAATGTATTTGGTGCACGTCTCTGATTATATGCTCAAAAGTGAAATGTTTTACATCAGATTGCATGGCCTTTAATCTTCTTGATTTGTACAGTTACACATTGTTGTTTGTAATAAATTTAGATTTCCAATACTTAGTTTTGGTTATGTTCTGTTGTGATTGAAAATTTCAGTGTTTTGAATTGCCTTATAACAATTATGAACGGGAAAATATGTATTTTGAAGTTTTAAACGTGTTTTTCTGAAATTTGGAAAGCGATGAAAAATCGTTTTTTTATCGTCAACATTCTATATTAGGTATTTATTAGTATCCATATTTTAATTGTTTTTGATTTGCATTCATAGCAATTTGAATTGAAACTCTGAACTTTTCAGAATCCTAAGTTAAAATTGTAACATATAAAAGCACTGAAATTTTCAAATTTAAATTTGTTGCACTATGGTTTACGCTAAAGATCGGGAAATCAGTTGATTTTAAGAACGTTCATTTTCAATAAAAAAACGAGAAAATTCTAATCAGATATTCGTACCTACTTTTTTTGATGGTTCCAAATCCATTCGTTACTTGGTTCCACGAGTTATTAACTACTTAACTCGTAGATAAAAGCCATAAAAATTTTTAATTCAAACGTACGAAATCATTTGTATTTTTCAAAATTACTAAAGATAATTACCAGGTAGTAATTTTATAATAATGATTCTCAAAATTTATGATAATACATTCATCAACTAGTTTCCATGGTAAAATTTAACCATAAGTCATTGTATTATTTGAGGTTTTCAAATTAGAAATAAAAATTTTCACAATAATCTCATGCAGCCACGATTTCTTCATCTAAAAAGATTCAGATTACATTTTGAATATTTATTATTAATCAAGTAAATCGAGTCAAGAATATTTGCGTCTATTTGAACTTGGATCACAGAAGTTCGGAATGTATCAATTAGAAATATGAAAGATGTCAAATAACCAAAATGTACTTCAAAAACCTACGGATTCGATTAGGATATCTGTTGATGTTTAATCGAATATTTTTTAAGGTAACCAAACTGATTCAGCAGGTCTAAAAAGTTCTCATTTATAAACTTGAAGATTGTCTAAGCTCTAGTTGTCTCGCCTCTTATTTTATACATACAATCTAAATTCTATACTATTTTTGTGAACGCTGAAAATAAGGTGAATAGTTACTGGATTAGAGAACGTAATAGATCGATTTCCAAATTCTAGCAAAAATAGTAATGCAGACCATTTGAATTGTAAATGTGATTTCATTGTATTTATGAAATGGTGAAAATCAAATTCACTTCAAATGGTTAATCACTACTCACTCTACATATATTCATCAATGAAGAAGGAATTAACTGAAATAATAACGCAGTAAATAAGTTATCCCCCAGTCAAATAATAATTCATCTTGAAGTCGTCGATGTTTTCGCTCCTTTTAAGCCATTTTCAAGATTTATACAAACTGCATTACAATAAGTAGATAATAATTCGATTCAATTATTTCATACAATGACGTCTTCACTTTAAAATTGAACATATGATCAATCGATTGGAAATACTGTCAAACATGTCTTGTATCATTTTTTCTAAATTTGGAAATCCTCCAAAGGATACATGCTGCCTATTTGAATTCACGTTCGACACTGAAACATTCTCATTTGTCACTTATCAATATTATGGGTACCTATGTACATAAAAAATGATAGCATTCTTCAGAATGGTTTTCAATCGCAAATAATTCTAAAAAAACGTATCACATTTTGGTGATTAAAGGGAGGAATCCGCTTCGGGGGTGCAAAAAAAGGAACGTAACGGGGCAGCTGGGAGACAGTTGGAAGGAGAAACGAAGGAAGGAAAAAAAGAAGCTTGTGGCAATCAGTGGATTGGCGGCGCAAATAAATGAATGGAAATCGAGTCTTCTCGACGACTGCAGAAAGCGAGACGTTCGGCGGAAACGCGTCCCAATGCCAAGCCGCGGGAATGGATAACTAAGCGAGCGCCACATTTGTGATTGTAAGGAGGCATCCTTCGATCTGGACAGATCTAGCCGGCGATATTTTATCGCCGGGACCGAGCGAATTCCCGCATTATTCCCGTGCCTCGACTCACTGCAAAATAATCCGAGGAAAAATATATTTGCACCGCCCGTCGATTTCGTTCATCGATTTCTCGCCCGTGATTCATTCTCTGCTTGGTTTTATTTCACTGTGAAGGAATCGTGCTCTTGAAAATAATTTTTGCGCGAAAAATATCTTGATCAAAATAGGTATCCGATAATTAGAACTTAAAGAGATCTTTTTTTTCCTGGCACAGACTATAGAAATTATTCTATTATTTCCAAATAAACGTCAGACTTTTATATCTACTGTAAAAACTTACTGAATCTCAAGGCATTTTCAGTCAATCTTTCTCCAATTTCAAAAACTGCGTCAAATAAAAATAGATTGATTCCCCATTAGAAGTTTCACATTTTTTATTTTGCGCAACGTTTGCGATTTTCTGAAAAAAAAAAACGCGAATCTCAATCACGTTCAAAACATTTGCATAACTAAATTTCGTTTATTTGTAGGATGCAGTAATAATAATTGCATAAAGCAGAGACACAAAAAAAAAAATAAATGCTCGAAACACTTTTGGCACAGTCGTAGAATTGTAAAAAAAACATTGAGAGTTTCGAAGGCTGAAACTAAGAGCAAATAAGGTAGTTTTCTGCGACATGTTTTTTTTTCGGGGTCTTAAATGTCCACCCTTCTTTAGGGACAAATGTACGTGGGCGAGACGTGTGTGGGTGCGTGTTATTTTTTCCGAGGCATTAAGTTTGCTTCCACAGAGCCTGGGGACGGCGCGGGGTTGTCCGTAGAAGGGGCGCAGGGCTTGGTTTTAGGGATTCCGTATGAAATGGTGGAGGATGTGGATGTTGCTCGAGCGAATTAATCTGTGAATGATAAAAAACCTTGGACTTGGGCTGATTAATAGCGACGTTTTTATCTGGGTTTTTCCGTGAGAGGAAATAAACGAGAAATTTCTCGATGCAAGTTCTTTAGTATTTTGACCCATTGTTTGGAGATAAGCAAATAGCAAAAAATTATGTTTTAAAGACAATGTTTCAGACTGTCCCTCCTTCCACCCTGATCTATTAAAAAAATAATTTTTATGTACTCAAACCTTGAAGTATTAACTTTCCTTCGAATCAAGGAAAATTATGATTTGATCCATTAAGTTTCATCTTTCATGATGTTTTTATTTTATATAATACTATATAATTTTATATTAATTATATCTATTTTATGATAAAAAGCGAAATTTTGGTTTGGTTCTTATTATGTCTGTCTCCGAAATTGTACTATATTGGAGGTTTTATTACTTTGGCTACGGTAATTTGATGTACCATTATCATGCAGCTGTATGTTGTGGAAGAGCAATTAAAATAACAAGAAAGTAGTAACAAAAGAACGTCTGATAATACGCACTGGCGACGACTTATATTTCATTTGTATTTACTGTTCATTTCTGCGTACGAAATTTTTGTACCAAGATAGATTTGATTAGCTCAAGATTTGTTACACCATTTTCTTATTCTACACGTCAATGATTCATATACAATCATTTATTTTTCCGAAAGAACGAAAAATCCCCAGAATCTACTATTAGTTAACTTGGCATACTTTTTGAAAACATGAAAAGTGAACCAAAGAATACTGATTGGTTTACTTTGATATACTTTTTGAAAACACCAAGTTTTCTTTTGGTATACTTTGGTATACATGGTTGTACTGAAGTATACCATTGGTAGCCTTTCGGAGACTTTTTAAAAAGTAACCCAGGTAGAAATTCACATGAGTTTTACTCTAGTAACTTGTGAGTTTTCCTCGTTACATTGCGAGGCCCTTTTGAGGAAAACTCGAGAATAACTTGAAAAAAGTGTAATGTTACGCCATTTGAGGCAATGGCAAGTCAGAACTTTCTAGTTTTTGTAATGGCAATGGCAAGTTACTGGTTCAAAATTCCATTCACTTCTCAGGACATTACAAGTCACTTTCGAGTTTCGAACTGATACACTAGGAAAATCGCTAATTTATATCAAATAAATTTTAATTTGAATATAGCGAAATGAATATTTGATAGCGGTGAAGAAATTTTATTAACTGTTCATATGTAAATTAATACTTTGTCAAAGTGCTAATTTACGAAAGTTAATAATTATTCGTTCGCGCAACCAAACATTCATTTCGCCATTTTCAAGCGCTCATTTATTTGATATGAAGTAACTCTTTTCAAGAAATAATGTTATTAGGAGAAATTCAGGATCATAATTGTTGAAAATCAAATTTCATAGATATTTCATTAAAAATTTTATTTTAACAAGTTTTCTTTACATTTTTTACACATTGTCTTGTTTTGCGCGACCATTCATGCCTGCGAGCCAGTCCTTCGCATTTAGTAACACAGTTGATAGAGCCGTGCAGTAAACCTCCGGCGATAAAATACTCATTTTTTGATCCATGCGTTTCAAGATTATGAAATCTGTAAAAAAAAAAGTGAAAATTTTCATTTTAGTATGCGGTCAAATTAAGTGAGGATGAGTTTTTTTTTTTGAAAATGATTTTAAATAACTCAGTTCAAATGAATTCAAACCGGAGTATACCTATTGACACAAATGCATACTTTTAGGTGAATTTGGTATACTTGGTATACTGGAGACACTAGAATCTCCAGGAGTCTCCAAATGAGTATTCCGTTCGGAAAAATGAAATAATCGAGATACATTTGAGAATGAAACGATATTTTTGTTGCTTGTTCTAAGAAATAAAGTATTTGAATCGGAGATAAAAGGCGACTGTAATAGACTTTTGGAGACTCGTGAAAATTCGTATCCTCTCGGAGACTTACAGTCACTTTTTTTTAAAACTTTGTATACTCTTGGAGACTCCTTCGATACTCTTGAAGACTAAACGATCATACTACGGTTTTTTTTTATCCTGGAGTCATGCAATTTAAATATTGAAATTAGCTGATTCGCTCTCAAGCGATCGTAAGTATATACCAGTTCGAAAAACGTGATATTGAAAAAAAAGTGTAAGAGACTTAGATGTGTCTGTAAATTTACGTCTTTCAAAAGCCTATTCTGCTGTTCCTAGTTCATACAGCAGTCCCTCTGATTCTCCGAACAGCTGATTTTCATACTCATCATTTATGATACGTATGATGATCATATATTATATTCTTCTATCATACATGATGAATTCATATTCCCTGTGACTCACCAAATCTCGGGCTAAATCTTTACACAGGTATTTTAAAATATACACCCCATCGATTAATGATGAAAAAATCTACCTTATAACCTATGTATAGGAAAAGCTCCCGTCATCGAACCTAAGAATAACCTTAAAGTTCAGACGCAAGTCGCGATGTCGGATAAATTCCATGACCCTTAGCTGGAATTTCGGAAATCATCCCGTAACCATACAGGAGGACCCCTTCTCGTCATTCCTCCACATGACAAAAAAAAGAGAAAAAAAGCTCTCACACCGCCACGCGACAATGATCATTTTCGCGCCACGCCTCAGGCGCGCGACCCGCTACACCTCTTTTTTGCATCCATTGTTTCCACGCTCTACCTCACCCCTTCTTCTACCTCCGCACTTTGCGCTCCCTCACACGTGCCGCCGCAAAGTGTCGTACTCACTACAATACCGTACAGTACGTACTCACGCAGGCGCCCTTTACGCCACCCCACCTCCCGGGCTCGCCGCCCCTCACGCGCCCCCACCCCCGGCGCCGGGGCCGCGGCCTCCGCCATGTTGGAAACGCCCACGCGTCGCCCCTGAGGCTCCCCTCTCTCGCGGTCCAGCGGAGGGGTGGGGGGAGGTAGAGGCTGCGTCTCCTCCTCGAGGAAGATAGCTACGTGATCGCGCGAGGGAAATAGTTTAGCTCATTTTAGAATCCGGCACACATGGAATGACGGTGGCGGGGGCGGGAGGGGAGGGGCCAGGGGGTGGTTTGTGCGCAGGAGGGGGGCTCGACTTAATTTCTGCCACCTCCAGGAATCGTGCTCGCTGGCTCGTTACATGGTTCGTGCTCGAAAGAAGTGTTACCCTCGCTTTTGTCCTTTTTTGGACTTTTTAAGGCGCTATCTCCTAGGTGGCCATTACGAGGAGTCGAGGGACTTCAAGGACTTGTTTGCTTTGGCATGGAGACGGGTATTAATTTGATTTCGCTGAGGAATAGTTTTATTTAGATAGGACATTTTGTTGCCCCGCAAGAAAAACAGGAGTATCGTTTCAGTTTCTGAAGAGTATCTTGAGTCTTCAAGAGTGTCAAAGTTGTTCTGAAGGGGTCTCAAAAAGTCTCCACTAGGCGCTTTTAGTCTCAGAGTTGAATACATCATCTTTTGGTACGAGTCTCTTTGTGGAATACCAGCAATTTCTCCAGTAATCATTTTGGAAACTTTAGTCTCAGGTAGTGATGTAGCGTGACGGTCACGTGACTGTCATGTGACGAGGGGATTTTTTTCGTCACATATCACATGACGCGACGTCATTGCTCGAAGCAAGCATGACATGTAAACAACAATAAAAACTATAATATAAATGCAGATAAATGCAAATGTGTAATTTTTTTTTCAATCAAATTATTAAAATGTAACTACTATAATCAAGATACCATATACACGAATTTTGAAATATAAGATATACACATTGCAACATGTTGTGATTCACAATAAACTATAAGAGACTTCGAGTGAGTGGAGCCTGGGGGCCTATTCTTGAAAACTTTCTCGTACGAGAACTAGGGAAATTTGGAGTTTGTAAGCTTGTTTTATTTTAAGTTGTTATTTTAAAGTTTCAGCAGTACAACTGTACTTATAATAATGTTACGAAGCAAATAAATTCACATACTAGTAGTTCAAAGAACTAATTTAGTTCTTCATAATTCTAGGGGATTTTAATTTCGTGACGGTCGTGACGGTCATATGACACGTCATGCTACATCACTAGTCTCAGGTTTACGCCGGTTTTTTCGAACATTTCGGGATTTCAAGAACATTTTTTCCCCATCTATTTTACACCATATTATTAACAAAGATGATTATAATTTTATTCAGATAAATCATATCTATAGTTTTTATCTTTGGTGAGCCTTGGAAGTTGGTAGTTTGTTATACTATTTCGAAAATATCATGCTTTTGCTTCTCTTTTTACACACTTTATTCTTTCTTGATAATGACTTTTACTGATATCTGTATTTCTCGGATTGAAAAATCGGAGTATCGTCTCAGTCTCCAAGAGTATCTTGAGTCACGGAATAAGTATCATCGAGTCTCCAAGAGTATCCAAGAGTATCGAAGGAGTCACCTAGAGCACTGAAGTTGTTTTTATGAGGCTCTTAAAGTCTCCACTAGGCACTTTCAGTCTGAGATTTGAATACATCGTTTTTCAGCACGAGTCTCTTTAATGAATAACGTGGTATTTTCGTAACTAATCGGAGACTCTTGCCTTCCGAAGTCATTTTATTCATTATTACAGTCTTCAAAAATCTTTACAGATTTCAATCCGGAGACTTTAATCTCAATCAACGCCGATTTTTCTGAAAATAGCAACTTATCTTTAGTTCATAAGATTTATTGGAGACTAGAGTATCCCGCATGTTAGCTTTTTGATCCACAGCAACTTTCCTATTCTAAAGTTAAAATTTTTCAGATGCTCTCATTTATTGAAAATATTGATATCCTAAATGGATATTTAAATCTTTGAAACTCTCGAAATTTTATTTTTTATGGCACATTAATTTTCTATGATACATAATATACAAAAAATTGAGAATATTTAGAAGTATGCACATCATAGATTTTTTAGTGCTGTAAGAGGATAAGTCGGAAAATCGGAAAAAATTACTTGATTTATTTTTTCCTCATTTTTCACACAAAAGTAAGTTGGTCCATAATGAACTTTATATTTAATGAAGTATAAAAATATATACATATTAAAAATTTACCAGAAAGGCCCTAGAATTTCACGTGTTGACAAAATCATTGACGCACTGATTAGTAAGTTAATAGATTTACATATGGGTGATTTTCTGAAGAGGATTTGAAATTTTAAAAGTCGAAATCTGGAAAGAAAAAGAATATAGATGAGGTCACACATTAAAGGAGAAAGAAAAATATTTGTTCAACCTTGATTTTTTTTCTGATTATTAGTTCCGAGGATTAATTATACTGAGATCATTCATATTAAATTTTCACAACACTGTAAATAAAGTTTGTAATTTCCCATAGTGTATTATAGTAAATTTCCTATACCTCAAAATTTACTATACCGCAATAGAATTTTTACCTTGCCTATAGGACTTTTACTACTCTTTTCATCTATTCTTTCTATGTCTGGTATGTGAAAGATGAGTATAGTAATTTTACTACGGAACAATATTATTTTTGTCTTCTCGCTGTACTAAAAATATCTTACTCAAGTAAAAAAAATGTTTCATTAATAATTTTAGCTATATGGTAAAAAATCTGGTAAATTTTCCCATGCCCGGTTTAGTAAATTTCAGAAAATCTGCATTTTTCTATACTTCATTCGACACTCTTCTACGACCATTGCTTATTTACTATATTTTGCTTATGATGTTCTTCAATGCCTCGTAAAGTGAAAATTAATATATTAATTTTACTACACGTGAAAAAATTTTCGAGTCAAATTCCCATAAAAAACTGGAATGGCAGGACAAAGGTCGAATTTCTATTTTTCTCCTTAGCTCACTGTAGGTAATACGAAATTTCATTCCTTCGTGCTATTAGAAAATGCTATAAGTCCAATATTTATGGGAAAAAAGTAATTTAGCATCATTTCATATTTCAACGTCTACTATTTACTGCAAGTCCACGATATGTTCCCAGACGTCTGGTAAAAATTAACGAGCCGAAAGTCACGTGATACGTGGGTGTTTTAAGTCCCGTTATAACTCTCTTGTAAACTAAAGGATCTCGTGAAGTTGTTGCATTGCGACCACCAATAAGTCGCCAAGTCAAAGTTGTAGTAGCTGAGGTCGCAACTGAGATAAGTCAGTGGGATGCGCTGTCTCAGATAAAAATTTCTACTTAGGACGAAACTCAGGACATAAAGATTGACCGAAATACCCGAAATCACCAACGGTACAACGGGTGGAGGAGGGGGAGAAGAGGGTGGGGGAAAAAATATTTTTGCTTTTTTTTCAATTCCCCACATTTAAAAAACCTATACTCGAATGAGGTAAAAATACTACATTGAAGTACATATGGTGAATACTATTTTTATACAGTTAAGCTACTATACACTAGTATAGGAAAATTACTAACCCCGGAATGGATTAATTGCTTCCAATACCGGTAAGGGAAAAATACCATAAATTTGTTTTACAGTCAAGTGCAGCAGTGGTGGGATATTTGATGGGGCTGGAAAAAAACTGCACCATGAAGGCTCCCGAAAACACATTAATTAGCTAATATTTGCAAAAATCGCGAAGTGCTAAAAACAAGAGCTTCTTTCCTCTTAATTCGCAGGTGTTCATTGAACTAGACAAGAAATGGAAAATCGATCTTATATTTGTATTTTAAACTATAGTTTTCGTGAATTAATGAAAGTAAATAAACTATTATATGATATTAATTTTTCGACTAAGTTACATTTTTTTCACCTAGAAATTTTTGAATGATAGTTGTTTAATCTGTAGAAATATTTTTTTGAGCTTGTTAGAAATTTTGATATATTTCTAGATTTCACAGCTCAAGGGAAGAGAACCTGAACCAAAGCTCGAGAGTCTTGAGACTTGAAAAGAAATTTGGAGCTCGAAAAAAACTCGAGTTCTAATGTGAACACAAGTCCGGTGTCACTTGGCAAGACATGGGGAGTCGTTCTGAAAAGTGAAAGGCAGTGGTGGGAGGGGAGACGAACCAACGATACGTGCGGACGTTGTGTCGTTTCGGGAGCCTTCATGGTGCAGTTTTTTTCAGCTCCATCAAATATCCCACCACTTAGTGCAGTGGCTTTCTAAATGAAAGCTATGGACCATATCCTTTAAAAAGACTTCAATTTTTCATCAGTGGAGTTTTGAAAAGTCATTTTTAAGATTTTGCAGTCTATCCTAATTATTATTTAGGTTTCTGCAGTCAACTCGAGTCGCGCTAATAAATAGTCGAGTATTTTTTGAAAGAATTTTCAATGGTATCCTTTTAAGAGACTTTGTTCTCCCTGAATTTCTTTTTAGAAGACTCAAGTAACCTTGCGTCACTTTTTGGAATATTTGGGTACATATTTAGGAGATTTTTATTTCGAGTACCACTTCGACGGTCATGAGTTTCGAAACGTTATTCCGTTTAGCGAAACCGAATACTTATTTTGAGACTCGAGATACTCTTGAGATTTTGATTTGGGCAAAATTAATTTAAACGGAAATCACGTAATCTATTGAAAATTTATTTCAATTATTCAAAAAAGTTCTGAAATCATGAAATCCGCAACAGAGTTTTCTATGAAGAAATCAATATTACATTATTCATATACCTAAAATTTCCGAGAACCTTCAGAAATATCGTGAAGAAACTATTGCAAATTCAAATTCATGCTTTGAAAAAATCGCCCATCAAAAACATGTTTCTCGTCGACGTGTTTTCCAGCCCCATAATTTGCGGGGTCGAGCGGAACCCACCCCCCGCGACAAAGTACGAGCAGACCGCGGCGTGTTCATTCGCGCATTGATCTAGTCATGAAACATTCAAGTTTCCAGGAAATAAAATTGTCGCTCAAGTCAATCCATAATGTAATCGACGTATATTTTCCCTTTTTCCTAATCCCCGCGAAACTTTGTCAGCGTGAAACATGAATACTTGATCACGTCTCACATGTTTTCGAACCTGGAGAAGTGTAGAACCTGTAATTTGTAGGTTAGAAAGCTCCCCGATGCATACGATTGCTGGAGAAACCAAATGCACGTGCATGTGTACATGGAAAAACATACGCATAGACGTAATAAAGTATAATAGAAAATAACAGTCGCGCCGCTCGAACAATCGCGCTGATGTACGGTCTTTCCTCCATACGAAATTAAATTGCATTTTGCGGATGAATAAATTATTTCGATGACCAACCACCCTTTGAATGAGTGATTGTCGTATGCTTATTATAATTTTTTTTTTTGTTTGTTTTATTTTTAAGATTCTTTTTCCCTTTTTTTTTGTTAATGTTTCACGATGCTAAATTAGGTGAATATAATAATATACAAGTACATCCTGTATTTGTTTTTCAGCTTTGCACGTACACGTTATTACTGTAATCCGGGCCGTCTGAGAAACAATTTTTTTTTTGGGGGGGGGGGGGGCATCCTCAAAAAATAAGACTGATGAGCGTTTTTTTTTTTTTTATATAGAAATTATTGCCGATCAATATTGGATATATCCTGCTCTTGGTGGTGGAGGGGAAATTTCCCTAATTTCCCGCAACCCCCTTGGGACCGCCACTGCTGTAATCGCGTCTTTTGACTACAATTATATATACGTTACAAGTCGTATCTTAATCCTTTCAACATTAGAGTCTTCTACTTATAACTTGGGATTCCCACATTCTACTGTTTTCGCTCCGCACGTTTCAGCAGTGATCATATAAAGCTCTTGTCTACAATAATAATTTTAGTATTGCAAATTATATTTTTTATCTCGTCGTTCATCGTATAAATACTACGTCAATAGGAAGTGGAATCAGTTCTGTAAAAAACCGTTTTACGTGCCACATGTAACACTACAGTGCAAGTACAATGTGTTGTAAAAAAACGTTATACAAGTGTTCTATTATTATTTATGTCTGCCTACGGCACGACACGATGATGTATTCATCGTAAAAAAGTTGTCACGAACTTGATGAGCGATATTTACCAGTTTTGAATCATTTTTGTGTTTTTATTTGCATGTTGAATTTGAGGGTGAATACTGAAAATTAAGAGCTAACTAATAGTTTCGGGTGAAAGTTGAGTAGAACCCTGAAAAAATTGAAGTTCAAGAAATTTTAAAACTCATAATGTCTTTGAAATCGATCATCTAAATTAAATGTCAAGAATGCTGCGGAACCAAGAAACAAAATTTTATACTCATCGTGATCTTTTCTGTTACCCCCTTCCCCTTCCCCTCTAAGGTCCAGAAAAACAATATCATCGAATTAGACGAAACTCCAAGCCGCGAAGTTTATGCGCTCGGGAATGCCACAGCGAAAGCGAGAGCCCGAGAGTCCGAGGGCATTGACGAGCCGACAAGTACGTCTTATTATGTATACCATCCCGGCAGAGAACATTTATGGGCGAGCCCACCTCTCGTAAAATCGTGCATCCAATCGTAATCCTGCGAACGGCCGTACGCGTTACGGCTCTGCAATAAGCCCATCGCAAATTAAATTGCTACGGCTTCAAACCAAAGTCACCAGGGGCCTCCCAAAAATAAGAAAAACAATAAAAATAGAAAAGAAAACCACGACAAATAAACAAGTCAAAAACAAAGCAACATTCCGTGGCTACCAAGCTGAAAATTTTCAATTGGTTTTCCAATTGATTTTCCAGTTTGGTTAACGTTATTGGAAAATTTTTACCTAAAGTTGATGTCACAATTGTGGCAGAAGTTTTGTTGTAACAAATTTTTCTGTAGAACAGACTAGTTTTATTCTCAAGTAGACATTCAATTGATTTTATAATCGCTTTACCCAAAAAGAAAGAAAATTCGAAATCGAATTGAGAAAACAATTTGGAATTTTAAGCATGGTTACGTTTTTGTTAAATTCATTATTTATTCATTTGTACGCCTGATGCAAATCAGTCGCGGAGGTTTCTACGCACGAAACATTTGTAAATCATCGCGGAGCTCATTTGAATTCCGTGGCATTTTTAGTCAAGGGAAATATATTTGATATGAAATTTGCCTTCTTGATTTATAGGATTTTTTTGATAAGGGGGGAAAAGTGTTATGGCTGGATTTATATTAGTAGAAACATTAGCAATTGTTTTTCTCTTCTTCGTTACAAGATTGATTTGGATTTTAAGTATAAAATTTGGGACAGCTGAATTATCGTGTTCAAATTTTTTCAGTTGTAACGTGTGAAACTAGTGATATAATTCAAGTTGAATGTGAATTGCGGAACCGGTAACTTTGAAACTTTGAAAGTTCCATAGCTTCTGGTATTTGGGCTTTTGGATTCGTGATCTTGATGCCGCAAATCAGTAATTGAAGCATAATCGAAAGTCTAATGTGTTCTCCTGATATCAAATTTGAGAATTTGTGTTTATTTCTATAGTTGAATTTTTAAGGTTGGAAATCTCAATTTGTCAGTAAATTTTTCAGAAACGCCTAAATTCCTAGAAATCAAAAATTTTGACTCGAACTTTGATTCGAGTGATTCCTTCTGCATTTTTTTTCAACTCCCAGAAAATTTATTAATTTTATTGAAGACATCAACAAATATCTGAGTAATTGAAATTCGCTTAAGAATCAATGGTTTAATGATTATGACTCTTTTCATCAAAATAATGTATGCACATTCGTATTTAAATAATAATTTAAGTCGCAAAAAATTTTCTAAACATTTGCTACAACAAAATTTCCTCATCGGCAAATCATTTGAATCGAATAAAAAACTAAGGTTTCTAAGAGTTATTGTGGGTATTAAGAAAAAGTTACTCAGTGGTAAAATTTGTAAAATTTTTTGTATTTATTTATAAGTTCGATATAACAGTTGCTGAAAATTGAAAAAAAACTGCAGATTTCATGTGATGAAGAAAAATTTTTTGAAGGCATGAATAATTTTCACTGGTTCTGTGAGACGATTTGAATAAAAAACGATTTACAGTAAATTCATTCTTGGAACGAGCAAAAAAATTTGTATGTACAAAGTGAAGTGTATTAAACTTACTATTGGATATTATATATCAAAAATTCATAAATAGAAAATACTTTGGGAGAGAGCGATTTTCATGAATTTCGAAAGTATTTACTGATTCTCAGTAGTGTAGCCGAATATATGGGCCGACTTGCTGAGTTTCAGTGGTATAAAGGATGATCCATCGTAAAATGAATTAAAATTTCTTGATCATTTGTTGTCTCATGTTATTTACATTGTTCTCCTCTTGCATTTTTCAAAACATAGAAACACTTGTGCAGCCTGATGCATTCAATGGAATGAATTTTTTTTTTTTTTTTTCATACATTCCATGATAAAGGATAATGTCAGTCAAATCTTTCGAAATACTTGACTGTTTTTTATTCCTTTGAAAAATTTTAACATGTTTTTCAGGTTTGTTAAGAATTGATCATATTTATCATAATTCTGTTAGAATACCTAGCATATATCAATCAAAAGTTAGAGTTTCTTCATGGATTACCAACGATAGTTTCCTATGTTTGACACCTGTTTCAAGACCTGCAAAGAACTTGCAGTATTACTCTTCATAAGCTAAAGATTTGTACAAACTTTGATGATTTTCTCAAAATTATAATATCTTAGGAAATTTTTCTAGGACGTTCAATTTTACGAGAATTTTCAGCATTGTTCCGAAATTTTTCTACGATTATTATAAAAATATACTTTTAGTGAGAGTGTTCTTTGACTCTGATAAAAAGTTGGAATTCATGTTTAACTTCTCATATATTATATTATTTCAACATTTTGGATATTTTTCATATTTTTTCTGTGTATTGTATATCAAAGAATATTTTAGTTTATAAATACATTGTTCAGACAATTTCAAAACCACTACTCACTGCCCGAAAATGCGATTTCAGAACATATAAATAAATTATTAATTAAAAGATTTGGAATTCCATAACAATGTCTTGTTTTTTTAAGATTTCTACCATTTTTGGCAGATTTTGTTTTTTAAACAGTTCTACTGGTCTTCGAATTCGAACTTTTTCAACATTTTCGGCATCAGTGGTAGTTTTTTAACAGTTCAATCATACAGAATAGATCTGCTATAATTTCGACATTTCATAACTGTTTAAACTTATTTGATATATTATAGAAGTAAAGTAGTTGAGAGTTATCACTAACCATCGAACTGACAGAACTGTCCAAATTTTCTTCAACTGATAAAATTGACGATAATTTTCAAAACTTTCCAAGCTGTTGAAATTTCTCAAAAAATATCAAACATTGAAAAATTACTGAAACGACCACAACTGTAAAAAACTGCCTAAACTTTTCAGTGTCAACTAAGTGCTTCATTCATTAGCGTTTTTTTTTTTTTTTTTTTTTTTTTTCATTTCGATAACCACAATCCTATTTTCGTACAACATGAAATAATTACTTTTGGATTAGAAAGAGCAAGGTAATTGATTTTCCCAAATCATCTTTGAAATTTACAATCATTCAATAATGATCAAACTCATGTGTAGAAAAACGTCAAAAAGTGCATTAATTGAAACAAGAAATATTTTTAATAAATGATTGACTTTCTTCGTTTGTAAATCAACAAGAATCGAAAACTGATCATACTTTATCCTGCAGATTGTTTATTTAATATTCATATGCAAGATTTTCATTCGAAGCGAATGAAAATCTTACGATTTTTATTATGATTTTTAACCTTTTCTTGAGAACAAAAAATGTAGTTGGCAATTCTGATATAATCACTATTGAACTTGAAACGTACAATTTCAAAGTTGCGCAAGTAACTGAAATTTCAATAAGTTTTCATTCATATCATTGTTAGGTTTGTTAAAGAAAAACATTAGCTTCAATAATTGAGTAAAAACTCTTTTAAATTTACTCAAAATTGCAACTAACATCGTTTGCGTGTTTCTACGCAGAATATCATTTGGAAAAATTGACCTAAAAAACGGAGAAATGCTGAAGGGCCAGACACGTAGGGCGCGTAAGTCGTTGTTGAAACCCATTGTCGGGCTCTCATCCCTTGTGATGCCGCACTTTTCCCTCGCGACCCGGCATCGCTCGGCGCAAAAGCTAATCATATTTTCTAATCCGAGCCGGGAGTGGAAGAAAAGCAGGGAAAAAAGTTCGCGTCGCCGGCTATATCGTATAATTTTCCGACAAAAAGCACTTACGCTACAGCCCCCACGTTAGAACGCGGCGCTCTCCTCCCTCAACCTCACTGAACCATCCCCTCACCCTCTTTGCTACCTCCTCGCACTCCTTTCCAGACA
Organism: Platygaster robiniae; assembly: GCA_028476575.1. Lineage (NCBI taxonomy): Eukaryota > Metazoa > Arthropoda > Insecta > Hymenoptera > Platygastridae > Platygaster > Platygaster robiniae. The sequence goes on along the minus strand of CM052022.1, from coordinate 18,777,120 downwards.
CTCTTTCGTCTTTCCTCCCTGAAACGTGTCCCGAGTTAGCCCGCTGTAGGGGCGAGAGTGCATTTATATAGAGTTTCATAGAAAATTTTACAGGCTCCGCGCGGAATATCGATGAGTGAACTCGAGAGTAAATCGAACTTTGCCACGGCTCGGAGTTTTAGGCTTTCTGGAAATTTCCTAGGCTAGGGAGAATTTCGGAAATATGAATTTTTGAGGATGATGAAGGGCGTATTCTGAGTATGACAATGTATCCGAAATAATTTTTTTGTTCCTAATTGTAACACAGCCTGTCAAAAATTATAGATTGCTTATAGCCCCCTCAATGCTGCTTCAAAGTTTTTTTCATAAATTGTTTTTCTTCGCAAGTTTATAAATTATCTTATATTAAATTATTCATTCGTCTTAATACGTTAAATATTGGTCCTTCTTCTACGTTCAAAAACTCATAATAAATGTTTTTTCTTGGAGATTTAATTTCCGTTGTGGAATTTGCAAAAAACTCAATGCTACAAAATTTTAATTCTCTCTCTAATAATTGTGTTTTGGTTGTTTACTTTTTTTTGTTTTCGGTCTTAGAGCATTAAAAGTATTAAGTGGAGTGTGAAGGGATTTGCTTTTAAATAATGTCCTTTTTCACGCTCCACTGAATACATGAAACGTTCGAGTACCAAAAATAATAGCAGGTACCAGGCATTAAAAATTAGAGTATCATTTCAGTCTCCAAGAGTATTTTGAGTCTTGGAATCGGTATCATCGAGTCTCCAAGAGTATCCAAGAGTATCTAAGGAGTCTTTGAGGGTATACAAAGTTTTGAAAAAAGGTCACCGTGAGTAACCCAGAGTAAACAAATTTTTTTAACGAATTTCCAAAAGTCTTATACAGTTACATTTGATCTCCGATTTGAATACTCTATTTATTACTAACAACAACAAGAGTATTGTTTAAATCTCAAGGGTATTTTAATCTAGAGTATTCCGTTTTGCCAAACGAAATACTCTTAATGATCAATTCGGGGACTCAAAATACTCTTGAGACTAAAGGATACTCAGATTGTTTATCCTGGGCTAATAAATACAATAAATAGTAGAGAGATGATCCAAATTTTTTTCCATAAAGTTTTTTATGAATTCAGCAACTAATAAGAAATCTGCAAGAAAAAAACATACACAAAAGATGTTTTTTGTCGTTAAAAAACGACTTATATTACGTAAATCAAGAAACATGAAAGGATAAGGACCTAATCATTTATAAACTTTGACATGAGAACTAATTTTATAATTATCTTATGATGATACATTCAGGGGCCAATAACCTAGGACAGAAAATTGAAGTATCATTTCAGTCTCCATAGTATCTCGATTCTACGAATAAGTATTCCATTTGCCAAATGAATACTTTTTTACGACTCGTAACCATTAAGGTAATATTCGAAATGGAGACATCAATTTCCTAAATACGTGCCCAAGTATTCAAAAAAGTGACGCAAGGTGACTTGAGTGTCTATAGAAAAAAGTCTCAAGATGATCGAAGTCTCCCAAAAAGATACTATGAGAGACTGTATCAAAAAATATTCTAGTATTCATACACTTGACTAGACTTGACTGCAGTATCCTAACTAATGATTATGAGAGAGTGCAAAATTTTTAAAAAAAAGCTATTCGAAATTCTGCAAAAAAAATTGAAGTCGTCCAGATTGATGAGGTCCATATCTTTTATTCAGAAAGCACCTGTACTTGTGAAAATTGAATATGAATGATTTCAGTTTTTATAGTTTACAGACTTTTTTGATACAAACACGAGAAAAACTGCTATCTAAATTTTTGAAAATGTTTTCAAATTTCGTATAGTACTATGAAAAATGATTGTGCCATGAAAAATAGAATTTTCAAATCGTAATTACCCATAAATTTCCCACTGGGTTGAAACAACTAACTAATTATATTCAACCTAATTTTATATTATCTATTTAATCTAATAATTCTAATTTATTTTATTTTACCAACTCTGGTTCGGATCCCGGCTTCTGAACGATTTTTTCTCGCATATGACTTCAATGAGAGGAATCATTGACTGGGAAAATCGAGTTGAATGGATAGAATTAGTTCAAATTTTCAAAATTTTGAACTTCGAAATCTCTTTTAAGAATGCCTAAGTCTTCAGTAAATGAGAGCAACCACAAAAATTTTCATTGTGGAGAAAAAAAGTTGCCGAGAATCCAAAAGTTACAATGCGGGATACTCCAGTCTTCGATAAATCAAATGATTTGGAAATGAATTCGAATTTTCGGAAAATCGGCATATAGCTGAGATTATAGTCTCAAAACTAAATACTTGAGAGATTGTTGGAGACTGTAGTCACGAAAAAAAATGAAAGTCTCCGACTTGGTTAGCAAAATACTGCAGTATTCAATCAAAAGAGTCATGTTAAAAAGTGACGTATTTGAATCTGAGACTGAAAGTGTCTGGTGGAGACTTTTGAAGAATAATATAAACAATTTCGATACTCTTGGATACTCTTGGAGACTCGACGACACTCATTCTGAGACTCAAGACACTCTAGGAGACTGAAACGATCATCCTGTTTTTTATCCTGGATTGAGTTCAGCATTTTATTTGTTTAAAGATAAAGTCAAGTACTAAGAAGCAAAATACATGGGTTTAAATAGGAACTACGTAGATACATAATATTTGAAGCTTCTAAACATATCTGAGAAAATTCAACATGATGTATAAAATTTTCCTGACTAGGTCCATGAATTTTTATACGATCCTGAATGTGAATTCATAATAGTTCCAACCAAAAGTCTATGTAATAAAAATTTGGTGTGTTTTGTAAGGCACTTGATAGAAGTACAACACTATGTTTGTACTAATTTATCTAATAATATTGTGATAAGAACTGATAATCGAAATAATTTTATTTTCCATTATCATTTGAAAATAGAAGGTTCAAAGACAATGATAACTATAAATGATTATTAATTTTAGTGAAAATCTCATTCTATTTAAATTTAGCGGACTAAATCTGAAATTTTGAAGTTAATACAAAAAGGACAATTTTTTTTTGTATAAAGCACAGTCAAAATTGTTCACAATGAATTTCCATGAGAATTCTAGTAACAATATCATGTGTCTCATTTTCTTGATTCGTGCATGCTTCATTTTTTCTAAAATTATTTTCTCGCCCTATCATTTCTCAAATTAGCATATTGAAATTCCCGATAAAAATGATCGTCGCTCTAATCAAAAATTTTTCTTCTTTCGACTTTTTGACGTGTAATCACACATGATAGCACACGATCCTATCCAGGCGTACATCGCATACGAATGCCGATGGGGGCCAGATGAAAAAGCGAGTGTTAAGTCTAAAACAAGGGCGAATGAAGCGGGACTCGAAATAGGGTAAGGTAGGCAACGCACGTTCGCCTCTCGTTTTGCTTTCATAAACCTATTCCGCCACTTCGCCCTTTCCTGTACACCCCCCTGCCCCTCTCCACACCCCCTACACCAGCACCGACTTTTACTCAACGTCTGCCATTTTCGCAACACCGTCCTTTTCCCGTTTTAAAGTGACTTGACTGACTACGTTACGTCCCATGTGACGTGTGTACAGGGAAAAGCAAAATTGAAAAAAAAAAAATTGAGCAGAAAGTAAAAGTAGACAATAAAAAACTGGCTATGTATGAATTGTATTATTTATATATACTTTGGAGTTGTTTTTAATAATTTTTCGAAAAGTTATTATGAATACTAAATACTTTTGCACACTCATTGATTATGAAATATTATTGTTTATTATTCTTCAGGTTTTTGTTTTTCGGTTTGTTTGAGCTATTATGATTGTTATCAGGGCAGTTCTTGATAAGTAGTTAAAATTGATTTGGTTTTAATTTGTTTTCCTTTTTGATTTGGTAGGTTGTAAAATATGATAAAATTATTATTACAGCTTGTATGTAAATCCTAGTTATTTGGTGAGTTCTTTTCTTGAATTGACTTTTAGTCATTCTCTGATACTTATAATTGTCATGATCCAGTTTTAGATCACCTGTACATTGTTAAAAAAAGATAGGTAAATTTTCCATAAAAGTATTGGAAGTTTCCAACCAATGTTCTTTATTTGGATTTTTCCCATAAATAGATATGGAAAATTTTCTATACACTATGGAAATACTTTCAAGAATTATAGAAAAGTTTCCATACCATAGAAATTTTCATAGATTATGGGAAATTTTTCAGGTCTCTTTGTGGAGAAAAAGCTATACAGAATATGGCTCACAAACTTGTAATATTTTTATGGAAAATTTACTAAACTTTATTCAATAGTGTAGAATGATTGTAACTCGTTCTTTTTTCAGTTATTAGATCGTTTGGAAGTAGTACAAGAAGAAGATTTCGTGTCATCCACCTGAATAATGACGGATTTGTGTGCGTTTTTAAAAAATGTTGGCAGTTACAATTTTAAAAAATAATAGTCATTTTTTTAATTTCTCTTCATGTTGTACTAGTATTTATCAAAATGGCAAAAAATTATTAGTGAAGAATTCAAAAAGTTTCTTAGAAGCATGAGATTAGTTCAGGTAAGTAAATAGTTTGAGAATATCCAAAACACGAAGATCGACAATGACATTCAAAAACGTTTGAGAAAAAGGTTTGATGAATCGAAAAAATCTTTCAATATTGTTCTTCGGCTTGATTTTTTTCAATCAGAAATAATGTCTTAGGAAGTAAATATAAGTTTCAAAATATTTTTTAGGAATAAAAGGAAATTTCAAACGAAGTTTTACGAAGTTGGATTTTTTTTAAATTTATAAATTTTTTTTCAAGACAGTAATAAAAAAGATTCAAATGAGGAATCAAAACATTTTACATAAGACAAGTAATAATACTCGATATTCAAGAAACTTTGAAAATTTTCAACGTTTTTGCAGATTAGGTATAGAAAGAATTTTATCATTCGATGGACTTGGTTTGGAAATTTCGATAATTATCTTCATCTTTTACTTCTCTTCCCATCCAAACATTCTTAAAAATTATTAAAAACCTGCAGGATCTTTCAAATACTATTTCATCATTCTTGCAATTCTAGATTCTAGATATCCCATCGTTCTTTAGAGTTTCAAGAAAATTCTGGAAAACTTTTATCACGTACCCACAGTTCTTCTGAAAACAAAATTGTCTGTCACATTTTGTGAGGCTATAAATTATTAGCTAAACAAAAAATTAGTGTTTTTCGCGAAAACAATTTGATGTAAAATATGAAATTTTTCAAGAAGTAAGAATTATTGTTGTAAATTCGTTCGTGAATTATCAAGGTCCGTCTACGGGGGATCCTTGAGAGGAAAGGGATTCGGAGTCGATGAGCATTTCCCAAAGGATTTATGCCCGCGCTCATCAAGCCACCCTCGTGTTGAATTCGGAGTTGCATAATAAAACCATAGGAATTTTCAAACGCCATAACTGTTGGTGATCCATCTTTTTATCGCATTAATCTTCATCAACCCCTCGAATAATTATATATGTACGTCTGTCTTCTGCAGCTTTATGCGTCTGAAAAAATCAGAGAAGGAAACGTAGAAAGAAGAAATAGAAAAAAAATATATCGAACATGTATAAAAAAAAGTGCTGAGTGTTTATAAAAATAAATAACTAGATGTTTAGTCTAGAATTTCATCGTACAAATTCTCCGAAAATTTGTTATTAAAAATTTCAAATAATAGAAGCCTATCGTAGAGTTTTTTTGAGTTGTGTAGAAAAATCAGGTGATGTAGAATCTTTGAAAATAAAAAACTTTTATTCCTTGAAATTGATCCCAGACTTTGAGAATTATATAATGAATTCTTGAATTTCACGATGTCAAAGAACTTACATTTATATTTTGTCATCAATATAATTTGTCAAATTGATGGGTCGCCTACAATTATTATATTCATAGTTGATACTAGCATAAAGAATATTATTGTCAAGATTTCTGAATTTTAGTTCGTTATCCAGGCTTTCAGTACTAGCAGATAGTCGACCACAGTGTTGTTAAAGAACTCTACAGTTGTCAAGGTTTTATTTTTTACTCGTGTGGTTGTCGCAGGAGGCTCGTGAATATTCGTTTTTTTTTTTTCAAATTTAGAAGTGGTCAGGGGTGTCCCTTCTTTTACTCTCTACTCGAAACAACGAATCTACGACGCAAACAGTAAACACGGGTGGTTGATCAATAAAAAGGGCGATCGCATTCAACCCCATCCCCTGTCGCGGTGGTGACTTGTAAGGGAGGAGGGGGGAGGGGACTAGCAGTGGTAAAGGGAACCCTCCGCGATGAGGAATGAACCCCGAATTTATATCGAAATCGAACTATTGATCTTGGCACGCTTCGCGCCGCCTGTGCCTGATCTCTACAATTTTAACGAGCGCTCAAAACTCGTCCCCGGCGCCTTAGGGTCATGGAGGAGGGGGGGGGGGGGGGGAGGGGGTGAGATTAATTAATCCGGCGACGTGCAAATAGCGTGGATTAGACTGGACACCGCGTCTTGACGCGTCAGATTACTAGGGCTGATTACGCAGATCAGTCAATGTCCGCGTTGTTTGGCCGAGGATTACGAGTTAGGTGGACTGTTGATTTTGGGGGTTGAAGAATCAGGGGTTTTCGAGGGTAGTGGTGGCGAGTGTTAAAAAGAGGTGGAAGGTTTTTTTTTTTTATGTAGTTAAAGCCAGGGTAGGAAAGTTACTTGAAAAAATGTAACGATTTACGTTACCGTTACTTGAAAAGAAGTAGCAACTCGTTTTCCGTTTCATTTAAAAAAAGTAACGTCTTGATACTTTCATGTTTTTTTTTTTTTTTTTTTTTTTTTTGAATAAATTGAATGTTGATAACAAGACATGGAAAAACTAAGGCTGATAAAAAACAATAACAACGTACTCATGGTGTTGTTCTACATAAAATGTTTATTTCAGATATGATAAAAATGTTAATCTGTACTTTTTCACTCTGAAAAAAATCAATCAGCTTGTTCAAATTTGAATATTTTTTTTCAAGTTCACAAAAATTGTGAATATGACATTTGATTCAATATCAGCCACTAGGAAACATTCGCAAATTTAATAGATTATGTGAGTATCTTAATACCTACCCAGATGTTCAGAATTTTTAAATTTTTTTGTATTTTTCAGTATGTATAAGATGTTACAGAATTTTCTAGTATTTTTAATAATTTTTACTATTTTTCTGTACATTGATATATAGATTTTCAGAATTTCGTGCTCTTGATTTCAAAGTTCATTAAATTATTTATATTTGTGAGGATTCTTTAGCAAATATTGTCTTTGGTGATTTTCATTGCCTTTGACTTTTTTAATACTTTTTTAATTTTTCTACGATTTGAATGGTTGTTCAGTATTTCTGAAACTATTCGCATTTTTCAGGATGATAGAATGTCGCAGAATTTTCTAGTATGTTTACATAATTTTAGTATTTTTATAGTATAAATCATTATATACTTTTCAAGAATTTCGAATTCTATAGAATTTGAACATAATGAAATATTACGTGTTTTACAGGATTTTCCAGAAAACAGTGTCTTGATAGATATTTACTTATTTTAGTACTTTTCGTATTTCTACAGTTTTTCTATGATTTCAAGGATCTCTCATTTTTTTTATATATATCTGTATGAATTTCTGGAATTTGAAAGATGTTTGATGTTTTATATATTCCCACGTATTTTTTTTTTTTTTGTATTTCTAAGTATTTATAAAATGTTGTGGAATTTTCGAGTTTTTTTAAAGATATCTCTGAGTTTCCAGATTAAGATAAAATTGAAAGTTCAAAATTTCTGAAGTATTTCGTGCGATTTTGCATAAAACAGTTTCGTCATAGATTTAGAGTGTCCTCAATATTTTTTGTACTTTTCACTGACTTTTACGATTAAAAAAATTTTCTGGTATTTTCATAGACTTCTATAAACATACATTTTGAGGATTCAATGTTCGAGAAATTGAAGTTTCTCGATTCCTGGAAATACATAAATTTTTGAAGAATCTAATAAAATGAAGCTAATTTTTTTTCATTAGTATATATTTTTTTTTATATATATTATAATTCATAAGATTTTGTAGCAGGATTTATAGATCTTAAAGGTTGTGCTATGGATTCTGCGATTTGTATAGATTATTATCATAATTTTTATATTTTTTTATGCGAATTTCTTAAATTTTACGCTTCAAATTGTGAAAGTTTCTTATTCAAAGTGAAAAAGAGTATTTTGTGTCGATATTTGTACACTACTAATATTTCACTCTGTTTTAATATATATTTTAAATATAGAATTTTTGATAGATAATAAGGAAGTTTCAAACTACATATACCTCAATGTTTCAGAACATTCCCTAGAAGATTTTTCAAATTGTTTTGGAAACTTATTAAAACTGATGAAAGTAACGTAATGTAACGAGATTTTCGTTACTCGTTACCGAGAAAAGGACTCTTCCTCGTTATCGTTACTTGTCAACTTATGTAACGCGTTACGTTATCTTTTAAGTTAAAAATGTAACGTTTTAAAGTAACGCGTTACTCTCAAACCCTGGTTCAAACCAACTAACGTTTGTTCGAGTTTTTAAATTTTACTTTTGTTTGAATGTTAGATATGTATTTGTATTATTAAATCTGTTAGTTTTGAAATAATTCTTGTCTTACGTCATTGACGTTATTTAAGTTACTCGAAATTCGCAGCAATAAAATCACTAGGCTAGTTGTACTAGCTAGCAATAGTCAGACAGAATACAAGTTATCCTCGAATGCATAAAAATGACCAAACATTTTTTCTTCTACAGAATTTTTTCCCCGTGTAAAATGAAGATATTTTAAAACATCATTCACAGAACTTTTCCTGTAAGTTTGTTAGCTCGTCCTTGTTTTCCTGGCAAGAAAATCCATATAACAGGATCCGCGAAACGAGCCACGACACCCCGGGCGTAATGAGAGTGATGGCGTTAGCGCTGTACAAGAGGATCTACGAGTGTACGCGAAAACAAACTCCTGTACGAAAGTGTGCGAGAGATGAAAACACCGCCCGGAGGAAAAGCCGAGAGACTGGAGGGGCGGTAAATCCATATTTTACGCGACCACCACCCCAGGGTACGCCGAGCACCTTCGCTTGTTTCGCTTTCCTCGCGTCCCGTTGACCGCATCCAACGACCCCGAAAGCTTTTGCATTACGACCCCGAAACTGCGGAATCACGAATTTTTTTCACACTGGAAAACTTGCTGGGATATTTCGCCTCGGCTGAAATAAACTTTTCTTGGTCCTCGTTTGAGTATTTTTTTATGCCAGTGAAAATTTAGACCCTACTCAAGATGACCTCTTTGAGTTACTTTTGTTCGGTAACGAGTAACAAAAATCCCGTTATACATCCAACGCTACTTTTATCAGTCTTATCAAGTTTTGAGAACAACTTGTAACTTTTTAGGAAATGTTTTGAAACTCAGATAATAGCAATTTGAAACTTCCCTATTTCATGAAAAATTCTATCAGCATAATTTTTAAGGGGTTATATACACTTGCGCTCGAGAAATAAAGGGCATTTTCACGATTTTTTTCTAGTAAAACAAAACAATTTTTTTCAAAAAACTCCAAGCCTATTTATGTATTTACGTCTCAAGGTATTTTATGAATTTTTTCAGAAAACAATTTTCGTAATTAAGGTCGTAGCGACTATTGTGCCAAAACACAACTTTTCTGACATTGCGCGCGGTGATCATGATAAATAAGGAACAGTTCATGTGTAATACAAAAAACAAAAAAAAAAACCTCTAGTTTATACCTTTACGCTCTGCGTAAACGAAGGGTTTCGCTAAATTAATATTTTTACGGAAATATTGGTGATTTTCCTCAAATAATTGATTTTTTAATGTCTAGGATCTCGGTTTTTGCAGCAAAAAAAAGTTTTGTTTAAAAATTAAAAATCCTCCGTTCACGCAGAGGCTATTATAATTATAATCTTAAAAAAATCCAGACTGTTCAGATAAATGGTTTTCGAGAAACTGTGCTCAAGGCGAAAATACATCGCATTTTGGCACAATCGCTGTATTGCACACAACTATAAAAATTTCATTCTGGAAAAATTTCTAAAATACCTTGTGACATTGATAAATAAATAGGCAATAAGTTTTTAAAAAAAGATTCTGTTGTTTTTCCAAAAAAACAAAAATTGTGAAATCGCATTTTTTTTCCTCGAGAACAAATGTATATAATCTCTTAATGGAACAGAGTGAAGTTATAGTAATTATTCATGTACAAATATCGACAAATACAAGTATATATACTTTTTCACTTTTCATTCACAACTTACACAATTTGAATCATTTAATTGTAGAAATCGGAATGAAAGTACATAAAAATATTCTAAATCTAGAGACCTTTAAATCTATGACAAGATCTTCAAAATCTTTAGTTCATGCTAAAAAACCTTACGTAATTTGATGAACGCAAAAAAAACACGCAAAATATTAAAAATACTAGTTATCGATTAGTTCCTAATAAATGCTATTCAATTCTCCAAAATTTATTTAATTCCAAGAGTGAAAAAACATCAATATTTCGAGCATTAGATTCTAAAAATATGTGTGTAATGTATATACAAATACAAGTAGGTTCAAATAATTAAAAAATTTTTGAAACTTGGAAGTTTGTAAAAAATTCGATACTTATTATTATTGATCTAAATCCATAAAGTTACTGTTTTCTGCAGAATCGTTCGGAATACTTCAAACATTGTTAACTTTTAATTGTAGGAAATCTTATTCTGGTCACTCCAAGAGATATCTTAAAAAAAACCAAAAAATTCTAGAACATTCTATAAATACTAGGAAACTCAAAAACAAAATACTTGTAGAAAAATACATGTAAATCTTTGAAACATTCTATATTTATACAACCCTCTCAACTAGAGCATTGAATCTAGAAATAAATAAAGCAATATTGAAAAATATAAAACGATTTTCAAATCGTGGAAAAACTGAGGAAATACGAAATATACTGAAAGGAATGAAAATCTATTGAGACACTGTTTTTTGACAAATCCTTTGTTACCTACATCAAAAATTTTATGGGCTTAAAATTTTTGAGCTCGAAATTCCCAAAATCTATGTAACAATTAAGATAAAAATGCAAAAAATATATGAAAATACGAAAAAATCCTGGAACATTTTATCAATCTTAAAAAAAAGAAATAGTTCCAGAAAATGTTGAATAATCCGTTAGGTCGTAGAAAAACTAAAGTACTAAAAAAACCAAAAGAAAAAAGATTAAATGCAAACAAATTTCCTGAAAAACTCTTCCAAGTACAAAAAATTTATTGAACTTTGAATTCTAAAAGATAAAATTATTAAAATCTATGTAGCAATGTACAGAAACATTGTAAAAATTCATCAAAATACTAGAAAATCCTGCAACATTTTATACATACTGAAAAGTACAAAAAGTGACAAAAATACTAAAAACCTGGGTAGGTTAGATTTTTACAAAAAAGTATAAAATTCGTGTTGAATGAAATGTCATACACAAATATTTTTTGAACTTGAAAAAAAAAAAATAATTCAAACAAGCTGATTTTTTCTCAGGGTCAAAAAGTACAGATTAATAAATGCCTAGTGATTTTCCTCTCTTAAAAAAATTATCCATGAAAGCCTCGTCCCAACAAATAACAGATCTCGAAAATATGATATTTGGTTCTAGCAAAACATTTTGTTGAAACTTAAAAAAATTGAATACGTCTAATCCCTTCCGTCTGAAACCATTTCATTGCGTCTTCCTCTGAATGACATGAGCTTGTCAATAGTGATGATACCTTAGAGGTTATAGTAAAAACTTATCGACTGATGTGTTACACATCTCGCATATGTTTTGCATAGAAATCACCTAAATGTTTCATGCCTGATGTCTTAATTTATGGCATATTTCTATTTGGTATCTCTTCTATGTCTTCTATGTGTCATGTATAAGTTAATTTCATTTTCTTCATGAAAAAATCCGGTTCATATCATACATAACATCTTATAAAGGTACTTTCTGTGCCACCCTTCTTCAAGAGGCCACCTACAAATTTCATCCAGACATATCCAAAAACTCACAGTATACTTAAAACTCACTTAGAAAATATAGCCATCGACCAAAATACCTTCCAAGGACATCCACACTTTTCAAGGGGGTAGGGGTATGAGTTTCATCCCCTCCCCTCGCTTCCGTCTACCATCACCCTTGAGAAACGCGCGTGCGTCCGTGGGGGTGAGAAAAGAGGAGGAAAGAAAATGAGAAAGAAGAGGTGGACTCTCAGATTACTCACCCTTATATATGTGGATGCCGCGGACGGCTCGGGACGAAAAAGTTCCAGGGGCAGGAAGGAGGAGGGTGGAGAAGGTAGCAAAGGGGGAGGGGGTGAAATCTTTTAATGGCAGCCATCCAAGGTGCCCCCGCGTCCCTCTTTTTCTCTCTTTCTCTCATTTCCTTGGCCACCCTCGCGAGTTGAGAAAGGAAAGCGAGAGAACCGTATTAGCTATTCTTATGTCCACCGACCACCCAACCTATCTCTTTGTGACGGGGACACCCTTCGTTTCCCGTGATCGCATTTTAAATTACCCGAGTTTGTATATCTGTACGCCTTACGCTCGATCTTGTAGGTGTCCCCGGTACGGCTTTCTGGTCCTAGAATTTGTATATCTTTGCCAGGCTGTTAAAGATAGGTTGACATTTGATGTGTTGGCGTGATTTCGTTTCGTTATTACGTTGCGTAAGGTAACTAGATGCGATATATTAATGAGAATTGTCTGGTTTTTGACAGGTCTGTCTTGGTGCTCTGGAACGAGAAAAAGGACCTAAGGACGAAATAATTAAAAGTGGTTTTAGGTCCAAAGAATGCACATTTTTTCTTCTCCTCTTTCATCTTTATTTTCAAACTCGTTACTTACATTTGATGCGAGAATATAATAATTTAAATACCAGGAACAGAAAAAAGTTTATTTCTCGATGTCCGACTCTGAGGGATCAAAAATGAAAAAATTCCAAATCAGGAGCGTTGGTTTATTGTGTATAACCTCCAAAGTGTCAATATTAAGTATTATATCAAATATTTCTAAAAACTATCTTTCAGGATAGGGGTGGATTTTGTTCTTATATTTCGGTATAGATAAAGTTAAAGAACGTGATGGGCCATGTCTGGATTTTTATATATTATTATTAGTCAGAGTGTCCTGAAATGAAAAAGGGACCTATTAACAAAATTTGGCACTTCAATTCCAAGGAACATGAATTTTTTAATTTTCTCTATACTCTATACACCTTTTCGCCTGCTGCTGAAAAATATTCGTATTTCTAAAGTCTATGTCAAAACAGTATTAGAATCTGCAGGATTTACAATTTGAATTCCAGAAAGTATAAATTCATAAAATTTGCATCTCTTGATTTTTAAATTGAAGCGATTAGAATTTAAAAATATTCAAATCGATAACATAGCTACATCATAGAATCTACAAAAAATTCAGATTTTTGAAAGTTGTTAACTTTGAATATCATTGACACTTTTGAAATCATGTTGAAGAACGTATATTATAAGTTTTCTGTCTTCGCAGATTTAAACGTTCCAACAATTTCTTTAACAATATCGTTATGTACCTTAACTTTTTCAGTCTGCTCTTATCTAACATATTGCATAATTTCCTTATTTTAATAATTTATTTTGTTTATTTTGTTACACCTAGAAAACTTTTTGGCATTTTTTCATATAATTTATATGAATTTTGGCGTATTGAGAATATTCTTTTGTTTTTAATACACTTTTGATAATAGCTTATAGTTTTAGCAGTATTTCCTCAGTGTATGAGCTAGTATCGAAAGTGTACAGGAAAAAACACAATAATATGCTTGATACACCAAAATAAATTTCACATAGTTTTCAATTTGTTACTTGATTTCAGAATATCATTAGGATCTGAAACTGCAAAGCTTTCTAAATGTTTTTATTCCGAATGCACGGACATATAGGTATGCAATTTACATAACATTATAACAACTTCATACTGTACGACTTTAGAATCGTAAATTTTAACAGTCAATTTAGTTTATATTCATTTAAATTTGGTACAACACAAGGTCAACGTTTCTCTTTGATAAATTCTCATTTATTTTTGGTAAATGTGACGAATGAGAAAAAATCGCAAGAAAAGCATTTTAAATTAATGTTTCTAGAAAGTAAAATCAGTTCACCAAAAATATTTATTTTGGCTCTTAGCAAGTTACCAAGGTGACACATACGATCAATTTTATGTTCCTTGCACTCGATGAATGACAAAAGCAAAGGTATATTTGAACTATTGCTACACTATCATAACTATATGAAAAATAGTGTACGTCGAACTTCTCGAAAAAAAAGTTACAAAAAACTATTGATTCGACAGAAAATGTTGGTGAACTCCTAAAACAACGTTGGCTGAAGTAAGCTGAATTGTATTATTTAGTCTGACTATTGCAAGTATGTACTACTAGCTTCGTAACTTTTTTGCCGTAACTACATTTTCCGTAGGTGTATTTAGGGTGGCCAGACGTCCTGATTTCCCAGGACATGTCCTGTTTTTGCACTGCTTGTCCTGGTGTCCTGTTTTTTTCTGAAATGTCCTGTTTTGCAGGACAGGATGGTGTTATTTTGCACAATTGTTTTTTGATGGCTAAAAAAAAGGTCATTCGAACTGTCCTGATTTTTCTTTATGCAGATCTGGCCACCCTATGTATCAACCGATCATTTTGCAGATTTTTGGGTGAAATCAAAATAAAGGTAGAATACCTAAAAAAAGGTGGCTCTATTGAAAAAGTTGGTGAAACTTGTAATTCGTGTTCAATGATGTAAGCCTATTCGAAAAGTTCGTCTACTAGTATAGCTTTATTGTTGCAACTTATTCCAGTAGCTGGTATAACTAATGATTTTGAAAAAATTTAATTACTCTAATAAGTAATTCCTGATATTCAATGTTCAATATAGTAACATTTACCTATTTTAATAACAAAAATGCTTGAGCTACCATTTGAAAATAGCCAGTCACTTATTTTACATCTTCGTAATGTGACTACTCAATTCGTAGAATCAATAAGTTCCGATTTTCATGAATTGCAACCTGTCATCTGAACTAATTAAATTCAAGTATATACATTAATAATTAAGCTGAAAGGCAGTCACATGTATACGAAATTTAAAGTAGCTGGGTTACTTTCTCTATTCGTTGAAGCAACTTATCTTTTTCCTTGTATCACTTTCGTACTTACTCAAAAAAACGTCTAGTCAGAAACACTTAATCAACAATAAAAACCTGCTTCAGCTTCTGCATTCCACCCACTACGTCACTGTGATCAACTCACCCCTTCTTCAACCCTGTGAAAAAGGAAAGGAAAAACCTAGCGAGGCACACATGTGACATGTCGTAGCTTACACACACGCTCGCACGGATTACAGCGGACGGATTGGCAGCTCTGATCGATATTCGATTTTTGAAATATCTCGCTTCCCACCTCTGGCCACCCCCGTCGTGGGGTTCTCATCCTCCTACCCTCTCTCGCGACCCAACCCCTCGATCGACGATCTCGCCTTCCTTGAAAGCCCCGATACTCCATTTGTATTTTTAAACTGAAATCCCTATGTACATACCTATGTACGAATGCGCCTTGGTCCCTGCCTCCATCGCCATCACCATTACCACCGCTGCCATCCCTTCCTCCCCGGTCGCGGATTCCCATTTTCCACCCCTGCCGCCCTGTGTGACTCGCGAACGCTTTCCCATCGCGCCCACTGTTTTCCACGTACTCAGGGTTGAGGGGTTGAGGAATTATTTCTCTTTTTTTTTTGAAGAAGAAGACGGGGTAGAAGAAAATGTATGAGGGAGTATCGTAACTTTATCCGCAGGTGTGAGAAGAGAATGGAAATTGCGAAGGTCGGAAAAGTTTTTTGGGTAAAGTTGAACAGCTGATTTGAGAATGGGAAAAGATAAGGTATATTGAGGTATGGTCCTTAAAAACTCAACAAATTTTATTCTAAATTTTCTACTGTGGTTCTGGATGACGGACGAATGATGTTATGTTTACCTTGAGAAATAACATTTTGTTTCGCAGACTAATGAAACGTTGAACATAAGTTTTGGAAGATTTTTGGAATTAAAGTTGAAATTTATTTTCATATCAAAGATAAAGATGATGGGATTTGTTAATACTTTGGAACAATATCTCTTCATTCATATCTTATGGACATTTTTTACCTGGTTACAAATTATCTAAATAATGCAAAAATCCGAGGAAGAAGAACACCGAACGCACTTTTTATCGAAACTTCTCGGAATGTAAACTCTTTTATGGGAGTGTCGATATTCATGCCGGAATCGTCATTGAGATTCATCGTCCTCGTCATTTTCTTTACGAGTTGTTACCATCCAGATTACGCCATAAACGTGAGCTTCGCAAACACTCCTTCTCGAGACATTCAAAAATTATGCAGAAAACTTTCTCACAATCAGGTTAACGAGCTGTTTTCCAGGTCGAGATTACGAGAAAATGGAACGAGATTTTTTTCGTAGGTTGTAAAAAAAAAGATGTCGTAAAAGGTGAAAAATTTATTAATGAAGAAAAGTCTGGAAGTTGACCGAATATGTAAAAAAGTGATAAAATTTAATTGGAAAATATCGGAAGTTATAGGATCAGAATCCTTTTTTGTTTCAACCGTACTTCGATGATTAAAAATTATCTTAAAAATTTGGAAATTTTACTCATATTCAGGATCATATTTTATGAAATTTTTCACATAATTAAATAAATAAGTTTGTTATAATTTATGATTACGTTTTCTTCAATCGTTTGTGATTTTAGGCGATACACATGTAGATGTACGACTCAAGTTATTCACTTCAAAATTTAAATCTATTTTATAATAAATCATCTTTTCCCGGATCAAATTAAAATTATCCTTCAGTTTCAAGAGTGTTTTGAGCCTCTAAATTTTAAATACTCGAGATATTCGAGTCTGCGAATTGAAGACTCGAGTCTCTAAAAGTCTTCAATAAGTATTCCGTTTGGCAAAATGAAATGTTCAATATGCTCTTGAGACTCAAACGATACTCTTGTTGTTCTTTGCAAGAAATTAAGAATTGAAATCGCAGATTAAAGGTGACTGAAGGAGACTTTTAGAGACTCGTAAATAAATTCGTATACTCTCGAAGACATACTGTCACATTTTTTCTACAACTTTGTATACTCTCAGAGATTCCTTCGATACTCTTGGATACTCTTGGAGACTCGATGATGCTGAATCCAAGACTCGATATATTTTTGGAGACTCAAACGATATATACTTTGGTTTTTATCCCAGATTAGTCCTGATATTGAAGAAGAATTCATCTCAAACACTGAACACTGAACACTGAATTATTCAATATGATAATTGATTTTTACAAATTTTATGAAATAATAGTATAAATTTCTAAACTATGAACCCATTGTTTGAGAACTATAAGAAAAACATAATTAAGGTACCCAAGTTTGTCATCATTTCTTTCTTTTTCTGAAATTTCTGAAGTTTTCATGCAGTGTTAAATTTAACTTTTAAGATAAAAATTGAAGCTAGCCAAGGAGGACCTCTGGGCTCTGAGATGAGATGATGTACTCTGAATTTTAAAGACAAGGCTAAAAAAGATTTAATTAATTCCGAAGTTTCAAATACTTGGTAGCACGGAATCGAAAACCAAAGTATCCTTCAGTCTAAAAGTTGTTTTTAGTCTCCAAATTGATTATTAAGAGTATTCTGTTTGGTAAGACGGAATACTCATCCGGAGAATCGAGTCCCTCAAGTCTCCAAATTGAATATTCGAGTCTCCAAGAGTCTCTAAATGAGTATTACGTTTGCCAAAATGGAATACTCAAGATGCTCTTGATACTCAAATATTAGGATACGAAAAAGTTGAGGTTACGTAAATTCTTGTTGTTTTTTTCAACTGAAAAATTCCGAGTGCACCATAGCTGCAACTGACGTACTCAGTTATAAAACTTTTATCACCGAAAAATTCAGTTGTGTAATCTGAAAACATCCTCTTTTGTAGTAAAGTCTATGTTAATATGGCCGCAATAGACAATTATTCATTAAACAGTGCCAACTTTTTTTTGAGTAGAAATTACTGAAAATCCGATCAGTATTACGACTGAAAATTGGATCGATATGACTGACATTTTCAATGATGCGTATTTCAACTAAAATTTAGTTACATAAAATGAAACTGAAGAATTTTTTTCTAGTTTTAAGTTCTTAAAGTAGAATAAAATTCAGGATTCTTAATTACACTTGCCCAAAAATAACAACAATCTTGGCTTCAGAGCACATTTTTAAACATAATTTTAAGCATCAATATTTGGCTAGTATAACGTAGAAAATGCAAATTTGAAAAATTATTTAAACACGGTGAATAATAAAAGAAAATAAAAATCCACGAAAATGTAGAGAATCTAAGGTGCCTTAGGTTTCGAATGTTTAATAAATAAACAAAAATGGAAAAACAATCAGTTCTCGATTGCCACTCAAGATCAAGATAAAAAAATTAGTAGCATTGGAGAATAGTTGTAGAATATCAATATTTATGTATTATTTTAACAGTGATAGGTAATGGAAACAATTTTTCTTGTTTTCCTTTATTATTAAACGTTTGGAACTTGAGGAACGTAGAATCCAAAATACTTAAATCCTGGAAAGTTAAATTCTGGAAATCTACACAGAAAAAAAAAAAAAAAACTTTCGAATCATACGAACACTGAATAAGTACCTACTGACATAGTGATAGAAGTCTGTGAAAATATTTTTCTCTGAAAGACATCAACAAATGCTTTAGGTCTATCAAATTGAGAATTCTAGAACTTCAAATTCAAGAAAACGTATACAGCGATTCATAGAAATATTGGGTAACACTGGTAAATCATATAAATACTAAAAAAAATACGAATATTCAGGAAATTTGTGTAATACTTAAAATAAACGAAGATATATTTTCATTAGAAATGAACATATCAATGATTAAAAATAATAGTATTTCATAAAAATTACTATTAAATCTTTTTTTTTCTCACTGAAAATGATAACAAACGAATTTCGAGTTTTAATTTTGAAGTGAAAAGTTACGATTTCATAAATACTAAAAAGTGCGAGAAATACTAAAAATCTGTCAATACTTAAAAACTATATATTATGGATATAAACTTCGCAACAATTTTATGAAAATTTGAATCCTGGAACATATAATTATATAAATCTATGTAAAAATCCACAAAAGTAACAGGAAATCTTTCAAATTGTAAAGATTCTGAAAAAGGAATTCAAAATCTTTATTAAACAAACTATTTTCTCAAAAATCAATTTAAATACTAAAAATCGTTGCGATATCCAATACTGTAAAAAATGATACTCTTATTGCTCGTTCTAAAAAAATGAAGTAATTGAAAAGGAAATAAAAGGCGACTGCAGGAGACTTGAGAGACTCGTAAAAATTCGTATACTCTTGGAGACTCCGAGTCACTTTTTTTGAGTCTTCAGAGACTAGGTGATTCTCATTTTGAGACTCGAAACACTCCTTGAGACTAAAATGATATTTTGATTTTTTTATGCCAGCAGAGAATCAAAAGTTTCTAGAATTAAGTTTTTCGTGAACTGGACAACAGATGTAAAATGTGCAATAAAATATATTCATAAAAGCTTTCTGTTATTGAAAAAAAGTATCAATATTTCGTCAATTGAAGCACATGTAAGAATAAATATTTAATTATTTATTTACTCAGAAACAAGACCTAATTAAAAAAATTGGACGTGTGTCGTGAGACACACGTTTGAAGTGGAACAACGTATTGTATTTAAAGATGTCTGATGATATCGGAAAAAGATTAAAATAACGAAACGATATCAGTAAAAGAAATAAAATAACAAAAACGCATTTACAATAGTGCGTTTTGCTGTTTTCAAGTTTATTACAGAGAAGTCTATAAAAATATTTTTTTAATTCTTATTTTATTCGTTTTATTCTTAAGTTTCGTTTCCGTAAAAAATTTCTTTTGTCTTGGCGGCCGTCGACAGAAACGTAGTTTCTATTTTGGGTTTGATGTACTGATACCATACGCACATTTTGTGAAACCGTCAATAAAATAAATTCATATTCTCATGTTCGGGACGTTTGAAAATGAGCGCGCTATGAGTAGATTTTTGTATTGCTTACAGTAATAATAATGCAGATGTATGAGTAGCAAGCATTTATTGTATTTAATTGTTTCGTTTGTTTCATTAAAACTTGTGGAAAGTGTTAGTATAGATCGCATCAATAACCGTCTCGATGTATGTTCGTACAATATTAACGAATTGGATGATCTAACATTGACCAGCATAGGAAAAGTGTATAAATGTTACTAAAGGCTTATAATAACCAAAATAGGAAATATAAATATTTCAATATTATTTATTAACATTTTGTCATTTCTAATAGTCTTTTCATTGTTTTCTGAACCATTATTATTTTAAGATCGTAATAGTTAGTATTATTTTATTACAAAAATTAAATTTTCAATTCAAAAATGTCTCATGCGTTCATATACATAAATGACACTTATATTTTAATTAATTTCTCATTTTCTAATGTTCATATATATATTAGGTAAATCGATGGACGCACCCTCTTTAAAGTTTTGAAATGCCAAAAAAATGCGATTGTAAAAATTTTATAGTGATTGATGCAAATTAACCTGTGCTGCAAGAAGGATAATAATTTGAAAAATCACTATTTTTACACAAAAAAAATTTTTTTGAAAATATCCCTACTTTGTTCTTAATGGTCTATTTGTCCCAACATTTCTATGATTTTACTCGCAAGTGATACCTGAACTTCGAAAAAAATTTTCAAGTGTCTACGTTTAGTACATACAAGAATGAATATAAGGGTCATTTCCAGATGTAAGCAAGAAGTTCTGTAAAATGACGAATTTAATAAAAAAATTCCTATTTTCTCCATTTTATGAGTAATCATCTCAAATTTTTTTAACACCAAAATCTTGTTCTCTAGTCCTTACCCTTGAAAGAACAAAAGTCATCTTTCAAAAATCTTTGACCGATTAAATTTAATTTTTTGTAATTATGAAATTACAAATGATAAAAAATTAGAAAATTGTTTTAAATAATAACGTATTCTGCTTATTATAGCTTTTTTTGACATAAGCATTATTAACTAATCTGACGGTGGAAAGTTGAATTTCTCAATATTTTTAAAAAAAAAAACTAACTCTCAGATTGTGGTCTGTACTTCTATTTTTTTTTTTTTATATTAAAAAAACCAGCATTTTTTATCTACACATTCCTTATCTATTTCGTAACTTCCACGTTCCCCGGGATAAGAAATCAGAGTATCCTTTAGTCTCAAGAGTATTTTTAGTCTCCAAATTAATCATTAAGAGTATTCCGTTTGGCAAAATGGAATACTCAAGATACTCTTAAGACTCAAACGATACTCTTGTTGTTGCTTTTAAGAAATAGAGTATTTAAATCGGAGATCAAAGGTGACTTTACGAGACTTTTGGAGATTCGTAAAAAAAATTAGTTTACTCTTGGAGACTCACAGTCACCTTTTTTTAAAATTTTGTATACTCTCGGAGACTCCTTCGATACTCTTGGATACTCTTGAATACTCGATGATACTGATTCCGAGACTCAAGATACTCTCGGTGACTGAAACGATACTCTGATTTTTTATCCCGGGTCTCCCGAAACAATTAAAAATTTAGAAGTAGATTATATAACTAGACTCTTAATAACAATGACTCATTGATAAAACCTGCTAAAATCTTAAAATTCTAACGTTATCAATACCGTTACACTCTAATAAAAAAAAAAAAAAAATAGCAAAATTTTCCCATTTTTAATTAGACGTACATAATTAACCTGTTTGATATTAAAAATTTACCATACATCGACATCGTAAGTTTTCTTCCCATATATCGTAATTATATTACACGCATTCACACTTTTCCCTTCTACATGGAAGTGGAAATGACTATTGGCGATGGAAATTTTCCTATTTTTTAATTGGACGTTATAAACCGATTTGTTTGTAAAATTTTAACCCACATCGATGTAGTAAATTTTTTTCTCTTACATCGAAGTTTTAATACACGCAGTCAAACTTTTTCCTTCTATATAGAAGTAAAAATTACTAATCGTAATGGAAATTTTCTCATTGTTGTGAATAAAAAATTACTACATACTATTTGGTACGATATTGCAATACACGTTTAATGTACTATAATGTTTTCATTATATGCGTATTGGAAATTTCACCCTGCACACTGCAAACAGCTGCAATAGATACAATAGACATAACAGAATATGCTAAATTTTTTATCCTGTGAAAATTGCCCGAGCTGGGACGCGAACCTCGAATTTAAGGTTCACCAGCTACTTTCTTCTACGCTGCTCGCTGCTCACTGATGAGCCACGGGACCTCATTACATGAGCAACTATTCGATAGCAGGACTTAAAATTTAAACGTTTTTCTTTGGCAAATAATAATTTTCCCGGCATTTCACGAGAAAATGCAATACGGCGAATGAAAATGCGCGTTATGCGCGAATACATATTTCCCTTACATTGGTATAATTTGTATGTTAGTTAATGAGAAACATATTCTTATTTATCGTTAACTTCTGACAATTTACGAGAAAATGAAAAACAAAGTAAAATTTCTGTAGTTTTCGAACGTAAAAAAAATTTTTTTTGCTTTATGCTTCGCAGATATGGATGGCGATTTCAATACATAATCATAAATGGAATATTTCCCGCATACTTATTTAGCGAAATTACAAATACTTTCAGAGAAAATAGCATCTTTCACGCGAAAGTTCTCATTCAGTTGACTTTTTTACAAATTCACTTTTTAAAATGAGAGAAAAACCATTGTTCATAGAAAATTTATGACATTATTTTATGGAAATATGAAAAGTATGGTAAATTTTTCAAGGTTCACGAATTAAAAATTCTCTTTTCTTTTACCTAATAATTTGCCGCAGATCAAAAGAAAAGACACCATTGAACACTACAGATGGAACACTTCACTTTTAGAGTGTAGTGTTCTAAAGTGTTCTTTATAACACTACAAAACACTTTAAAACACTACTGTGAACCCTATACTATGATATGAACTATATACTACTGAAAGTTATTGAAACACTTCAGAGCGCTAACAGAAAAACTCTATAGTGTTATGAAGTAGTTAAAAGTTTTTTTCCGTAAGGGTTACATATAAGCTAGCAGAGTTTTGAAAAAAACTCTTTTTTGCCTCTCACACATTAAAAATGAGCGTATTTAAACTCGTTTCGACATACAAAAATGAAGTATTTCAGGCCAACACGCAGACTGTCGACAAGTGACAGTCGGCAGGGAAAGGGGGAAGGGGGTCCTTTTAACCCGCCGAGTTAAACCCGGCGGGCTGAATGGACCCCCTTACTCTTGCCGACTGTCATTTTTTCAAGCCTCCGTGTTAACATTCAATACTTCATTTGCTATGTCGAAACAGTTTTAATAAGCTCATTTTTACTGTCTTCGAGGCAAAAAGTATCTTTTGTACCTTGGAGCAATAACAGCCGATTAGAATTCGTGTGATTGCCACCTTCGCTTCGTACGGCGTAATAAATTATCAGTAAATAGTACTCTCAAGTGTTTTTTCATGTACGATAAACGTCGCGAGCATATACTATGTGTGTAGCCTGCTGAGTCGCTGCGTCACCCCCGTCCCGCTCATCCTAGTATTAGTTCGAGCGACATGTATCTCCGTAGGTGGCGCTGAACCGTTCGCAGCTCGCGTTATTTTACCCCCCTTTGTAAGCTCATATAAAAAGTTCTACTTCCGAAATTCCTTTGGAGTAGCATTCAGATGGCAATAATCTATCGTTTTCGACAGGTTTTTGTTAGAATAAAAAACAAAAAGTTATTCCCGTCACACAGTGTAATTAACGCATTTCTTGGCCGTGCAGTGGAGCTTCATTAGGAGACGTCGATTGGACAGCTGGGTCACGTGACGTGGCAAAAAGCTTCACTACGCTAGACAGGGACAGCGGGCTCGCTTGTTTCTGCGCTCCCTTGACCACGCCCCGGCTCCTTTCATCTCCCGCTATCACAAGGCGGGAACTTGCGATTAATTACGACGCCCACCGACAAATGAAGCCCTTGCGTGCGTGCGAATCAGCGCGCGCGCAATTAACGACCTCGCGAAACTACGCGGTGTCCGTCCCCGCCTCGCGCTTCCAATTGCGCTTGTAATTTACCGACTGCATTATGAACCGGAATTGAGTTTCACTTCGCTTTCGAAATCACCTTTTTTCTCTCGCGCGTATAACTACCAACTGAGATACTTATTGAAATCTGTTGAAATAGAGAGATAGAGAGTTTTTCAATTATTCGAAATGATTCATTCCTTTCTTATTACAACATGCAAAGAATCGTTTGTACATCGAGTGGAAGATTTTGAAGTATTTTTTAAGAAAATTTATAGTAATTCTCAGGGTTTGGAATGTTACCTAAAAAAATATAATGCGTTACGTTACCGTTACTTAAAAAGAAATTGTAACTCGTTACCGTTATCACTTGAAAAAAAAAGTTCTGTTACTATTACGTTATTTTTTGGAATAAAGTAAATGTTAATAACAAGATATTGGAAAACTAAGGATGAAAAAAAAAAATCAATGTACTCATGTTTTTATTCAGTAGAAATTGTTTATTTCAGATACATTAAAAATTTTCAATGTATGCTTTTCCCCCCTGAGAAAAAATCAATCAGCTTGTTCAAATTTTTATATTTTTTTCGAGTTCAAAATTACTCAATATGACATTGGATTCAATGTCAGCCACAGGAAAACATTCGCGAATTTAATAGATTTTTGAGAGAATCTTATCTACCCAGATTTTCAGAATTTTGAATTTTATGCATTTATCAGTATGTATAAAATATTGCAAGATTTTATAGTATTTTTATAAATTTCTACTATTTTAGTGTTCATAAATACATATATTGGTTTCAAGAATTTCATCTTTTAGAATTCAGAGTTCAATAAATTATTTGTATTTCTCAGGATTTTTCACCGAATAGTGTCTATGACGATCTTTATTTCCTTTGATTTTTTGGTACTTTTTCAAATTTTTTACGATTTGATGGATCGTTCAGTATATATGAAACTATTCGTATTTCTTAGGATGATAGAATGTAGCGGAATTCCCTACAATTGTTCCATATTTTTAGTATTTTTAAAATATACATTGCTATATACATTTCAAGAATTTCGAACTATAGAATTTCGATTTGATTGATTTTTCCGTGTTCTACAGGGTTTTCCAGAAAACAGTGTCTGTATAGATTTTCACTCAATTTCTTTAGTTTTTCTATAATTTCAAGGATTGTTCATTATGATGATTATCTTCATATATTGCTATATGAATTTCTCGAATTCGAAAAATTTTCAATGCTTCGTATATTTTCACGGATTTTCTTTCTGTATTTCTAAGTATGTGATATATTATGTTGTAGAATTATTTGAGTTTATTTTAAGATATTCTTTGAATATTCCAGATTGAGATTTCCTGAAATTAAAAGCTTGAATTTTGTGAAGTATTTCGATCGATTTTGCAGAAAACATTTTCTTCATAAATTTATAGTGCCCTCAATATTTGTTGTATTTTTTACAGAGTTTTACGTTTTGGAAAACTTCTTTATATTTTCATAGACTTCTATAAGCATATATTTTTAGAATTTAAAGCTCGAGAAGTTGGAGTTTCTTGATTGTTGGAATTACATATTAAACTTTTGAATAATTAAGTAACATGAAACTAATTAAAACCTAGTATTTTGAGCATTTTTTTTGTATTCATTACATATTCTATTAGATTTTCTGCAGGATCTCTAGATCTTGAAGATCCTGCTATAGATTTTGAGATCTATAGATTTTGAGCATTTTCGTGTATTTTCATGCGAATGTATTGAATTAAACGCTTCGATTTGTGGAAGTTTCTAATCAAAAGTAAATACTCTTTGTCGATATTCTTACAAAAATTATCAATACACTGATACCTCGATTTTATTCGAGGTTCGGGGCTCTCCAACTTAATCGAGAGAACGTTTAATCCGATTAACTCGAGCTCCGGTCGGCGCAGACCTGTACACTTAAAGGGACCGTGCGCCTAGGTCAGAGGATGTTTTGTAAGAAACATTTCTTATCGAGAGCTCAATCGAGAGAGTACGGTCCTGGAGGGTCTTCGAGCTCGAGACTAATCCGCGTCACGGTGAATTATTTCCAATAAAATCGAGACCAATAAAATCGAGGTACGTGTGTATTCCATTTTGTTCCAATAAAAATCATTATAATAGAATTTTTATTTGAAAATGAGGAAGTGCAAAATTACATCTCAGTTTCAGAACATTCTTTAAAAAAATACACATTGTGCTAAAAACTCAATGAGACAGATAAGAGTAACGTAAAATAACGGAATTTTCGTTACTTGTTACCGAAAAAAAGTGACTCGTTCCCGTTATCGTTACTTGTTCATTAATATAAAGCGTTACGTTATCGATACAGAAAAATGTAACGTTTTAGAGTAACGCGTTACTTCCAAACCCTGGTAATTGTACTGAATTGACGTAGGGTGTATTTGACTTTAATGAGGTTCATGAGTAAAAACCTTTCATCGGAAAATTTTTAGATCTTATAGCTGTGAGACTGCTTCTTTCATATTTTTTAAATATAGAATATTTTGTTTTTAGCTAGTCAAAAAATTTGTCTGAAATTGTGTATTTTTTTAAAGATGATTTTGATGGACACTGTTGAACAAATTCTACTAGTAAATTTTGTATGTATGTATTGGAAGTTTTGAATTCATATTTGGTAGTGGATTTTTCGTATAAATAGATCTTAAAAATTTTCCATCCACCTTGAGAATTTGCCGATGAATATTTTTTCTATGATTATTTATAATTTTTTTTAATCAGAGATCACCTGTGACTGTAGGAGACATTTGAAGACTTGTAAAAAAATCTACCTTCAGAGTTTCACGCACACTTTTTTTTAAGACTTTGTAAAAAGAGGCTCAAATTCAACTCTTTTTGAGCCTTCAGAGACTAACTGATACTCATTTCGAGATTTGACATACTTTTATATTTCATCCCGGGGAAGATGATGTATCTCTAACTTGAAACAAAATTATTGCATTTTTTTTTCAACATTATCTTGAGTACCTTTACAGGGATTGGAAATTCTGAAAAAAGTAATTCATAAGTCACTTCATAGAGAAAACAAAGACACCAAGATAATTTTCTAATGCGTAAATAAATTTTGATTTTCCTATCTGAGATTCTAATTTCGTCATTCGTTAACTTTAATCCAATCAACAAGAAAGTTCTGGAAAATTATTATATCCAATTTCGAGTTTCAATTACGAGCAGGGTATAAATTGTCCAACTATATAAAAGTGATGAATATTAAGTGTAATGACGATGAGATTTGATGAGAGTGGAAGTTTTTGCGTCCAATGTGGAATCGATCGAGAAGAGCCCTTTCAAGATTGGATTTAATTAAGTATAAAATTAAGGTTGAGTTAAAGGTAATCTTGTGATTAGTTGGAGCGAGCGACAATCCAATCACTGGATTCACTGAGTAGCTAATCAAACCCTCCAAAGTGCGCAACCGGCCAATTTGCATGGAATCTACATCCTTAATCGCAATGCTGATGGCTATATTCCAGATGAATCGAGACTCTCGCATGAATTTTGAATTTCGCTATTGTTCTGCTCGATCGATTTATTTTATTATGTTGCTCAAAGAAACTTCATGAGTTTCTCATCACATCGGTACAATCTATGTGATAACGAAAGAGGTGTATGCTGAGGGTTGAAATCTTCACGGAATTTCATATTTTAAAATTCCATAAATTATAAAATTTGTGAATCTTCCAGAAAATTTATTTTTCCTTTCGTGTATCCAAGTTTTCCATACACACATATTATAATCTGGAAGAAATCAATTACATTGAATTTTCTAGATATTTCAATGAAATAATTAATGATCACGTGCATGGCAATATTAAGACTTGAACGTTTAAAAAAATAATAAAATACATTTAAATGTTAAATAAAATCCTAAATCCATTTATTCTTAAGGGGAAGGGGTGCTTTATTTTCATTTCCATCCTCTTTTTTTTATTTTGCCCTTGAACCTCAAAAAGTAATTCAATTCACAGGTCTTGATAGGACGTGATTTGTCGACGTTCACAAGTCATTTGGAAATTTTTCTTGTGCTATTTCCGGCTGATGTGACGTTTTTAGGTTTCTATGAAACGTATCTCTGCGAGGAATTAATCCCGAGGTGTATCGGCACGAGTGGAGGGAGGGGTATAAAAATCGAGCGACGTCGGGAGCTTTCGAAATATGAAATATGAACGGGGCGAGAGCGAGAGCTTTCGTTTTGTTTCAACGAGGGTGAACGTCAGCGGGGTCGTTTGTCAACACTTTGGAAGTTGACCCTGTCTGATCTTTGCTTGTTTCGTTTTTAGTGTTGCGATTCCGAGAGAAGCTCTTCTTAAGTTGAAACAATAGAATTTCTACTATTCCAAATTGTAGTTCGGGTTCCTGCTTGTACGTGAGTAAATTTTTGTGCAGTAGATCTCTTTTTTTGGAATAGCTAAATGTGTTATTTGTTCAACATTTCATTACTCACAGTTTTCAAAAGGAAAAAAAAATTCGTTTTCATCAGTGAAATATTCACTATTTGGCCAGTATGCTGATTTGTGTAAATATATGTCCAAAATCATCATTCAGATTTCAAATTTTCCTATTTTTCCAACTTGTGTTGTACTTTCTTTATCAAGAAAAACTTTGATTCGCAATCAAAGTAATTTTCTCGAAGATGGGAGACTGATTTCTGTATAAGATTCTCGATACACTTGTAGTTTGCACGAAACAATGATTCGTGACTCGTGGAAAGATGTATGAATGATCGGGCGCAGTTGTTCGCAAGAAAATAAAATGGCCCGAAGAAAAAATCATGAGAAAAGCAGACAATGGCATTGTGGCGACCGGAAAGAATCCGGGTAAAAAGCTAACACGACACCGGGTATTGAAAGGCCTTTTTGCGCTTGTTCCACGATTGTTTTTACATGTCAATGACCGATCGAAAGACGCGACGGCAAATTGAATTTTCCGGACAGAGAGGAAATCTTGTAGGGGTTAGGAGGTGAAATTTTTGGTTCTATAAACTCCTTTTTGTTAGCAGTTTCATAAATTAAAAACAAAATAGAAGACATAAAATGATCACTCGGAGAGATGATTGCCTGAAGTTCAAATTTGTTATATGATCAATATTTCATATTATGTACAAGATTTATAATTATTTCCTCATCAGAATACTTGGAAAAAAAATTTCCTTTACATAATAAAAATGAAACCTCATAAAATCATGTAATCACGCTTACAACATTATGTATTCTGTTTCCTTTGAAAGTGATTTAAAATGCATTCAGGACAAACCAACCATTGTTTAAATAGGGCAATCATTTTAAATTTTACTAAAAATTAGTCGTCATCATGTAAATAAACTGTTACATGGACAAAAAGGCAGATACAAAAAACAAGAAAAAGCGCACAAAGTATGTTCAATAACATACCGATAATGACTGATACTAACAGAAAACTCAAAAAAAAAAATTGTATCATCGAAACATATTAAGTGTCGTTTCAAAATTTGTTTTTCCGGGTTATTATTGTAATTTCAAAACATGCCTAAATATTTTTCATCGATAGAATTCAAATTCTTAGTATCGTCCTGTTTATTAAATGTATCATGTTTAAAAAAAATCATTTCAGAAACATTCTTTTTCAATCCTTCATTCTTTTTATAAAATATTTCCACATTACACCAATCAAAATCGTGCACTGTATCTATTTTATGAGTCATTTAAACACCGTTACTGGACGAAATAAATATACTGTTATTTCTATGTTTTTGAATTCTGATCTCGAATTCCTTCTCATCTATTTAACATAGGAAAATTCATAAGCTTTTCAATTGATTTCATGAACTACCCCTTGTCGTTCGAAAAACTCCAATCTATTTTATTGTCTTATTATCATTTTAGTATGTAATTGATAATCAATCTTATCAAAATTTGAACATCATGTTTTCCAAGAATTTTCTTAAATTTTATATTTAAATAATTTTCAACATAAGGTGATATCAATTTTGCTGTCCCAGAATTCTTTTCATTTGGACTGTTATTGTTGTTAGGTAGTATTCTTTGTAAAAAGTGTATTCTTTTAAATATGTTAATTGATTAAACTCTCATTTTAATTGTATGTTCTTAATACCTTTTCGATTATTGCAAACATTTTTGTATGAAATTCATTATTAGCCAATTACATATTTTTAGCTATGGAATTGATGACAGTATCAAATTTTTTTTCTATTCTTTTTATTTTTTTTATCATGAAGACTTGATAAGGGTCACAATGTTGATAACATCATCAATTTTGAGATATACCATAGCTTCGCATGATAATTCAAAGTTGTCCATCAATTCCTGTAATTTCGAATGAAGAATTGGAAAAATCAGAACTTCATTGATATAAAAAATTATGTTGAGATTTTGTACGTCCACGGGTGAAAATATATTTTAGCCAATCGGTATCCAGTCAAATTGAATAGAAAATTTTTTGGGTTTTCACTGAATCAAGATCAATCCTTATATCCAAATAATCCTGTTTTTTCAGTCTGAATAAAACTTCATAAATCCCATCTGTCTTCCTTGAAAACTACTCAGATTTCGAATACATGCAAGCGAATCTTTTTTTATCCCGAATTTTTTCCATCAGTATTAATTTTCTCTGTGTCAATACTGTCGATAAACGTTAATCAATATCAATGTAAAGGCATGTGAATAAAGGATTGTAAATCACTTTACTCTATAACTACACATGTACATTTACTTCTAAGTGATAACTTCATCTTAAATGAATTTCTAAAGATGCATGTTTACTGAATTTCAGATGGTATTTTATATTAATGAACCAGTAGCGTAGACAGAAAAAATTTCTAAGAGGTGTTTTTTGAGAATATATATTACCAACAAAAGTGTGTAACTTTTTAATATTTGATGTAAGGAGAGTACTATTTTTCCTCACTCCTAGTTCGTCGTGAATGTAAAAGAAAAAAACGTAAGCAAATTATCCAGATAAGAATTTCAGGGAGTGTTTGAACCCTTAAAACACCCCCGCCCCCTGGGTTTGCCAACGACCTCTCGAGTATTCATTTTGGAGATTGTAGTCTGAGATTTACGTCGATTTTTCCGAAAATACGTGTTCGTTTCTGTATCATTATATTTATCAGAGACTAGAGTTTCCCGTGTGCTTCTTGATCTTCGGTAACTTCCTTCTTCCAAAATTTGAATTTTTATGAATGCTCTCATTTATTAAAGATTCGGGTATCCTAAAGGTAGACCTGAAGCTTTTCAACTCTGAAAATTTAATTTAATTCCAAACAATAATTCTTATGAAAATCCTAATTATCCAAATCTTGCAAAATAACCCATATTTTTCGACTCTCCACCATGAATTTTTAAACTCGAGGGTCATGAATTCTTCCAGTATTGTACGGTAATAATAGAAAACCATAAATGCCGTTCAGTTTCTCTGGTTTTTCCTCCTTCAGTACCAACCTGCCAGAACTTCAATGCCGCAATATATCGACGTTCTCTGAAAGTTCTATCCACCTCGAGAAAAACGATTCCCGACGTGTGCCAGGTCCGATTATACGCGTCCTCGCAATTCCACCCCGGGGCCGGGTAATTTTCCTTAATTTATTAAAACCCGAGAGTCTCCCGAGTCGCGATCCTAATGACGTAATCCCCGGAAAAGTTATAGAGTTACAAAGTTCATTTTTTAAGGAGCTCTCCGGGCTCCCTCAGTAAATTCGCCCGGGTCACCCCCGCTATCCATACGTCTCGTGTTCCGCCGCCTTAAACATCGTCGACGCCGTTTCCGCGCCGCTGAAAATACTTATGATGTTTTTATGACGTCGTATTTTACCGTCGCGTTCAATCTACTTTCGCATATTTATACCGGCCACGCTACACGTAGGTAGTTGCATTTTTCGAGTTTTTTTTTCCTTTTTTTTCTTTTCCGAGCGCGGAAAAACGCGCAGGTGAAAAGCGGCCGTAGAAAGGTGCCGAGGGATCGATGAATCGATTAACCCGGAGTTCGGAATGGAAAAAGCAATTTCGGCCGGGAGCTCCTGATTTGAAATTGAAATTGAAACGTCGCGGGCGCGGGTTTCATACGAGGTCTATGATTCTACGATTCCATGGTTTTGGAAACGCTGGATTTTCGAGTCATCGAGTCGTTACATTTTTTATGTTGAGAAGAATGAGAATAAGTGACAGATAGATTTCAGTTTTGGAGAGATTTTTAGAACGAGAATGTACTCTGTTGTACAAGAGTTTTTGTGCACCGAGGCGTATGGGGGGTTGAATGTCCAATTTTGGGAAGAAGTTTATTGAAGTACGAAAAACATTAAATTTTACCTTGAGAATCTTATCCTAGTTATAAGAGTCTTGATTTGAGCCTTCAAACTCAGCCTGAGATTAGAATAGAAAACATCGTTTTATTTCAAAATGGAAATAATGTGAATCATGTGTAATCATTATATGAATTTGTGGAAATGATGCACAAAACTAACTATGATATGTAGTAAAATAAGTAAAGGTTATAAAAAACTCACCTACTGAGATCTAGAGCACGTATGCTATCGTTTCATGTCAGATCTCGAAGTTCAACAATATACAGGATTCTTTATTTCGCCTTATCCAAGCAGCAATAATTCTGGTTTCAGAAAAGCTAAACCTTCAACAATATTCTTATCAAAAATATTTGACTTAGATAACGTATGAAATAAAAATTAAAATAACTGTTTCAATATAGTGAAATATAAAGAAAAACTTGAAATGTACGAAAATACGAAAAATCTACAAAACTTCTTACCCTTCAGCGAGAAATCTACATAGAAATATATGAAAATATCAGAAAATATTTAAGTCGTATGAGTTCTGAATGATAAATGAAAAGTAAGAGAATTCTATGAATGAACTCTTTTCTGAGAAATCTGAAAAAATACCTACGAACTAAACGATTTCGCATTCTAGAACATGAAATTCTGAAAAGCGTATATAATAGAATGTTATCACACAATGTTATCTATAAAAATACAAGAAAACGTGACAAAATATTGTGTATATAAAAAACAAATTTGTAAAATAACAATACATTGGAACGTTAAAGTTCTAGTTTCAAAAAAATTTGGGAAATACATGTTGTCGTTCGAAATTTGAGTTTTATAGCATCTAATTCATGAATTCTTCATAGCAATGTACGAAAATTCAATAAATTTATACAAGTAATAAATAATCTCTCAAAGTTTTATATGTATAATAAAAAAATGTAGAAAAAACTTGATATCTTAGAATATCTAAAATCTATCAAGAAATTATTTTCTTCAAAATTCATGGAACTTTAAATCATAGAGCATATAATTGTAAAAGTTAATACAGCTATCCGTAAAGAAACTTTTTAATCAATTCGTACAATTCACACATTGAAAAAATTTATCAGCTGTATAGATACAAAACAAAAAGGAAAAAAAAAAAAAAATGAAAAAAGTACTGAAAACCTATATTGAAGATACTGATACCTAAAAAATCAATTTAGATACTATCAAGTTTTAGAGAATGTATAGATATCAATCTATATTTATATTAAAAAATCTTTCAAATTGTATAAATCTGTAGAATTCTGAAAAATATTACAAATAGAAAAAATTTTAACAATCAAATCTTCAGTGACATGAAAATCACAAATTTGAATCCCATTATATCATGTACGAATATAAAAAATGTCTGACTCTTGACTTCAAAAATAGTATAAATCTAAAATCCCAGAATGAAAAAATTGAATAAACTAAAATCACGAAGGAAACATATTTTTTCGAAAAACCCATGCCAAAGTTTTTTTTGCCTACACCACTGGTCCTGACAGATTCGAAACTAAGATCAATTTAA
Organism: Platygaster robiniae; assembly: GCA_028476575.1. Lineage (NCBI taxonomy): Eukaryota > Metazoa > Arthropoda > Insecta > Hymenoptera > Platygastridae > Platygaster > Platygaster robiniae. The sequence goes on along the minus strand of CM052022.1, from coordinate 18,742,957 downwards.
ATATTAAAATGAAGAAATTACTCTTCTGATCTGATGCTATCATATAAGGCGCTACAAATTGGAAGATAAAGTGATTACAATCAAGAATAAATTCACAAAAATTGCTGCTGATTATTGTGTAGCAGGTGACGCGATTTCGATCCTTCTAAATGTCATCTACTTTAATTCTGGGGTCCACATCTGGCGTTAATTAATCACATTTTTCACGCATAAAAAATTATATTTCATGAAGTTCACTGTACCTTACATATTTTGCACAAGTGACATTACATGAAATTGGAAAGAATCATAGTTTTTAATTAAAGGATTGATATCAATATTATTATATTTAAAAATACTGACAGCTATTGTTATTTGTATCTTTTTTCATTCTTTGTGAAGAAATGCAGGTTTAGATCCTGGGTTTTAGCAGTACCAACGTTATATTTGCAAACAAACATAACCTATGCTTAAAAAAAACTGTATATACAAAACGTAAACGTAAATATAAAAAAAAGAATGGATATTTGATTAAAAATAATCTACAACCTTGTAGAAAAAGCGTAAGGTGATCAAGACAGAATAATTTTTTTTCATTCTGGATAAAATATCAAATAACGATATTGGTTCACTGTACTCATACAAAATATGTTTATTCGAACGTACCCAAAATTTATCAACCCCTGTTTTCACGTAAAATGACTTTTTTTTATATATTGCCAAATTTACAGCAGCAAAATTTTGTTATCTACGCCAGGCTGGTTATTAGCTTCGAATTTTTTCATCAAAGCTATGCAAATTTTTTATCAAATTGAATACCTTCCTTGAAAAGTCCACCGTATGTTGCTCTTTGAAGTGCTAAATGATAGATCAGAGTAATTTTTGATGACGATAGCCAATTCGATTGTGGCAAAAAATTTGAATGTGAAATATCGCCATTGGCAAAATTCAAGGAACGAATTCTACTGACACGAATTGGTTTCGTGAAAAAAGTAATGTTTGCAAACGAGATTTTTCCACCGCTGCGTATTTTATCGATTCACGTCACTCGTTTTTTGCCAGTTGAAAATTTCAAAGGATCGACGTTTGATTAGAATTGACATATAATTACGGAAAATATGAACGGTGAATTGGTTTCGAAGATGAAAGTTTGGCTTTGAAGATTTAAAAAAATAATACAGTTGACATATTGATATGAGAATTTTTTTCTCGTTTCAATAATAAACTCCTTAATAAATTTTTTTAAATTTATTTGGAATAAAATTGCAGTGAACTCTATGTTCATTTATTTTTTAGTAAAAGGATAATTTTCATCTTATTTCCCTTCAATTTGGTTAAATTTGTTGGACGCATTCATTCAATAACAGCAAAAGGTCAAGGATGTGTAAGAATTGTTATAAAAAAAATGTTCTCTTATTTTTCCTAAATTTCACCTGTATAAAAAAAATAACGTGAATATTGTTTTGGTTCGTTTGCAACGAATACTTCAAAATATATTGCAAATCTGGCTTAGAAAAGGGGTCCCTCTTAAGAGCATCGTTAAGAAAAAGAGAAAAATAAAGAAAAAAGGAGAATAATGTGAAAAAATAAGCATAATCACGGCTGACCCTGCATTTGTTATTCCGACTGTACTGATATATACATGGAATACCAAATAGGGGAACCACCATGGCGAGTCCGCACTCCGTTGACTGACGTTAGTCAATCAAACGGGAGAAAAAATGCTCACCTTGGCGAACGCAAATTCCTCTCGTCTTTGTGGTAATTTTATTTTGTGGCCTTTTGCATTTGCGATTTTTGTGCGGATGCACAAGGAGGAATCGCGAGCGATGCCGATGATACCTTTATCGTGACGAAGGACAACGAGGATTTACGATCATGACTCGATCGACGACATGACCCGAATATGCTTTGTTTGCTCGTAATTATGCTTACTTTTTATCCAACTTCTGTTGTTATGATCAAAGAAGTTGCAATGTTCATTCTTGAGACTCCATTTTTTATTTGCCAATGGACGAAATTTTTTATCCATAATTCTGTCAAAATATGAATGGAAAGAAATATGATATAAAAATACAAATCAATCAGAGTATTTGAATTTTTCATGTTCTCGTGTGTGTAAATTATACTTTCAGTCTTCTTACGTAAAATTTGAGAGGAAGAGGGAGAGGAAGATAAATTTAACAGTGTATGAAAACTGACGCACACTGACGACCATCACCAAGTCAAATCTCCGAGTCTCTCACAAAAGCAGACGAATAATCTCAAATTCAAATTAAGAACGAGCCTACAAATTTAAACAATAAACGATCAGATTCCGCGCGATTCAAATTTAAACGTGGCAGACAATGTAACCAGAACCCGCGCGTATTATGCCCCACGTTATCTGACGAACTCTCGGGCACAACGCAACTTCATGATTTCATGTGCGGTCATTTGGTCAGAAGTTTTGAGCTTACTTGAAGTAAATATGCTTTTGTAAGCTGATGAAAAAGTAATACAGAAAATTATGAAATTATTATAAAAATTAAGTGCTAAATGGTGAGACACTAAATGCTGAGTAAGCCTCAGAAAAATAACTCACGATTATTATTCTAGATTTTGATGTCTTTTGCAATATTTCATAAGAAATCTAAAACTTGTCAATAGAATTTTAAGAGGCTTTTCATAACCTTTATCTATTTCCATTCATTTTCAAGAACTATTTAGAAAAGATTGTATACACAATAATAGTATGAAGACTTCGAAAACTATAATAATGGAAACTGATAATGGAAACTGGAGAGTTTTTTCAAAAAAATAAAATATACTGTTCGAAGAGTTCACAAAATTTTTCTACCGATTGTAATACTATCTTGGAAATCTCACAGGTTTTTTTTGTTTCCATGCAAGTTGCGAAGGTTACCTAATAAGGCTAGGAAATAAATTTGAATAAAAAAGTCTTCATAAGTTATTATTTTAGAAAAATTATTGCTTTGGAATAGTATTTTATGAATATAAGCACTGTGATTATCACTTTACTGTTTCAAAAAATAAAAAAAAAGGTGTAACTGTTACAATTTTATAGTCTTTTGGAACAGTGTTGGAAGAGGACAATAAATTATTAGGTCAGTGAACAACAGATTAAGTGTTGGAAGATTGTTCTAGACGCTTTTATTCTCAAACTTATTATTATAATTGTTCAACGTTATGACTTTTGGAAATTAAGAGTAAAAACCTTTCAAATCTTAACGAAATTCACTAAAACTGATACAAGTTGCAGCCAAATTTTATATGGAAGGGGAATACAACCTAAGGATGCACATACATATAATTTATATTTGTTAAAACATGTCAATTAATATTTATTCTTACATAAGAACATTTTAGAAATTGATCTAGGATACTCTTGATTTTTAAAAGATATCACTTTTTGTTATAAACTCACAATTTTATTTCCCAACAATCTCAGTACGTTTTTTTTTTTTATAATTTTAACCATTTTAATGATCGTCTTGTGCTTGAATGTATTTCTATATTGTTTTATGCAATTAATTGTTTTAGGATTATTGTGTAATAGACTTGTGGTACTTTAATTGATGTTTGAAAATACTCTGTATCTATAGATTTTCAACATCATTATTCATTTTTTCATATTTCTTTAGCCGTTCTACGATTTTAAAATATATTTATAGATTTTATTATTTAACTAGATATTAATTTAAATTTCTAGATATGTATGCCCCAGAATTTGAATTCATGTATTTATTAAGTATTAAAATACATTTTTTTACCATTTATATCTTTTCAGATTACAACTGATTTGACTAGTATAAATACAATTTCAATTTAAAGGGTTTTCTAGTATTTTAGACGTTTATACAGATTTGAACTACATAATTGATGCTGTAGTATTTAGAGTTCCATACATTTATAATACATGTATATTGATTTTCAAAAAAGTGAAATCTGCATTTATTTGTAATATTTTCTATTCACAATTTTTTCTTAATCATTTTTCATTCATAGTATTTTTTCGAATACGGAAATCTTAGAATGGATATTGGCTAATATAGTGATATAATGAATACAATAAATAGTTGATTTTGTTAGTATACCTTTATAATTTTTGATATTTTTTATGCATCATTATGGATTCGTTTATTTTTTTAAAGTATTTCCCTGCGCTGAAATCTTAGCATGAATATTTAGCTGACAGTAAAAATTTTGATAATAATGAGATTCCGAGAAGTTTCAATATTCAACAGAGGAGATAATATAAACCATACATTTAAAATTTATAGTATTTTGTAGATTGCCATTATCAATAGTATTTCGCGTATTTTTCGTTTACATAATTATGTGGAAATATCCAGTTTTTTATTGATTTATGTATAAATGGCAATAATAAAGATCCATAGAATTTGATACTCTGTATCTGAAAGTTTCAACGATATTTAGTATTGTATTATTTTATTTAGAAAACAATTACTGTATGGATTTTGAGTATTTCTGTGATTTCAAGTCTTCACTATTTTTAGTATTTGTTTGTGCTAATATAATTTCAAGAGCTTAGTCGTATCTTCTGACGTTCGTCTAAAGACTTTGAGAATTTGATGTCATATGATTATGAGGTCACTAAATTTCTAGTTTTTGTTATGAATTTTGACGTAAAATGTTGCTCAATGAATTCAGTATAATATATTTTAGTACTCTACAGTGTTTTTTTTCATAGTTATCAGTAAATATGGAATTCTGTTTTCACTCACACTTTTCATCTTTATACTCATTACTTGATAATATATATACTTGAATGTACTACAGCGTAAATTCATATCAATAGTGTCCGAAGGTGTTCATTATTGTGATGGATTGAAAATGTTTCAGAATTGTATGTGATTTCGAGGATTAATCCATAAAATTATTAACTATCATCTCGAAGTTTCTTAGATTTTTCCTGCAGTTAAAGAAAAAGTTATCTTACGATCAAGTCCAGTAAGTTTAACTAAAGTAGATTTACATATACAGATACCTACTTTTAATACTGCAGAAATATCTCAATTTCCAGTTTCTTGCAAAAAAAACCGAATATTTAACAAATCTATTTATTTTACTTTTATGATTCATTAATCTCATTTCATGTTTAAATAAATGAAGTAACAAGACAATCTCTGTGCTCGACTGAAAAATGCGTCTGATAGAGAATCTTGCGGAGTAGAGGAATATTAGAACAATAAATTTCATTTCCAAAAGAAACTTCATTTTAATACTTTTATACCTGGTCGAATAACTCATGAACCTTTTTTTTTGTTCAAAAAATAGGAAGAAGAAAAATCAAAAGAAGAGAAGCGTGAGCTGGAATACGACGGAAAGCAGAGAGAACAGTTGCGCTTCGTGCGTGCATTAGCATGCGGTAGGGCCATTTGGGTGGGGTTCGCAAAGAAGAAAAAGAAGAAAAATTCAGCAAGGGCTTTTCGTGGACTTCTTTGTGTGCTAAGTAGTTCTCGCCCAAGGAATGTGCCAAAATTCCAGACTCTAATTGAATTTCCTTGAGTAAATGTAAGATAATCGAGATGAACATGAAAATCATAGAAATTAGTTGAATTGCTATAAGACTAATATTATTTTGAGAATTAATTATAAAGATCATTTACTTCAGAAAAAATAAAATAATGATTTGATAGTGATATCTACGTAAAAAAAGCATTGACCATTTTTACGCCTGAAAGAATGCAACCCGAACAGCAGATAAGTATCGTGTGTGTCGCTTACTTATTTTCGTTTCTCGATCTGTTCGTGCTTTAAAAACTATGGAACGTTCAAGTTTAATTAAAAAGAGCAGGTACAAAAAGTTTGTATAACGAATCTTTCAAATTTGTTGTCTCTAGAAATTATGATAAGAATTTTTCGAGATTGATTAATAGGTAATGGAAAAAAAATTCACGTATCACTTGTGAAAAGATTTTTAGACTCTCATCTAAAAATATTTGGGATTTTTCGCTTAATATTTCATATTTCTGATTTTTTGGATATTTACAAGATGAAAAACATATTATATTTTCCGACAACAGTTCTTATGTCACAAAATCTTTTTGTGAAGTAGTGTTTTTAATCATTATATCACTTTTTTTTGTTCTTATAAGCTCGATGTGACTTCAATGTGTAATCTTGCAAAATAATGCTCCTGATCGTTCTACGAAAATTGAAAAATTGACTGATTTTTTCACTTGATTCGTTATTGAGCTGCGAAATTGTAAAACTCCTGAAACCAACTTGATCAAAAACGACTGTTCGGAATTTGTAGTTCAGAAAAATTTGAGATCTCTTGAATCATAAAAATGATTCGTTAATTTACTTTCTTCATAAAATAATTGATTCATGTAATTCTTCGTTTTAAAAATTGAAAAAAATGTTAATCTTCGAAGTTACTAATGTGAAAAAATTTTTGAATCGGGATTTAAAAGAGAGTTCTAAATATTAATACGAATCTTCAACTTTCAAGCTCATCATTTTGTAACTTTATTTTCTTAAATTTGATTTATTTCCAATTAAAAAAATGTTTACTTTCCAACAATTTGTTCACAAGCATTTTGGAGAAAATATTTTTTTATTCGTATTTTTCAACTTTCCGTAAAACTATTTTCTAAGCCGATGATCGAAATATATTCAACTCAAAATCCCTCAAGATTGTCGAAATTTAGTTCTGAAAGAAAAAAAACTCAAACTGAAAGTGACATCATTGAAACTGAGATACTCCCAAAATCAACAATAGTTATACTTCATGATTTACAGATTACGATTTTCTAATATAACTCAAGATATTAAAAAGCAGGCATAAGAAATAGTCAAAGTGATTTTGATAATAATTTATTTCTAATTCTATAAAGCCTGTGCATCACATATATATAATAAACAGAATTAAATTCTTCAGTTTGATTTAGTTCAACTAAATTTCAATTGGCAAATGCATTATTGAAAATGCAAGTCCTGCTGATCGGATTTTCTGTCTTTCTGAAGTACTGATCGAATTTTCAGAACTGAAAATTTTTTTGATTTGTTTCTACTGAACAGAAGTTAGCGCTGATAACTGAATAATTTTTCTATGGTGTCTATTTTAGATTAAACATATCAAAAAAAGATATTTTCAGTTTACACAGCCGAATTTTTCTGTTATGACGTTATCTTGTCTAAATATCTCAGTTGCACTATTTCTGACCTTTTATTCAGTAAGAATGATTCAATTTTTTAGTGGAAGCTGTGACACTGATGGAATTTTTCAATTGGCGCAAACAAGCATTTCCGTAAGTTCAAATTGTAACGTTCTAGACTGTTCTTATACTCAAGGGTCTGAAGGACCACTTGCCTGGCGCGGGAGGGAAAAGGAAAACCCACAATCGAACTTTTAACTACTGTTTTTATTTTAATTACGCAAATGAAACGAAGTTATGACAAGAGGCGAACGCGCGCGGCGAAACACACGAACAACGTAAACCCGAAATTCGAATACTGCGGAAAACTGCAGCAGCGCGTCAGAAATCGGATCGTATTTATAGGCTTATCGAACAAATATGGCCGTCGGAAGTAGCGTCAGTGACGTTGAGCGAAAAAGAAGCTTCTAGAACAATCCAGAATTTCGAAATTACATTATAATTGTTTTCTTTTTTATGACTCCACCTTCCTGAACAAGTCGTCGAGTAACGATTGTGATAAAGCGCCCGAAATGGCATTTCGACAGTGCTTAAGTGCATTCAAATCGCCATATGTTATGTTACGTACCGAGTTAAAACATTAAAGCTAATTTGGAAACGATTCCATTGATCGTTGTTATAAAGAAAAGCGAATTTACCTGGATCATTGATTGCTATAATGAAATGATTTTTGTTTCTTTTTACGACTTTAAAACTTTTTGACTATTCTATGTAAAATCCTTCTTATATTACTATTACTTGAATAGCTTAATGTACTCGGGACGTGACACAAATTTTTCGTTTTTTGATTGACAAAATGCAATTTCAGACATAATTTTTCTTTTTCTTCGTGTGATTTTTCAGTAATATCAAGCAGACTTACTGTCTTCAGTTTCTTGTGGTTAGATGGTTTGGGAAAATGCAGATGAAGTTAATGCGAAAATATATTGTTAAGATCATATTCTATGGAACTAGATATTGCATCTAAATAGATTTACGCTTAGCAAGAAATCATATTAGCCAGAAATTATTGTAATCATCTTATTTACAATAACCTTACACAAAAAATTGACAACTGTTTAATAAAAACCGATTAGAAATCGTTTGTCAATATAATCAAGTACAATCACCTAGCCAAATTTTCTCTGTTTTCGTTACTTACAGTCAAACGAGACTAACTCTCCTAAAAACCAACGAGTTAACAAGTCCAAAAGTGAGCAAAGCTATAGCGTCTTCTTCAAATACGTGAGCGAGATCCTGGTGCTAGACAACCGGCGCCATTTAAAACAACGATTTGAATTCACGCCGCGTTCTTGCCATTCCCTCTCGCTGCGTTTCCTCACATTAATACAGTTTGTAAATTAGTCGAAGTACGTATACCCCCCCCCCTCTCTTTCACCCTAAAGCCTCCCACCACTTTCTCATCTCTGCTCATTCACCCCGCTGGTCCCGAAATGACCTAGAACTAACTTTGTTTTCGCTTCTGGAGAAGATTTATTTTGCAGCATACAGATGTGTATTTTTTAGATTATTTTACATTTTATTGGATAAAATTATTTACTGAAGGATCCAGAAAATCAATGAAATTGCAGAGAAATCTTCCCTAAAACGTTCAAAAATATTGTTTCACAATTTTTGAACATACGACTGATTATCTTAGGAAATTTCTCCAACATAGATATTGTTTGGATTGTTTTACAATGGGCCTTCAAATTTTAACCCATTCTCCACCCCAGCCAATTTTTTTTAATAAACTTCCTCTTATTGCACCATTATTCGACTCTTTTAATATTCAAACGAGGCCTCGTTTTGGAGTGTGTAATACACGCGACGCGAGTAACGAGACGAGTACTTTGGCCGTGAAACGAAATTAAAGATAAATCGCTCGATATGGGCCGCGACACACGATAGCTAAAGGGCGAAAACGTACCTTTTCCCTGTGACGAGCGCACCTTCCGTGCCCCCTTCTCTCTCTCATTTATTATGCATACGTTGATACAAGTTGGAGATTGTCGCACATGGTAAACCCGCGGTAGTTACACGACACACGTGTAGAACGAAACGCTCGATTGGTTCAAGAGGACAACGTGCCTTGTCGATGAAACGAGAGAGCGCTTTGATTCACGGCCTTACACCGATGTTCGCCAATTTCGTCCTTTCGAAGGACTTAATTGTTACCAAATACGATTTTTCGATGGTAGAAAATGGAGTATTTTGTAGCAGAGAACCAGAAAAAAATCTTTGAAAGTTATTTTTAACAAACCCATCAGGAATTTTGATGAGACTTAGAGATTTTCAATATTTCAGGATTCTTCGAAACGTGACTTTTTTCGAGTATGACTTATAGTAATGAAAATTTTGAAATCAAAACAGCTTCGAGTTTTGGGTTTTTTGAGTAAATTATTTTGATATTACTCTCTTGATGTAAATAAATTTTTTCCTCATTTGATCACATTTCTGTTCTTAAATATTTTTACGTATGTATGCTATACATAGTAATGAAGATATACCTACGTATGTGGGTATACGTAAATCTATAGTTAACCTTAATGTATGATAATCAAGTTAGTAAATAAAATTGGAGCAGATAAAATATTATCATTTAACTTTACTGAATGCAAGTATGAAATATATGGTTTAAAATTTGAATGTGATTGTGATTTGATGGGTATGCAATGTATAGAGAAATGAAGTTTCTCTATTTCTTTATTTATAATAATAATGTTGTATTTACGAATTCATAAAATACTTTAAACTGCAAGTGCATTTTGATAGAAGTTTTTCAATAAAAATTGATCATTATAATTGGTATGTTATGAGAACTCAGTTTTTTTAAATAAGATCATACATACATAAGTCCAACAGTAGATATTCACAGGACTACAAAATAAGCGAACAGTGTTTAAAAACAGATGAAAATGTTATTGTATAACAATAATAATATCACAGTAAAAGTGGGAAAGTTAAAGTTAAAGAAGATATCGACAATTGTGAATAAAAGAAAAATTTAAAAATAGTATCATCAACATGAAATGAAGTCGCAGCTGATACAAATTCATTCGATGAACTACATATTAGCCATTCGATTAGTTAACGAAACAGCTCTTATGATAGGGAAATTTGTACAATACCATTGGTACGCAAAAGATGATGCAAAAGATGAGTGTTCTGATAAAAAATCGATTGATTTCTTTTTGCTACATGCTTCTATTTATATTTATATTGATATTTTAAATGATTTTATTTGAAAAATTATTATAGTCACTCTAAGAAGTACTTCAATTATCATATGGCTTAATATTAAAACTCATCTATGAATTGTACAAACGAAGCTAAGGCATTTCTACTTGTTAGTAAAGTTGAAAATGTAAAAAAAAAAAATGAAAACGATTAATCATATTTATTCTTTTAAAAAAATCAAAAATGTTTTTGTTTTTTCAAAAACAATTCATCATGCAGTATTTTTCAAGTCATATTGTAGATATTGTAATTCATTATTCAACTCTATTTTGTTCATTTTAACTAGTAACACCAACTCTGTTTCAAAGCCTACGTGTTCGAATAAAACACGTTTAAAATTATTGATTCATGTATTTTGTATTATCTGCAGCAGAATAAAATACCTTGATTTCGGGTATCTAGATAAAGCTATTTCTAAACTGACGCTTCTCTGTATTCTAATATGAGCGTATACTTTCTAAAATATCAAGTTTGCTTCTTTGAGTATGTTAATTTACGAATCCAGATAAAAAACTTGTTAATTCAATTGCCACAAATGAAATGATTTATAAATTTGTCTAATTTATTTTTATAGCAGCTTATAGTCCCTGTATGAAAACGACTGGGTTTTAATGATGAAATCTACATGCGAAAAGAAAAAAAAAGATTTCCAATGATTGTTTGAATGAAATTCAGAAATTTTTATACTCAGATTGAAGGGTGCAGTACGACATTCTTTCAAAGAAATCAACCTATCTGTGGAAGTAAATAACGAAAAAAATGGAAATCTTACTCGAAATCTGAAAAAATATCATCTTTCACGAGAAATCTTAAAACATGCCTTCTATGAAAATCGGTCAAGTTGAAAAAAAGCACAGTTTCTTTATAATGCAACCCAGTGATTAAGTGCGATTTATGATAAATTCCTAAGTTCACATTATAAAAGGTGTACCAAAGTCACATATACACAAAAAACAAACCTTGGATTCCTTACTCAATTTCAAGTCGAAAAGTCCTTTACCACTTTTTATAAAACTCAAAATTTCAAAAGTTATTAAAGGTTGAAAATTGGAAAATAATTGCGCTCTCTCGACAAGTGAGGGTCGAATTCACAAACCAAACTCTACTCAAAATTTCCTTTATATTTTTCTGAGGCAAAAAGTTCTTTGAAACTTTTCACGTAACTCGAAATCCAAAAGGATATTCGAGCCTAAAATCTAAAAAATCTGATTGATTAAAACTTGTCACCCGAATATCTTTTTTGATTTTGAGTTTTGTGAAAAATGACAAAGGACTTTTCAACTCAGAAAAATAAGAAGGAAATTTTCAGTAGAGTTTGGTTTGCGAATTCGACCCCCCACTTGTCGAGAGAGAGCAATTATTGTTTAAATTTCAGGCGTAAATAACTTTTTCAATTTTGAGTTTTATAAAAAGTGGTAAAGAACTTTTCGACTTGTAAGTGAATGAGGAATCCAATGTTTTTTTTTGTATAAGTGACTTTAAGGCACCCTGTATATTAAAGTACTTTTGAAAAATTCATTTGTTTTTCTAATCAAAACTTTGCCGTTACTTTCCATGAAGCATATCTATGACAATATAACAATTAGAAAAAAAAAAATATAAAAAGAATGGATAACTATAAAATCAGTAGGTAATACATGAAATAACGAATAAAAATGAAAAAAACAAAAAAAAATAAATAACAATATACATGTATGTGCGCTTTTCAATCATGTAAAAAATGTCATATAATTATTTATTATTTATTAGTGTTTTACGAACACTTAAAATGTTTAGAAAATAATTGTTTACAATATTTGTATCTTACATGTATCACTAACTGAAATTTCGCGAAAGTAGTTACAGAGTTATCGAAAATCTTCATAAAATCATAAGTTATCTTACTTTATCCTAATTTTTAACTCTTAACTTTTAAAGGTGTTTATTCATTTATAAAATACATGCTTCTCTTCTATACATATCGCCGAATAAACAAGGTTGTTTTTGGTACTTTTATAACAGTATACACGACGGGTTTAACAACCATCTCGCATGTCTTTAACCATACAGAGTTTTTCATTCAATCGTTTCTAACTTTTACATTTATACAACGCAATGTTATGTAATTTTACTGGCTAGAAGGGAAGGAAGTAAGAATTTCCCTCGCGGGAAAAACTATATGCAAAAACCTTGCGCCTTTAGTATTTGGTAATATTTTCTTACTTCTTCTTAGATTATATGAAAAATGACGATAATATCATGATCATCAGTGACTCTAGTAACTCAGAAACTAACAAAAATATGGCAGAAAAACATAATAAAAAAAAGTATCTATCAATGTTTCTGTGAATGTGGTTACTTTTCCCAGATTTTCTTCATGTCTTTCGGCTATTTTTTAATCATGGCATATATGGCATCATAACGAATATTCCCCTCAACCATTTCTATAAAAATATTTTTTCCCAGCTTTCATCATCATCCACGAAATATACAGCAATTTATACCTCAAGAAAAAGTTATCAACAAAAAAATAATAAATCCTGTATTTTTTGCGAGGGAAAAAACAGGAAAAGAAAACAAAACAAAAAAAGCGTATAAAACTTGGGTTTAATGAATAATACAGGCTTTTGAAATTCGTGGGTTCCCAACGAAAGTATAGAAAACGGTACCACAACACGAATCCGTAAAACGTGAATGAGGATACTGGCCTAACAGGATTGGTGCTCACGAAAATGTCAAATTATTTCGCTCGTTTGTTTAGTTATGCTTCCTTTTGTGAGTCAGCTCAGCATTATTTCCATTGACGTCCGTTCTCTCAATGGCTCGAATTAGCCACCGCTACGGATGTTTTGAGAAAAAGAAAAAAACGTGGAATCGTTTGACGCGGGCGTGTAAACGTACACGGAATCGTGGTTACGGGAACGGAGGAAATCATTGTCGGGTCATTGCAGGGTACATTAAAACGTGCAGTGAGTATAAATTTCGTGTGTGATTTTGGGAAGACATTGTTTTAGTCTCACTGAGATTTTTTTACCATTCATGGTTTTTTTCTTGATTCTGTATGAAACTCAATGGCGTACAGTAAAGGGGGTTGGGACGGAATATGCTCAAAGTTAGAAAAATCTGGTTAAAAAACAAAAGTTTGTATAAAATCAAATTCTCAATGTGATGTTGCAATCCACATCACACTTTGTGTGCAACATTACTTATTTTTTCGATAAGGCAATCAATATATTTATGTGTCTTATTTTTTTTTCTATTCACCTTAATAGTAATCGAAAAAACTATGTTGAAAGAATCAATTGAAAGTAACATTTCTATACCATCAATTACAAATTAATCTCAAAGGGTAAATTACATGCTCCGAATGTAATATTTATCATTTTTATTCAAAAAAACTGCTGCATTCCAGCGTGTAAAGAAAAATAATCACGTATTCTCGAAATCATTCGTCATCTCTAAGATTCCATAAAGCAAAACAGCCAACTGGTCCGGGCGGGCCAGTCCGAAATTAAGATAGAGTACCGGATAAACCCAGCCATCCTCGTGGAGCTCGTTAAGAAGCCCGAGTCCGGGGGTGAATTTTTAGAGGGTTCGAGGGAGAGGGGTGGGAGAAGGCAAAGAGGGAGAAACAACTGTAAGAACTTGGATTTTACATGCGTAATCCACATCTCGGCAGTTCCATTCAAAGGTATCCGAATTAAAAAAAGCACGCCGCCACTGGACGTATCACATGCGCGCGCTTGACAAGTAGAAATTCGAGTAGCACGGTAGCACGAATAATAAGCGTCCAGAAATATTTACATTGAGATCTTGTCAGTTCAGGATTTCTGCAGACGAATAAATTTTCGTGTCATTATTCGCGTGATTTTCGTATTCAAACATGTTGGAGTATAAAAATATTTGTCGATTTTTTTTTTTTTATCTTGGGTTATTGGTAAATGATTTGTTTGGTTTTTTTTTTTTTTTTTTTTTTTTTTTTTAACATCGATTTGAAACTTTAAATAGAGTTTTGTCTGTGGTTCATTCTATTGGTAATGTTTATTTGATACAAGAGATGACAATTTTTATTTGTAGTGTTTATATGTTACTATTGTCGATTTTTCTTGTAGTAAACAGATTTCGACTTGCACTTTGAAAAAAAACGTTCCGAAAAATTATTTAAATTGTTGAGAAAGAAAAAATTGTTTTTAATGAATAAAAGTACATATATAATAATCATAAATAAATTAATTATTGATGTAAATTTAGTGTTCGGGAAAATTTTTGAAACACTCGACGTATTTTAGGAAGAATTCATTTTCACTTGTAATTCTTTCCGATGTACGAATCGAAAAGAAAATTAATTTCAAAACTATTTATTTATTCAAAAAATTTTATTTTTGTATTCTCAAAGTGCTGAATAACTCAATTATTTTTCCTGTTGTTGCCGATCGCTGACTTTTCATACATTAAGTTTTTTTCAAAAGACAAAACAGTCTTTGAAAAAAAAAACACCAGAAATGCATGATTCTTGATGTGTTTTTCAAAATTCAATGCTTTTTTTTTTCAAAAAAACAATTTTTTTCACACACCTAATGATGTATTTGTAATCGTGAAATACTTTTCGAGGAAAATAACTAAAAACAGATCTCACAATCAGTCTCCAGGTAAATAAATTCTGCTAAAAACTAATTAATTTATTCAAATGAAATGAATATAAAATTCATGTATAATTATAAAGTAAAAAAGAAAAAAAAAAAAAAACAAGAAAACTGAAAATTTCTTTTCAAAAACAGTTTCCTGAAATGCAAAATATTCTTTTTAAAATAATAGTTACTTTGTTTTAACCAACCAACTGCTTGATTTTAACAAAGAATGACAAAATAATTTTCTTAATTACGAATGAAAAAGAAAAAGATTTTGAAAATATTTATCGAAGTGTCAGAATCTTCTTCTTGATCGCCAATTTTTTAGTATAAAATATTCAAAGTATCAGAATGTTTTTCCTATTATTTGAATTTTCAGTACCTATGATGAATGAAAATATTTTAAAATATATAATAATGTTTTCGAATTAACGAATAAAAAACGTGAGAATCGAAATTTCAGAATCGCTCACCAGAATATCGAAGCGTTTTTTTTGTGATCTTGATTTTTTTTTGTACAGACGAACACAAATTTTAATATTGTTTTTCTTTAATAATAGTTATTTTATCAGAAAATATTTCTTGAGGGCATAAAAAAAAGGTGTTTTTCGTATATTCACTGCTTGAATGAGTTTGTTTCTAATAAATATGTATATTTATTGTCGAAACACTACTTTCAAAATGTGTATAATTACATGATCTCTGGGAAAAATCATTTTTTGCGGATAATAAAAAAACTACAGGTATGTCTTACGCTTTCTGCTCTGATGGAGCTCTCTTCAAAAGATATTTTTTCAATGGATAGATGAGATATTTTTCTTAATTGATAGGTTTGGGCTTATATTGAGTTTCATAACTAAGGACTTTTTTTAAATGGAACTGTTGTTAATTTATTGTAATTTAGAAAAATATTTCTTAAGAAGGGCTAATTCTAAGCTCAAAGATTGATTCATACAAGTAGATTTATATAATATTACCAAAAAGCTATTGTTTTCAAATATCATTCAATTTTCCACATAGGTATTTAAATAAGTAGAACCTCCTCTTAAGCTAAAGAAATACAGTAAGTTGTAGAAAAAATAACCAATATAATTTAAACTTTCACACTCCTAAGTTATCCTGATGGAAACTTGAATAAATATTTGTAAAGAAATAAAACCAAAGTACGAGGTAAAAGTCTCCCTTTTACTCGTCCAGGGATGGAATGTATAACTGTGAAAATTTAAGTGTCCATTAATTAAAAACAGTAGATTTTTACCTTCTGCAACGATTAGCAATAACGATTTTACATTTTATAAAATACTACAACTACTTCGCATCTGGTTTCTAGTTTCTCTTCCTGGAAAATGCTCGTCAAAGCATACACCCTGCTGCAGGTTTTTTCCGAATATCGCAGGTTCACCTTGAACATGGCAAAAGTTCAAACACCACATTCGGGTCGACGTTTGAACTAATCGACGAGTTAATCTCGCGGCCGTTTCGGTTATTATGCGTCCGGGGTTGCGCTTGTCTTGGCATCATTTTCTTTTTTAATCTGGACCGCGCCGCCTTTTCTCGGGTCCCTCAACGAGGATTCCTTCTCGGAAGGAGTTTGATAAGAACGGACGCGAGCAAGCGCAAACGAGTCGCTTCGCTGAAACGTGCGGCTCTAACAATGACACAAGGCGAAATATAATTTAATGATTCTTGTTTGCGCGGGATTGTTCCATTAAAAAATGCGACCGTGGCGAACCTGGCTTTTAATGCGCGACCAGCGACCTGAAACCTGAGATGGCATTGTATCTTTCCAGTCGCGTAAGAAGAAAACCACGTCAATTCATTTTTCCGATAATATTCGCCAAAAAAAGCACTGAAATACGAGTTCACATGTAAATTGCATTAAAATTACTACAAGTAACGTTTATAGTATTTCAATAGTGGTCAAGAGCGGTACATAGTAATGTAAAATTCAGGGTATAAAAGTAACATATTACCTGTAACTCGTTACTCTAAAGCGTTACATATTTTACTGTGACGATAACGTAACGCGTTACATTAATTAACAAGTAACGATAGCGGGAACGAGTCACTTTTTTTTGATAACGAGTAACGAAAATCCCGTTATTTTACGTTACTTTTATCTGTCTCATTAAATTTTTAGCACGATTTGTAACTTTTTAATGAATGTTATAAAACTGAGATATATAAGTGATTTTGAACTTCCTCATTCTTGAATGAGATATTCTATAGTAATAATTTTTAATGGAAGAACAGGGGCCCCCCGGCCGTAGGGGGCCCCGGCTACTCCAAAAAAGAAGTAATGAGGCTTCTGAAAATATCTATAAAAACATAATATTTTCAATATCAGACGCCTCATATTCCTTTTTTTTTTCGTTTCAAAACAAATTTCGAGAATCTTGTTTTCTTTCTTTTTTTTTTTAATAAACAGCTTTTGAGGTCCTATGGTATACTCTGCCCTGGGGCCCCGCTGACTATCGTTGCGGCGATGTGGAAGAATATGAAATATCAGTAATTTTGGTAAAAATATTGATGAAGAATAGGCTTTTTTATTTTTCATTACAAACTTTCACAATTCAAAGCGTTGAGTTTTAGGAATTCGCATGAAAAAATATAAAAATACTTACACTTTATTATTCTAATGAAATAAATTGAATACGACAACAGCAACAACAACAACAACAAAAACAACTTTAAAATACTCGAAATACTAGATTTCAAGAAGTTTTATGTTATTTAGTTCTTTTAAAATTTATGTAATTCTAGGAATCGAAAAACTTCAATTTCTCGAGCTTTGAATTCTAAAAATATATGTTTAGAGGAATCTAAAAAAAAGTTAATTTTTCAAATCGTATAGCTCTGTGAAAAATACAAAAAATATTAAGGGCACTCTAAATCTATGGAGAAATTGTTTTCTGGAAAATCGATCGGAATACTTCAGAAATTTTGAACATTCAATTTTATCTCATTCCGGGAATTTGAAGAGATATCTTTAAAAAAAACTCAATAACTCCACAACATTCTATAAATACTTAGAAATGCAGAAATAAAATACGTAAAGGAAAATACCTATAAATATATCAAAAATTGAAAATTTTTCCAATTCGAGAAACGCATATAACAATATATGGAAATAATGAACGATCTTTGGATTAATAGAAAAACTGAAGAAATACGTAAAGTGCCGGTACAAGTAAAAATTTATCAAGACACTGTTTTCTGGTAAATCCTGTAAAACACGGAAAATTTCACTATGCCGAAATCACGGTTAAAAATTCTTGAAATGCATATAGCAATTTTCATTGTGAAAATACTAAAATTATGTTTAAATAATATAAAATTGTGTAACATTCTATCATCCTGAAAAATACGAATAGTTTCAGAAATACTGAACAAACCTTCAAATCGTAGAAAAATTAAAGAACTATTAAAAAAATCGAATGAAATGAAAATTTTCATAGACACTATTTGCTGAAAAATCCTCTCAAATACAAATAATTTAATAAACTTCGAATTCTAGAGTCTAGAGCATGAAATTCTGGAAATCTATATATCAATGTACAGATAAATAGTTAAAATTTATAAAAATACCAGAAAATCTTGTTACATTTTATACATACTGAAAAATACGAAAAAATTCAAAAGTTCTCAAAATCTCTCTCTGAAATTCAGCAAATTTTCGAATGTTTTCTTGTGGCTAACATGTAATTAAATGTAATATTCAGAAATTCTGTGAACTTGAAAAAAAAAAAAAAAATAAAAATAAAAATTCGAACACGCTAACTGATTTTTTTCAGGGAGAAATAGTACGAATAAACATTTTTTATCATATCTGAAATAAGCGATTTCTATAAAACATGACCACGAGTACGATCGTATGGTTTTTTTTCAGCCTAAGTTTTCCGATGTCTTGTTATTTACATTCGATTTATTCCAAAAAGTAACGTAAAAGTAACCGACGTTACTTTTTTTTAATATTAACAGTAGCAAGTTCCTATTACTTTTCAAGTTACGGTAACGTAACGAATAACTTTTTTCTCCTTTGTAACGGTTATGTCACGCGCTACATTTTTTTAAGGAACTTTCCAAACCCTGGTAAAATTCATACTCTCTTAAATAAGACCAAATTAGAATTTGAATTTTTCTCATCTTCAATGAAAACATGATTCACAAAAATATAAAAATTTGAAATTTTAATATCGCGTTTAAAGCTTACAAAACTTTTAATAAACAGTCGATTTTGCATAGCTCGACATTTTCGATTCCGAAATTTGTCGCCCGAAGCTTAAATTTCATACCATTCATAAAATTCAATCCGAGTTCAGCGAATAAATTAAAATAAAACAAAAAATGACACTTCATAAATTCAACTTCTCTAGGTTCGATAACAGTCTCATAAACAGTTGAAACTAAAAATTTAAATAACTCAGAAAAACAATGATAAATTGAGTTTCGTTAAAGATGATTTATTTCTTCGAAAGTGGAACGATGTCATTACTGCGTACTTATAAACACGAGGAACAATTACGAGGAGACATTGCTCCGTCATTATTAAAATGACAGATCACGAAATTCTGGGAGGTGAAGCGACATTAATATCTCGGGGAGCATTAGTCAAACGACAATTTAAATAATCTAGGCCGGGCGATATAGCGAGCATTTAAAATTAATCCAAGCGAGAACAAAACATGATCGATCAAAGGCCAGATTTCTTTGGACGAAATGAGAATTAATATCACGATCAGGAGGCTTGAAAAAAAAAGATAGGTGTGGGCCATCCTGCTGTGTTCGATTTTGACTTTTGGATCATTAATCTTTCGAATCGAACTCATTAATCTGGTGGCTCAGTTCGTGCTCTAATGACGAAACATTAAATGTAAGCGGTCGACAATACCACAAGATTTCGAGTTATTTCCATTGTTGAAATGATAACTTCAATTCTCGAAACATGATTTCCGTTGAAAATTTCATACCTTCATTATCCTTTTTTAATTTACTATTGTGTAAACATGTTATCATGATTTTGGTAGTATGAATAAATTTAAAAAATCTTTGAGGTAGTATACGACTATAGGAATGATTTGGCCTAATGTTATAGCTCTTTTTCATACTTGTCAATAAAAAAAAAAAATAAAAAAAAGCGAAAGAGTGCCTACTGCAGAAAAAATTGTGTCAGTATGTGGTTTTGAAAATGGCAATTATTCCTCCCCCCCCCCCCAAAAAAAAAATTTCTCCTTCTCTCAAAATTATCAGTGATATAAAACAACATTTACATCTTCCCTTTGTAAAGCAATTGTCACATAGGAACTCAAGTACTGAAAATCCTCGAAAACCTCGAGGAGGAGGAGAAGGAGGAGGAGGAAAAAAACAAGGCCCCTCGTTTACGGCCCCTGGAAGAATCCGCCGCACACGCGTCGCTGAAGCGGCCTTTTTGTGGGGCCCTTAATGAGTCGACGCGGCTTGATAATTGATAACGCGGGCTAAGTTACGAGCGGCAGTGCCGCAACGTGGCACTCCTTTACCCTTCGTTTCGGCCTCTTTTTTCTCGTTTTGGCCTAGAAATATCGCGGCGATCCGCGCGCGCGATAAATGCCCCGAGTTTCGTCGCCTCGCAGGTTGGGCCTCGGGGTCCAAGGGCCCTGCCGCGGCGCGGACAGCGTGACGCTTAACGACGATACCGATCGGTCTTTTGTTTACTTTCATCCCCCATCTCACCTCTTTGCGCCAAACCTAAGTGCCATTGTAGAACTTTGATTTACAAAAATTTTTATTCTGGGTGTACAGAGCGGTCGAGGCGAAATTCGCGAAACAAAGTTTACAGCAACACGGTGAGAAATTTCAAAAATACTATTGGAATCTGACCTTGATTTTTCTGTTTCGATTCAATATCACTTGGAATTGCTATGAATGGTCACAGAAAAAGGGATTTAATTGTAATATTTGTTAAGAATGATTTTTCCACCTAAAACGTATTTAAAAAAATTAGAAAACAACCTTCCTATCGTAGTGAATGAATGACATTCTAGGAAAATCTCTTGTAAATAAAATTGTAAAAAACTTCAAAGAAGAATGAAAGGACACATGGAAGTACAACACATTCTCATGAAAGTGAAATATTGAATAATTTGAAATAAGAGTACAATACAATTTAACAAACAGCTACAGAAAATAAAAGTAAACACTGAAAAATTCGAAAAACAACCTAAAAATACTAGGAATTCATATATCAATGAATTTTGGAATTATTTTGTTAGTATACAAAGAACTTGAGTCTCAGACAGTGACGTGCGTCAAGCGTAAGGTAAACCATATAAAAGAAATGTTCGGAACTAACTTCTCTAAAAACAAGATTTTCCAGAGCTTTAATTTAAAAGAAAATAAATAAATAGATCAAATTAACTAAGTTCAGAGATCCGTTAACTTATAGAACATGGTGTTTACTGTTAACAAAATTTGCGAAGTGTTAATACACAGGTATATACAGAAGAAGTGCGTGTTAGTAAATAGCTGTTTTTAAAAACTATACTGATTATCTGATACTCGGAAAATAATATAATTTTATATCAAAACTAGATCAGAAATTTTATGATTATCTTTGAAAATCGAAAAATGCGACACATATTTTTATATCAATAGTACATCTGACGATTAAGATTTACTTTTCTCGCTTATCTTATATTTTAGAAAACACATTGTGACATTGTTAGTGCAATTCGCAACAGAAATCAAAACAGATCGTCAATTTTCAAAGCCCTATAAAAATGTCACGCTATTAATTTTTTAATGAAAAGTTTCTTAGATGATCCTCGGAGCCAATTTTTTCAACAATTCATTGATTAATCACCATATTTCTTTTTATGTCATTATCAATGTATTAAATTCTCAAGCTTTCGATCATCACTGTTTACGGTCCTTTTCAGGCGTAATCCCATCAATTAAAAAACACTTCACGTAATTTAATTTCTTCCAACACATTTTTTAGCTATAGACTTCTTAGTTGTAGACTCCTAAAACAGATGTTTTGGAAGGAAAATTAAGTTACATGAAGTGCTTTTCAATTGATGTGATTACCTCTGAAGAAGACTGTAAACAGTGATGGTTGAAAGTTTATGAATTTTAAAAAGTGATACTGATATAAAGTGAAATATGGTGATTGATTATGAAATTTTTGAAAAAAATTGCTTCCGAGGATCATTTAAAACTTTTCATTAATTTTATTATATAATGGAGATCTCACCATTACATCCTTTTATTAATTTTTAAAGTCTGACATAAGTAAAAGTCGGTTAGACATTTATAAACTTAAAATGCATTGATTTGCGAAGTGTGACGGAAAACTACTTATGAGAATCTTCAAGAACTTTCAATAATGCATTAAGTTAGTGGGCGAACATGGACAATAATCTTATAAACTCAAAAAATTCTCATCAAGCCTTCAAAAAAATCATGCAAATGTCTATAAATATTATAAAATAAATAAATAATATTATATTTTTCTTCTTAGAACTGCACAAAAATTCTTCACCGTGGGAAACTATAAAGAAGAATGTAAAAGTCGGAGAAAATTGTATTATAGCTGACACCGAGCAACAAAAAAATCGTAAGATGCATGTGTGACTATGATGATACCAAAAGCATTACTGATTATTTCAGGAATCTAAGGAAAACTTCAAAATGCCGTAGAAAAAAAGAACTTGGAATAGATATTGAGTTGTCACTTATTTTGGCTATGTTGGAATTGTCTTCATTCCAAGGCTTTGAAACAATCAAGGCATAAGAGAAATATTTTTTTTTGTAAAGTTTGAAGCGAGTTGGACATGATTAACACATGCCAAAAAACGACTGAAGTTTTAAATGTGATTTATAGGTATGTATTTTTTCTTACATTTTGTTTGAAAATTCATAACTTGTGCAAAACTTATGGTAAATGTTTGAAAATCGGCATAGTCTGAGTGTATAATGTAACGTTCAATATAAAATTTTTCTGAATTTTTCTATCGCTGTTATCTATGTTTTACAATCACAGCAAAAAGGCAAACAAGTACTTTTTTGCTGCTTGTAAACCATAGATAACAGTAATAAAAAAATCTAGAAAAATGTGGAATTGCATGTAACATTGTACACTGAAACTAAGTCAAGTTTCAAATATTTATCATAAGTTTTGCACAAATTATGAAATTTTGAAGAAAATGTATGAAAAATCACATGTAAATCCCATTTAAAACTTCAGTCGTTTTGTGGCACATGTTAATCATGTCTGATATTCTTCAAATTTTACAGCAATTTTTTTTAAATTCTTGATTGATTTAAGGCCTTAAAATGGGAAAAATTCCAACATCGCCAAAATGAGTGACACCCCGATGGATATACTATCAACAAGTTTCTTGTTTTTTGCTGAGGAATTCATTGACGCAATATTGTAAGAAAAAGCTCCGTTTTTTTAATCTAATTTCCATGAGAATAATAGCACTCGAAAAAATAATGTTGATATCACGAACAAATTCAGAAAAATATTATTAAAGTGCGACTTTTCAACTAACTTTTTTTATAAAGCTTTGTTTTAGGTAACACAAGTTGAGAATATAATCTATTTTTATAATGGTCATTTTGAAAGTGTGGTATATCTAGTGACATTTCTGGAATCGTAGATATTTAATGATCACAATTTTATTATTTTGTGTAGCTGTACGTAACCAGCTGTTTTTCAATCTTATTCGCAATATTTATTATTTTTAATATTACTACAATTGATGTCAAAATTTTATTGAAAAAATAGCAATGGACATTATGTATTTCATGAATGTTTCTCAAATAATCAAAAATTTCTATTTCAACTGTAAATATTGTTTTTGTGAAACTTTTAATTTTTCAAAGTATGTTGTGTTGAATCAGACTACAATAATTGTTTCTCCTCTCAAATATTGCAATCTTTCGATAATGTACATTTCCCTTAAAAACTTTATGTATTTGGATAAGCATCGTTGTGTTGAAAATCCACTTCGGGTAACTTTTTACGTAGCAGGCTCAGTGCGAGAAACAGCGCTGCTTTTTTTCTATACCCTGGAGTCTCTGCCGCAGCCGTTCCTGGATAATGTATGTCGCAGTATGCTAATCGGGAAACGATTCTCATTTGCTTAATCGCTGCTGAATTTTTCTTTTCTTTCTCGTAGGTGATATATCTTTCCTCGCCTTCCACACCTCCACTTTTTTTATTTCTAGCTTTAAACTTTCGCGCGAGTTTTTGGATTCCGAGTTACTGGGCATGAAATTGCTCTGCATTTTCCAGAAAAGTAACGATTATGTCGACATCCAACAATGTTTCTCGAAATATTTTTTAGAAAATATTTGTCGTTATTGAAACTTCGATCTTTTTTTTTAACAGATGGATGCTTTTCTCATGACGATTCATATAAAATGAAAATGTCTATAAATATTAGCGTTTTTTTAATCTTTAATGATAAGATTTTTCGCGATTTGAATTCGTAAAAAAACGAAACTTACCATCAGTTTAATCAGTAAGATAAAACTAATAGCTTAAACTACTCAAATAGGACATACTTGCAAATATTTAGAAATAAATCAGTATGCTTACATTTACCAAACCAAAAAAGTGACTATTATTATTTCATTAAATATTACTTATTTTACATTTGTTTGGTTGAATTCAGATATCTGAAAGTTACAAAAAGATCTGAATGAATGCATAATTAAACACGTTTTAAGTACTCTCCACCTGTTGACAATCTGGCGACCGCTAATTTCATGACACCGATTGCCTTCTGTCTTTTGCAAGGACCAGTTGTTAGAAGCGGAAGAACTCGAACTCAATGCAAACGGCACGTGTTCAAAAAATGCCTCCATTCATCAACCCGGAAGTTCCACGGGAACCATGTATCGAGCTATCTTCAATTTGTCATTCCTTTTCCGAAAGTCGAGGCTCTCTTTCGTAAGAAGCCCGAGTCAAAATATTGGATTTTTTAGTGTCCATGTTTGCACACCTCCCTACTTGAGAACTCCAGGTTCTAGTGTTTCTCCCTGAGGAGAGACGAAGGAGATTAGATCTCAGTCACTACCGCATGAGATTCTCGTATTACATGGCTCTCGATTTTTTGCTGTCATTTTCGAGCCGTGCTTCGGCCAAACAGCTACCGTTTTTATTCTCATGTCGCGTGGGTATAAAAAGTCACAGATATTTAGTTTTTTATGAAGTGAGTTTCAGACAGTAATAAGGCATTTCGAGAAACTTGATATCAATTAGCAAATTTGAAACCTGCTAAGGTTAATTGAATTATTTACACGAACAGGATATGCGATTCAATTTATTCAAACGAACACGTGCATAAACAATAGATTATACATTAAAACAATGTAATGCTAAATATCTAACCCCGTAGAGAAACATAGTGTTTCTGTGCACGGGCCTGCCGAGAAAATACAATAATATATCTATATATTAACTGGTCTTTATGCAAGTACAAATCTGAATACCCTTGTCAACATCCTTACAATACCTGTAGAAACTATCATGGAAAATATAACAGAGCTTTTTATTCACGTATGAGTCAATAGTATTTACATATGTTTGTTCATAATCAATAGCCGATTTCCTGATTTCAAATCTCGGTGCCCCGTGTTTACATTCTAATGACTTCAGTTCTATTGGTAGGCTATTAAATACTGTGTATTTCTGATAACAAAAGGATTTCTTATATAAAGCCTTCTTAAAAGTTGGGGGATGCAGTGCGAAGTTTCTTCTAATTCCATGATTGTTCACAAATATTCTCGTTGTAAATCCATAAAGAATTAAGGTTCCTGACAATATTCTTCTGTAACGCTGTGTGAAAGTTTGAGAGCTCCCCCCCCCAATTTGCTCCCCCCCACACAGAAATACCATACGTACATACAGACCTAAACAATGCGTAATATAATATCATAATTGATTTTCTGTCTACAAAAAATCAGACTCTATAAAAAATATTTATCAAATCTCTAACTTTGCTCACAATCGTGAATATACGTTCATCCCATTTCAAATTAGAGTCAATAGTAACACCCAAATATTTGATATTGTCGACTCTGATATTTGTTAATTTTTTTTCTCTATTGATGTATATCTTGTAGTGTAGGGAACATTGTCAAAGACCAATCAATCATGACATAATCCGTCCCAAAACTACTCTAAAAAATTTTGTATATTTTTCCCTGCAGGTAATAACCTTTTTTTCTTCCCTCATACACTCACCGAAAAGGACTGGCTTTCGAAAAAAAAAAAACCCTTATGCGACATTATGAGCCGAAAGCGGCAATCAATGGCAGCCCTGTGATATACGCCCCGGTGTCTGGTGCACATAAACTTCATACCTCTCGAACGAGGTCTTACACGGTTTGACCTCCGAATCCCTATGAAAAGTAAACGAGGAAAGAGCGCAGGATTAAAAGGAACGAGAAAAAGGGACAGTGCAAGAGGAGAAAAACGAGGAAAGGGATAAAAAAGGGAGAGAGAGAGACAGAGATTCCATAATGCGCGCCATGGGGCATATCTTCGTGTGGCGTTCGTTCCTCGTATTCGAGAGCGAAATAATAACAATAGGATTCTGCGCGGGGTGGCCCGCTGGATAGTTTATTAGCGCTCGGAAGACAATGGAGGTCGGGACCCGAAAAGAAGAAGACGACGGTGGACGCTGGAAATCGGGGTGCCGGAGGTAAGAGAGCACCGGCTGCCGGCGGGGCCCATATTCAAGCATACGAATATCAGTCGCCTCCAAATTTATGCGCGGCGACAAATATTTCAAAAATCGAGTCCCCCCAAAACGTCTTTGACTCCCCATCTCCACCAAAAGCTCTTGAGACAGTAATCGCGATGAAAATGAGTTTAAATGTTCTGGCGCCCAGCAGGTACAACTTGGCCAGTCTGGGTTGAGTATGGTGTAGTGGAGAAAGTGATATAGTTTCTTATTACTGATGTGGGCTCATTCAAATCATGGATAGTGACTCCTGTTGACTCTACTGTACTCTGGATGTACTCAGTCCAAACATTTAACTTCGTATTTTCAGTGGATCTTTGTTAGAGATGGAAATTTTCTATGGCAGTTTTGAATCAGATTCATGATTTATATAAATGAGGCAGCCCTGATAGAAAAAAATTCTATATTATGTCAGACGTTGGTTAAAAATCTAATATCTAATCGTACTTTATGACGTAAGATCTGATGTTCAGATCAATCGATTAATGCAACATTTCATTTCTCGTTTAGGTCCATTTCAGACAAGAAGACCGGTCATACATTATATTGTCCCCTTGATTGATTACAAAAATATTCAAAACATCAAACCGAAATGCAAAAGATATTTAGTTGGCAACGATTCCGATTTTTTATTGCTCTACTGTGTCAAATGAGTTAAATCTAGCTGTTTTTAAGTAACACAGTGTAGTTTATTACTATTAAAATATGGAAGAATCCAGTAAGCTTGACATAGTTGAACATTCTAGTTTGATTAGTAACACGACACTGTTAGAAATTACTCTATTAATTTTAAAAGATTGTCTTTGAAGCAGATTTCTCATACTGTTCATTAAATTGCCTATAATAGTTATGGACGCATCTATGAATAAAATAGATACCGTCGATGAAAATTAGTGTCGTTTGAATACATAACCTACATTGAATCTTTCTAATTTTAAAAGATTCCACAATGAAAAATATAATGAAGCTTTCTCAAATTCAAGTAGACTTCAATAAAACATATTTTTCGTAGTAGATTTTCTTGAATTCGTCTACCCAAAAAAAACTGAATGTAAAATTTTGTCACGATAAAAAAGAGGTCTTCAGTACGACTTTTGAAAGTATTTATCAACAATACATGTATTTCACTACATATTAGGATGTCACTTATTTTGGCGATGGCGGAATTTTTCCATTCCAGGGCTTTAAATCAATCGAGATATGAAAAAACAACTTTTTGTAAAGTTTGAAGCGAATCGGACATGATCAATACGTGCCACAAAATGACTGAAGTTTAAAATGAGATTTACATGTAGTTTTTAATTCATTTCGTTCAAAAATTCATAAATTGTGCAAAACTTATGATAAATTTTTGAAACTTGGCACAGTTTGAGGGAGTAGTGGTACGTACAAGACTGAATTTTCCTGGATTTTTCTGTCGCTATTATCTATGTTTTGTAATCACGGCAAGAAGGCTAACATGTACTTTTTTGCTGCTTGTAAAACATAGATAACAGTGATAGAAAAATCTAGAAAAATTTGATATTGAATGTAACATTGTTCACTCAAACTATGCCAAGTTTCAAATATGTATCATGAGTTTTGCAGAAGTTATGAACTTTTGAACAAAATGTATGAAAAATTACATGTAAATCCTATTCAAAACTTCAGTCGTTTGATGGCACGTGTTAATCATGTCAGATTTGCTTCAAACTTAACAAAAAATTTTTTTTTAATATCTTGATCGACATAAAGCCTCGGAATGGAAACAATTCTGACATTGCCAAAATAAGTGACACCCTTCTACATATGAATATTATGATTTTTAAAGTGTAACATATATTTTTCATCTGGTATTGAATCATCTCTTGAAATCGTTTTTGAAATTGAAAAGACACGTTCATGTAGAATGTTTAAAGATATTCACCATTTTAAATAATTTCTGTTACCACATACATTATATTTACTAGACAAAGTTTCGAACATAGTCCTGTCGAATCAATTAGTTGAGAAAAATGAATATATCAATTTTTGAAAACGAAAATTTGATATAAATCCCTCTCAATTCCTTTTCATATATGTTTCAATGAAATTTCAAACGCGATTTTAAGAGAAAGTCTGTAAAAAATGTTTGAAATTCAATATATTTTTCGACAGAGTAGGTTTACATTTTAAAACTGTCAAAAATGACGAATCAATTAATAGTTTTTCTACTGAAGTAATAGCAAAGTATAACTCGTTCTTTAGTTAGTGTTTTACAATAAAGTAGGTATTTTATAAAGAATATAAATATAAATGTAACTTTTTAAACAATTAAAAATTATTTTGAGATTACTAAACAACTTTTCCTCATAAAACAGAAATTTCGTGACTAATATGGAGAAGTGAAAATGCAGCACTATTTGGAAATAGTGAAAGATGAAACTATTTTTTGTCGAATTTTCGCTTCTTTCTATACAGTGTCAAATTTCTAAGACTAACTATTATGCCACTAGCAAATAATTTTTTAAAATAATACAGTAATTATTTCATTAATTCAGTTTAAGATAGTACCAAAAAATAATCCTATTTTTTTTATCGCCAGTCCTAATCACTTCTCAAACTATTCAATAACTTCACTCTGACTGGCGATTTATTTTGTACGGCCATTTTTAAGCAACACAGTTACTTTTCCATGTTTTATCTAATAGTCCTTAACCTTAGTAATTTCAAGACAAAGTTCAATTTAAACAGCGACATTATTTATAACCTGTATCTTTTAAACACTTAAGCTACACCTTCCCAACTGATTCCTCCAACTAGCAAGCATTGAAGTGATGTAGGTCTTGTAGCCCTACTAACTTGAAATCTGGAAGAACAACATTCACTACCAAAATCATTTCTATTGAATTCAAGTAGTATTTTTCATACTTTAGCGAAATTTCAGAACTATACATCGTTTATTAAAATTATTGACTCTTGTTTCAGGCGCGGACTTCGCGGAACCAATGGAAGGGAATCCTCGCATTTCGGCAGATACCGACTCGCAGATAAAGGATGCGGTGAACGCGCGGGGGGCGAGACATCCACGAATTATAAAGTGGCCCGTGGTAGCCGATAGGTGTATATAAGCATCGACATCCCCGGGACATGGGTACGGGTCGGCGGGTCTTTCTTGAATTCGGCGCAGCTGGAGACTCGCGATCTTACGACCCGGCTATTTAGGATTTCAGATAAGGGTTACGGGAGCTATCAAGCCGCGGGGTAGTTGCATCTTTTTTGAGAAAAGATACGCGGCGATGATTTATTCGGGGTTTGCGAGTAGTTTTATTATAGCTTGAAATCGTATGCTATGGAGTTTATATCATAGGATGCATTTTTTTGGCGCTACTGCTATTGAGAGATTCTGGATCAGGTTGGGTTTTAAATAAAAAAATCAAACAAACAAAAATGGAAAAGTAGAAAATAGAGTAAGAATGAAGTAATCTATTGAATCTTCGAAAATTAATATAGTCTGGAACAATTAGAATAATTTCATATGTATGTGTAACAAAATTTGAGATATAAAAAGTAATGTTATACTAACTAAACATTATCAGAAATATGAAACTTGAAATGCAACAAATCAAGTAAATAAACAACTCAGCATAGAAATTCAGTGTATTTTGAATCCAATTATTTTTAAAAATTGTACAGTATTGATTTATACTTTAACATTGTAAGAATGATATCAGCCATGCTTGTATTGCGGTACTCTACATGTTCGTAAGGTATGTAGATCTATGTAAATTTTTTTTTAAAAACAAAAAAACACTTTTAATGCTTTTTATGTGACATGCGAGATCCTGATTGGGGAAAACCAAAGTTGTCCCACGATGTCCCGAAAGGACCAATGTAGAACAACTGCTCTACTTCACCCTTGGGTGACTTAGAACTGATTGGAAAAAAATTGAGTGACTTAGAACTGGTTTTGAAATACAATCAAATCAAGATTTACTCTCGGAAATGCTGACAACAACTTTTACGTAAGTTAAAGCTCCGGAAATGTGCTCCCTTTCCTCTCTTTTTACTTGATCACCTCAATAATCTCCTTCTCTTTGTGCACAAGCTATTTATTCATCTTTTCCCTGATTATTTCTCCTCATTTCATGTCTTGTATTTGTTTCGATTCTATTTTTCAAATTTTATTTGCCGAATGAATACTTGTTTGTTGAATGTAAAATTATCCCTCAGATTTTTTTTTAATTTACATAATCTTGTAATAAATGCATTTCGAAAGATCATCAGAAGTAAAAAATTTATAATTTGTATTTTTATTTATTGTGCTTAGTTATCTTCTCATTGATTTGTAATTTATAATATCAAAATAAATTTTTTCATTCACTTGTTCTGAAAGGAATGGGTTAGCCTGTAGTTATGGATTAGCGGTTAGTTGTGTTTTACGCAATGGGGCGATAGCCAGCAGGGCCCTTCAAAGCGGTTTTGCCAAAAGGCGCAATACAAATTTGTGTTTAACTCTTGACTTCGTGCAGATTGAATGCGATTAATACTCGTTAAAAAGCCAGTCTTTTTATACTCGAAATCTTGTGGGAGAAGTTGAGGGAAAGTGATTAGATTCCGTGAAAAATATAATTGTTCTTCGTTATTGCTACGTGTTTTGGAGATCGCGCAAGCAAGGTCGATTGATTAGAATCCGTATGATATTTAACGTTCGTTATCGCGGTCTCACCCGGCTTATCGGGTTCATCTATGCGAGTTATGATTGACGCAGAAATAATGGCGAAATAAAAATGAGAAGAATATTCAAAGTTGGAAATCTTTCGATAAAATCCTTATTTAAATCAAAAGTAGACGACCGAAACGCGGCTTGTCACATTTACATAGCTGACTCAATATATTCTGCTTAAAATCACTGGCAGTAGGGACGTTGATCCTAGAACATAATTTCTCAATGAGTCACTCGTTCATGTCCAAGTTAAACCTCATATGCTAATTATTGACAATTAGGCGGATTGACTTTGCCAAAAGAGAAAACAGAAGGTGATAGGGAGAAAGTTATTACATATTCCAGGTGAGAAATACTCAAGTCCAAAAGTTGGGCGCGCCAGCAGCGAATTTCTCACCCGGATTTTGCATAGATTCGTATAAATATAGGAATGCATATAGAAACCCATGTAAATCGCAGGACCGGTAACCGCGGAAGAAGGGGGTGGAATATTTTGCGAGCGCGAGAATCGAACTCTTGCGCTGCGCTCCGTGCCATCAATATACATGATCTATATGCCATTTCATTGTATACCGCGTGACCCCGACGCCTCTGGTGCGACTGTGTGATATCGCGCGAACATATTCCCGCGTTTACCTTGACAGAAGCGTATCACGTACGTGCAAGCCTGTGTAAATTACCAGCACAAGCCCCCACGATCCTCCAGACGGAAGCGAACCCGCAACTCGGATGCAGGGAAACGAAATTTGCATACATATGACGTCACACATCCACATCTCCAATACTCGCAAGCTCTGAGGGAGATTAAGGCGAGATTTTGGAACAATGGCGGAATTCGTAAATTATTATTATTACCTTTCCTATTCAACCTTAAATGAAAAAAGTCGGCTATCATGCGTAATGCTGATCGCAGTGAGGGTGAACAGAACATAAATTTGAAATCAAGCTTTTTAATTTTTCATGTATGATACTTTAGTCATTCTTTCGAAGACAACAGTTATTTTGATATATTTATTCATTTTTTGTTGTTGAAAAGAATAAATTCTTTTTACGAATTAGAGGGTATACTTTCCTAAAGGAGTAGAAGAGGTACATTAGGGTGTCACTTATTTTAGCAATATGTATCAGAAGTTTTTCCATTTAGGGGCTTTGAATCAATCAAGATAAAAAAAAATTTTATTTTAAAGTTTGAAGCAAATCTGACATGATTAACATGTGCCACAAAACGAATGAAGTTTTAAATGAGATTTACATGTAATTTTTCAAACATTTTGTTCAAAAATTCATAACTCGTGCAATACGCATGATAAATGTTATAAACTTGGCACAGTTTGAGTGTATATAATATTACGTACAAGACTGAATTTTTCTGGATTTTTCTATCGCTGTTATTTATATTTTACAAGCATCGAGAAAAGTCGAAATTGCATTTTTGCGGTTGTTGTAAAACATAGATAACAGCGATCGAAAAATCTAGAAAAATTTGGTCCTGTAAATCCTATTTTCAATTTCAGTTGTTTTGTGGCACGTGTTAATTATGTTTAAGTTGCTTTGAACTTTACGAAAAAATTTTTTTCGATATCTTGATTGATTTAAAGCCCTGGAAATCGAACAAATTCCGGCATCACCAAAATAAGTGACACCTTAAGGTACATAATCATTTTGCCTACGTGAAACACTGGAAAAACTGGCAACCTTTACCAAGAACGTTAATACAAAACTTTTTATATACTGTGAGATTTGGGGGGTGGAGTAGCCACAAAATGTGAAAAGAGTCAATTATAACATTATTGATTCACGTGGTGTATTTATTTTCATTCATCAATGGATATTCATTCTAGCAATATAACATTTTAGAAATCAACTTTCTTTACTTCAGCCGTTGCTTTTTGAAATATGTTTGTCGGTTTTATCATTCATCCAACCACAATATATGTAATTGATTTCTAAAATCTTACAGTATTCATCTTTTTAGTATTGATGCCACTTTTAAGAAAATATTGTATTAATATGGGTTACATCATTTATTTCTATTAGTTTTACATACAAGAATTTAGTTTTAGAAAAATGCTTAATATTTTTGAAGACCAAAAAAAAAGTCAAAATGCACTTATGGTATTATTTAACTGCTGATATTTTTGGTGTTTTCGGTATTTTTAGATAATAATGAAATTTCCTTGTTTTTTGTAATATTTTTATGTATAGATTTCTAATACTTTCAAAGTTTGCTTATAGGATTTTTTTTAATTTAAGTCAGACGAATAGTGGATACTTTCATTCATTTTTTCGTGAATCATGTACACATAAATATGAACCATTTTTTGAGTATAAAGTATTTTCAGTATTTATCGTATTTCAACACGAACAAAAGTGTTATGTAAAAATATACTTAAAAATTGTGTAGCTCTGGAACGTATTAACATCCTAATGATATTCGCAATTCAAGTCTCTGTTAATAATGATCCTTTTCTTCGGGAAACTATATGGCAATATCATACAAAGTACTTGAAAAACTAGACAAATAGACAAAACATCGGAAACCCGTTAAGAATCATCAGGCATTCCACCGTCTAATTCATTGGATTGTATGTAAGTAAGTCCCAAACTTATAACTTTCCAAGGCAATTTTCACTCAGTAATTTTTTCTATTATTTTCCAGTATTCTTCTGAATTAGTTGAGAGATTCTTAAATTAAATATTTAGAATTCGAGCATTTATCGATTTGAAATATTTCAATATTTTTTTTATAAAAGAGTATTTTTAAAGATTTTTTTTTTTAAGGATTTATATTATTCCTGTTATTTAATAAATATCTTTGGAATTTTGAAAATCTTATTTTTTTTAAATACCCACGTGGAAAAAATTTGTTCGGCAATGGTTCGATTGTGATGTTCGGCACCTCTTTGGGCCAAACCTTGGCCCAAGCTTAAGAACCGTTTGGATTTTGTTCGGCAACTGTTCGGATAGTAAGCCTTTCCCGATCATTGGCAAAGGTTTGGCAAAAATTTTTTCGATATGAGTTCGGCAAAAGTTCGGCACGCTCAAATTTTTGGATAGAGTACCCCCTTGCTAAAATATTGTTCGGCGAGAGTTCGGGAAAACAAAAAGTTTAGCACAAATTTGTGTCAAGCTTGGAGCAAGCTTGTCCCGAACTCTTTTTTTGGCCGAACTTTTGCCGAACAACTTATTTTTTTCAGAAAAATCGCAACCAAATATAAGCTTGCCAAACTTTCGCCGAACTCATACCGAAAAAAGTTGTGCCGAACTGTTTGCCAATGGTCGGGAAACGCTTACTATCCGAACAGTTGCCAAACAGCATCCAAACTTTTCCCAAGCTTGGGCCAAGGTTTGGCCCAAACAGGTGCCGAACATCACAGCCGAACTATTGCCGAACCAATTTTTTCCACGCGAGTATTTCCATGAATAATAATACAGATTTTTTGAATTGGTTGACAAGTTCTTATGTTTTCAGTGATATAATAGATTTCAGAAAAAATTTCGAATATGTACAACACATGAACTTCAGTTGTGCATCAGAGCAGAATTTAAAAGACCCAAAATTTTGTAAAAATCAAGTCTCGAAAAAATGCTTTACTTTTAAAAAAGCGAATTTCAACTCGGCTGCTGTGAAAAATAATGGTTGATTGAAAATCTGTATCGATGTAGGTAATTATGAAATTTGATAAGCATCTAAAATGTCTGACGTGTTTGAAAATAAAAAGATATACAATGTTTGGCAACTTTTTCAATACACGAAATAATTTCATATTCTTTCCAAGACAAACTTCTTATTCACTAAGGATAATTATTTGAATCCACTGAGTATTTTTCAAAATTTGAAATACATTTTGCCCTAGATTCTTACTTCAGAGTTTGGGAATTTCCTTTTTATCATACTGAAAACAGGCGCAACAACAGATGGTCGTTTCTTGCAAAAAATAACTGAAGTTTTGAGAGTTTTTTATGGGTGAAATCATGTACCTATATAAGATTTTTTATTAGTTTTACGTGATTTTGGCAGGAAATGTTTTTAATACCAATTTTTCACGGAGAATCGCATTCAATCAAAACTATTTTCATAAAAATGAGCTTGTTATTGTCTGCTTTTTTACAGGAGGGGGAAATGATACCAATTTTTGTATTTCTAACTTGGTTAAGTAAGCGTTTTTACGTGAGTTAAGAATTCACATGTTTTTTTTATTAGTTACACTCGGCGCCCACGAAGTACTTCTCCACGATGTACCACGGAACGAATGTATCTCCAGGAGGTGAACAGCTTTTCGACAGATTTCGACTTCATGACGAATAGTTTTGCATACGCAACGAGAAAAACCTTTTGCGCGTCTTCAAGGTAATACGATCGATATACGTTGGCTCGTGAACTCGATTGTTCCTTAATCTCAAAACAAGCATTCACGAAGTACCACACAAGACCCGAGCTATGGTACTTAGTGCGAGCCGAGTGTACTTCGAAAATTCCACACAACATAATTCTAACTTACAAAGTAATGCATTGTTGAATTTTTGTACGCAGGTTATAATAACCGGTTATAATAACGCCAGGAAATCGATGTTTTGAAAGATAAAACCACAGCACTAGATAACGTTGCATACAACCGTTCTTCGAGTGCTACAATATGTGATGTCAATAAAATTGCTAATGTGATGGTCGACCGACAGAATCGTGTTTCAAATGTCATTGTGTACAATTTAAAAGAATCGTCGGCCCCGGATATTGTTAAACGAAAATGACGTAAGTCAGGTTAGGGGGACGGAAAAAAATGAGATGGGTGAAGGAGAAAACAAAAAAATTAACAAAAGAATTATTTTTTTAAATATTATAAGTTGAGAATTAGATCGACGTTTACATTAACTTTTTAATTAGCTCGAATGGAACAATAATAATAATAAAAATATAATATGAAAATCCCTCTTAACGAAAATCAACATACAGTACGCGTACGGCTACGAATTTTTTAGAGAATTATCATAGAAATTAATTTACTTATAACTCGTCAATACCTCGAATGATTAGAGTGGGTAATAAAGTTGTAGATAGAAGAATCTTTACATTCAGCCTAACAGAATTTATTAAGGAAATGCAAGGCTCCATACTGGATTATGCCAGATAATATTTGATGATTGTCATAAATGTTATGTTTATATCAGCTTCATAAATTGTTATGGTCTTTGGGTAAATCAGGATTTTCGATACTGTTTGTTTTTGAGAATTTTGGTATTTTTGGCGTTTTTTGCCTGTTGAGAAAATAAAGGAAAAAAAATCAATCAATTTATCAGGGCACTCTTCGATACACCAGAGATATTTCCGTACGTTAACTCCATTTTTACAATTAGAAAAATCCAATCGTTCTTTCGAAAATCACACTTGAGGTAGTACTTACCTTAAACAGTTTACGACAGATTTTGATAAAACTTAGCAAGTGAAATCTTTGAAACCTCTGTAGGCTTCACGCAAAATCCCATTAAAATTGACTTCTTAGTTTTTAAGAAAAAAATTGCGAGAATGCATTGTTCCTTATAGGAGTTTGAAATTTTTCTGCTTTTTCCTCTGTGAAATTTGAATGCATCGATGAATTTTTTTAAAAAACTACACAATCGACGGGTGCTATCCTAAGAAACGACAAGAATTCCGAAAAACTGATTTTTACTTCCGATTTTGGTAGGAAGCACAATAAATAATCACGAGATGAAATGTCAAATATGTAGTAAAATTTGAAAACTTGGCAAAGTAGCACTCGACTATTACAAGGGCCTGTTGGCCATCGACATAATGTGTATGCGTATTATGGGTGGGATAGGTCAAATTGAAAAAAGAAAGCGATATGTACTGAAGGTACTGAACATCATAACTATACACAACATCGGTAGTTCTGTGTGTGTCGATTGTCGTTTTGCAACGTTGCCAAATAGCCGAATGTATTCGGGCATTAGCGACAACTTCGGTTGATTTCCAACAACCAATCTCATTCCTTTCTGAGGTAAGAACTACCTTCTCAATATATTTACAAATTCACAAATTGCTACTAATTTACAGAATGTCTTAAATTGATGGGGATCGTTGAGCAGTTGAACAGTTATCTATGATCTTTCAAAAATCGCACTTAATCACACTTAATATTGCTATCAATTATCAATTTACAAATTTTCACAAATCGTTGAGGATTGTTGAGCAATCAAACAGTTATCTATGATCTTTCGATAATCATAATATTGCTACCAATTTACGAATCGTCACAAATTGATGAAGATTATTGAAACATTGAACAGTTATGTATCTATGATCTTTTGAAAATTTCACTCAATATTACTATCCACATTTTTAAAAATTCTGATAGTAGTTGAAAAGTAGAAGAGTTTTTTAGGCCTAAGAATGATACAAAGAAAAAATATTATCCACCGACCAACAAAATAAAATTGATTGCCTAAAAAATTCAGAATAATAATTAACGTTAGACATGGTTTGAAAAACGTCTCTCTAACTGTCCAAATACTTAATTTCACTGACGATCATTTTCGTCAAATGAAATTTGCATACTCAACCGACTCATTCGCACCTTCTTCCGTTTCACGTTTCTTTGTCCAGTCTTCGTGAAGCTAAATTACCAACAAGACAAAAATACCACAACACCGAATCAAGTTCACGTCTTCACAACTTTACACGGTTCACCATGTCACGAACTTGGCGAAGCTAATTATGCCTGTCACGGAACAAAAAAGAAGTTGAGATTATTCCACGCGCATTTTTATTACAGGCTTATTTAAGAAGCCGTTAGTGATTTTCCACTCTGCCATCCTGCATTTGTTCCACAAAGCCAGCCAATTCATGCGTATAATTTTATTGCGCTAACGATGAATCGTGACAAAAATTTAGATACATATGCTCTCAGAGTCACCACGCATTACTGCGACTTCCATCACTTTGAATTTAGAAAACAAACATGGAATTCGATATTTGCAATCGTTGTATTGCTCATTTCTGGGAAGATATCAAGTACGACATATTTTGAAGTAGTCAATCTTATATCTAGTAAAAAAGGTATAAGACAGTTTTCAATTTTCTCAAAGTGGTAATTAAAGATTCGAAATTACAAACAAAAAAATTTTACTGAACACATAATATTTTTTAAACATTAACATCCATTAGAATGTCAACAATGGTTTTGAATCAAAAGATCTGATTTCCAGTAAAATTCCTATGAAACACTTATTTGTAAAAAATTTCTTAATATTTTACACTCTGCTCTAACTAAAAATTTTGGAAGTGTCTATTTGCACTCACGTGCAACGTGTGCACGTGCGCGCACACGTAAAGCCACACGTTTCGGGATTTTCCGGGCATGCTCGGCTGTGCTCGGCAGCTTGTCACTTGCTCACGTGTGAATACTAATCGTCCACACGTAAATACTGAACGTGAGCACGTTAATACCTTGACCCTTAACCCTAAAATACAATATTACTACCCAATATTAAAACCCTGAAATACAGCTCAGCGAGTATCGAAAAAAGTATAAAAATAAAAAAAAAAAGTACAATGATTGAAATGTTGAAAAAATTAAATACGAGTTTTGTTTTATGTTTTATGCTGTATTTCAGGGTTTAGAACATTGATTGTAATACTTCAGTTTGTATATCTCCTTCAGTTGATAATAAACCACTATCAAATAACTTTCTACAAATTCTATACTTCTCAAATTTATTTGATTATTAAGTTCTAAACTGGAATTCGACTTTGAAGTAAACTACTAATAAAGAATTGATAGGACATGACGGAAACAGACAGAAAGTGACTGGAATCACCAGAAATCAACGAAATCTCACTCAAATTGTTGAGATGTGACAGTAATAAACGTGATTTTTACTCGCACTTCCTGTAAACTTTAGTCGATTTCGGTAAATTGTCAATTTTCGACCTTCTCTTGCAATTTTAGTTAATTAGCGGCAATTTCAGTCGATTTCTGTCGATTTATGTCATGCCTCGTAAATTTCTGTTATGTTTTGTTAACTTCTCTTTGATCTTGAGAACTTCGAGCATCTTATCAAAAATTTTGAGATTTTGAATGATCATCCAGTTTTTCAAATATTTTTATCATATTCATTCTCAATTCCGTCGGAAAAATCATTTTATTATTTATAAACTTTACAATTATGTCAACTAACGATCCGCTATCATTTTAAAAGAGATTTTAACATATCGCACTTGCCAAAACTTTATTTAATTGTGTTCAACAATACTGTGAGTCAAAATCAAGAAAATGACAGAATATTCGCGAAAAAGATAAATTTAAAATACTGAAATAAGAAATTTACTGGGAATTGTTCCTACATACGAAAGTTATTGGTCAGTTTTTGCATATACAGACTGTGTGATATACACTGTCAATTACACTGAACAATCTGCGTGAATTATTTCGTTCAATGATAGCGAACTTGTATAAATATATCACATTCTTTTTACAAATGCAATATCGGATGATTTGAAAATGAGCTTTTTTTCAGTAAATTTTTTTTTTTTTTTGTCATAAATGTTACAGGACTATGTTATTGTTGCGTAATTCTGGATTCTGAACGTATTCCGAAGAGTTTTTCGTATTTCAATAAGACATATTTCAAGATTTCGATGCATCGCACATGATTTTCCAAAATTTCTTTTTGAATCACACTAGTGCACATACGTGTGCACGTAAGTGCAAATAGACACTTCCAAAATTATTAGAAACGTTGGCAGATTTGATATATACATCAGCATTATTATAAACATTCAAGATTTTTTTTTGCGAATTCAGAAACTTTCGAAATTTCAGCAATCTTCTGTCAAATCTGATGCAGTTTTTGGAGTTTCTGGATTATTACATATATCGATTTTTTTTCCATGGACAAATTTCTGAAATGTATGCAAGTTGATAGAAATTTTGATTTCTCCCTTCGATCGATTTTCAATGTGCGAGTCAAAATTGCAGTTTCATGAAAAATAATGAACAGTCGTGCATCTTGTTATACACAAGAATGTTAATCACGTTTTTAAACTAATTCTTCTGAAAACATTAAAAAAATATTCTACAAATCTATGTTAATATCAGAGAGATTTTCTAAACATCCAAAAGCCTAACAAATATTTAAGAAAATTTCTTTACCTGAATGATAATTAAATCAATTAGAAAAACATTGAAAAATTTTGAAAATAGTATAGAAAATATTTTCAAAATTTCGTCAGAGTAAGACACAAAAACCTATCAATTTTTCTTAAATCATCCTTTTAAGTTCACAAACATAATCGTATGACGCACTCAGATTCAGACAGAGGCTAAACCGAAAATCCGCGCAACTTGAAGGGATGCAAAAGACACCGATAAGGCGTCCAGGGTCGAGCAAAGGGACACAAGATAAATTCAAATCCTGAATCGAGAGTTCCGCAAATCACGCCCTTTTGCTCATACATCGAGGATCATCCCTCTTCGACACTGACCGACCCTCGGAGCAGCGACACCCATTTCTGTCATCCTTTACTCATCCAATGTCCGATTTCATGTAATCTTAAAATTGGATCTGAGCATTATTTTTGCTAGATACGCAATTATCAATGAACTTTGAATATGCACAACGTGAAATTTACGAACATATCCATTGAGGTGCACTAAGGTTTTGACACTTTCTCTGTATCAGAATACTTATCCGCGATTTCGCAGAATTTATAAGGTTTTAATGCTTATTTAATACTTTTTTCAGGAAAAGTAGCATTTTGAGGTTCTTGAATACTGGACTTCGTACAGTCCGATTAATTTCGATATGGTAGCTAAAAGATGCTTCGAAGTATACAAGCGATGGAAAACTATAATATAAAAGAGCAGTTTTTAAAATATAAAACAATTTCTCGAAATTTTGTGCGTGTTTTCTTACTCAATGCGACATTTGAAATGATTTATTCAGTCACATGTACAACAGAATCATTGAAAATACTCGAAATTAGATATAGCTTTATCGCGTCTTTAGCAATTTATTTTTCAAACGTTGAGAAGAAGATTCCATACATGAAAGGGGTTTCTGCTTGAGCAAATAAAAATTTTCTGAAATATTATACATTTTCTATGTTCCTGAACATCATGCAATAAGATGTAAGTAAAATCTTATCATTTAATCAACAATATTCTTCAACCGAGGAATTCTTGGGTCAAGATCTCAAAAGACGAGAGAAGCTCTCGAGACTAAAATGTATGTAACTCGTACAAATTCTATGTAATGGAATCAAAATTTCATAATATCGTGAAATTGTAAAAACTAACACAATACGTATAACATCCTATACGGAAAATAGAAAATTCAAAAATTTTCAAACCATTTTCAAAGTTCCTTCAATTTTAGAAACTTTGTCTTGAACATTATTGTCAAAATTTACGATAATCATCAATTTATGATGTATGGTAAGTAAGAGATGAAAGAGAATTCAAAAATGGAACATGTGTATAACTAATAAAAAATTAGAAAAAAGTGCGTATAGTCATTGAAAATGTAAAAAATCATACAAATATATTTCGAAGTGCTATAATATGTAAGACATTGAATCATTTACATATAAAATATTAGGATATGAGAAAAAATGAGTCACGAAAATTAAAGATGCGTCTACACTGCATAAGATTTAATACAGTTGCGCCAAAAAAGATTTCTATAAGAATAAACGTAAATTTTGTCTTCAGATGATACTGATAATTTTCGAGATAATACTATTTTTTTCGGATACCTAGAGAGTTTACAGGCTTAAAAAAAGTTCAGAAAAGTAACTACATGTCAGAAAATCTTCTCAATTAAATAAAAACATAAGAAAAAGTATGACACTCTAATAAATTTTATTCGCTTTCACAGTCGAAAATTTAAGATTGAAAAACTTTTCATGAACATATTAAATTTCTTTGAAATATCACGAGACAAATAATATCATAAACTATTAGGTCTACAAATTAATTCTCGGCCCTCAACTTCTACTGATCACAAATGCACTATGTATTCAAATAATTTTTCCGCGGCAGATGAGTTTTCTAGCGCCATCTTTTAGCTTTCAATCAAGCTATTTCACTTCATTCTATTATGCACACAACCCCACAACCCAAAATATCAGTCGCAGACATTATGTCGTTCGAAAAGCAACATTTGAGGCACTGCCTTCTTTTTGCATTTCAATTAAAGAAAAACGCATCTGAAGCAAAAGAAATGATTAGTGTTGCTCTTGGTGAGAACGCTGTATCGTACAGCACGTGCAAAAAGTGGTTCCAGAAGTTTCGAGGAGGTGATTTTAACCTCCAAGATGATGAGCGCCCTGGACAACCAAAAAAAGTCGAAGATGAGGAGTTGGAGTATTTAATAAAAGAAAATCCTTGCCAAACTCAAAAGGAACTCGCTGATGCACTTGGAGTGACACAGCAAGCAATTTCTAATCGTTTAAAAAAACTAGGAATGATTCAAAAGGAGTCTCAGTGGGTCCCTTATGAACTCTCTGCCGATAACAAAGTCAGGCGCCACGACACATCACTCTCCTTGCTTTCAAGGTTTAAGAGAAAGGATTTTCTGTACAAAATTGTCACTGTCGATGAAAAGTGGATACTTTACGATAACCCAAAAAGAAGAAAAGTATGGTTACGTCCAGGTGAACCATCAACAAGCACTCCAAAACCGAACATTCACGCAAAAAAGGTATTACTGTGCATTTGGTGGGATTTGAAAGGCGTTTTGTATTATGAGTTGCTTCCATCTGGTCAAACTTTGAATTCTGAGCGTTACTCGGATCAGCTGATCAATGTGAGTAAGGCTCTAGAGGAAAAACGACCTCTTACAGGGCATGGAAAAAGAACAGTTATACTGTTGCAAGATAACGCCCGGCCTCACATCGCAAAAAAGACTCAAGAAACTATTTCCAAATTAGGCTGGGAAATTCTCCCACATCCAGCATATTCACCAGACCTAGCCCCTTCAGATTTTCACCTTTTCCGTTCTCTCCAACATCATCTGTCGGATTCAAAGTTTAAGACGATTGACGAGGTTAAAAAAAGCATAGACGAATTCATCGAGTCAAAACCAGCAGAATTTTTTCGATCTGGAATTCGACAGTTGCCAGAAAGATGGCAAAAATGTATCGAAAAAGAAGGTGATTACTTTGTTGCTTGAGTTTGTCTTTTTTTTTTTTCATATTTTACAAATAAATCGATACAAAAAAGGCCGAGAATTAATTTGTAGACCTAATAAAATGAGGAAGTTCAGAAAAACTTGGATGAAAACAGTTTGACTGGGAAACGTGAATCACATGTACTGATTTATTTTTAGCAAATATGTTTTAAAAATATTTATAACCACAGTTAATAAAAATATGCACGAAAAATCATCACAACTGCATGCAAATATCCATGAAAAATAACAAAAATATGTCTGAAAATACAGATGCAGGAAAAATGGAAAATATTTGCTTTGAAGTTA
Organism: Platygaster robiniae; assembly: GCA_028476575.1. Lineage (NCBI taxonomy): Eukaryota > Metazoa > Arthropoda > Insecta > Hymenoptera > Platygastridae > Platygaster > Platygaster robiniae. The sequence goes on along the minus strand of CM052022.1, from coordinate 18,699,060 downwards.
TAAATTACAAAATAAAATCATATGTTTCAAAGAAATAATCAGTTTTGTTTAACGTTATTTCCGACATGTCAGTTTCAGTAAATTATAGGTTGTTTGAAATTTTTAAATTAAAAGGCAGCGTCTTTCTTCTGTGAAAATATTTTTGTAAGCCAAAAATAGCTGCTCAACATTTATGGACGTTTGTGAACGGTGATTGAATAAAATTTATTCATTTGGTAAAAGGTTGTTAGTATATTGGTCTTCAGAAATCTTGCTGTACTAAATATTATTACTTAAATTGAATATTTTTTTGTACTGCGTATTTCGGTTTTAAATAGCATCAATTTTTTTTTTTACTTTTATGTCGTATGTTCTTTGATGTCTCTTGGATGTATTCAAAAGCCTGTCGACCTTTAAGTATTTTATTCACAATCAACTTAAAGAAATTATATTTTCAAAATTTCTAGCTACCTCAAATATTTTTCAAAAATGGAGAAAACATGCATGAACCAGCTAAAAAAAAGGCTGAAATATGCATTGTATATGCAAAAGTATGCACGCGCACATTTTTATTAACCCTGTTTATTACATCATTTTTTTTCATAGAGTAGTTTCAACTCTTTTGTACAGCTACCATTAGAGATTTTATTCAAATTTCTTCGTAAACACACATTTTTTTTGAAGATATCAAAAGTATTAAAATAATTCTATAAACTAATTTTTTATCACAGCTACCACAATCTGGTGCAACTAATGTTATGAGTAGAGAATACACGTAAAACACATAAAATCTCAAAAATTACTTCTTCCATTAACTTTCTACGAACCACTTTTGAAAAAACTGCGAATACTTCTCTAATGTCGTTTTCTCAAAAACCTAGGAAAAATCTATACACTTTTATTAAAAAAAGAAAAAAATCCTCGCCTCCCTCATCACCCTAACCGAATGAATAGGAACAATTTGCGTTACCTCACATTCGAGTTGAATAATTGACATGCATGAATTTTCCAGCCACGACCGTTTCCATGGGTAGCAAAATCACGTGCTCATAATAGCGTATTTCGTGTCATGCGAAATCGGGCGCTCATCGTCGACTTCGGTCCCGCATTTAGCGCTAACAAACGGCTAACGAGGCGCCGCTGGATGGCGATTGGTCGAGCCCGAGATGATAATTAACCCTGGTATGAATATGCTGTAATTGGCCGGAATCAAGAGCCACGTCCCTGTCTACGTAACTGTAGCGGAAGCTCTTTGACTGGAAGACAAAGTGATTTCAGCAGCGGCCAGGGCGAGCCAACCAACCCCCTCTCGACCACGCATTTTCCCTTGATCACTCATCCCTCTCAGCGGATATTATTAGCATTGTTAACCAACTGACTCGTGCTCTTTATCCCTTTAGAGCCGTGATCCTGATCCTGCGAGAAGGATCACGACGCGGAACCCTTTACTTGCCCGCGAGCTATGCTCGTCAGCTCGAACCCTCGCATCCTAATTGCCGCGCTAACGCAATGACGATTCTCGCGGGTGATCCCTTATCCCGCTTCTGACAACTCTGCGCGTTACAGTTGGCTCTGCCAGTGGAATTTGTTTTTAAAAAAATTAGGAGAATCTTAGAGGCAATGAAAATTTCTTTGACAAGAAGCAAATGAAGAAAAACCGGTTGGAAATCTGTAAACTGCTCGCATTTATTGCTGTTAGAAAAGAACTGATTGCACATTATTGTATGAAATTTTTGCCATGGGTTTATCGATGCATGAAGTGAGTTTTGGATTATAAAAGAAAATAGTCAGTTTCAATTATCATTTTTATTCTAACAAGATACCTAATCAGCCGTTAGTGGCAAATATTGCTGATCTAATTCATCATTAGGGTAATTTCGGGACAAGTGTCCCGTCGGGACATGCTTCGTAGATTAATAACATACACTGACGAGATTGCAGCTACATTTCGGGAAAAGTTTCGTTTTGCTGGCAAAGGAAAAACCTAATCGAAAATATCGTATGTCGGTACGTTTCCTATTTATAATTGACAAAATTAATACTTTGTGATGCGAAAAACAGGCTAAAACTTTGTTAAGCCACTCAAAAATGCTTACCACTTGATCGAATGTCAATGTACGTAAGATAAAGACACATCACCTCTCTACATAAAAGACCATTCAATAAATAATCATTTGAACATTTTTTGTGAGTTGACATTTTTTTTAGTAAAAGGATTCGCAAATATCGTATAATTGGGACAAGTGCCCCACAGGTACAAATGCCCGACCAACAATCTGGAAGAGCCATTCATTTTCAACACATTTATTGTTATTCATCAATTTCAAGGCGTTAATTCATCAATGAAAAATTTTTTTTTTTTTGGTGTGGTTCGAAAATTTTGACTCTGACCTTAGTTTCATTGACACTTTGATCGACGATCTCGGTTCTTTTTTTCCCATCATTTTCCAAAACCAGATTAATTATATTGACTATGATTGTTTATCTATAAATAGGGAAAAATCAATGAAATTACTATTTTTTTTCTTCACGTTCTTTTGCCTCTAAAGAAATTTCAATGCAGATCATCAAAGTGGGGCGCTTACCCCTGAAGATTTATCGACTAACCGATTGGCCACCTGTGTACTAATAATCCTACAGTATGTCTGTACTGTGAAATATTGAAAAATAAAGTGTTGTTCCTACGTTTGGAGGTACTGGCTGATCTGAAATGGCAGTAAGGGCCCTAGTAAACATATTTACAAAAGGACAGTCTTAATTTTAAAAAGCGTGGGGCACTTGTCCCGGAGTTACCCTATACATTTTCACTATAAATTTCCTTTCAGATACGAAATTTACGCATTACAGTGTTTATGCGATAAAAAGCGATTTTGAACGTTTGAATACGATACAGGTGATATATATAAAGTGAAAAATTCTTATATATTATTTTATTAATCTTTTTTCTTTTTTAAATTGCAAGTATTGCAAATATAAGTCGTGCCGATCGAATTTGAAGTAGACTCTACTGAAAAATGTTGGCGAAGTTGAATGAATAATCTTTCTATTCTGGCCATCCTCGATTTTATACAGGGTGTCCTAAAATCGGCGAACCAACCGAAAACCATAGATTCCTCATGAAATTCTAAGACTTTTCCCCTTTGCCATTTTTTGAAAAACTCAAAATTGAAAAAGTTATTCAAGTCGAAAATTTAAACAATAAATGCCATCTCTCGACGAGTGGGGGCCGAATTAACGAAAAAAAATTTTTCCTAAATTTTCTTCATATTTTTCTGAATAAAAAAAAGCTTTGCCACTTTTCACAAAACTCAATATCAAAAAAGTTATTCAGGTCACAAATTTTGACCAATCAGATTTCTCAGATTGTATGCTCGAATAACTTTTTTGATTTTGAGTTTCATAAAAAGTGGCCAAGGACTTTTTTATTCAGAAAAATATGAAGAAAATTTAGGAAGAATTTGTTTCCGTGAACTCGACCCCCACTCGTCGGGAGACGGTATTTATTGTTTAAATTTTTGGCCTAAATAACCTTCTTAATTTTGAGTTTTTCAAAAAATAGCAAAGCAAAAAAAGTCTTAGAAATTCATGAGGAATCCATGGTTTTCGGGTGGTTCGCCGATTATCTCAGTGACACCATTTCCGGTTTTTTTTAGGAAGGACGATTAAATTTTTCAGTGGCGACTATGACGCGAATAGAATTTTCTGTTAGAGCACACGAGAATTTCAGTCACGTCATCTTCATCGGTTTCTAATTGGAAAATCTAGTTTCGAAATTTATTGACATCTAAAATTCTAACAATTATAGCAGTTTATGGACAATCACAGTACAAGCAATTTTTTACAATAGCTGTGACATTAAAGATATTTTTTTTTAAACTGTTCAGTATTTACAGGTATTCAAGTTAATAAAGTTATCCAAAGTTTTGATTTTTTCGCATTAAGTATTTCGAGATTAAAAGTTTATTATTGTACTCAAATTAGAGTTCTGAAATTTTAACAATTTTAACATTTGAGACACTTTTGCAGTCCTTCGAAAATTTACGCTATTTTTAAGGATGATTATACTATCAAGTACATTTATAGAGCTAAATGGTTATCAGGCGAAATTATTCTTCTGTTTTGGTTTTTTCTCCATATTCTCCAAACTTATCTTATAATATGATTTGAATTCCCGAATAATGGTTTCTAGAATATTCACAGTGTTGATTTGATATTTCGTACTTTTTTTATCAGTATTTTTATAGTTTGTATGGACGTAAAAATTCAACAGATATCATTACACCCTTCCTTTAGTTTATCGAGTCAGTTAAATATATTCTACCAGTTGGTTCAGATGTCAAACAATTCTACTATATTTTTTGTGCCAAATATCTACATGTTTCTGAAAGAAAATTAGGTAGTTCTAAGTTTTTTACCAATTAATTTACAATACTCGACTGCTGTAATGAAGAGTTTGAGAAAACCTATATACCTATGTATGTAACACTCAACAACTTGAGATTACAAAAATGGGAACACAGCCAAAATTTTTCAACTAATCTTAAAATTTATTTGTCATTGCTAAAATTTTTACTGATAAATTTTTCACTTGAAATCAAATTTTGTACTACACACTTGATATAATTATAAAATGAATAAATTCCTATTTTTTACATTGGTTAGTAGTATCCATATCAGTATTGCGTATATTTTTTACCTTCACTGTTTTCAATTCTCTGTGTGAAAAATCTACTTTTTATAGTGAATAATAACTCGATTTGAAAACGATAGAATTTTAATAACTTTTTATTACTTGCGAGTTTATTTTAAATGAGCTTGAAAAACCATAAATTTAGATTTTGAGTCTTGGATCATGAGTTAGAAAAATGATTAATTTGAAAGTAAGATTTTGACTTATGACTTCATTAAAAAAAACTTATATTTCTGAAATCAATTATGCTCTGAAACGTAAAAAATAAAGACATTGCATTTTAAGTTATGAAACTAGGAATTTCGTATATTTTTGGGATTCACTTAAGGAGAAACACTCATCTTCGAAAATAAACTTACAAATAACTTAAAACAATCAGGAAAACAAAGTCTCAATGAATTGCGCATAAAGTTTCTCATGACTTTGATATAAAAATAGTTGCTTAATAGTTTTTATTCACACAACCATTACCTTTTTTCAGCAGGATATCATTAGATCATCAACAAAATCATTTACAAACATGACCTATTATCATCCTTCTATCCTACACACACTATTTACTGTCACCATCTACAAAAAACCATTTAAGCAATAAACGATTACATCAGAAGGATGAAATTTGTTTCGATTGGCACTTATGTAGACCAAATATCTCCGAAATCAATCAAGCAAATCCACAGAAGTTAAACAAATCGTTCAGACCACTCGAGGATCGAATATCTACGAAATGCTTCGGTACGCGTGTAGGGCAGAAAAGGTCGCGTGGCTAAGAAACATTCACAAAAAGAATGGTGTGGCGATAGTGGTGACTGGCCCCAACAATTACAGACGAATAAAAGCGAATAAAAATCCTCTGGTGGGGCGGGAAAAAACAAGACTAGACCAAAATAATGGCTAGATTCTCGGTAGTTGATAGTCATTCGAGGTAATAGGAAGCCATTCCAAAATAGACGCCAAGCCGAGTACCCTTGATTTCGTGACTGCTACCGTTACGATTCCACATGCTTTACGTGTTCTTACACGTGTCCTCGCTCCGTCGTTCTCTTCCACTTACGAGATCCTAGAAAGTAATTTTTCCTTCGAATAAAACACGATCGTGTGTCATGTTAACATGACGATATGGCATGGGGATAATTGCAGGAACGAATATCAAATTAAGCCCCCCAATTTGTCATATTTCTGGGTTTGTCGCGTTTCAGCCTTTTGGGAAATGAGCGATTTTGTTTGTAAGTAATTTGGTTTGCAGTCACGGAATCAGAATAGCGTCGAGAGTTTTTCGGGCATGCATTACACGTATAAAAAGTAAGTCAATGTAATTTGGTAGTAGTTGAAAACAATGTCGATTTTATTCACAAATACCTCGAAATCTTTTCTATTATATTGTATTACTGTATCAGGAAAAAATTTTCGTAAAATATATTCTTACTGTACAAAATTAATTCATAATATGGTTGGAATGAATGTGATTTTCTGGCAACGCCCTTTAGGACACTTTGAAACGATGGGATGCATCTAACTGAATCCCAGCTTCACGAGCATAGACTTATTGGATATACATGAATCGTTTGCCAGGACTCGTTATTACGAGTAGTGCACTACTTTTTGTCTATTTGTCAATTTATTTTACGTTCCTGCCATTCCTCAAAGATCGACCGGCGCACGTCGCGAAGATATAGCTATCGCGGGCAAGTTTAGTTAGTATGCATAGTGCGGGAGTTCACCGGGAATGAAACGTCAGGCCGAGACTCGTCATGCTTGCCCCATGCATTTGGTTCTTCGCGGCTGTATGTAATACGTATAAACAAGTACATCCAACTCCCGGAATTGCGCACTGTGTCAACTCAAGTTACTTCTGTCGTTTAACGATCTGATAATAAACGAGGTTCCCCGGTTATTTTGTTTCTACCAGTTCCTACTTCAAGGGAAAAAAAATATGAAAAGGATAAAAATTTGGAGTTCTAACTAAGCGAGTTGTAAAATAGTAGAAAATGAAGAAACGCAAGAAAATTATTATTTTAAAAATGTTGGCAATGATATTTTACTGTGGAAAATCATTATTCTTATCCGAATTTTCCAAAATATACGTAAGTTTTGCAGAGTATGTACTATGAATAAATGATCTGCCTCGAAAAATTCCATTCCGAAAGTGTCGAAGATATCATGATAACAAAATAACATGCACTACAATGCTTGCAGTAATCAATAAATCAATCAGGCATTAAAAAATTACTGAAAAAAATGTGATTCGTTACCGTTACTTGGAAGAAATAGTAATTAGTTGCCGTTACCACTTCAAAAAAGTAACGTCTGAGAATAAATTGTATGTAAATAACAAGACATCGAAAAACTAAGGCTGAAAAGAACAATATCAATGTACTCATGATTTTCTTTGATAAAAATTGTTTTTTTAGATATAATTAAAAATGTTCATCCGTACTTTTTCACCCTGAACAAAAAATCGATCAGCTTGTTCCAATTTTTATATTCTTTTTAAGTTCACAAAATATCTGAATATGACATTTAATTCAATGTTAGCCACAAGGAAACATTCGCAAATTTATTAGATTTTTGAAGTAATCTTGATACCCACCCAGGTCTTAACAATTTTTGAATTTTCTTGTATTTTTCAGTTTGTAGAAAATACTGCAGGGTTTTCTAGTATTTATAGAAATTCGTACTATTTCTCTGTACAATGATATGTAGAATTGAAAAACTTTATGCTCTAGACTCTATAATTCAAAGTTCATTTAATTATTCGTATTTGAGAGGATTTTTCAGCAAAAAGTATCAATAAAGATTTTCATTTCCTTGGATATTATCAATACTTTTTCAATTTTTCTACGATTTGAAGGATTGGTCAGTATTTCTGAAACTATTCGTATTTTTCAGGATGATAGAGGATGTGGCAGAACTCCCTAGTAGTATTGCATAATTTTAGTATTTTTATAATCTAAATTGTCCATACATTTCAAGCATTTCGAACTCTCTAATTTGTACATAATGAAATTTTCCGTGTTTTACAGGATTTTCCAAAAAACAGTGTCTGGATGAATTTTTACTTATTCCAGTATTCTTTTTGTTGCTTCAGTTTTTCTATGATTTCAAGGATCGTTCATTATTTTCATTTTACATTTCTGTAGGAATTTTTGAAATTCGAAAGATTTTCAATGTTTAATATATTTCCACGTGTTTTTAATTACGTATTTTCTTTTTGTGTTTCTAAGTATTTACAGAATGTTGTGGAATTTTCGAGTTTTTTTAAAGATATCTCTTTGAATATCTAGAATGGGATGAAATCGAAAGTTAGAAATTTCTAAAGTATTTTGATCGATTCTGCAGAAAACAGTTCCTTTTTTTATATAGAGCGTCCTCAATATTTTTTGTATTTTTCACAGAGTTGTACGATAGAAAAAATTTTCTTATCTTTTTATAGACTTCTATGAACATATATTTTTAGTATCCGAAGCTCGAGAATTTAAAGCTTTTCGATTCCTGAAGTTACATAAATTTTCAAAAAAGCAAATAACATGAAACTTATTAAAATCTACTATATCAAGTATTTTTCGTTTTTTTTTTCATGTTGTATATGTTATATTTCATGAGATTGTCTAGCAGGATCTCTAGATCTTGCCGATCCTGCTATAGATTTTGAGATCTATAAATTTTAAGTTTTTCAATGTATTTTCATGCGAATTTCTAAAATTTAATTTTTCGAATTGCGAAAGTTCCTAATAAGAAGGTAAAAAAGCATATTCTTCTTAAAATTATTACACAAATTACTAATAATCTACATTGTCCAATTGAAAATTATTTTTTTAGAATTTTTTTGTATAAAAATGACGAAGTTTAAAGTCACTCATATCTTAGTTTTATAAAATTCCTTAAAAAGCTACAAATTGTGTCAAAAACTCAATGAAACATATAAAAGTATCGTAAAGTAGCGGAATTTTCGTTACTTGTAATAATAATTAAAGTGACTTGTTCCGGTCATCGTTACTTTTTAATTAATGTAACGCGTTACGTTATCGTTACAGTAAAAAATGTTACGTTTTAGAGTAACGCTTTACAAGTAACGCGTTATTTCCAATCTGAAATCAATGGTAACTATTCAACTCAAAAAAAATATAATCATCACAGGTACCTCTTTTTAGACCTGTTGTGGATTAGGTGGGGAGTCTGCTCTTGCGTCAATTCAACACTTATGAGATGCATGAAAACCGGTCGCCAGCTGTTTTCACTCGTGAATGTCCCCGCCATAATTCAAATTCATCCGAAATTCCCGTCGAACGAACATCCGAATTAAACTCATGATGCAAATGAGAAAAGATGGTATTTCAGAGATTAGCAGAAATATGGGCCGGGAGGGGGTTCAAATGGTTCGTAACTAACGTCGCGCGAATGGAAAATCTCCGTTAGCTCAATGTGCCGGAAAGTGGGGTCGGCACTCGGCCACTGGCAAGCGTCGACGCGAAATCTGCGAATGCAAATTTTGGACCGCACTTCCCTCACGGACTCCCACTCCAAGTTTATCGGGATTAATTATCGGAGATTTGATGAGAGTTCCGGAGCCAAATGCCTTCCCTTGCTCCGTGGCGTACGTGACTGTCACCCTTTCGAGCTAGTTCGGCTAACAGCCCGGACAGTTAGCGAGCGCGGATACAACCCCAGAATGACATTCATATTCAAATTGCCTCGGTGGATTTCGATTGCGATTATTACCGAAGTCATTGTCCATGCACACTGTTTCGCGAGTTGTTTCCGTTATGTCTCTTTCGTTAACTCTTCCTGGGATCGCTGGGTTCGCCGTTTTGGGGAGGGGAATTCGAGAACTCATGAACTCTGTGAGAAAAATATTCTGTGGTACCGAATTCCGTTTTTACAGTGGATGGTGAATTTAGGTTCGACGTGAGTTTTCGTGTACACAGTTCTGGATAGGTCTGAATTCAACCTTGAGTTGCACCAATGCTAGAGAAACATAAAAAAATCTTTGTAGGTTATTTAATTTTCGAGAATTCTCTAAAAAAAGGATTCTGATAATCTTCAAGATTGAAAACAGTATGAAAACCATGCGCTAATTTTTTTCACTGTAAAGGAAGCGTAAAGATCTTTACTTGAGTTAAGGGATACGAGAAAGGGATAATAAATATTTTATTAGCTTGATAATCGCCAACATAAGGATTCTGATGACTTTGATTGTAGAATCCTGAGTTTTTGTGTACATATTCTGGGATGAAGAATTCAGAAAATCCTTTTTTCTCCATCCATAATTCTACGATTTTTAATTATTTGATCTGTATATTAGAATATCATATATTAAGACGCAAGTTTTGAAGAATTTCAATTTCAGAAACTTCAAGTTTTAAAAAAATATCCAATACAATTTGGAACTTCTATTACCTAAAAGGAAAATTTAATACATTTATTTTGGTTTTTCGCAACTTTGTATCAGTTTATTTATGTAGGAAACATAATTCTTGAATGATTTTCCTCATCAGGCCCGTGCCTAGGGGGGGGCGGGGTTGGGGGTCAGACCCTCCTCCCTCGTAAGTCCTTGAAGCAATTTTGATAGAACACCTACTATTGGGTTCTCACCTGTGTTTTGATATTTTTTGTTTAACTTTGATTTTTTTTATATATTGTTTATACTAAATTCATTTTATACCAAATTTATAATCAAAGATGGGCACTAATTTCATTTTGTCATTTTTCACATCGTAACAAAGCCATTTAAATTTCGTCAAATAATTGTGAAAATTTGTAAACAGATATGTTTTTGTCTCTATTTTCTGAAGTCGTAGCCAAAAAGTATCAGTTGCAGGATTTTTCACACTTTATTTACAGGAAAAAAGACCTTTACTTACATATTTTGTAATTTTAAATAGGTTTTCCTGCAATTAAGTTGTGCAAGACCCTGAAACTGTCACTTTTCATTTGCAATACCGAAAAACCTAGGGAAAATACATCCTATACCTGAATTTTTACAGATCTATGTTGAAATTGAAACAAAGTTTTTTGCAATGCAAAAACGATCAAAATGTAATGACACCCATCTCTAGTAGTATTAACCGATTTCTATCTCGAGACAGTTCTTAGGCTAATGTCTATTTTTAGTTTTTTTGTGCAAGTAAATTTATTAAATCTCCTTATACATTTAAAAATTACTGTTAATTAAAAAAAGATAATGAGATAGAGGTAGTCAAATTACTAGATTTTACAGTCGCAACACACAGTGCTTTGATCCAGAAAGGTGGTGAAAGTAGTACAATCTTCTATCATATGCCTATCAAGTTGATTTTTTGTAAGGAGCTATCAGCATATTACGTCATCATTTTTATGCATGTGTCTTTTTCTCTTGAATGTCAAATGTCTCGTGTCTGTTTATAATCTTTTGAAATCATATTTGGACAGTTCCTTACCTTGCGTAATTCTTACTATTATCGTTTCATGATTTTTTATATGCCAAAAGTTACTAATTGAGAGGATAACCTCTTTTTATTGTGCTAATGAAAAAACAAATATTTTAATGCTTTTTCTTGTTTTATTTGTATGTTTGAATTTGTTTACAATGATTCATTTCATTCACATAATTATACGTTAGAGCAGTGAATGTGTTTTCAGAGTCTTTTTCGAGAGATAATTTGCAGAATGTCAATATTAATAAATTTTTCACATTCCCATTCGGATTTTCACCGACAATCTTCAAATTCAGTCATGAAAAGGATTAGTGATCCCACAAAAAATATCGGTGATCGAAAAACGTTTTGTGCATAAGAGTAAGCTAAGAATGCTGATCAATTTTACTGCTGATCTCTGTAATGTAAAACTACTATATAGCCTACAAACGCAGGAGATCTAGCAAACATGTTTAGCAGCTACCAAATTATCCAAAGTTATACATACAGTAGGTATAATAGATAAAACAATATCAGTAGTATACGTATTTGGGATAATTTGTTTAATCCTATCCGCTTGTTTCACAGATAAGTGAAATGATTATTACTCAAAAGAAAATAGAGCGATATGAATTATGTTAAAATTGTTGAAGAAGATCTACCTGTGTGAAATTTTCACAAATTCAACTTTTTTTCTATGTTTTTCGTATTTTCATTTTTCCATTTCCGCAGTTTTAGCAACCAACAGTACTATAAAGATTCATAAAAAAAAATATTTTTTGTCAAAGATAGAGGGACTAACAACACGACGAGTTTTACTGTATATACATAAAAAAAAATCATGGCTTGTGAAGAAATGTCATGAAATGATGAAAAAGACATGAAACTGTGAAAAGTGTGGAGTAAGGAAAATCATTCAAGTTGACTTTGCAAAATATTTTTTCTTAAGAAGCATGAACAAAAATTAAGATATCAAACGCTCTATCTTTTCACTTTTGAAAACCTCCAACTAGAGGTTGTTAGACTATTTTGGAACACCGTTTTACATTGTACCGTAGTCAACAAAACTCACAACCCACATTAATTGCAAGTTGCAAATGTGGTCTCCTTTTTTTGCTTCTAGGACATTGTAATTTACAACTACATACCCTCCCGGTGAACCAACCGTGGAGTCCATATCTACCCAAATTTCACCCCACTTGTTGTGTTGGGCAAAAATTGAGAAAAAACAGCTACATATTGAGGGCTTGTTTACGTAGAAATCCACGATTGACCATGAAATTGACGTTTTTTTACTTAATTTTTGCCCCAGTCAAATTTGCGAAAAGTTGTGTAGTTCTGCGGTTGCAGAACCATACAAATACTGCCCAACTGCGTTGACCCCAAGAAGCACCAAAAAACAGGCAAATGTTGAGGTAAAATTGGGTGATTGTGGGGAGATAAGTTTTTGCTGGTTTAGGTAAATATTGTCCGATCGTGGGTATCCCTCCCAGCGCTGCTAGCTGGCTAAGCATATATTATTGTTTTGTGTTGTTTTGTGCTTTGTATGCTGATGACCCCGGGCAAACTGTTATGGAATTATTACATTCACATACATTCGGCAGGTAAGTTTTAATTTTCTAAATTCATTCCTGATTTTGCATGTGGAGACTCATGGAGATTCGCGATTGAAAGTGAAAACAAATGTTAAAGGATTGAGGGACAGAAAATTTGAGGTTGACATTCATTTGTCTGTCTCTTTCTATCCGACATTTTAGCCCAACGATGTCCCAACTATTGGTAAACATTTGACCAACTTTTGTTCAATTCGAGGAATCGCGTTTCAATGTCGTCAAAAGTTGGTCAAATGTTACAGGTCCCGTGGACCACCATCCATAATGACGTATGTGTAAGAATTGGTCAAATGTGCGGCATTTGTGGACCAACCGTAAAGTTGAGTCATGTTGCCCAAAAGTTGGACATTTTTTTACTCGACTTTCTCACCCAACGTATTTGTCAAAAAAACAGGGTGGTACTGTGGTCGTAGACGTTGTAGAACCATTGAATTTTTGCGCAATTCAACTAGGCAATTTTACCTCCATTTGGTTCACCGGGCTCAGGTGTCCTAAGATTGCCCATTATCTTGTTTTTCAAAATAATGAACCACATTTATGTCAATCTTCTAAAAAGATTCGTTTTATTCATTTTACTTACAATCAGTCTAAATCCTTAACATATTATAGTTTCTTCCTGCGAGGTTGGTCAAAATATGTACAATAAACTTCCGCACGTTTTCAGACAAAAATTAGAATAAATTATAACGAACTGCATTTTGTAATACTGACTGTCTGTAATTATTGTTTTGGTTTTATAAAAACCATTAGTAGCAAACATCGCAGATTCAATGTGCGAAGTAAAAGTTTTTGGAAACAAATGATTATTTTATGATTTCTTTGGATGTTTATTTATTAAATAACCTTCATCACTGTAAACTTTCTACGTTCTGCCAGATCAATTTTACCGACAAATTCTCTTCAAGTACAATATCAAAGTTGACCCCCCCCCATGACAGATTTTTGCGCACAGGCCTGTTCCTTAAAATATAAATTTCTATTGCTTGTTTTTTAGAATTCGAAATTTAAAGTCCTACATCTGACGAAGTTGGAATTAAAGAGTAACCTATACATAGTTTTTTATTATTTGATGTATTTGGTAGCCTTTGAAAAACCACAGAATTCTCGAAAATTTACAATGTGCCGTAAAAATAACTTTGAAAATTTTCGAATTACCTCATATGAGGTAGACTTATGAGTTTTCCACCCGATATAAGTTTTTTTTTACCTCATAAAGTAAAAAAAAACCTTTACATAGTTCTACATTTCGCAATAGGTTTGATCAACTTAAAATTTTTTTACGGCACTCTATAAGTTTGCAAAATTTCTATACATTTTTTAATGTAGTCTTACGAAAATGTGAAAATTTTAATTTTTTTTAAGAAACTTTGAAGTTTCGGCTCTTTTAGATTTACTTTTGTATAGATGACTAGGTAAACAAAAAAGTACATTGATAGGACTGAAGACATGAATATCAATTTTATATTACCTATGTAAAATAAAAACCACAAATCCTAAGAGAATGCTCTATTTTTGAATGTTCATGAGTAAATTTGTTCACTCCTAGTTCTAAGGAGTCTAATATTCACGATTCCTAAACATAAGATTTCAATATTTCTCATGCTGAAAGTGCTAATTCTGAAATTTCATGGATCAGAATAAGGATTTTCCAACATATTTTCTTTGCAGCTCGAAAATTTCAAATTACAAGTTGTTTTGTTTAGAGTTGAAAGAAGATGTATTACGATGTCTGAATTTTATATTTTGTATAAGAAAACTTTTATTGTTATAATACTTTATAAAGTAATTTGAATAACTCAAATCTCAAGTGATTATCTTCATGATTCTGCAATACAAAATTTGAGTGGTCATAAACCTTTACATAAAGTTAAATACATAATACTTCATAATCAAGTCTCAAAAATGAATACTTGAGAGATTGTTGGAGACTAAAGTGATGAAAAAATTTTCTTCGTGAAACAAGAGTCTCCAATTTAGTTATTAAAATACTACAGTAGTCAATAAAGAGACTCGTGCTAAATGATGACGTATTAGATTCAAGACTGAAAGTGCGGAGTGGAGACTTATGAAAATAACTTCGATATTTTAAGAGACTCCTTTGGTACTCTTGGATACCCTTGGAGACTCGATTATACTTATTCCGAGACTCAAGATACTTTTGGAGACTGAAATGATGATCTGATTTTTTATCCTGGGTTTTCGTTAGAAGAAAGCGTTGCAACAAAGACATTTTGTAAAAATTGTTTATCATAGAGAATGTTTCGAAATGCGTGAAGTTTGTAATAGGCTTTTTTACGTTGGAGGGTTGCTCTCAGTTTTTTGTAGGTTATTTTTTTTTTTATCATGTGTGTTTATAGCAGACGAATTTCCAATACTTTCCTTCATTGAAAGTCCCTGTCTTTCAAGCCGTAATATTCCGTCAACAGTACGTAGAAACTTTGTTTTTACAGTAGCAAGTTTTTTTTTCACGTCTGCAATAGCAAATGTTTTCTGACGTATTCTAATGCTTTCATTGTCTCCAAGATCGAACAAATCAATGATCACTTCTACATCGAAAAAATTTTCACTACATAAGATAATCAGCCACTTTGAACATGTGTATCATTGTTGGTTCAGGTGGTACATCTAAGTTCGGTAAGGCATCTCAAAAATTTTTTTTTCGATAAGGCCCCTAGAAAATACAATTCGTTACCGCATTTTTTACTATGAGATGAATCAACTAAGTGAATCATTCAAAATAAACAGCTTTTGTGCTTCATTTTTCTGCATGCAGTTTTCAAACTAGTTGCACTAATCTGGTTTTAGGTGCTCTTTAGATAACTGTTAATTTTTTTCTGTATATTCATCCATTTCTTCCCTTCCTTCTCCGAAAGTCCCACCCCCGATTAATTACTCTTCCGCGTTCCCGAGGATCGCGAAACCAAGTTAACGGGAATAATGAACGAATCAAGCCGGGACGTAAATGATCGCATAAAAATGAGGCGACGAGGGGCTTCGGGGACAGTGATAACAACGAGAATCTCAAAGCACCCCGGATAGGAAAAAAAGGCGACGAAAATAAACCCCGAAACGAAAAGTTGGGGCGACGGATTAATGTACCGCGATTCGACCCAATTAAAAATCCAATTAAAGGAGTTGGGTAGTGCAAGGAGTGCTAAGATTTGAACGAGAATTCAAAATCACTTCCGCGCGATAAAACCGGCGTTCATTTGTTCACTGCCCCTTCGGCCTCATTCCTTTTTTTTCCTTGTCCCTCTCTCTTACGTCCCTCCTTCCATCTCACTCTCTTTTCCGCGACTTCCCCGGCGTTAGTTTTATCGCCCGTCATTTTTTTAAGTGCAAATGAGTTCTCTCGGTGAATCCTTGAGGAGCGAGATCCGCCGTTTATTTCTTTAATTTAAAAACGCTTTTCAGCGTGGGCCGCTGGGCTCGATTAAAAAATCTGTCCCGCGTGTCCCGTATCAAGAGCGGGCCAACTGATGAATACGGCTCGTTTGTCTTCGGCTAATGTGTTTTCTCTTTTGATTTCTACGAGGCTGATTTTTTAGCGGAATTAAAATTCATTAAACGAAATGGAGAGCGCCCGGAGATGAATCAGATGAATGTTTTCATCGCACGTTAATATGAGGAATTTTTTTCCAGGGGCGAAGGGGGTCGGTGCAATTGCAAAATGTTATAGCGAGAAGGATCATGGGATGGAGAAAGAGGATGTGATGTATTAACATTGGTTTGATGTGATCTCGTTGTTTCAGGATGTATGGGAAAATATTAATCAGAGGTCTGGTTTAGAGTGTGTAGTTGGTGATTATGTGTAATGGGAACATTCGAAGTAAGTAGCGTTAATCATGTTTTTTGAGCTTTTTGTGATATCCTCTGCCTTTCGGTGAGATGCAACTGATAACAAAATTACAAATCTTTTAAGTGAGAATTAGTGACGATTTGTTTGATTTAAGTAGTGAAATTGCAGAGACTCTTTGGAACAGTGTAATAAAATTGTTTGATTCAGGAAAAATTTATTTGACTGAAATATAGTAATTACGAAGTATTACTATTCAGTTTTAAGGTACTTTTGAATTCTTCGTATAATATTGTCTAGAGAACTGAACAGTGATTTATCATCGTACTTCACTCGTACATGAATTTTATCTATTCCATGTAAAAAGGAAAAAAATTAGAATAATAAATAATGAAAATGCGAGAACTAAAAAATTATGCATAGGAAAAAATGGAAATATAATAAAATTATTACAAATTATTAGAAATATACTAACTGGAAGTTAGAAGACATAATAAGTGATTTCATGTAAGACCCTCAAAACAATGTTCGGAATTTTTTATTTTGGTACATAACTCTGAAACAGCAATCATTCTGGCTTCAGAAGAATTGATTGACTAACGAAAGTCCTAATCCTTTTCTAAAATGATGAACTGATTTTGTGATATTTATTTTTGAGGACGCATGAAGTTGGCTGCATGTCGATTGTTTTGTAAACAAACTAAAAAAATTGCGAACTATCTGTGAGAATGAGTAGTGATAAATCAATGAATGAAAAAAAAATCTCAGTTCACGTTATGATACTTGGTTTTTCTTCAATTTTGTAAGTAAAATCGAAAAATGACATGTTATTGTTTGTATGTGCACAATGAAATTTGAAGCTTATATTAGATTCCGCGGTTGACGTTTGATGAAATGTCATCTTCAAAAATTTTTCTTGCTTAAAGAAAATACAACATAAAGTACTTGGGAAAAATAATGATCAATAATTATTGTTGTTTTTCACGAAAAAACGTAACTTGCATGTTTGTTTACTTTTTGAATTTTCCAAAGTGATGTTCAGCAATACGTCTTATTTTTCAGTTTGTTGCATTAAAAATTGGTTTTTCAATTTCATTTATTCGAAAATTTATATAAAATTGTACAAAAACGGCCGTTATTTTTTAATATAATTTTTAAAATTAAATCTTAAAAATTTGTAATGTAGAACCTAAATTTAAAGCAATAAAAAATAAACTTGAAATTCGAAATTTCTATATTGACATACAAAATCGATTAAAAATTCCATAAATTATTTTTATTTAAAAATAAATTTTTACTGCTAAACATGATTGCAAAAATTTTAATAATGAAAAATTTTAACTATTCATATTTGATATTTTTTCAAAAAATTATAAATTATTTTTTAAATACGAAAATCAAATCATCGAATATTTATTTAATAAATTTAAATTGATTAAAAAATTACGTACATTAGATAATAATTATTTGTTTTATATATTAACTTCAATAAAGTCGTGATTTATTTTTTTTTTTATTTATTTATTTTCAATGGTATAATCTCTAATTTGTTCACTTCAGTTATCAGTTATCAAATGAAATTCAATTAGTAGTAGTAGTATAATCATCGAACCATCGGTAATATAGTATTACATCATTTAAATTATGAATTCCGAATCATTTTCCTCGATATGATTAAAAAATATTTCAATAATTTCGAAGATTAATTCAATATTACTATAATTTTAAAAAATTGTTTCATTATTTTTTGATCAAATTTGAGTACGATGACGTATACATATATGTATTAGAAGTGAAAAATGGATATATGCATTTTTCATTAATTTGAAAAAATTATACTTTCAGAATATCCTTTCAAATATTAATTTTGTCTATGAAATTTCCAAATTTATGCAAATATTTTTTGAAGAAAATTACTCACAATTTATGAAATGTTAATACTTAATACCCTTGATCAATAATAGCAGACCCATATTTTTGGAGAGAATAAAAACTTTACTTCACTTTTTATAGTTCCGTAATTTGTGAATTTAAACTTTTTCAAAAGTTGTTCCGAAGGTAGAAAGGTGTTTAAAATTGACCACTAAAAAATACAGAACATGTGAACAAACCAAAATTCGAATGATTGTAACGAGAAAAAAAAGTATTGAAATCACTAGAAAATTTCAGTAATTACTAACTAACAAAAATGTAGCCAATTATTTTCAAAATAGCCATTTTTGTTCATAATCCAAAAGTATCATCATACAGGCAGAATAAAAAAGGGCGTATCTACATAATAAAATATCAAAAAGATGGAAAGAGAGTTTCTTTTTTTCATTCATCTCATTCATATTCCAGGTTCAGATAAGGTAAAAAATTGTGAATAAATTTTTCCAAGGGCATCCGCATTTGTTGCTGCACTGTGAAAGTTTGGGGAATTTTCCATGAAAGTATCTTGAAGTTTTTAACGTGTACCCTGAATGAAATTTTCTTAATGATTGCTCTTGAAATTTTCTATACATGTGGTAGAAATTATTCCACATATCTTGGTAAAATTATAATAATTTGTTGTTTGTTCCATAAATATTAAAATAATTTTTAATCGTTTTTTCACCATGATAAAATACGTGCTATATTCATTCTCAACAAGACAGCTTTGACAGATGTTATTCGATTTAAATTTTGTGAAATTAACATATTATCGATTGATCATTAAATATTTATTTGTTTAACATGTATTTGCGAAATCAATTTCAGACTCTGTAATACAATTTTTCTATATTTTAAATGCAATCATCAGATTTTAATGTATGGTTCGATTGCTAATAAATTTAATGGTACTTTCAAGCAAATCGACAACCTCTCGACCAAAACTTGAGCGCGCTCTACGCCGATGACATAAAATCAGATATTCTAATAGTTAGCAGCAACATAATATGCTCACTAACCAAACCAGATCGGTCTGCTCTAAACCGCTATTCAACAGTCAGTTATTTTGAAAGTTTATATACTTTTTTTAAATTATGTCCAAATGATGATTCTTATATCGCGCGCCCTACGGGCGTGCAAATTTGATCTAGTTTAATAAATGTTTGGTTACGATACAGCAGAAACTGAAATTTTTCTATTAAGTCACATGGAAAGAAAATTATAATATACGAAAACACTAAAAATCTAAAAAATTTTGTATCTGTAGCATCAAAATCTTCAAATCTACATAGAGATCCATGAAAATAACATGCAAACTTTTCAATCATACAAATTCTAAAGAAATACGTAAAGCAGTAGAATTATATAAAAGAACTTTTCCATAAAAAGTTTGAACAAATATTTGGGATCCAACAAATTTCAAATTCTATGGCATAGACTCATTAAAACCATATATCAGTTGTTTTTAATTGAAATACTTAAGAACGCCATGGAATTTTTAAAAATACAAGAAATAAACTTGAAATCTTCATAACATGGATAGTTAATTAATGCTGATGCAATCTTCCCACAAATCCATAAAATTACGAAAAAACGATTAAATTCTAATACTAGAGCATCGAATTCTCGAAATATAGCTATCTAGAAAAATACCGAAAAACTATTTATATAACTACAATGTCGTTGAAAGTTTTATAAATGTACTCAAAAATGCGATAAATGCTAGAAATATTAGTATTCATAAAATCTACAAGATTTTATAAAATTTTCGACCCTGTAGCATATCATTTTAAAAATCTCTATGAAAACCATTAAAATACTATTAATTCAACTTATTCAAGTTATTCCATAAAGAATTCATTCAGTTGTATGTACACTTAATAAATGACAGGCTAGGGTTACCAACACTCCGGGTTTGACCCGGAGACTCAGGGTTTCAGGATCGTTCTCCAGGTCTCCGGGTGAAAACTTTTTTCTCCGGGTTTCACTATCAACCTGGTAGTGGTAATTTTTTTTGGATACTCAAATTTAAACTCTCTCCCCCAGGGCCGGATTAATTTAAGCAGCGGCAACATGGGCAACTGCTCAGGGCAGCAAAATTTAAGGGGACGGCAAATTTTCGGAGGTGTAATAAATCTAAAAAAAAAAAGGTCGTCAATAATGTTTATTACGTTATATCGATATCCCCCGAAAAAGTGGTGACCTTTTTTTTTTTTTTAGAGAACGCGATCTCCGGGCGAGGCTTCGTGCCGTGTTGGTAACCCTATGACAGGCTGAGAGGAAAAACCGTAATAGTAGAGACAGAAAACAGAGTTTCACATTCATCTGTCTCTTACTAGTTCGGTTTTTACTCTCAGCCTTTCAAATATAAAACGATACTACTGAAAATCGTTAAATAAGAGATCCTTGTTTCTTAAAAATCAATTTTGATACTCAGAATAGTTGAAAGTTTTAATACTACAAAGCATTACATTCTAGAAATCTACTTAACAAACCATAAATATACTAAAAATCTATAGAAATACTTAAACAAACAAAAAAACATTTTTATGCAAATGACTTACTCTGCGAAAATTCTTAAAATCTATGAAATATGCTTCAAATCAGTGTAATAATAATACACCCTCTGAAAAATCAATGAAAATATTTTGTTTTTTAGAATTTAGAATCATATAACATCGAATTCTGGGAAAATTTGTAGAAACTCATTATAATATGATAAAATTACTCAAGTTGTATAAATTCTAATCATCATAAACAGTACAAAAAATATCTATCAAAAAAGACGATCTGAATTTCAGTGATAGTGGACTCCAGAAGTTGTATAACTTTCAAAACACATGTGTTTCGAAAAAATGAAAAAAAAAAAAAAAAAATAGCGAATGAAAATGCATTTCTTTGAAAAACCTATCCTTTAATCTTTTCTGTATTCATCCCTTGTACAGAGTATGAATATTACATTTTGCGATTGGTACCGAGTGTCGTTTGAGCCTATTCCGAATGTTTGAATGACATTAATTGTGAGTTGCATTCTGATTTTTTTATCACAATTCTCGCAAAAGCAATTCCAAATGTCAGGTTTGAAGAAAGAGTAAAGTCGACACTCATCAAAATGTAATATTTAATTTTTTAGTTTTACTATGTGTAATTTAGAAATGAAAAATTATTCACAAAAGTTATGTCGGATCGATTTTGATACCCTATCCATGTAGAGTTCAAAAAAGTACTTTATAGGATTTATTGTTATAATTTTAAAATGAGTTGTCAGTACGATATAGATTTTACAAATATTTTATTCTGAGAAGTTTTACGTACATATAACAAATTTCAGCCCAGTGACTTAGTCACATTATTTCAAGTGCATTTTATCTTAGCCGATATTCGACGAATAAAGAAATCGGGAATTCGAACCTTTATTATTAGACATTCCTTGGTCGTCGTATTTCGCTCCTCCGGATACACTCGCGAATTGCTGTCTAATCGCTCGTGAAGGCTTCTTTGTGCCGGACCTCGAGATATTGAGCGGCGTTGTTTAATTTCGTGGTCCGAGCCACCTCCTTTGTTTCCAACGTTTCAATTTGAATCGATCCGTTATTAATTAGATTGCGCGGGCGCGCAGAAAAGGTCGGTCCGATCCGATCGGAACTTTCAGGAATTCCGGGGCCCTCCAGGCGGCCGCCGCGTCCTGGATCCACGGATTTGGCGTAACCTCGCGAAATTAATTGCCGCGCCGTGCCATCACTCGATACCCTCATACCCTTTTTTTACCCTCACTCCGAGCGATCGCTCTTTGATCTCCGATCGACGCCAACGTATTAGAAAGTTCCTGTATTTTGTTCCTCGTTCAGCTGCGCTTTTTCGGACCCGAGTCGTAAATTTGGGCAAGATTCACGAGAGCCCATGAATGCGTACGAAAAATGTGGATGATTTATTGATATTGAGAGATTGTGGATTTGTTATCAAGGTTGAACCGACGTTTGCGATTTTTGATCGTTTTGTGTGGTTTATTCTTTCATAGTTAAGGTTTTTTTTTTGAGACGCTTTAAAAGAATCTAGAAAACAGTTCAAATTTTCGTTTATTTGTTTTGATGATGTGTATTGCTTTCAAATTCAGGTGAGTTATAGTGCATAAATCCAGTACGTACAACTTTTCACATTGAACTGTGGAAGATTTTTAAGACTTTTGGGTTGAAGAAAACGGTTGTAACAATAATTTTCATTTTCATTTCTTAGTGATAACAGGATTAAAAAAAAGAAACAGGTTGTGCGATATTTTGGAGATTTGGTAGCATTATAAAAGGTGTCACGAAGTTTTTGATGTATATTTGTAGTAAAATTCTTCAAAAATTCGTAAAAAAAATTGGGTTTTTACTAGAAAAATTTTTTTATTTATAATTTATAAAGCAACACGCTTTTAGTAGGATTTTTTATAAATGAATTCCAACGAACTTGAAAAATTTAAAGAATATTCAACATTTTGTCTACTAAACGAACTTTTGAAGCAAATTTTTCATATTCAAGAAATAATGTTGGTAAATTCATGAGAATGTTATGTTGCATGTCTAAGAACACTTTTCTTACATTCTTCAAACTTTTAAAAATCAGTTTATCGACCTATCCAGGAAATTATGACAAATCTTACAAATTATGTTTCTAAGATAGCGTTGAAACATATGAAATTGAAATAATACATCTCCATCATACAATGTAAGCAAGGTAACTTACCAGCTATGAAAATAATAATTTTTATTTTTCTACTTATGTCAATTCTTGTATCTAATAAGCCAGGAAATAATTTGTATTTCAACTTTTTTGTCGTTTTAAATCCGAATTTTTTTCTGTATTTTGATCTTTGAGTGTATTTTTTCTGTATTTTCAAATTTGAATGCGTTTACTGAGAACGTTGTATTGTACTATAATTCTGTTCACAATTTGCAATAACTATTGTTTAATTTTCCGACTGCCAAGATATCATGTAATATTTTCTATAGTAGTCCTGTAATAGGGTGACAACCTGTTGGACTTATGTACTTAAATAAATAAATAAATAAATAAATCTTATTCCTTAATCTTATTGCTATGAAACCATAAAACTTTAAAAGGGATGGTTGATTTTTGATTCCATAAAAATGATCTAATACTATCCACTTTCAAAATTATATAGGTAAGAGAATTCATCAGCGAATGACCAATAGATAAAATGTTGTATTAAACGCTCAAAAATATTTTTATCACAATTTATCAATATAAAATATGATTAGTACCTAACTTCTCCGTGTCTTTTGATTATTATTCGAATTTCACGTATTCTATGTATAAATTTTACATATTTTATTTTCCTCTTCGAGTCTGTTCTTTCCTGTATGCAAAATATCAACGTAATTGCCATCAAAATCATAATTAATAATTTATCTAATTATTTAAGTTACCACCATATGTGTTTTCTATGTCTTATATTATTTTTATGCTCCTCAATCCTTGTTTTCAATTTTTGCTTCGTTTATTATACGTCAATTATGTAATAACTCCCACATTGAATAAAAAAAATTCCTATAGTCATCTCTGAACATTTTATCTCTGTCCTTCTTGATTGATTTGATAGAAATATGACTGATTTTTTCAGAAAATATTTATAATATATATAAGTCATTGGAAGCAAGATTAAAAAATTCTTCTGTTTTTGATTAGGATAATTTAAAATGGAAAATTTCTCTGTTAAAATCAATTAGAAAATGAGGTTTCGATAATCACCATTTTAGGTATTTTTCGTACTTGTAGGTATAGGATCTGTGTTATGCTACCAAATTTATCATCTGATAATTTCAATTCTTTACGAAGGAGTGGAAAATTTATCTGTATTTTTTGGATTTCGATACGAGGAATTATAAACAAATATATCCTATAAATGGCGTAGATTTTTTACACAATTGTGATTTTGACGTTATTAGGAGTTTTCTGATCTTTTGTGCCAGAAATTTGATGGTTCCATCATTTTTAATTCTATGTGTCATGTTTGATATGTCGTGATATATTATGAGTATAAACTCAAGCGGAACAAATCTACTTTATTACCAAAAAAAGTCATCAAAACATCATTTACATCAACGAATCTAAAATAAAATAGATGTTGGCAGTCATATTTTCTAAGACATTCTTTTCGCAAATTTAGCAATACTATATCATCATTTAATTTATATTGAACTGTTCTTCCAATATTCAAAAACTTGTCCGTCACGAATTGTATCAGTAACCTCATTGAAAAAAATCGCTCCATAATAATTCTCTCATTTAATTGTTTTTCCAACTTTGCTAGCTAATTAAATGTACGTGAACATCTAATATTTCAAATTTTTCCAGCAAATGATAATCAAAAATTTATTAGAAAACCTCTTTTAAGCGCTTACATTTCACGGCCCTGCGTGCAAGTTCGGCCTTAACGCGTTGGACGGCCACAAATTGCCTTTCCGTGATACTTATTATGACTTCTTTAGTGCAGCTCCGTGTAGGAAGATAATGCTCGTCTCAACTGCGACTGCTTGACGATAATTTCGTTATGATTGTAATTTCTTTAATCGATTACTAGTTGGAGCCAGAGAGGAGTAGTAAAAAAGGAAGGATAGAGCTGTATAAAAGACGTATCCTTTCACAGTGGGAGTGTCGAGCGATATCTTAGTGCAAGCATAACGGAAAGACGGACAGGAAGAGGACAATTATAGTGTTTAATGGTGGTACGAGAGACCGAAACATCCGCTTCGGTATGCGCATTATTTTGGTAATTACGGACTCGGTTCTAGTTAATGCCACACAAAACTATCAGTGAATAATAGAAAGATGACTTCCTAAATGACTTGGTTAATGACTACATCGTCTACGTTTTTCCCGCCAGAAATGTGCAGTTTACTTGTGAATTTACTGTAATCCGATGCCAGTTAGGAATTGAGCTATTAGATGTCGGAATTTTTACAACAATTTTGAATGAATCGGTTGTGACGTTGAATTTTAATTTTTCTAGGAAAATCAGAAACAATCTTAACTAGATCGTCATCTAATTATTTGAGCCATATTTTATGAAAAAAATAACGACTGCACAACATTTTCTTGCTTCAGTAATACTTGCGAAATTTATTTTTGTTTACCCATTAGATATATTCTGACATATGTATTGCACTAAAAAATGGTTATTCAAAAACACATCGCGAAAAAAATTCTTCTCCTATACGTGCAAGATATTGTTCCCTTTTTATTTTAACACAATGAAATGTTATAAATCCTGAAAAAAGAGTTTTTATTTTCTCACTTTTCTTTTCATTTTACAACTTTGGTTCTTCTTTTAATCTCTTTCAGGGACAAAAGCCCTTTTTTTGAACTTTCTTCACATAGATTTATTCAGAGATGAATCCATTACTTTTGCAGATTAGCGATATTTGAGCATAGCCTCGCTTTTGTCCAGGGCTTCATAGGGGTGTCACATGACACTTTGATCTAGAAAGAAGCGGTTCGGAAAACCTGTCAGAAAGGAGGAGAAAAGTTGTTGCTAATGAAGCGAGACGGCTTCTGCGCCATTGAGAACTGCAAAAAACGAAGGTACAGCGTGCAGGCGTCGTGTTGTGGCGAGTCGAATCCATGGAGTAGATGCTCTTGTTCAGCCGGGATTGGTTATTTCATTGGCAGTTTTTGTTATCAAAAATGGTATGAAAATTTTTCTAGACACTAATTAAGGTCATGTGTATATCCAAAGGGCAGGGGAAGGAATGCGAAGAGAGAATCAATACTCTTTAAATCTGAGAAAATGAAATTTTATTGTTTCGCAGTGCGTATTTTTTTCTGGCTGTGAAAAGTCTTGCACTTTGAAAAAAGTGTATATACCCTGCAAAACAGTGTATATGTACTGTTTCTATTGGTGAAACTTCACTTAGAGCTCAGTAACATTATTATTTTTACTGGCAAATCAGTAGGATTTCGCAAATTTATTTGGGCATAGTCTTTCTTTGGAACAGTGAAAGATATGCCACTTTTTTCAAGTTAAGAGAGTAAACTTGATGAAGTTTGGAAGAACAGTTTGTTTTTGTCCCTCAAAAAATACAAAGTTTCTCAATACTCATGAACTTGTTATGAAAATTTCTAGCACTTCTTCAATATCGCGAAAATCAAGGTACCGGAATCAGCTTCTGATTCCTGGTAACGATTTCTTTACGAAAATTTGCTAATTCCTTATATTTTCATGTATCGTAGGGTAAGGGCGGGTAATATGAAACATTTTTTTGAATTTTTGAATGAAACTTTCTACACGGTTGTTGGAAGCCTGCAGAACGATATTTAGAAAATTTTTTATCATTATTTCATGAGATAAACTTTATTCTAGACTGTTGAAAAAAAAGTTTAAAGTGTAAAAATTTTGCAAAATGGTATTATGAGACATTCCATAAAATCGGCTGTAAATTGAATATTGTATACATTAAGTAGACATTATAGCGGAAATGAAGCAAGTATAGTATTTCAAACATGAAATGATGAATTTGAATCGAAAAATAAAAAATACTCAACAAAGTTTAGTCAGAAAAAAATATATTTTCATAAACAAAGACTCCAGATGATTGATGTACCTAGGTATTTTCTTCCTTATGATCAAAAATTTATAACACTAAGCAAAACAAAGTGTTCTGGGAATAAATATTCGAGGGTCTGATTTAGTAAAGTTTAGTAAAATGAGTATTAATTTAGTGTGATTAGAATAAAGGTTCCAATTTTCATAAGTATTGTTCTCCAAGTATTTTTTCATGAAAGTTAAAGCTTGAATGATATTTGTGATATTCAGAAAAAAAAACAGAAATTATAATGGTATACATAAATTAAACTTTTTTTTCTCTTCTTCTGGTTCTGATTTTCTTCATAATGATTTTATTTCATTGTATAGGTAACGTTTCGATTCAATTTTCAGCCCTTTTAAGAGTTTTGCGACGCAGTTCAACTAAAAAGTTCTCATTAAAAAAGAAACGAGCACATTTTTATAAACAACTTACAAATTTATTTTTATTTTTAGTCTTTTTTGTGTTACACAACTCTTATTGACATAATTTTTTTTTTACTTATCATAAACTTTCCTTTGGTATTTTCCGATCTAGAATACTCTTACATGAAGTGAATTACAATCTTTGTGGAATATTCAGAAATCATTCCTTTTTCTACAAGCTTATCTCTATATTACAAAGCGTAAAACATGACGCATCATATTCATATTTCACAGAAATTATTCTTCTAACAAGGTTTTGCATTTAGTAATATAAACATAAGCCTGTTGAACAATAAATTTTTTTTAAATAATTAACAATGATTGTGATAAATTGTTATCTAATGTAAAATAATGAAGTACATTGAAATGTATTGTAATCCATTGTTTTCGAATGTTATATGTTTTATTAAATAATATTGTGATCGACTGTCGTGTAAAAAATTATATTCAACATAACATAGACTTACAAGTCTAAGTTAAGATGTATATGAAGTAATATAAATATTACGATCAGTGATATAGACACTGGCGTACTGAAAACAAATTTTTTCAACTAAGTGACGAGGATTGTATTTTATTTGTAGAAAGAGTATTTTGGTTCTGAAAATACAATGAGAATAACTATAACAATCGAAAAGAAAATAACCTGAATTAGAACTGAATGCAATGAGAAGATATTGTAAAAGTTTTTTATACAAGTTTCCTTGTATATTTATTTTCTACTATTCCTTATACAACGAAAATTGTATCGTTCAACTGCGTTTTACAGTGGTTTAAAAGCGTTCGAAAAATAATTGAAAAGTTGACAATGCAATGGTTTGTAGAAAATTTGACTGGGAATTCAAAAAAAGAAATCTGAAGGTCTTAACCAAGTTTAAAAAAATAAAATATATAAATCATTAATATTTAAATGATAGAAAAAGTTCTAAAAGTCCTGAAAAACGTATATTCGTGTAAAAGTTTCTCACAAAACTAATCCCATAATCTAGCACATTCTTCCAGACCTCAGACTAAACCACCATTAATACCTAATTACTCTCCTCCGCATAATCATTTCTGAATTACAAACACAAAAAAAAGATGATAATCCAGAAATAACTATCCAAGAAATTACTCCGGCATAACCCGTATTCCCGTCGAAACGAGCAATTGGAATTCTTGGGTGATAATTACACACCCCGAGAAAGAATGCGAGCCAAATTTTTTGCCAAGGGAACAAAAGTGTGAAATTGCAGGGACCGTGGAAATAAGATATTGGCGGGGAAGAAGAATGACGGAATTAATTCCTCTCGCTCTCAGTGTAACCCCGAGATCGTAATTTGTGTCGTACGCGAAAAGTGCGAATTTGAAATCCCGGATATGAATCGTGTAATCCGTCGTAATGAACATCTCAAGGATGTCGTCGCGAGAGCGTTCAAATATTTATTCGCTCGGAAATTTGCCCCGAAAGTCTTGTGGCACTTAATAAAAAATGAATTCGCGCAGTCTTCCGTGAATCACTTGACTTTTTGATTTAGTGCTGCTATGAAGGCTTTCTGAAAAATTCTGTTGGAAAATGTGATATTTGATTTTTAAAATGAATTTTTATCTAAATCAGACGTTCTTGTAAGATGTTTTTCAATATTTTCTATACATTTAAGAATAATGAATAATGAAAAAATATGTTTCATGCATAGAATACGTAAAATTCTTTTTATATGTGAAGCTCTAATTATATAAGGTGGACGATGAGAAATAATTCACGTACTAAAATAAAATATCTTATTTTGTTAACATTAGATCAATTCGTATTACTTTTATCAAGAATAAATAGAAAAATGTGTTTCGAAACGACACTTTCAGATGCATATGAATTAATTTCGATTTACTTTTTATACTAACGACTCTAATACGTTTTTATTTATCATCTTCGAAATTCTTTTCGAATTTTGCTGATCATCTGCTAAAAAATTACGAAAAAAATATGCAAATTTAATAATCTTGCAGTATAATATACAGAATGAGAAGTGTACTCTTTTTTTGGTTAATAGTGTTAAAATTGGAGAAAAAATAAAAAATAAAAAAATTAGAATTTGCGATCCCTTGGTTGGACTTCAAACGCAGAGATGCCGCCAGCTGGCTTCACAATGTGATACCCACATTCGCCAGAGCTACATATATGACGAATCGATTTCATGCTTCAGAAATTTCTCGAGCGTTTTATTAAAAATCTCCTTATTCACCTTATGATTGAAAACAAATTATAAATATTGAAATGATAGTAAAAAAGTCAAAAAACTAGGAAAAAGAAATTCAACCAAGAACCTTAACTCATGAGTGCATACTACGAAATAATTTTGTCGAACTTAATCAAGAAGTGAAATTAAAGTTGTATTTCATGACGTCAATAATCGAGGAATTATTATTTTCTAATGGAACCAACAATCTCAAAATTATACAATTATTCTTAGAAAAGTTTGGTAGGTTAATTATGTAGCTATCAGATTTATTTAATTACTAAATGCATAAAATTAAATTTTAATTAAAAATGAACTATACAACCTTCACACCTTACAAATTCAATAATTTTCTTCTATCCATGTGATTGCTACTGGTGGCCAGGTTCAACTCACAAAAATTAAACAAATCCTTTGAGATTTGAGTTTGAGATTCCACAATTACGTTGTTAAAGTGTAAATATTACTAGGTACTTCATGTTCTCCTTCAGTCTACGAAATTCGTAGACTGAAGTACTACTACTACTAAATCGATGAATTAACTTTAAAACAAAATGTAAATTTCATGTACCTAAATTTTAGTTTACGATAGCTTTGTTGATATATTTAAATTTTTTCCATCACCTGTATAAACATAAGGACACTATTTTGATTGAAAAAAAAAGGTAATAAATCGTCCTTAGTAGAATACGACCGAATTCCTTTAAATTAAACACAAGATCATGATCCACAGCCCACATAGAGCACTGAAATACTTACTTCTAATTTAGAGGAATGTTAAATCTAGGCGAGTAGGCCCTCCAAGCTCAATGAGCAAAATAGCTCTGATTAGTCTTAATGTCTTAATAACGCATCTCTTCCAGCGATTAGCTTTCTTCTTCATTTTGCTCTATGGTACAAAGGAATAAACACGTTCACTCAATTTGCATTATCAAGTGAACAAAACAAGCTATATGATGAGGTCAGAAATTCATGTATTTTTTGAAGTGCCAAAAAAGGTTTTCGAAGAAGTATAACAATAGTCCATGACAGAAAGTAGAGCTCTAACTGAAAATAAATAAAATCTTGAAAAAACTGTAAAAAATTAAGGACATTAAACAATATAATTATCAAATATGATATATGACTTAAGGGAACATATATATTTTACAAAAAACAAAGTTGTAGCTGGCAATCAAATTTTTTTCGACATTATTGACTATAAAAATAGTTGAAATAAAAATCTCTTATATTCATCAGTAAAGTTTCTCTGCAAATTTTGAAATTCAAGAATTTGAATGTGATGTATCGTAAGTGTAACGAAGTCTCAAACGATCTACTCATGAAATTTTGACAGACTGTAGCGAGTTTCCAAAAATTTAATCAATTATCCAAACTCTGACAAGTTAACTCTATTCGGTAAATTTTCATTATACAGGAAAATATACGCTCAGTAATCAAAAAACAAAACAAAAAAAAAGTAAGGAACAAAAATTTATACGGTAGCAAAATATATAAAAACATCTATAAATTTTTTAATCATTGTGTATAAATTGTATCAACTTTTTTATGCTGAGGATAAAGTTGTCTTCTAACTGCCGAAAAGACAATTGGTTTAAAACCACTTTTACAGAAATTCATATGTCATCTTGACCACAAAATGAAAAGAATTAATAGTTCAAAAGTTATATAAAGTTCTCAATAAATCTTAGTGCTTCTTGTAAACTCTACTATCACCTTCAAAAAAATTTCAAGTTAATACTTCAAAAATTAAATAATTTTGAAAAACAATCTTCCATCTTTCATAGGTCTCCATTTCATTAGTGTTCAGGTTCACAAAGTGCCAGAATGATACACGGACGAAACTTTTCTCTGATCAGATAACAAACTATTTCTGAAGATATCGAAGGGTTTTTTCAGTTTCTATATCAGTTCTTCCTTCCGATGACGACGTTCGTCATCGCTGTCGTCGTCGGGTTCGAAACGCGTGGCGAAATCACTCGTACGTCCACGGAGGGTCAGTTTTTCACGGGCAGGAGTTCACCGGCTATCATATTTTACAGCCGTACACCGACGCACGAACACGTTTCGCGCGCACCGGCGCGCAATCATTAATCACTATTATCGCGGGGTTATTTTTCTTCAATATAATTTTGTCTGTTTACCTCCACGAACTGGCGCAATCCTTTCTCCGGAAGGTTCTCGCGAATAGATTTTTATACAAGTGACACACTTTTTGGCCGCGATTCAGATCGAGGAGAAAAAGTAATTAATTTATGTGGCTTCATTTTTATTTAAAGAAAAACTGTAGCATTACAGGTATTTGTCCAGAGATCTGGATTATTTTCCCAATTATTCTATT
This sequence comes from Platygaster robiniae, assembly GCA_028476575.1. NCBI lineage: Eukaryota > Metazoa > Arthropoda > Insecta > Hymenoptera > Platygastridae > Platygaster > Platygaster robiniae. Next base: position 18,667,112 of record CM052022.1, on the reverse strand, counting down.
GATATATTTTATGAGTACCAAGGTTTGGAAGTAACGCGTTCCTCTGAAACGTTACATTTTTTACTGTAACGATAACGTTACGCGTTACATTAATTAACAAGTAACGATAACAGGAGCTAGTCACTTTTTTCGGTAACGAGTAACCAACATCCAGTTATTTTTACGTTACTTTCATCTGTCTCATTAAGTTTGTAGCACAATTTGTAACTTTTAAAGGAAGGTTCTAAAACTGAGTTATCAGTGATTTTCAACTTCTTTATTTTTAAATGAAAAATTCTATAATAATGATGTTTGATGGAGCAATGTAGATTATTAGTAATTTGTGGAAAAATATTGACGAATAATATGCTTTTTCACTTTTAATTAGAAAACTTTCAAAAATAAAAGCATTTTATTCCAGAAATTCACATGAAAATATATAAAAATACTTATGATCTTTAGACCTCTAAATCAATAACAAGGATCTGTGAAATCTAGAGATCCTGCTAAAAAAATCTTATTGAAAATAACGAATACAACAAAAAAAAGAAAAGAAAAACCAAAAATACTCGGAATACTAGATATTAATGAGTTTCATTTGATTCTTTAAAGATTCATGTAATTCCAGGAACCGGATAACTTTAATTTTTCGAGTTTAAAATTCTAGAAGTATATGTGTTTAGAAGTCAATAAAAAAGATGAGAAAATTTATGAAAAAGTATAACTCTGTGAAAAATATAAAAAGTATTGTGCCCACTATAAATGGGTAAAGAAAGTGTTTTCTGAAAAATCGATTGAAATACTTTGCAAATTTTTCACTTTCAATTTTATCTTTTCTGGAAATTCAAAGAACTCGAAAATTCCACAACATTCTATAAATACCTAGGTATAAAGAAAGAAAATACGTAATAAAAAATACGTGTGAATATATGAAACATTGAAAACCTTTCGAATTCCAGAAATGCATACAGCAATATATAAAAATAATAAACGATATTTCAAATCATAGAAAAACTGGAGTAATACGAAAAGTACCTACTGTAATAAGTAAAAATCTATTGAGACACTGTTTTTCTGAAAAATCCTGTAAAATACGGAAAATTACATTATGTTTATATTTAAAAGTTCGAAATCCTTCAAATGAATATAACGATTTCAATCATAAAAGTATTAAAATTATCTAAAAATACAAGGAAATTCTGCTACACATTATGACCCTGAAAAATACGAATAGTTTCAGAAATACTGATCAATCCTTCAAATCGTAGAAGAATTGAAAAAGTCACAAAAAAAATCAAAGAAAATGAAAATCTTCATATACATATTTACTGAAAAATCCTCTCCAATACAAATTTAATGAAATTTGAATGATAGGAGCATGAAATTCTTGAAATCTATGCATCAATGTATAGAAAAATAGTACAAATATATGAAAAATACAAAAAAATTGAAAAATTCTGCAAATCTGCGTAGATATTAGGACTCTCTCAAAAATCTATAAAATTTGCGAATGTTTTCTTGTGGCTAACATTGAATCGAATGTCATAATCAGAAATTTTGTGAACTTGTAAACAATAAAAAAATTTGAACAAGCTGATTGATTTTTTTAGGGTGAAAAAGTACGGATTATCATTTTTTATTATATCTGAAATAAAGAATTTCTATAAAACAAAGCCATCAGTACGTTAATTTCGTTTTCTTTTCAGCCTTAGTTTGTCGATGTTTGGTTATTTACATTCAATTTACTCCAAAATGTAACGTGAAAGTATCGTGACGGTACTTTTTTTAAGTTGTAACGGTAACGAGTTCCTTAGTATTTCTTTTCAAGTAACGGTAACGAATTGAATTACTTTTTGCCCTTTTGTAATGGTAACTTAACGCGTTACATTTACAAGTAACTTTCCAAACCCCGATAAGTACCATCCATAATCAGCATCGTCAAAAACCTCTAACTGTAGAATTTAGATAAGACCTTCGATTTTTGACCAGATTTTCGGATTCTAGCCCATCGTGAGCTGTAAAAGAGCGCTCACACTTCAGGGCAACTGAATACCTGCGAGATGTAAATTATGTTAAAATAGACAGATTAACATGTGCGCAAAGCTCTTGTGCCCAGCACGCGCGAGTACCTACATTAACTGTTCAAACATACACCCTGGGTACAAGTGCTTGTCGGCTCAAGCATCGGCTATTCCACTCGCGAAAAAGCACCACTAAGAACCGAATGCCATAAATTCTTAATAACCCTATTGGTCACATTTCAAACAAATTCAACTTCGGAACTCTTTCTATAATTTTCTAAATTCAATTATAGTCAAAGATTGTCTATGGTTCAGCCATGACCTTGAAAAATGTCACATGTAGTTTATGTAATTTTAATGCTCTTATTTAAATTAAATTTTCACGACTCTCTGTGTGAATTGACAGCTTAAAAGAGTCATTGATAAAAAGGTTTTTTTTTTCTATTTTTTAAGGATAAATATTTTAAGTATAACTCCGGGTTTTCTCAAGGCGTAAAATTTTTTCGCTGACAACGCCGGCCCACCGGCGAAGATTCATTAATTTACGGCCGTTGAATGTGTACTGCTCGAGAGATAAACGCTATCAAAATTTTGTTGCTGTCCAATTTGAGCGTTGATTAACGACACTGCGTGGCAATGGACATATAATTCCTGTGAGCGCCATTAACGGCATCTCTGCGCTCGGTTTTTACTTTTTTTTCTGGACTCTACAAATCAATTAACCGTCCTTCGCGAATAATTTGCATCCCGAGTCATTGACGCAAATGGATTTGCCGCGTTCGAGATATTGTTCTGGTAACGATTTGAGTTGTTTGATGATTGTGTGAGAGATTGAAAAGCGATTAAAGATGATTGCGGAATGAGTAGTTTTGATGGGGGTGATGGGTTCGAGGATGTAATTTGGTTCGATTCCGAGAGATTTTTTTGTTGTTCAACAGATGAACGTCTCGGGGAGATTTTTTGTATTTTATTTTGAGAATCATCGGTTGGGGTGTTTGATATTTTCATAATTTTTTTCGGCTATGGGCATTGAGTGAGTTATTCGTGAGTGTGCGTGGAATGCGCCTTTAGGCTTGATTCAGGGTTTGCAAAATGTCGATGATGAATGTTTTTTTAGCTGGACACCGTTTTACGAAGATAATTTGAGGGGGAAGGGTAAATTGAAAGTAGAAAAACAAAGTTACAGAATCATTTTTTGTACATTTATTCATACCGAAGAACAAAAACAGAATTTCTTTCAAAAAAACAAAGTTACTCTCTACAAATTCAAAGCTTTACAAAAAAAGAAAAAAAAAAAAAAATTGAAGAAAAAATTTTAGCGATTTTCTTTGGTTTGGTGATTTGCATTTTAGCCCTTTTTGAAGTGTAGTTATAAATTATTCATTTTCGATCTTCAGTTATTAGGATCACGAAATTCGTTAAAATTTACAGATTTCATAAACTTCAAAGTCCTTCAAAGAACCAGGAAAATCGTAATTTTTTAGATGATATTCAAGATTTCCAAAAAAAATTACCGTAATTGAATCTCAAATTTTTGTGTCTATAAAAGAAACTGAGTCAGAATTTATAAATATCTAAGAAAATTTGAAAAACCGGGGATTCATTCTCTAGAAGAGTAATTTTGTAAGAACATTATAATTATAATGCAATATTACGGTCTCTCTTTAAAAAGCTGACACCTCTATATTATTATCCGTTATATCATTTAGAAATCAGAAGTAATCTTTTATCTAAGGGATTGTGTATATGATAAAATAAATTACTAATTTTTTTCTTGCATATTGAACGACCATAAAATTGAAACAAATGTAATCATACGTCTTAACCAAACATTGTAAATTCTATGATTTAAGAAAACCATTTCCTTATACTGAAATCATTCCCACGCGTATTGAATATTCGATTAATTGAAAACAATAATTCTTTAAAACGTTTCTCTCTCCATCAGCCAGACGATTGATGAAATACACTTTATAAAAGCGACACAGCAGACAATCCTCCGGCTTTCGTGATCTTGATTAATCATTTGAGCCCCGATGATTACGTATTTTATCTTCCTCTCGTACGCATTATTAATTAAGAAAGAGAGACACGATCCGATCAAAGTCCCTCAATCAAAAATAGAGAAATCCTGGGGAGACGTTCCGCTTTCTGCTGCGTCATTAATATAACGAATTTCGAATTCCATTTGAAAAATGTCAGCCCTGTGATGTCCATATCAATCAAGCCTATTGTGACCCCCCTCCACGGCCGTCATTCAATGCAAACCATTTGTTGAATTCCATCAATCCGAAAATTTTTCCGAGTTTGAAAGAAAGTCATTGAAAGCAAGCAAGTGAAATATCGATGATCGTCATTTATCACGTCTTAGGTGTGGGGTTTTTATTGTTAAGCACAGAGGATTTTCTTACGGGGAAAAAGGTCGGCCGCACAAATATGAAGTCATGGGGGTGACCAGTTAAGATCTCCACTAATTATCGCCATTTATAATTGTCCACTCTTGTAACTTTCTTCTCTCTCTTTCTCACTTTGACCAATGTTTCGGGGAACGGAAAGAGAGATAGACAGAGTCGAATGAGTAGGAGAGCCTCGCATCCTTGGTATTCGTTCTTTGTTTCTTTCTCGTCCCTTACCTTTTTCACTTCTCGCTCGCTCTTTCGAAACATCGCGGGGTTTAATATTTCAAATAAATGCATGCATTAGCGCGATATCTCGCCATGATCCCTTGTTGACTATTAACAACGTCCGACGAGTCACTATTATGACTTATCTGACCGAGCACCGGCTACAATGCATTCCCGGCGTCCCGAACGCCTCTGCTCTCATATACGCGGTTCTTAATGCACCGTCATTAAACAATACCACGAGCGTTATGCGAGTAATGTTGAAGTGATTTTTTCCAGACTACGTTTCCGAGACAACATTTTTGTTCTTACAGTAGGGTTTGGGCTTGGTAACTGACAATGAGTCATTTTGCAGAACATTGATGGGACATCCTAGGTTGAAATCTTGTCTTCAGTTCCAACTTCTTTCAACATTAGCGTTCATAATTTAAAGGTACAAATGTTCTAAGCCACATTGGTTAGGAGTTTTTTGTCTCCATGGTTGGAAACTTATATAATACGCCTTTTTAATATCACTTTTTATTATATTCAAACCACGTTATCCAGTTTCAACTTAGGTACATATGAGTGCAATGTAGATCAATTGCTTTTTTATGAATAACATTTTTATTTTAACATTTTAATCACGCTTTAATTGAGTTTCTCTCTCTATATATATATGTATACAAATTTTGTTAGAGGCGGGGGGGGGGGGGGGGTGGAAGATTAGTGATGCTATTTTATTAAATGTATAACTTTCATAATACACATCCGTATATGAATAATTTACTACAAAAAAAATTTATATTAAATTATTTATACACGGGCGTGCACGATACCAAAAACTTCTAAAACATCCAGTTGAGCGAGCCAAATGGCTGAATACAATATATTTTTTATCATCGTAAAATATATATAGCAGGAGGGTGTAAGTTATTTCCTTGCCTTCGGCTTGGGATGTAACACCCTCGTGAGAAATTAATTTTTCCACAGATGCAAAATGTATTACTATTAATAACCAGCTACGAATGTAGAAGAGAAAGTAAGTTACAAAACATGTTTTTACAATGTTTAAAAAATGTGAAAAGTTTAGCTATGAAAAATTCGTTACCTGATTCATGTCAATTTAGTTTATTTATTATCATTTCATCGCATATTCGTTGTTCATGAAAGTTATTTTAAGATTAAAGGTGCAATATTTTAGCAATCCTAAGTTAATCAACGTTCAAAATTTTTGCAATATATTTCTCACCTGTATGGTAAGATATAGAGCAATAGAATAAAACCCTTTTTTTCAATTCATTTTCAAATATTCTCCAGCGTTTATCCCACTAAATCGTAACCGATGTATCAAAAGACCCTTAAAGTATTGTTATGAATTTTTCGGAATAAGAATGTTAGAATCTAAACGATAGAAAGTGTTTTACATTCATATTCTTCCAACTATTTCAATATGTCACAATTATACGTATAATAGTACATTGCTCCGAGGTACACACGATACTTTTTGCCTCGAAAACAGTAAAAATGAGCGTATCAAAACTGTTTCGACATGGCAAATGAAGTATTGAAGGTCGACACGGAGGCTGGAGAAAATGACAGTCGGCAGGGGCGGGGGTCCTTTTTGGCCCGCCGGGTTTCCAAGGAGCCAAAAGAGCCCGCCTTTCTCCTTGCCGATTGTCATTTGTCGACAGCCTGCGTATTGGCTTGAAATACTTCATTTGTTTATGTCAAAACGTGTTTTGAAACGCTCTTTTTTAGTATTTGAGAGGCAAAATAGTATATTGTGCAGCTAGGGGCAAAAACAGCCAATTTAGAACGAGTGTTTTTGCCCCTAGCTACACACGATACTTTTTGCCTCGAAAACAGTAAATATGAGCGTATTAAAACTGTTTCGACATGGCAAATGAAGTATTGAAGGTTAACACGGAGGCTAGAGAAAATGACAGTCGGCAGGGGCGGGGGGGGGTCTATTTAGCCCGCCGGGTTTAACTCGGCGGGCTAAAAGAACCCCCCCTTTCCCTGCCGACTGTCGTTTGTCGACAGCCTGCGTGTTGGCCTAAAATACTTCATTTGTTTATGTCGAAACGTGTTTTGAAACGCTAATTTTTAGTATTTGAGAGGCAAAAAGATTATACAACCTACAACACTAAATTGATATGAAGTATATTAAAAGTTCTAAGAATTTTAACTATAACATGAGGAAGTTATAATTTTTATACGGTTTCATCTGAAACTATTTATTTTTGTTAGTCGAAAAAAAAAATTTTTTTTTATGAATAATCAAATTTTTGGTGAAGTAAAGAAATTCGAAAAATGCCACTCGTAAGAATATTTAGCATGTACATCGGAGAAAAAAGAATATTGAACTATGTGGTTTTTGAACAAATTGTTTATCATTAAGTTCAAATATTGTTTTTTACAAACTCACACAAATTTTGTTTAAAGTTAATAATTATTTCGATTAATATAAAAATTCCAAAACATTGACATACTAGAAGTTTCAAGCAAGTTTAAATAGCTATTTTTTCTGATATGAAATATATAACTTAATGAATTCTGCATTGTTTTATTAAACCAATTAAGGTTTAGCAATAACGACGATTTTTTACGAAAAAAAATACTGAATTTTTTTATTCCTCGACATGTATGCTGAATGGTGCAAGGACTCAGAAATTTTTAACAAATGTTTTCTATAATCTTCATTTTTTGAAATGATTTTCAATGTCAACCATTGTTACTGAATGCGAAAATGTATGGAAGAAGTTAAAAATTATTACGGATTTTAACTTTGTTTTAGCTTTAAAGCACGGGTAAACTGTAAGAACTACATGTTTTGGAGTCAAAATAAAGTTAAAATTACATTACCTGAATGGGGCCTTAACTTTAATTTTGTCTTCATTCACTTCCATTGATTAAATCAGAAGAGGTTAAAATGAGTAAGAGCTTTCTCTTGGAATTCGGGTTTCATCTCCATTACAGACTCTTATTTAATTGAAGCTGATTATCTTTTTAAAACTTTTTAAAATAGTTATCAGTAGAAGGTTTTTTGAATGTAACAAGAATCTGTTTAGAATATGTAGCTGCTAATCAACGTCAGAATGCTGAAAAATTCAATCTTATTGCCTAGTTGCTCATCACATATATGAGAAAGCGTTTTTGTTTAACGAACCGATCGTAATGGATTTAACTCAATCTGACTCTGAAAATCTTCCCCGATTAGATGATTGTTTCTCAGTAGATAACCTATCGAGTTAGACGCGTTTGACCGATCACGCGATCTTCATGGGATTTCTTATTACCTTGAACGAAACTGATCACGCATTACTGGTTATTTTATAAACTGAATATGTTGTCATCAAGGGCCAAGTTGTATTCAATACTGTGAATCGAGAAAATTTTTGCAGATATCTAAAATATCGTCTCTGAGAGATCGATGAATTTAAGTGTCATTATGATCGCATATTTTGTAGAGTTTTTGGTGAAAATGTGGTTGATGAATATTTCGTAACAACATTGGTATTCATGAAAAAAGAAAACATTAAGTGTTATTATTTGAATGACTTACGTCTAAAAAAACGTCTCAGATAGTGCCCAAAAATTTGGGCCATCTTTCCCGTTCATCAAATAACTTTGATTGTAAATTTTTTATAATTTTCAAAGTTTACGTGATTGTCTCTAATATATTCGTTCTTTGATTGTGGCTGTAGTTCCTGAAGGGTGCCTAACAAAGAAGCCGAAAGCCAGAATTCACAAACAGTTAAGTTTGTCATTCACCCTCTCACTTGAAATGATCGTTTTAATATTTTGAATATTATAAGAGTCAAATTGTCATAATAAAAGGGTAGTTCGGGTAGTTGAAGTAGAAGCAGTAGCGGATTCCCAACAATAACACCTACACATATCTTTGTACATTAGGGTGATCGTTAAAATGGGTTAGGTGAAATTTTGATGGTGGCGCCCCGCAGAACGTTTCCAAATAATGAAAAAAACTTTTCACATTTTTTCAGATTTTTAAAACAACGTTAACCCGTGCTGGTAGAGTCGTCTTTTAACCCATTTAAATAACATGGGATTTTGTCTTGAAGGCAGTCTATAATTTTTCACGGATACAAAAATCACTTTAAAAATCAGTTTGACACGGCAAGTTATAGTCGATAGTTATAACAAACTGCAAAAAAATTGGCAACTGTCTAAAAAAATCATATGTCTGTTTGTTCGAAGCCAAAAAACCAAAAATCATGGAAATTTCGGCTTTTTTCAATGAAACAAAGAATTTTACAATATTTCAAGAATCTTTGTCATGTATACCTGCATGAAGTATCATTCTATACGTTCGTGAGTATTTTTTATCGTTATACAAGTAGAATTGGTCACATTGCTCCAGTTTCAAAAATTTGCATCACAATATTAATAACCAAATTCGATAAATAAACGAATTTCTGAAAAGCTACTTCTTAAAATGAGTTTCTTACCAGATAAATGATACTTATTGGAATGAATTCTCTTGTATTAAACTATACTATCAATAGTAATGTTCTTGAAGATAATAATAATAAAAGTAGTGGTAATAATAATAATAATAATAGTAATAATAATAATAATAATAATAATAATAATAATAATAATAATAATAATAATAATAATAATAATAATAATAATAATAATAGTAATAATAATAATAATAACGATAAGTATAATAATAATAATAATAATAATAATAATAATAATAATAATAATAATAATAATAATAATAATAATAATAATAATAATAATAATAATAATAATAATAATAGAAATAGGAATAATAATCATGCGAGCAATCTAATTCACTAATAGAGAAAGATTTTTATTATAATACAACACGCAATATAGTTAACTTTAAGAGATTAATGCCAAGTTATCAAGTTCATTGCTAATTATTGAATAATAAGAAGATTATGTATTTTAATTCTTCTAGTATCCATAAGTCACTGAATACTATGAACAATTTTACAAAGAAGCTGAATTTCCATAAAAGTTTGCAGTTTTCGCAAAAATTGCTAGATTTGTTTGACAACTGAAACATTTACCTTATCCATAAATTCTAGAAAGCGTTCTGTAATTACAAATTATTCAAAACTCGTACTTGAGCGCATCAAACATTACAAACGAAATCACAGAAACATTCGTCAATCTTGAATAATATTCCTTATTTAGGTTATTATTATTTTTACAGATGTTATTCTTATCCATTTTCAGATTATCTTTACGAATAACAATAGTTCACGATCATTTAGAAAAACAAATAAGGTATCATTAAAATAACCAGCTTTTTCCCTCGAGTTTTATATGTATCCATTCTTATTTACCAATTTAGAACTATTCATATTCTTATTTAAATTATTATTATTTATATTATTATTGTTATTATTATTATTATTATTATTATTATTATTATTACTATTATTATTATTATTATTATTATTATTACCACTACTTTTATTATTATTATCTTCAAGAACATTACTATTGATATTATAGTTTAATACAAGAGAATTCATTCCAATAAGTGTCATTTATCTAGTAAAAAACTCATTATAAGAAGTAGCTTTTCAGAAATTTGTTTATTTATCGAATTTCGTTGTCAAAATTGTGATGCAAATTTTCGAAACTGAAGCAATGCGACCAATTCTACTTGTATAACGATAAAAAATACTCACGAAAGTATAGAATGATATTTCATGTGGGTATACATCACATAGATTCTTGAAATCGTATAAAATTCTTTGTTTCATTGAAAAAAGCCGAAATTTCCATGATTTTGGGTTTTTCTGGCTTCGAACCAACAGGCATATGATTGTTTTAGACAGTTGCAAATTTTTTTGCAGTTTGTTATAACTATCGACAATAACTTGCCGTGTCAAATTGATTTTGAAAGCGATTTGTGTATCCGTGAAAAATTATAGACTGCCTTCAAGACAAAATCCCATGTTATTTAAATGGGTTAAAAGACGACTCTACCGGCACGGGTTAACGTTGTTTTAAAAATCTAAAAAAATTTGAGAAGTTTTTTTCATTATTTGGAAACGTTCTGCGGGGCGTCACCATCGAAATTTCACCTAACCCATTTTAACGACCACCCTATTGTACATACCAGTAACATAATAATTAAAGGTAAAGAATTGTTCAACTTAATTACTGAAACACCATTTGCGTTGCCTTAAATGCATGGAATTAGGCAGCAGTAGGAATTGATGCAACGTTGCAACCTGTTTCAGATATATTCCAGAAATACAGCTGAAACATTGCCATAGTGTAGCCCTGCAATAATGGCCGACATTTACACATTGCTGCTATCTATCTGCAAGGATCCTTGGATGTTGCTGCAATATACTAATTTCTAACCTTTCCATTCTAATCGCAAGGTTACAACACTACTTGTGATACATGAAATTCTGTGTATGATGTGTGAGTCATGTGAGCTCTACCAGAAAATAGACCTGATCGAAAGTCACCTGTCATACAAAATTTCAAAAAAAGCAACATTCTTAAACAATTTTAATTTACAACAATTCATGAGCAAGACAAAGTATTTTAGTGATATTCTTTAGTGTATTCTGTTGTACGTCCTATGGACCTAATGAAAAGGGCAGATTTTCCTCTGCAATTGTTACCAAATAAGCTCTACTGCCCAATCCTTCAGGCCCTTCCAAGCCACATACAGCACGAAAGAAGTTGTTGGTTGTTCTAAACTCCTCCATCACGTACATCAAACTCCATTGACCTAACTTGTGCGTGGGACATACAGCAATCCAGACTCTTCAGGATACAGGACGTCGATAAGAATAACAAACCGGCGGATCATAACGCGGAAAAAGTCGTTATAAGCTGAGTATCACCAGGCCCTTGACTCCAATGCCATCGGACCGCACCCTTTTCTCGAGTGGGCCCACTTCAACCCTCTCCCCTCGCCGAATAAATACTTGGCCCCCGCCGTGGAACCTCCCCTTCTCCCCCCCAGACCCTGATGCGGCCGCGTTCTAATATACCTACATTTAATCAGGCCCCATAAGTGTAGCGTCTACGTGATGCTCACTTTCACGACCCTGGTGAAAAAAAATTATCTTTTAGATGTCTAGTACATATCTTCTAAATATCTCGAGATAATTCGTAGAAAGATTTTGGGTAGACATCTTTGCGTCACGGCGACTTGATATTCTTAGCAAGATATCGAATGAACATTTTGAAAAAGATATAGAGTAAATGTTTTAAAAAAGATATATGATGGTTATTTTAAAAAGATATCGTGAAGATATTCTTCTGAATATGTACATACTACGTATTTACAAGTATTAGATATATTTTTTCAGATAAATAAATTTTTCCATACTTTTCGTATCCTCCTGGAAAATTTTTAACCAAAGGAAGTCGTCGGTTGTCAACAATTTTTTCATGAGGTTAGCAGATATTGAACTGAAATATTCCACAGCGACTTACAAAAGTCGAATCAATGAATCATTTCATACATGTATTATACGATCAATGATTGTTTATCGGCATAATGTAATATAAATAAAGGTGTTGCGATAGCATACCTGACGAGAAACGAATGTTGAGGCGTTCGTAAGTCTCCTGCAAAATGGAGTTGCTGAGAGTTTCTTTTTCAACTTTAGCTCGTTTTAGAGCACGATATTTTGAAGCTCTTATTCGATTTTGGATCTTTTTGTTATCTTCGAATTCCATTATATTAATTCGAATAATGTAAATATTTCGATATATAAGTATAATCTACAGTTCCTATTCATCTGATGTGTACAGATGTCAACAAAAATATTTTAAAAAGACATCGGAGAAACATCTTTGAAATTTCAGAGGAAGAATATACAAAAACAAAATATCTTCTCAATGTCGAGAGCAAAATGTCCGATAGATAATCCTAAGAAAGATGTTAACGAGACATATAAATAAAAAAAAGACCAATAAAATATAACTTTTCAATGTTTTCCTATTGTACATGTAAAGATATCCAATGTAGGACATTCGAGAGACATATACTGTACATCTTAAAAAAGATCTCTGTGGAAAGATATCGATTAGATATCTTTTAATCTACTGGCGGCCATTAACAAGATATTTTTTTTTCACCAGGGACGTGGTACGCCAACTAACACCACGCAGCGTTATTAAGCCGAAACCCTACACAAGCTCTTGCATCTTCTCTCCGTTCATCTTCTTGTTCTTGAAGTCGTCTTCGTCTACCGGCCACGGTCCCCATATATCCGGCTCGCTCCTTTTGTCGAGTGGATTCCCAACACCTTTTTCGAATCAGAGGGTCAAGCGACTCGACCGTAGATCATCTTAATGCCTCCATTGTTGTTTTAGGACGTTCACGGTTATACTGGGTGTCCGGGGAGAAGCGATCGTGCCAATGCGAATGAAGTTTCGCGGATGTTTTGTAGAACACTAATGAATATCCGAATTCCAAAGACGTCGACTCAGGATAACTGGTTTGGGAATTTATCTGGGGTCAAAATCAATCGTAATCGTAATCAAAAATTGTTATTTTACTGCCTCATTTGTAAAATAGTTAGATGGTCGTAGAAGAACTCGAGTACTCGAATAAATAAATTAAATTCTCAAGACCTATCACAACAAACTTTATTCAACGATTAACCAACTGGCAAACTGCAATGATTAAAATGATTTGTCAACATGTTATCACTTACGTTATAGCGGGATTCAATAAATAATTAATCATATTGGAACATTATTGAAAGATTGTCTGTCACTTCAAAGCATAAATGTTCAATCAGTGTTGACAATATGTTTTGTCAGCATGGTAAAGTTATGAAAGTTCCAATCTTTAGAAAAGCCTTTATCACGTGCGGCCGTGCTTCCGAAACTAACTCTATGTACTGTTGGGATTCGTAAGGATTTTCACAATAATCACCAAGTGTCACGAATACACTCAATTTATTTAACAAAGTTTTAGTATTTTACAAGTGTCCAAAGTTTCTTTCTAGTAAATGTTCACAAATTCCAGGAAGAGTCAATCGCGAAACACAATGAAACGATTTTTGCGAACAACTGCGAACAACGCGACACGGATAGTTGATCGTGACTAAGTAGGTTGCTGACTCAAAACTAACTAAGTGGATGCTGAATCGTGAGGGTTTATATATTATATGAAAACGAACATTCTGGAACATTCCCGACACTATCAGTGGCTAATGATGCTATTACAAAAATACGTGACTCGAAGCACGAAATAACATGAAATAACAATTTAGGCAGGAAGCATTAAGTGATTTCTATTTCTAATCGCTACTTCAAATTGCTTGTACGTGACTTCGAAATTGGATGATGAAATATTCCTTATGGATTGCAAAATAAGAATATGTGAATACAACAGTACAAATCATGTCCACTTAGTTTAGAATTGAAGTAAGTCATCCACAATCAATGTATTTGTATGTATTCACTCAAGAATCGTAAATACTTTCCTAGTTTTATAGATCTTTCCGTTTATGAAGGACAATATCTTAATGGCTCAACATAAGCCATCTCGGTGAACAATCTTTACGATTAGTGTCTTCTTTGTTCAATATTTCTATACTATCTCAATACACATCATGTGTAATTCCATTCTATGTTGACTGATTACAGTTAACATAGAATGAGTTTTCGTCATTGAGTATTCGATGTAAATTAACCCTGCATGGAAGTCAATTTAGCACGCCTAGTAAAAGTTCTACTTTTCTCTTAGCTAGACTTGGATTCTTCTTAAAAGTAGTATTAGAATTGGTTGTAGTATATTCCTTGAAATTCATAATCAAAGAAGCTTAATAGCAAAAAAAAATTGTTTTTTTTGTGAAAATACCTGATTGACGAGTAGATTTATTATCTAGAAAGTATTTATGCATATTAGTCATTATGAGTGACTTTTTTATATGCGCAAACACATAAATTACAAAAATTTGCGGTCCAGTGACGAAAATATTTTCTGTAAATTGGCATTCAAAAATATTCCATTGTAGTCAATGTATAATTTTCCTATATATACATACATTAGGAACGGTATTCTCTACGTAATTATTATAAATAATAAGTGTTTAAGATTTGTTTATTTTTAGAGTAAAAATAAATTTTAGTTCACGAGGTGACTAATTAACAGATTTGATGAAAATGATATTGGAGTACGAATGACAAGATGAATGCGTATTTATGTTCTCTTATGACTTACTGACATAAAAAAATTCATATTACTGGAGAACAATGAGAAAATAAAATTTTATCCTTGTGATTTTTGACTTCATTTTAATAATATAAATTTATGGAAAAAGATTTGTTCTAGTTTATTATTATACATATAGATATCATGTTTGCAATATGATTATTAGATTCCCGAAGAGCACTAGAAACAATTGACCGAAAGCGCAAATGACGAAGAAAACAAAATTGTAACGAATAATAAACCTCTCATTATAATCGTGAATTTTGTAGATATCAGAAAGCTAACTCCGAAAGATCGTTAAGTTAATGATATTAAACATATTGAGTGTAGTTTTATAAACTATAATCAAAATACTACTTTCAAAGTAGGCCTCACTTTTAGCTACGTGGAAAGTAGTGAATTACAGATTGATATTTACAGTTGTATAAGTTCACGGTCTGTTTTATCTTAGATTTTGGAATCAATTTCTCATAAGACGTTTTTTGCCATCGATGAGAATAGTGAGGTATTTTATTATATGCACTTGAATCTTTTGTCTTCACTATTTGAGCTAAGTACTACATACAGGTTGTACACTCTATTTACAAAAAAAGATGTTTATTTAGGAGAATATCTAGTTTTATAATTATTGTGAAATTTTCCTTTTTTTTTATGTTTTATCAGTTTACCTGACACTGAAATGCAGTTAAAAGGAAAAGAGACAAAAGATATTCATGTATCCTATGAACATGTTATCATCTACTTACATAATCATGTAATTCAGAAGTTCGTTTTTAAAATATTTCAATCACAATTCCTTTTTGTAAATGAAGTGAACCAAATCAAAATAAGCTGAACATATTGAACTATGGTCTGGTCTAAGTAATAGATAACTTCATTGTTTGGAAATATCATAATGTTCATCATACATGCAAAGGAGTTATTTGCAATCTCTTTAGTTCTCTCACATTCATTCCCGAGCATAATTTTGATCGTTCGTCAAGGACAATTAAAATTGCCATAAATAAGACCGCCTCCGTTCCACTGACAATAGGCTTCTAGGTGACGACTGTCCGAAACAGAGCAATATTAAAGCTACAAAGATTCTGGAATATGAAAATTTCCTTACTTGAAATCCTGTGCAATCAGCCTAATAAGCCGAAAAAATAATAAATATATAATTGTTACTCAATGTTTCTGAAAATTTAATTTTCATTGACGTTTTGGAAAAAAATTCAAATCCCTAAATTTAGATATTCAAAAAAATTATTACAAACAATGAAAAAGTTTTGATAGGGAAAGGTATTATTATTTAAAAAATGATATGAATAAGAAATGCTCCGAAAAAAGTTTTTTTGTATTCACATATTATCTATTTTTATCAGCTCTCTCTGATTAGGTTCCAAATATGTTCATCGTTTGCATGGCGTAAAAACATTGAACTATTATTATTTGTTTTAAATGCCCCTACAAATATATTTAAGCGTAAACAATATCGCACTCACATTCTCACTGACTTTCAAGAAAATTCGAACCCTATTTTACAAGAATTTCTTCGAAAGAAAATTTGAGTGTGGCTAGGTCATGATCTTGAACCGCGAGACACGATCGTCCCACTTGCATCATTCGATTGCGGAGAATGACGGGAAAAGATAATTTGAGGCAGGGCTCGGCTTTTCGCGCTACTGGTCTCACGTCGTAAAAGCAAGCCTATTCTCCATAATGCCGAGTCGAGAGAAAAATAGTTGTTGGTTTGTAATAGTTCACGATGGTCGTCATGGGACAACACTTCCGGGCTTGAACTTGTTTCGACGGTCCGCGAACAATGGTTGGAATCTGCGAAATTACTCCGCTGAAATGTGGATTGCTATTGGCTTTCAGAACGCAAATCGTTGAGGAGATTGGAGTCTACAAAAGTTGTGACTTTACGAATTCTGGTTGTTTATTTTGTGGAAAAAAGAGTTTCGTAGAAATAGAATGTGATTTTCATAGAAGATATAAGAAACAAACTATAGGTGGTTACATTTTTTTTTAGGTTGATGTCTACTATTTAGATGTACTAGACTACATTCTTTATTCTTCTGTATTCTTAATCAGAAAATCCATGCAAAAGGATTTTGTTTACATGTATGCAAAAGAGCTGGATCATTAGTGATTGTGCACTGATTCACCTATCTATCGAGTACGAAACGCTTTCACTTGAGGAATCGCAACTTCAGTGGCTCGTGGATTTTTCGGCGCGGCCAAGGATTTTCTGGGCGCAAAGTAGCCCGCGCACTGTTCATCGGTGAACAGGAAAGGGCACTCATGGCTGGCTTGTAAATCCGCCGTTGCTTGTAAATCTAGCTGTAATTCGGACAGAATGCGAACGCAAAACGCAAACGCCCGGCTTAAGAGTTACGGCCGACACGAGTCGAGAATTACCCGCAGAGCTGAGAAGAGAAAAAAGCGGACACTCTGTCCGCGACCGCTGACACTGAAAACTACTTCGACCTCGATCGCGACTTCGATCTGGCTCAATCGTATTTTTCCTCCATTAAAAGCTCTGCAAGGGTGGAAAATGACATTCAGGGCCAAGTTGAGAAAGTTCAAAAGGATTCGACATGGATTTTTCATAGACTTCTTCATGTATTTCCATGATTAATCGAGAACTAGGAACATTTTCTATAAGACAAAAGGTAAATTCAGGTATTTGACCATCATTTTTCATATTATTTGCAAAAATTTTCAAAAGAGTTATAATTTCTATCATTTTTAGTGACATCCTGCACAAATATCTTTTCAACTTTTCCATTAGTTTTCAAATAAAAGAACTATTCGAAACGATCTACACTCATCGTAAAAGTCATACAAACGCACCTTCCAAGAAGCATCACCGGTTAGCCAGCAAATTCTTCAAGGGCCCCGATTAAATCAAACACAACTCTTCACAACAGCTGATGTAATTATCACAATTGAAAGTCGGCGAGAAAGCTCGTTTGACGTCCCTCCCTCTCACAATCTTCATTCCTCGCTCATTGTTTCTGTACCATTGTTCGACACCGAATCATTAGTCATGGTGTGCGATGAAAAACGCTGAAAATCATCCTGCCGGGATCATCGTTTTTCTTCTTCCTTCAGAGGAATTTTCACAAACCGCGATTTCTTCTAACAGTATGAAGTAAAAGTAACTTTTACAATGATTTTTTTAAATTAAATTAAACAATTCTTACAGATTGAAACAAACTTTTTGGCACAGAGATTTACATCACATAATCGATAGCTTTTTACAAACCGTAGCAAAAAATTTAGAATTTTGTAAGAGTTCCTGATTTATTATTTTTTTTTTTTAATTTAAAAACTATATCTAAAAATTTTTATCTTCATAAAAAAGTTTGATACGCAGTTTTTCTATAATATATTATGAAATTATTTTAGAACTTCTTTGATGAATTATTACCTAGCTTAATAGGCATTATTTAAATAGTAATTTAGGTCAGTATTTACTATAACTTGCCAAACATATAATAAAAATAATTAAACAACTATATGTATAGTTAAAAGATCCTAAGAATTCATAATGTAGGTAATGTTTAACCCGGTACTGAAATTTCGACTCGGGTATATGAATACCCGAGTCGAAAATATAATATAATAATGAAAATCTGCCGTTCTGAAGTACATAATATATGTGGTCTGGAATGAGGAAAGGTACCTTACAGCACCAAAAATCAAAAATGAGATTACGAATGATTTTTATTAAAAAACTTCCTTTTGATTAAGCCTACTCTTTTAATCGTTAGATTTTTTTTTATTGGCTTGAAACTCGAGCTTGAAAGTTGACCTGATCGTAGAAACCATAGGGACTTACAATTTTCAAATTCGTTTTTCTCTTAAACTGTCCAGGTGCTGTAAAGTAGCTTTCCTCGTTCCACGTCACATGTAACAATTGTTTCAAGAATATTTTTTTTTCATTACATAATGAATGTTAATGAGATAATCACTTTATATCTTTCAAGCCCTTCTTACATCTCGAAATTTTGTGAGTCTTCCACTTTGATCCTCAAATTTTAAATGTTAGATGGTGAAGTACAAAAGCCTGTTTTTTTTTTGAGAAACTACTGACTCTGGTTTGTCATAAAGATATAAAAAAATTATAACTTTCTGGTTAAATACTTTCTATTGAATATTCGATCTTCCGTTTTTAAAAAAAAATTTTCTGTACAATTTTCTCTAACGAATTCATCACAATCTTTCAAAAGAAATTTCCAAACACAGTTTTGTGTCTCCATTTACCATACAACAGTCATTATGAACATGTAACACATAAGTTTTACCTTGATTTTAAATGAATGCACAAAAAAGAAAGAACAATGCTCTAGATCCAACATTTAAAAAAATGAAGAAAATATTTTTTCGTCGATAAACTATTTTTTTATAATCGCTGCGACATCATTTTGTCAATTTCCCCGCAACATGCGTTCATTTCCGTGCGAGAAATTTTTCGGGTGCTCCAGAAGGGCGCGGTCCCGTTTACCGGGTTTTTACAGGTGGTAATTCATCGCGCGATATTATAATGTGGCAAAAAAGCGAGTGCCTCGTATTTCATAGAATCTCCGGAGCGCACGTCAACGAACAGTCGTAAAGGTTCGAAGGAGCGAAGGGCTCGAGAGTTGCGGGTTAAATGCCAATCGCGCTCGCGAGCTTGTACGCCGTGCGCCCAAGGGCAGACAAAGGAAGGCAAGCACGCTCGAGAGATATCGCATCCACGTGTTGCCCGGGCGCGAGCGCTTGTTGGTTTATTAGAGTTATTGATGCAAGATCAGATCCGCAGCGAGATCAGCGTCCAGCTCTGATTCTAACGTGCCGTCGCGTTTTTCTCGCTATTCATGTCTCATTATTATTACCGCTGCGCTCTTTTATTTCTTCCCATCTTTCCTCCCACGCGGACAACGGCGACATATCGAGACGCTGCAAAGTAAAGTTAGTCAACGGTTTGAAAATAATCACTCTTTTTCCAGAAAATTCAAGCAATGATGACGATATTTTTTTACTGTAACGATAACGTAACGTGTTACAAAAATTAACAAGTGACGATAACAGGAACGAATCACTTTTTGGGATTGTACCCCACCCCTCTCCCCTAGGTGTAACGTAACGGAGTCTTCAATACCAAAATAGAAATACTTGGAGCATTTTTTTGTACTTAATACATAGCATACAAAATACAAAACATATAAAGATTTTTATAACATTGATATCAATGTCTTCGAACAATTTTTTCAAATCGGGGAAATATTTGTATGAAAAAACATGAAAATATTCAACAAAGATACAAAACGTCAAACATAATAAAATGTTGTTACTATGAAAATTTATATTAACCTTTTATTAACTTAAAAAAAAATAGCATTTGTTGGCGATGAGCGTGACATTCACTTTTTCTCAAATGAGAAATTAATAATCGTCAATATACGAGTTTATGGATAATAACCTTTTATTTTTTACATTCATATTGCGATCGAGCGATTCATGTAGTGTTTTAACGTTGTGAACAAGTAAACAAATGTAAAGGTGTTCATTTGTGTCAATTGGTGGTCATAATGGAATGATAATGCAGTTTGGTGTCCTGCAAACTTTCGTAGTGATTTGATTCACTGTTGATGATGATAAGTTTTTCTGTAAGAAAGTGTTAAGAAGCGGGAAAATATTTGAAATTTTTTCATGTTGATCTAGATTATATGGATACATTTAAAATTTGTTACGTTACATTTCGCTTCATCCCCACCCTCCCGGTGTAACAAGCTGTCACATCAATCTAGACCCCCCTAACCCCTAGAAGCGTTACGTAATATACGGACAGCCCCTAAGTAATTTTTGACTTCTTCATTTTCATATAAAAAATTCTGAATTAATAATTTTTGATGGAACGATTTGCAGTATTAGTAATTTGTGTGAAAATATGGCACAATAATAGGATTTTTTACTTTTTTTTAGAAACTTTCACAACTTAAAGCATTAAATTTTAGAAATTCGCATGAAAATGTGAGAAAATATTTAAAATCAATCGATTTAAAAATCTATAGCAGGATCTGTAACATCAAGAGATCCTGCTAGAAAATCTTACGGGATATAATGAATACAAAAAAATATATATATGTATGTACGAAAAATACTCAAAGTACTAAATTTTAATATGTTTCATGTTATTCAATTCTTTCAAAATTTATGCAATTCAAGGAGTTAAAAAACTTCAATTTCTCGAGCTTTCAATTCTGAAAATAAATGTTTGTAGAGGTCTATAAAAAAATTAGAAAATTTTCCGAATCGTATAACTCTGTGAAAAATACTGTAAAAAAAAGTTTTTCTGCAAAATCGATCGAAATAATTGAAATACTTTAAAAATTTTTAACTTTCAATTTTATCTCGTTTTTGAGATTCAAAGAGATATCAGTAAAAAAAATTAAAAATTTCACAACATTCTATGAATACCAAGAAATACATAAAAGAAAATACGTAAACAGAAATACGTGTAAATATAAAAAACATTCGAATTCTATCAAATTTCATAAAATTAATCCACCAATGTATAAAAATAATGAACGATCGTTGAAATTATAGAAAAACTGATGGAATACAAAAAGTAGAGGTATAAGTAAAAATCTATCGAGACACTGTTTTCTGGAAAATCGCGTCAAACACAGGATATTTCATTGTTTTCAAATTCATGAGTTCAAAATTCTTGCAATACATATAGTAATTTATATTATAAAAATAGTAAAATTATGTAAAAATATTAGGAAATTCTGCAACATTCTGTCATCCCGAAAAATACGAATAGTTTCAGAAATATTGAACAATCCTTCAAATCGTAAAAAAATTGAAAAAGTTTAAAAAAACCAAAAGCAATGAAAATCGCCACAGACAATATTTGCCAAAGAATCTTCACAAATATAAATAATATAATGAACTTTGAATTCTAGAGTGTAGAACATGAAATTTTTAAAATCTACATATCGGTGCAAAGAAAAATAGTGCAAATTTATCAAAATACTGAAAAATCCTGCAAGATTTGGTACATACTGAAAAGTACAAGAAAATTCAACAATTCTGCAAATCTGGGTAGGTATGAAGATTCTCTCAAAAATCTATTAAATTTGCGAATCTTTCCTTGTGGCTAACATTGAATCAAATGTCATAATCATAACTTTTGTGATTTTGAAAAAAAAAACATAAAAATTTGAAAAAGCTGATTGAATTTTTTTTAAAGTAAAAAAGTACGGATTTACATTTTTTATTATACCTGAAATAAATAATTTCTATAGAATAAAACCACGAGTACGTTGATACTTTTTTTTTCTGCCTTAGTTTTTTGATGGCTTGTTATTTACATTCAATTTATATCAAAAAGTAACGTGAAATTAACGGGACGTTACTATTTCTTTTCAAGTCATAATAACGAAATAACTTACTTTTTTTTACTTTGTAACGGTAACGTTACGCGTTACATTTTCGAAAGTAATTTTCCAAACCCTGATAAATAATTCTAGATATTTTGGAAAATATTTTCTGTTACCCTGATTATCAATGACTCGGAAGTAATTTTTGCAATGATTCCGAAAATCAACAATGCGATATTCTTCTCTGAAGCGTGAAAAGGGACATTTAGTTGACGATGACTAAGAAATACAGCTGCGTATGCATTATTCATGAAAAATGCTCCTAATAACGAACCGCTCATTGTTGTTTTGATTTTTTCATTTGAAAACGCGCTGGCGCAATTAGTAACAATTGAACACGTCGCATTAGTAATTTATAATCCGCACCACTCGGCGTTTCCACGTAATTATTAATGTTCTCGGATTACGAGTTTTACATAGTGCATAAACGATGTCAGATTGTGTTTCGCGTTGGCCGTACGAGAGTATCCAATCAATCTTTAAATTATCAAACACTTTTCATATTTTACCTGCTCGAGAACATAGCTATATGAACTCCGCGAATCTATTATTTGAGCCTTGAGAGTATTTTGAATTATAATCACTTCTTTCTCAGAATGGATTTTCGTTTTGCATAATCACTGGCGACATTCTCAAATGCAATCATCGCGATGATTTTTGTTGTTGCGGAATACATCGGACAATTTTACGCCTTTGTTCTTCGAAATTATTGGTAATTTATTGAAATGGAAGATGAGTACACTGAAAAGATGGGTAATATTTTGAACAGTAATTTTCATCAAAAATCGATGTTAGAGTTTCTTACTTGTGGTGAGTTTTTTTCATTCAACGTGTGAAGTGAAATTAAAATTTATCTATGAAGCCTTCGTCAATTGAGAAAAAAGTATTTTGTATCGAATTGTACGAAGTATTATGTTTCACTCATACTGAAACTAAAATGTGAAATAAAATGTAAAATGTGAAGTTACATTTATGAATAGTGTTCTTTCGCAACTTATTTTTTTGAAAATAAATCGCAAATTATAATACAGAAGTTCCTTCGAGATTAAAATTTTCCATCTTGCAGAGTTAATGAGAAATTTCCCGTCGCTACGAGATCAATTTATATGGAACTTGATTGAAGAAAGTACAACGTAGTTGTTATTGGGAATGTCCAATTACCGTTTGCATTTGAATAGGGGTAATGCTACGCATTGTGTACTTCTGGGTATTATTAAGTAGATTAATATTATACGATTGCTTCGATTCCAGCGTGTTTTTCTGCATGGATTTAAACTAATGAAAGTTAGTAATGTAGGTGTTTCGAGCATGAATCAGAGTTTGAATAATTGAGTCGAGATTTGCGTATATTGTGGGGGAACAGATGAAAAGTATAATATATTTTTTAAAGGTAGTTAGTATTCTCGATAGATATGTTGTGAGACATAATAATGTATGGCAAGTCGATCTTGTTAGGGTGAATAATATATAAATTAATTTTTTTTACGTATGTACATTGTGCTGGAAAAACGTGTACTTTTTCGGTGCTCATGTAACATGGATAACAACAATAGAAAAATCTAGAAAAATTCGGCCCTGAAAGTTACATTATACACTCAAACTATACCAAGTTTTAAACATTATTAATAAGTTTTGCACCAGTTATGAATTTTTGAACAAAATGTATGAAAAACTACCTGTAAATCCCATTGAATATTTCAATCGTTTTGTGGCATGTGTTAAGTATGTCTGATTTGCTTTAAACTTAAAAAAAATATCTGTTTATAATCTTGATTGATTCAAAGCCCCGGACTGGGAAAAATTCCGACATCGACAAAATAAGTGACACCCTAGTAAAGAGAATCATACAACAAGTAGTCGAAGGCTGGAATATTAGAAGGAGTATGATGTAACGATGAAAATAATTGTTATTGCTTATTGTCAATTTAAACAAAATTCACTATAAAGTATTGTGTAGTTCATTAAATTAGTATTATAAATACTTGATCTTACTTATTACAGTAGTTGCTAGTCTACGAAGTCATTAGTTATATTAGGATTTAGGAATCGGATTAAGGATCGAAATTAGTTAGGACATTGAAATGACTTAACAGATATGACTTACTAACAATGAAAAGACTTTTACACACAAAATGACAAATTTAAACAAATTAACGGATGTACGATTGACTGAATTTCGATAAAAACTAATTATACATGTGCGCTTAGGTATTTCACCTTAGCAACTATGTGTATAGACTAATCCTATAAAGAGTATAGGGACCACAATAAAGCTAATAAGCTAGTGGCATAAACTAACAAAATTATACAAAAAAGGACACAAAAACATTTTTCAATATAGTTAATTGAACTATAGTGTTGTCTAGTGGATATTCAAAGTTCGTCAAAATTCATCCATCGGTGATAAGTTGTTTTAAAAACCTTAACTATTTGTAACACTAGATGACCATCATCAAAAATATTAAATCATTGTAAGTCATGAGATTTCAGCAACTCAAAAATACCGTGCTTAAAACCGACCACATATTTTTGTCCTCGCCCACATGTACGCGTGCACGTCGATACAGCCGCGTTCATCTCGTTTGTAATCCCGAGGTTGCTGTTAATTGTTACACGCGGGGCCCAGCGACATAAACTCGTCTGGTAACGACATTCGCCATAAAGATTTCTTAACGCCGCACCTTTTTACCCCGAGAAAGACGAGAGGAGAATGATGTGGTTTGGACGCCCATATGCATAAACGCGCCGTACCGGACCCCGACACCTACGAGCGCTTAAACCTCCTTCTCGTGCTTTTTTTCTCCCCTCTTGCCTGGTTAATTAGATTTCGAATCCTGAGTCACTAGCTGTCCCCCTCCTCCTCCTGGGACCCCCTTTCCCCTCCAACCCTTTCTTTTCGCGCCTTTTTTTCGTCTCGCTCCTTCCACCACTTCGCAGGCTTTTTTGTCTCGCTTTATTTCATTTTGGCGAGAATCCTCCCATCAGGCTCCGTCCATTCCTTTGCACGTTTATATTACCTTGCTCCGCGGGGGAGAGACGTTTAGGCTGCGAACGCTTAACTCTTAAAGCGATTTAGCGGCCCAGGGGCCAAGTGTCAACAAGCTGGCACTGCCCAGTGGATATGGTACCTGGTTACCGCGTCCCAGGCTTTTCAGCTTCTACGTATGAATGTATGTATCACAAATAAGTACGTTGGGATGTGCGCGAAAAACATTTTTGTACATTTTTGCTGGCAACGTTTCATGTAAATGTACGGCATATTAAATTGGAACCGAAAAGTTACGCGTCTTAGATATCCTATTTCATCATCATCCATTTATTCTGCATTTAAAATTACAAATTATGTTTGCCTTTGAATACAGTTTTTAAACATAATCAAATATAAACTCTTGTAGCAGAAGGGGACAAAATTAAGTCAACTCACGTAGTTTGAGTTGACTTAGTTTTTTTAATAAAATTGATATCTACGTCAACGCGAGTTGACTAAGATATCCTACAATAGTCATTGATATTGTAATCTAAAAAATTAAAAAATATTTTAAGAAAGTTGAAACAAATTATATTCACCACTTTCATAAATGTTGAATATACATGCACGATGTGTTGACACTTATACAGAGCACTTGCACGAAGAGGCGGAAAATAAAGCTGAAAACGCTTTGTACACTTTGAAATTTCTGTTCCTGCAAGCTATTAGTTATGTGAAGACAGAAGACGAACGAGTTTTCTTAAATTTCAAACAAAAAACTTTGCACTTGAGTTTACTTCCTCAGAAAAGTGACCACTCTGTTTTTTTTGCATGAAAGTGCGTTTAGCTGCAGACTTGGTAAAAAGAAATGGGTATCGTGCAAATTCGCGCAGCGAAAATTAAACAAAAATGATAGTGATACAAGAATTGTGCTCATAGGTCACAAAATTCTTCTGTGGAATTAATTTTGATTACTGCACTGTGCGTGTACGAAACAGATAAAAAAATTAGAATCATGAATTGCGAAAGACAGAATGGCGAAACAAGATAGTTCGGAAATCTGTTTTGGTATATACACAGACCGGCTTATTTTCAAGGCATGTTAAATACCAAAAGGAAAGAAAGCGAGAATAACAAGATAACTGTTATTGACATGAATGCGGATTGTTTTGAAGAGTTATTTCATTTCATTTGTGAAAAGTTAGTAATAAAACAAAGTGCGACTCTGGCGCTTGTTAACGTAGCAGAGATGTACGAGTTACTCGATTTGAGGAATAGTAAAGAAAAAGATCACGGATGAGTATGAAGAATATTCTTGATACGCATTTTGGCGATAGTTGACAATTCCAGACCATAGACATCAGACCTGTCTTACCCAAGTCTACAAAATATTATGTGATAGTACGGATTTACAAAATATTGGTGACAACCATACAATACGTTATCACAGTATGAAGAATCATATTCGTTTAAATATAACAAAAGATACACTGTGGTACTAACTGCGTTGGGTTAGGACTCTTTCCATTGGATCAGTACCGATATACAATGGTAACTGTTTCAAGAAAAGAGACAAATTTTTCAGCGCTTTCACACTCTTGAAGTGTAATATCCCGAACTATTTTGTATAATTCAGGGTCTCGAAACTTGCAGCTGTGGAAAGTAGTGTGTACGCATTCGTCAATAACGTTTGTTATTGTATATATTATGGTGCTTATCAGTGAACCACACTGTACGTGTATAAAACAGATAAAAAAATTAGAATTCTAATTGCGAAAAACAAAATAGCGGAACAGACGCAAGCTTATCATTGTTATGAAAAGATCAGTGCCAAGCGTATCAAATTTAAAATTTTTTCTGATGATAAGAGCAACAGTTTTCACCAGATATTTACTTCAAAAGGTATTATTTCACTGTATTTGATAAACTTCTTTTTTTTACTGGTTGATAGGTACTAAATTGTGACTGACATCCGGAAAGTTAGTCTTAATATATTCTTTAGTGCTTTGATGACAATATAAAAATGATGTCAAAAAAGATCAAGGTTTTCAATATTGATACTGAAAAATAAATGCAACACATACTCGAGTACTTGCTCGCTATGTAACATAAAATAACTCAAAACATTTTTTCATTCTAAATTCTACTTCAAAATTGTAGTAACATTAGATCAAATGAATGTTGCATCATAAGCATCTTGAATCTTTTTTATACTCACGAATGTAGTTCAATCAATTTACATGCGTTCATGGTAATAATAATTTTACAATCAAATATGAATTCAAAACTAACGAGAATATATGTATGTCTTAATAGTTCAACCATTTCATCACAATGTTTTTAAATCCATTTATATTAGCTTTTTTGGTTATGGAATCACATCTTGCCTTTTAAGGAAAGCTCTGCCGGAAGTTTTTTCTATTGAGAACTGTTTAAAAAAAACTGAATTCAGAAAAAAAATGGTTCATGCTTATGAGCTATCGAATGAAGTTATAGATTATTTTCACATCAAAAGTCACATTTTGAGACTGTTCTAGGGTAAATTCGACTTAGTTGGGGTTCACATATTTTTTAAAATGATTTTTTCAGATTAATAAGCGGCTTAGAAGTTGGATGAGCTCCGCTGGAGTTCAGAAGTGAAGTGGGAACAGGCTTTTAAGGTTCTGTTATTCATTCACGTAAATTTGAAAATGCGTTAAGCTTAGTTAGTATCTACAAGAAACTATTCGACTGGGTTGTGTTGGGAGACTTAAGTTACTCCGGGTATAAATAACTATACACAAGTATATATTCCACTTTCGTAACACTAGATTGGTATCTCAAAATCATCAACATATTGAATGTATTTTATCGATGATTGGTATTCTCATTTCTGTTTCCTAGTTATGTGAATGAATAATATTTGTAAAATGATCACAGTAATCTAATTAATGTTTAATTTCTTTTATACAATCAGTATTTTTTTATTCTTTATAGATTTCTTGCAGTATCTCAACACGATAAAAAAAGAAAAAAATAAAGTCATGATCTACGAACAGAAAAAATTAAATAGAAACGGAAATATTTCTAAGCATATTTAATGTATTTACAATTAAGTATAATCGAAATTTATTGAAGATTTTTTGACAGACTGTTTCTTACAAAAGACAAAAATTTATGCATTTAAAGTAACAGGTATATGTATACTAACGACGACGTTATGTATTAAGACATGTACAAAACTTCCATGGACTTAATAAACATTCAAATTTTTACAAAGATTTTCACGAGTGATTCTATAAGGCATAGACTGTGAATAAACATTTCATAAAATCTCTTTGTCATAAAAAAAATTTTAATCAGGGATTCGATGATTTTTTTAAGAATCCTTTAAAAATTGCATAAAAGTTGTAATACCGAGGAAAAATACCAGGTGCTACGAAATATGCTCGGGAATATGATTGTAAGAAAGAGTGCTAAAAGCACACCAAATTATTTAAATGCTGAATTTCGGTACGAATGGTTTCAATGGAAATTTGAAATATGAACGGCAAAGTGCACTATTTTATTGTCAATCATTCTTTTCTGGACACATAATGTCAAAATAGGTACAAAAATTGAAAATTATATGACCTTTATGTGGCACCACACTTCTGTAAAAAGACGTTCCTTGAGTGTGGATCACACATATCATATCAGTGGCAAAATTATTATTTTAGATAAAATATTCTTATATTTCCTATTGAAAATATCGGAGGGATTAATACATATTTTAAAAATTTATTTCATGCATGATAAAAATTGAAATTCCAAAAAAAAAACAGAAAGAACGATGATTTAACGAAAAAGTTCATAACTTAATAAAATTTCAATGAAAGAGGATAAATGAAAATAAATGAATATTTTTTTATTTCCAGAATCTATGTTAGAGGGTCTCTACAATCCTGTAAGTCCTTTTAATAATGTCGCTCATTGTTCAAAATCTCAACATTGTCCCAGTCGAATCGAATTCGTGGGCAAAGCTCATCCTCTGCTCATCAATAACGGATAATTCATTACCTATTTCTTTACAATTAGTTCCTCTTTTGTGCTTATTTACCCTTTTCCCTATATATCTTTTTGTTTTCGCCAATATAGGTCCTATCACAATTATTACAATTTAATTAGTAAATCAAATCCGACTTCCTATCAGGTCCAATCCTATCTTTTCCCACTTTAATGAAACTATCGGTTTACTTCTTATGAATTTTGTGAACAATTTGAATGCTATATCTCTCGAATCTCTTTTGAATCCTTTCACTAAAACCCTGATTTTATATAAATGAAATAACGTTCCTATCACTATTTATAGGCTGTCTATCAAAATCAATTCCATCTTCATAAATTTATCTGAGCTTAAGGGGTGTTCATTTCGAAAAATGCAGGTAGAAATTTCAAAAGTAATAAAATATGGTCATGGGGTACAGGCAGTCCCAGTGTGCAAAATGAGGGTCAAATACGTAATTTGTTCAAAAAAAGGTTGAAATATGCATAAGAATAATTTATTCGGAAGAAAATATTTTGAATATCAATGAAAATTATAGTATCTTACATTGTTTATTGGATGACATGAAAATCCTGATCGATCTACATGTACACCATCCAAGCCTACCGAAAATTATGCTACTTTTTTCCGCAATGGTCCTCACCCCGAGACCCATCTTTTTTGTCAATGATGCGCGCGAATTCCCGATCAAACGTGAGTGTGCGTGTCTCGCATACCTGGCGCGAGGGCGAACGTCAAAACACACCTTGTCCACATTAGGCGCGATCGCCGCGAGATCAAGGCGCTCGACAGATTCCTCCGTACAGCCAATGACTGGGATGACTTGCGTTCGATGGCCCGTGTCCCTCTCGCTCCCACTCACACGTACCGGCCCTATTAACTAGTCGTGGATCATTCCCTTCCTCTTACTCTCCGACCTTCGTCCTTTTTTTCCTTCTTCCTCTCGTTCGACGAGGAAAAAAAGGGAGGCGCGGGCTTAATTTAATTAAATCCGCGCGCCATCTTGACAAGTGTGCCCCATACGGGAATAATTTTTCTGCCCGTCCCCTAGACATTTTTTTTCATTTTCGCAATTTTTGCCGCCCTTTGTTAGTTCTTCGTTTGCTCCTGCGGTTATCAGATCTTTGATTCATTATCGTTGGGCTGAGGGGACGAAGCGAAAAAAAAGGTGCATCGGAGAAGTCGGATTGAGCTGTGTCGTCGTGTTTTCGACTGCGTGTTGATGAATGCAGCTTTTGAGTACGTGGCAGATAACTTTTTTTGAGTCCAGTGACTTTTATGGGAATTAATGAAGGTTTTTGTTTCTGGTGGAAGGTGTAATGAAAGGGATGGGGTTGATTTCTTAATTTTATTTTGAAGCTATCTATGTGAATTCTGAGAGACTCCTGAATTTCTTACATTTATAGAGAAAGAATATTACATATAGAGACAAAATTTCATTTAAAAAAAATTACACGAGTTACATTTTGTCAAAAGTTTTTGAAACATAAAGAACTTTATACCATTATCAAGAGCTAAATTTCTTCTACCTTGAAGAATTAAACACACGAATCGATAATTTTCAATATCGATGTTGAACCGAAGACCTTAGGTTACTCTGTCGACGCCTTGAATTGATTTCTGAAATTAACGATTAGTCAGATCGTGAATTTAATAGTCATTCTCCAAATCATCTTTACTCGTCACTGAAATCTCAGTGAACACTGGATCCACGGTATCATTTTTCATGACGATGCTCACTTAATGATACTAAAGCGATACCACGTATCAAATATCGAAAATTACATCCATTTTTCTGCAAGTCACTCTTACGAAACTCCGTCACACTTTGTGAAACTTTTACGTAACATTCTAGAACCATTTTACTTGTTTTATGATTTCGCGATATTAAAAAAATTTTAAATGGTTCATTTTTTTTTGGAAATATGATGACTTCAAACCCTTTGTTTCAGGATGCAATAAGGACAGACATTTTTTATGAATATCAGGTGATAATCATAACACTTGAAGAATTTTTATAGGCATGCTGGGAATTTCTATATATTCATGCAATATGTTTTGTGGAACTAGCAAAGAAACCTTCGAAATCATGGAAATGTGTTTTACTTTTTTCATATTTGCCTTTTTCAGATGTTTACCTCTACATACTCAATTTCACCAGTATTAGTATCTACATATTCATGTACTTTTAGGCTCAATAAACAATTTCTTGAAATGAATTTTTTGTTGGATCAAAACTCTACCTTTATAGAAAAACCATTTGGCAACGCAGTTTAAAATCACATGATTTTTGGCTTAACCTTGGTCGGTCGAAAACTGACGTTCCACGTGCAAAAGCAATTTGTT
The DNA here is from genome assembly GCA_028476575.1 of Platygaster robiniae. Taxonomy (NCBI): domain Eukaryota; kingdom Metazoa; phylum Arthropoda; class Insecta; order Hymenoptera; family Platygastridae; genus Platygaster; species Platygaster robiniae. The sequence continues at coordinate 18,635,537 of CM052022.1, read as the reverse complement.
TCGTCTCCCTCACCTATTGATTTATGAGTAATTTCAAGCCCAACGCATCATTCGCGAAAACCGAATACTTTTTCGTGATTGGCTGCGGCCGGTAATCGCTACGTGAAATACCGATACAAATCTTAACTTGAACGGTGTCGTGGCCTCGGGTGGTATTTAGTCCCTAATTTTCGATCAATCAAAAACGTTCGGAGAAATAAAAATGAATCATGAAGGCACGTTCAGTGAATCGTTAGCCCGTGGGCGGTCTTCGTGGGGCCCGCGCTAACTAGGGGCACAATGGGCCTCGAGATAGGGCTTTCCAGATTGGCTCTGTCATTTGACTTTCGACTTGTCGGGGAACGAGGTGACCACGAGTTCATGAACAAGATCACCATAAATGTTTTCAATTGTTATTTGCAACTTACTAAATCATTCTGTAACATATTGTACGTGTTTTTGTGTATATCTTGAATCTATGAAGAAATTTTTGACCAAAGTTTTTGGATGGTTGGGTTGGTACCTCAAAATGAAATTGTTATCAACGACATTTCAGAAAAAGGAACACCATTTTCTTTAAATAAAAAAATAAAATATGTGGCGCAAAAATAACTGCCAGTTATTTGAATGCTCAACCACCCAAAATTAATCTGAAGAACACTCTTTTACAAGGTAAATTTTCAACGTAAACAAGTCTAATCTGTGTACTTAGTAAGACAATAATCATAATATTTCTTACTTTTTCTTCTCCCTCACTCTCTCATACATGAACAAGTCCTGGATACTCTTGGTTTTTCGTTGGATTTCACTGTATAACTCATAACATCAAGATATTGGTTTCTAAATTAACGGATTTGTTATTGTTTCGAGGTTTGATACAGTGAGTCTCCAAACATCACTGCGCGCCCACCGATAAAAACAGGACGCTTTATAATAAACTCCGCATGGCCTATTTCTTTATAATGACATTGATACGTGGAGTTTATCTACCTGATTAGTTATAAATATTGATACAACTCATAATATTCTTCGCTTACTTATTTTCTTAATGTCACATTGATATGTCAAATTGACACCTACACATTCACCTGGATAAAGTAGCTTCACTTGAAAAAAAAAAGGTCACATAATCGTTTATTTTCTAGTAATCTTAAGATACGTTGGTTATACAACAATACAGTAGGAAAACTCATTGAAAGTATGGCGAAAAATGTGAGTAAGGGGTACAGGGGTGGAAGTGGAAAAACTTATGAGCGCTAATCGTCAATGCTAAGCAGAGAGTCACGGCAAGAGACGAAAAGATCGCGGAACAGAGCAGATGAGAGATAACCCCTCTCGTTCATTGGGAGCGAGGAGGTAAGAAAAACGAAGAATGACTCTTGCGCGAGATTATTGGAGTTGGCGCGGCGAGCGAGCGTAGGATGAGAGGAGATCCTAAAGATCGATAACTAACGTGGCCTGATCACTGAAAAATGGCTGTCAAACATTCTTGCCCTTTTAACTCACGAGAGGCACCCCACCTACGGCAGAGGCTTCCCGGGCGTATATTCATCCCGAGGTGGTCTCGCCTGATCTTAATGGCGAGACTTCATTTTCTCTTCGAGTCGTATTGACAGATCGAGATTTCTCACTTGAAATTATACATATTTTGAGATGAATTTCAAGGGGAAGAGGAAGGGAGGTTTTTTGAAATATGAAGATGTTTTGACGGCGTGAATTTATGTGAGTGAATCTGCCCTCCCAAAGATTCTGCAATCGCAAAAAAAGAATAATAATTCTTCGTTTTCCATGTTCTCGAAAACAACCAACAAATCGCCGATTCCCCTGAATAGCTTATAATTTTCGAGCATTAAATTTCTTGAACCGTGAGACCAATAAATCGAGCTTCAAAGAACTCGCGCCAGTCTTGACTTTCGGCCAAATTGTTTCGCATTCTCCGAGTGGTAATTACGGTAATTATAAGAACAATTTTTTCTCTTAAGGTCGAGAAGAAACAGTAGTTGAGTGCACGATTGTAAATGAAGGGGGAATGTTAAAACATGTTTTTACGAGCAAGGGTTGTTTTTGCCATATTTATTTATTTTTACCCTATCCCTCACGCTCTCAACGTCTTAACGACTGTTATAAATTTCTCTACAAATGGCTCTTCATGGCGGCGGCAAGCCATCGAACATCTTTTCTTCCACGGGAGGAAAATGTGCGTCGGGCACATTTAGCCAGCCCTCGGTATTGTTGTAATATGGGAAACTAAATTATATCTCTAATGGAACAATTCCAGCCGAAAACAGTCGAATCGTTAGAAACGATACCGTTGTCTATGCGTTCATTGTATTTTGGTCTATGAATCATGGTAACGAAATTATCTGTAAATTATCTGCAACAACTCATTAAAATCGGATTTCAAAATATCTTCCTAACAAAGGAAGTCTCGTCATGAATAAACATGAAATTATTCATGTCAAGAACACAATTTACCTGCACAGGCCATTTCCTGTCAGATTCGCAGCTGATCATCCAATTGAATCACGTCATAAAAAAAGTTCCCGGAGAGATTTTTCTCTACATTTTGCAAAGAACCTTATGATTCACCCGAAGGTAGCAAAAACCCTTCGCTTATTATTACGATTTCCGAGCAATCTTTGGCATACAAATGTTTCTCATCTTTTTACTCCCTTTTCTCAATCTCCTTTACTCTTCGTGCGAACCAATCATCGTCCATCCCTACACGCCCCGCTGCACCGACCTCGGATATCCGACTCGCTTGCTTTAACTTTCCAACTTTATAATTGCAAATCGTTCACCGTAAACATTAAACAACACCTGGCCCAAATTCGACGCTTCCCGTACATTCAGTGGATGTACCAATATTTGTTATCATTCGATTATGTATTTCAATATACTCTTGTTAAGTGTGAGCTCAAGGCACAGTTGTTCATACAGAACCATCTCAGGCACTTCAGAGAAGATATTTTAGTCAATCATCACCATAGTTCACCATTCTATAAATACACAAAGTTTTGATTTATTATTCTTCAATCTTCATCAGGTGGCTCTAGAAAATATCAACAATGAAAATAATACTTAATCAAACATTCATTACCGTTCTTGTGGGTTCCGGAATTAAAACGACATATGTGACGTGAAACAAAGAAAAGTACCTCACAGCACCTGGGCCCTTTAAGAGAAAAACAAGTTTAAAAATAGAAAGTCCCCATGATTTCTATGAGCAGGTCAACTTTGAAGCTCAAATTTTTATGCAATACAAAAATCTTACAATTTAGAAAGTAGGCTCAATCGATAGACAAAGTTTTCTATATTCAGAACTATCGGTAATCTCATTATTAATTTTTGGTGCTGTATGGTACGATTCCTCGTTCCACGCCACATATGTTTTTCCTCAAACACTGGTTTTATTCAAAGTATGACAATAGTGGATTTCCTGAAAGACAGAGATGCTTCACAAAATTTTCCACGAGTGACCTATCGATGCCTTTACATACGTTGGTTCGCGGACACGTCGATAGTCATTGATTAACCTTGTTTAAACAACGTGTTTCATTCCTGAAGGTTATCGAATGTCGTAAATATTATAATCATTCATATCGGGAATCTCCACACTGCAAAAAACATATGTGAGACACGTCTCCGTAGAAGACACGAAGACGCGAAATCCATGTCGTCAGTGATTAAGTGTCTTACTTTTATGTGTCAAAAAGATGCGTTTTAAAGACATCTTTGAAAGTCTTAGAAAAGGCGTCAAAAAGTGTCTCGTGGCAAGACACCATTTTTTGCAGTGCAGGAGAAGACCCGATTGTTATCAAATATAAATGTTAGTTCGAGAAAAAAAAATCGAATAGTTAAAATTTCTACGTTTACGACACCTTATATTATAAATTAGCTCTCTAGACCATCTGAGAAAACAAGACATAAAAGTATGCTGTTCTCACATGACAGTTAATTAATTTCACTAGCTCTCAACGTTATTGAACGAACCATGAATATAGTAAGCAAATATATGGATATATATTAAGTCATAGCTCATATACTATTATCTTCGTGCACCCCCATTTCTGAGTTTAAATTCCAAACCAATAAATTTAAACTATGCCAAAAATCCCTGCCTTCATTATTTTCCTTCTACCCATCAACCCCTCCCTATATTCACAACGTTTTAAACAAGAACCACGAAGTTATTTCGTAATTCGGCCAAGGGGAAACTGTGGGCACGAGGAAAGAAAGGATAATGATTCGATGATTATGTGGTCATATCTCACCAGGGCTCTGGTCCCAAGCGATACAGACAGATCAGAGAACTCGGCTTGGACTTGCGTGGCGTAAACAATGTCGGGGTAGCCTCCCACGCCGCATACAGGGACTGTACAGCGCCGAGTCCGGGGTAATTCCCCCAATTATAAAATTATTATCCTGCGGTTGGCACCCTCGGGCAACGCACGGGGCTTGGTACCGCCATGTTCCGGCTCGCTCTCATTATTGCCGCTCGCCGATCATCTTCGATGCTCGGCTCCATCCGCTACAATGCCCCGCGCTTGTACGTAAAAATTAAAAAATTACACCGTCACGTCCTTTGTTCTTCTCTCCGGGATATGCCCCAATCTGCGGTTGATTTTTCGGGCACAAGAAGGTTTTTATGCTTCAATATCGGGGGATACTACAAAAATAACAGATAAAAGAAAAAGAATCGAGAAATTTGAATAAACAAATATGTGAGTTACATCAATTACAAGGAGAAAATGAGAAAAGTATGATTGGGATTGCATATTATTCGATGTAACATTTGTTTCGTGAGTTCGTCAATTTTATTGATGTAAACTAAAGACCATTGTAATGAAATGAAAACGCGCATGAAAGTTGGAAATGTAGTGTCCGTCTAATATTTTGGTATTGGTGAGAAAATAAAAAAAAATCTAGGGTTTGTCTTTGAAACACCTGCCGCCCCACCGCGGTCATCTGTATTTTATAAATTATGTGTTAACATTTATACTGCCTCTGTAATTCGTATAATAGCTTCTTGCAGTGGCGTGGATAAAGCTGGGATCAAGGGGATCAATCCCCTCTAACTGTAGCAGTCGAAATCCAAAATTTTATATCTATGATCATGAAATATTACAAAAACTTGTATTGTAGGATTCAGATTTTTAGAATACCATCTACCTTACTTTAAGTCTTCTACCTTCTATAGTTAAAAATTCTCTAAATATATTTAAGTTCCTACCACAAATGAATTCTATAAAATGCAAATCGTGACTCTAAAAATTTAACGTTCCAGAGTTAAAAAAGAACAATCCTATGTTACAAAGTTAATGATTCTGGATACCATAATCGTGCAATTTGGAATCATAAGAATCTTTACTCAAAAGATTAAATATTTGAAATCGTTTACTGTAAAATTAAAATGTTACAATTTCTTATTAAAAATTTATGTAATATAAATTGATAATTAACGTTACATGCATTATGAAATTTCAAATTCTAGATTATACTCTAAAATGTGAACTTTCTATTTTGAAGAATTGAAAATTTGGAAAATTTATCCAAAATAAACTCAATTGAAAATAATATTGTAATGTATATAATAATGTACAAGATTTGGACTTAAAATTGTTTGTCTTCTCAATCATTGGCTCCGAGTGACCGGTTTTTCCTGATCATTGATTATATGAAAATTATATAATAGGTATAAAGAAGAATCCTTAAACTTTCCAGCATGGATTTCTAGAATTCAATACAGCAGGGTCCAAAATTTCACTATCCTATATCATAAAGTAATACGATTCGAGATATTAGTATAGTACAAATTTAAATGATAGAACGTAAAGAAGTAAAATTCAAAATTCTAGAATCGCACCCTCCGTAATAAAGAATTTTGTAGTTTCCTATACTTAGATGGTAAATCTTGAATTTCTCTGTTCAATTATCAAAAGTCTGACATTCTACATTCTTGCATCAAATATTTTTTAATTAATAATTTTATTAGGATTTTCGCCAATTTCTATTTGAAACTTTAGAATTTAAGAATTTGAAAATTGTAAAACTGTAATACAAGTTACACACAATGGGTAAAGTAAAATTTTTTTCGAAAATGGAACGATTAATGAGAATTTTACATTCGTTTCTTTAATATTTAAAAAATTTTGATGGTTATAACTGTATATGTATATTTATTTCTCCAATGAAAAATTTTATGAATTTAACTTAACGACAAAAGATTCTTTTATATATGCGAATCTTATAGTTCTGTATTTTTCAATTCAATATATCAAATAAGTTTTATCTTTCCGTATATTCTATTAACATGCATTTTCTGTTTCATTCTGAGAACGAAGTATTTTCAAAAAAAAAAAGAAAGTTTAATACTCTTATGTTCTCAAAATCCCTGTTGTTGTACAACCTTTAAACATCTTTTTGTATTCAATTCGGGCAGAATTTTCAATCTAACTCTACATGTAAAGATTATTCAAGTCTTTGATGTCGAAGAACATCAAACAAAATCCGGATTATCAGGTGCTATCGAAAAGTTTCTTTTTCCGAAAAAACTTGCTAATATCATAATGAAATGTGAAAGGAGAAATTTGATGGTTCGGAAATTTGTTTTACTACACAGACCGGCTTATTTTCAAGGAACGTTGAATTCCAAAAAGAAAGAAAGCCGATATAACTAGATTACTATCGATGACATGAATGCGGATCGTTTTGAAGAGTTATTTCATTTCATTAGTGGAATATCAGTAATGAAACAAAATGCGATTCTGGCTTTCGCTAACATAGCAGAGATGTGCGAGTTACTCGATTTGAGGAACAACAAAGAAAAAGATTAGGAAGAAATATCAAGAATATAAAGAATATTCTTCATATTCATTGTATCAATGGTTGACTATTCCAGACCATGGACATCAGACTTGTCTAACACAAGTCTACAAAATATTACGTGATCGTACGGATTTACAAAATGTGTTTCTTGTGTTTCCATTGGATCAGTACCGACATACAATGGTAACTGTTTTAGGCAAGGAAACAAATTTTTCAGCAATTTTACACTCTTGAAGTATACTCTACATTTCAATGTAGGAACGAGATGCGCTCTGAAATGACCCCTTCGGTGACAAGGTCCGAACCATATTTCAGATTTCGAAACTCGCGGCGGAGGACATTGGGGTGAACGCATTCCTCAGTAATAACCATGCATTGTTATATTGGTTGCAAAAAAAACTGATATAGTTCTGACTTCGGGTATTTTGGAAAACTGAATTTTACGAAATTCGAATTTCAGTCAATCAGAAGCGTCAAGCTTTTCACGTTACAAATAGATTGTTTCAGTTATCACCGGGACAACTGTAAACTGTGAATTCCGTATTCAATTTCAAGATGTTTACCTCATCAATTTTTACATAACTTAAAATAAAGAGAGATAATTGAGTCGTGAGTTGAACTAACTAGTAACTAATAGAACCTTGAATGTGTAGAACTTAAAGACATTTTTGCGATTTTTTTAACATTTATAAGAAGGGCATCAATGGAAAAAGGTCATAGTTTACATTATGTTTTGTCGCATTGCAAGTAGAAATTAGTATTTTTCATATGATTTTAGAACTTTTATAAGCGACCACTGAAAACTTGTTAAGCATTGCTCACAAAATATTATATATTCGATATCAGTTTTTTTTTCATGATTTTATAGCTTTCGTAAGCCGAAAAGAAAGGCTTCGAAAGTTGAACCTTAAATAGTATATAGGATGCAGTTAAAAATATTTTGCAAAGAGTATATAACATTATTTCATGTCTGCCTAAATTTTTTGTATAAAGATCGAATACGAAATTATACTTGGGTTATTGGCCTTAGCCTTTACTTCAAACATTATGTTCAATAGTAGTGGGTCGGAGATTTCAAATATATAGGTTGCAGGCCAGAGAAAGCATTTATTTACGATGCTTCGAAGATTATGACGGTGAAAACGAGTTTTAAACGCAAAAATTGTTTGCGAATTTCATAATATACCTAAATATTTTTATTCGTGGTTTATGAAGGTATGTAACATCGAATTGAAAAATTTGTTATAGCATTCTGAGATTCATTGTGATCATTGTATTTTGTCTTTGAACGTTCTAGTTTGGCCTGAGAAAAATCCCATCAACGAGAATCCGAACTTACACAAGTGATTCATGTAATTGAATAATGAGGATACTATAAGAACTGCTCATCTATAAAATAAATACAACTTACTGAAATGAAATATAAAACTCTGGATTTAAAAATCTTTATCGAAGCTTGATACTTTCTCTGATGGTTTAAATTAGAGTATTTTTCAACCTGAAGCACGATGCATACAATGTTTCTTTTCCTTTTTTCACGAATTGTAAATCGAGCGCTATCAAGGCAAGCAGATTCCACGCTGGATGCCAGTGGACAGCTGCTTCGTCCTCTAATCTAATCGCCAAAAACTCATTCTGCACAGGGAAGCTCGCCCCGTTCCACCCTTGAACGTCCCTTCCATCCCTCTCTCGCTCTCTCTCACTCACTCGGTCGTTCCATCAGCGAGAAAGCTTACAAGTTAAGAAACTTCGGGAGCGCATACCTCGCCCTATCGCGATGCTTCTTCCAGGTTATTAGCAAAGTTCCGTTGACCGCGGCATGTTCTTAATTACGCAATAAAATTTGCCCCGTTTCGTCATCTCCATCTTTCTCTCCCTCTTTCTCTCTCGCCAAAACACGGGCATTAAACTCGTTCAACCTCACGCGGGCAGATGAAATTCGAGAGATAATCAATGTTGTTTTTTCGAGACAATCGCCGCTTCGAATCGGATGATTTCGTGCCCGGGGCAATCGTACGCTATTAGACTTGGTGGAGACTCCTTTTATACCTCCCACCTTTATTGCGCCCCCGAGCATCTGTCCCTTCTTCTCCAGTGATTTGAATTTGAACGACTTCCCATTACTAAACTTGGCAATATCGTTGACTCACCGGACGTAAGTGCGCGCTTGTTTGGCCCTTCGCGGCGCGTTAAGGTGATTACTTATCTTCGATTAGTCAGGGCCAATTTTCGTTGCCTTCAGAGACAACTGTGGGAGGCAATGGGGGAAAAATATCGAGTGTACATGATTTTTCTGGGGAATTTTGAAATCGCAAATTGTAAGTTACGCTCAAAACAGAACTTGACTCGATTTAAGGATTGTTATGAGTGATGTAATCGGTGAAATTGTTTCTCGACGTTAAATCGATGAATTATCATCATTATTTAATCGCCATTGAAGTTGTGAGAGACTTAAAATTCAAGAATGCTTATTCAGAACTGCCTTTATTTACTGAATTTTTTCATTCAATTAAAGGCATTATAGATACGTTTTCTGAGGGTTTAAAAATGAAAAAAAAACTCATCATTGAATAAATTTGTAGAACTTCTGAATTTTTTTACAGTCGTGTTTTAACAAAGTATCGTGTAGATTATTACATTTCACAGAAAACAGAAAAAAATTTAAGTGTTCCAAATGTATTAACCAAGTAGCTTTAACTCAGATTAATTAGCGATTTTACGACGAAACAAACCCTTAAGAGGAACTCCCATTTTTTTAAATAGTCAGTTATTAGAATTACATTCACTATGTTATATTTACACTTTCTCCCATGCTTGGTACCCAGCTGTAAATAGAAAATAACAATATGGAAATTGGTATCACCTGGTAAGTCTACCAGATGGAAGTTCCAAAAGGTAAAACCATTAGTAACACAAATCTATAATCTGAATCCCAATTTGAAAAATATTAAAAAAAAAGAAAGATTGTAAATTCTTCGTAAAAAAAAAATAAGTAACAATGTTTGCAGTTTCTTATCGGACTTTATCACCATATTGTTTATAGACAATTACTAAGTTTTCTAAAAGTGACCACGAAATAAATATTTCAGGGCTTAATATCTAAAAAAAAGGCAATATTCAATAAACAAATTTGTAGTTGTTATTTTATATTCTTATTTTTTTCATATTAGGCTCCTAAAAATCTAAGATTTTATGATCTTCTTTCTAATATTATTGGCATTGTTGATAAAGTCTGAAAAAGTTTTGTCACTACACCAATATCCTCTCTAACAATTCTCAAACGTTAAAGTATCTTTTTCTATGTGATAGTATGTGATCCAATTATTAATTTTATATAATCAAAGCTCATAGTGTTCTATAAAAGAAAACCTGAGAACATCATATACGTGAATCTATAACTGGAACATTTTTTGATTACAATATGTCATATTACATAGTATTTCCGCCACATGGCGAAAATTTTTCATTTAAACGTAGCAGTCGTATGATGAACACTATGTCCTCATTTCATTCATGTCATGTCAAAAATACATTATTTATTCTGTACGTGGACACACGTCAATTGGGAACACGAAGTTACAGGTTGTAATACTGTTATATAAAACAGCGTATCATTACGCGAAAGTTTTACTTCTATGTTGCGGGAAAGTTAAATTAGACGACCTTGCGCGACGAATTATAAAAACCATGAATGACATGTGGTTATTGCATTTATTAGTACAAGTGTTATTTCGAAATTTTTTAAACCCAAATAATTTGCACTACTGAAACCTTTGCGCACAAATACCGAAATTTTTGGAAAATCCAGAGTGGGAGGAAAATCATGCTCGGATAAAATACATTTCAAGATATGTATTGCAAGATATAGGAATTTCAAAAGCCTAGTTGAGATAATTTTAGAGAACTGACGAGATTCAAATAAACGTAATGACCTAAAACATTATCAAACATTTTAAAAGAACTAATGGTGCGTAAAAATGAAAAATTGTCAAGTAAGAAAGGGAGGAATATATTATTGTGATTATAAAGTTTATATTTTCATTGTTATCCAATTATTATATTAAAATATAGTACTATACTAATAGTAATGAAAGTTGTAAAGTTTATTTTCACAAACTTTATGAAATTGATAGAACATGCAAAATGCTTTTCCTTATTCAAAATAAATGTTACGCGTGTCTTTTATTTTACAAGTATTTTTTAAGAGTTCTTAAAATTTTCCGAATTCTCGAGGGACTTTCGAAACGTTTGTCATTAGTTTCCAAGGATCATTCAGAATATATGTTCTTTATTTGTGAAATTTCCGGTATATTTTAAGATATTTTGTACCTGTCTATATCTTGTCTTTATGAAATCGCTCAATCGTTTTTCAATTTTCAATACTGCCCGTAATTTCCAGTAATTTCGAAGATATTTTACGTATTTTTGGAGATGACGAAAAAAATATAAATTTGAAAAATTGTTGCGACCCACTGGACAATCGAAAAAATCTCAAATCTACAAAAATGCTAAAAATTTATAAAACCTAACATCTTAGATGATCAAATTCTAGAAATCTATATAAAATTCGAATGAAAGTATTATAAAATATTTAGAATCATATCAACGCCTTAAAACGAAATTTTCCAGGACGAGCGATAGAAGGTGGCGCCTTTAAATAAAATGCATTTTTAGTGCTTCTAAACACCTTCACTGTATCCACACCTGACAAAATAGAATTTTTATTTTTTTACAAAAAGAAAAGGAAGTCAAATACTATCAGTTTATAAAGAAACCTGAAAATCAATTTTTTTTTTTTTGCATAAGAGACCTTTTCTCGCGGTGCGTCACAAATTTACTTTCAACTGTAGATATACCAAAAAACATAAATAACAATTATTTTGAAAAATCGATATAAAAGATACTATTCATGATAAATCAATTCATATATTCTAAATTGTTAAAAGTTTCGATATTATAGCATCATTTTTCAAGAATCTATCGAGCTATTCATAGAAATACTAGAAATCTATAAAAATACCACAGAAACTTGATGAATAATATACAATACAAAAAATCTTTAAATTAATGAAAAACTTTAAATCCGTGTGGTCGTAATTCCCTCAAAAATCTCTCAAAATATTAAAATTTTTCAGAAATTTGAAAGCTCTATAGAAATCCATATTAATCTCAGGAAGTCTTAAAGGTAGTATAAATACCGCAACTGCTTTTTAAAAAAGTTTAAACACCGGTCACTAAACAGGAATCAAAAAATCTAAATTTATTATTTATGGACATGAAAAATGTGCGACTCTGGACTCCAAACGTTGTCTTGTTCTTAAATTCTGAAATGTAAAAAACTTTAAAGTAGCTCGTCAAAGATTAAAAATTATGAAATTTCGGACGATATAAATTTTCAAGAAAAACCCCTCTCGAAAATTCTTTTTGATTTTTCATGATCTGCACAAGATTCCTTTTTGAGAATGAGTCATAATTTAATATATAGTATCCATATATACCGACGTTTTTTCTTTAGTAGAAATAATCATTAAATAATTTTATTTTGCAAAGAGCACATACAAAAATGACCAAAACCTTGAAAAATTCAAATTATATATGAATCTGACGAATCTGAACTTGAGTAAACACTTCCTTTGGAAAACATTCATACCTCTCATATTCACCAATACGTAATGCTACATTTTCTTCACGAGGAAAAACATTTCAACCTTGAAAGCTCTTCTCTGCGTACGGGAAAGAAAAACGAAAAAACCATGAGACATATGAAATCGACAATTGCAAAAATGGCGCGAATCTAAGACGTCCGGCGAATTCCCAGAGCGCATGAAATTGCGCGTGCATCGGCGACGCGTATTGCAGATGACTCTTTACGACTCGCCGTCCGTGAAGAGCTATTATTCACGTGTCAACGGGGGCCGAAGAATGCCCGGGCCCGGGCTCATCTCGGTTGCATAACTCGGTCGCGCGTCCCTCGCACTCGGCGTAATTATTCCGTAGCGCAATTTTTTTCCCTGCCCCCTGAAGTCGCTTCGAGGGAATACTTCGAACGTTTACTCCGGAGCGATCAATCGAACGAAACGAGCCGTGAAGTTGCGCGGCCCGAGAAGAAGCTAGAAACGCCGTCCGAGGAATTTCGATGAATTTACGAGCCCCGGTCGAGGAACGGTACCGGCGAACCCGAGTCCCGGACCTTTCGCGAATTTGCAATTTTACCGCTGGGGGACGTAAATTGCGAGGGGCCACTGCGTATTGCCGGAAGAAGTTTGAGATGTAACTGAAATCTGTGACGATGCACCCGGGACGAAAAATCAGAGCTTCCAAAAGTTTACAAAAACTAAAAAGTATTCGGACAGTCTCCCTGTGTGCACTCCGGAATACTTTTTGGGAGACTTTGAAAGTATCCGAATCGGAGACTGAAGTCTCGCAAAGTATCTGGATCGGAGACTGAAATCTCGCAGAGTATTCAAAAGCGAGATTTCGGTCTCGCCAAAAGATACTTTAAGAGATGCTAGTCTCCTAAAAAGATACTTTGGGAGATTTGAGTCTCTCAAAAAGATACTTTAGGAGATTCGAATATTCTTAGAGCCTGAAAGAAAAATTACAAAGTTCTCTGAAAAATTATGTATGAATAATCAGTCAAATTTCAATTTGACAAAAATAGCCACTTTATTTTTAAAAAAAATGTGTATTACAAATGTGTGTAGTGATTATCATTATTCCTCGAATTTGAATTTCCAGTGAACACATTAGAATTTGAATAAAATGTAAGTTTTTTTGAGTGTTAATAGAAATTACTCATTTTGTAATAAACATTTCTTATTAATTTTGGGAAAATGAATAATATAATTTATATTTAAAAATGCATATACAAATTAGCTCTAATTTTTTAACCTGTGTATATAACGTAATTATAATTCTGCTTTATTTTTTCGACTTTATTTTATGAAAGTGAGGAAAAGTATCCCATTCGGAGATGCAAGTCTCCGGAAGACTGTAGTCGCTCTTTGGGAGATTGTTAATGGCATCGTTTCGTAAAAGAAATCTCCTCATTCGAGACTAGCGTCTCCTAAAGTATACGGGAGACCGCGGGAGACTAAAGTATTCAAAAACGAGATTCCACTTGAAGCGAAAATCTCCCGAAAAATTATAAAAAAGACTGACGGTAACTTTTGGAGACTATTTGAAAATGGTTTGAATACTGTCCGAGACGCAAAATCTCTTTTTCGAATGCTCGGGAGACTGCCAGAGACACATCGGGATACTTTGGATACTCGGGAGACTCAGAGAGATACTCGATTTTTCATCCCGGGCAAAACTGCGCAGTGAATGTGTTGTATTCTGGTTGATTGAAAAGTCACCAATTATACTAAGATCATAATACTAAATCATATCAGTTTACTTTGGTTATCGTCAATAGATAGGTGGAAATTCGAAGAAGTCACTTAAAACTTTTAAGTTTTTGTTGGATGTGACCGTACGACTTGTAACATCAAAATCTCGGCTTCTAAATTAACGGATTTAAAATTGTTTCGTGGTTCGACACAGTGAGTCTCCAAACATCACTGCGCGTCCGCCGATCGAAACCAATGGCCTATTTGTTTATCATAACATTGATACGTGGAGTTTATCTATCTAATTCGTTACAAATATTGATGCAACTCATTATATTCTTCAATTTTTAATATTTTGTATTATTAGATGTATATTCTAAAAACTGCTATCCATGCCGAAGAAACCTCTCTCACAACTTCTGATTCTCATTGATTAATATGTAACACGCAAATTAATTGAATCATACCGCATATTAGCAATTACCTCAGCCAAACCCCCTGTCACTAACCACGCCACGTCTCGGAACAATATTTCTCAAGCAAAGAAGCTACTGCCGCTCTAAACAATCCATTACATCCCGTATAATTGACGTGATTGCTGCGTTTCATCCCTGCACCCGGATTCCTCGCCACGTCTGAAATTCGCGCCGCTACGGCGATTACTCATTCAAAGCGCTATCTCTATAATTATCCGCGCAGCGAGGATTGTAATTAATTCAGTAGCGTGCACTAGCTGTCGTAGCTTTGGGCCTGATTTAAAAATTGAGAACGTAACCCCACCCTTTGTCGGCGTGCAGGGATTTTAAAAAATAAGGGGCGCCCGAAATGGGCAAAAAACAATGAAGAAAAAACAATGTGTGTGTATCCCCGACAGAGGCGAAGGGTGCCCCCGCCTTTTGATTCGGCACCAAGCGCAGGCCCATTTGATCCGAGGCCTGAATGAACGAGGGAGGATGTGCAGGAGGCGCAAAAGCTTTCTTTCAAACTCCGTAGGCAGCAGCCCTTTTGTCCACCGGCCGAATGAAATTAGCTGCCTTCAGCTTCATCGCTTTGTTTTCGGGCTGCCCGGCCGTGGGCACGCCTCGAAAAAACGCATTATTACGCTAATTATACGCGCGGCTCTACACCGCGTACCCCCGGTAGCGCTTGCGATTATTACCGCACAACTGTCGATCACGAGCCGACGTTTTGTTTGTTCCTCCGGGCTCGTTTTCGCCAAGTTTCTGGCTTCGCGTGCTCTCACAGGACTATGATTGGAGTTTAAATGATAGAAAATTTAAAAAACTGTATTTATGTACATCTGATTCTTGGAGCTTATACGAATAATTGACGTGTCACGTTCGATTTTCATGGTTCATGGCTCAAAATTATAAGATGATTTGCAGCGAATATGACAAAACACTTGTGATTGATTTTTTCGAGCTTTCGGCTCCTTGGTTGCGCCCTGATCGCGAACTAAATGTACAATAGACAATAGAATAATCGACAAATAATGAAAATTTATAAAAACCTCACAATAAAATTTTATTAAAGAAGATCTTATGACAAACATACATATAGTTAATTGAGATTATTCGTTTTGCTTTATACAATCAACATCGTGTCAGTTTACATCGCCAGATTTTTCCGAAACTCTTTTGTCAGTGCACAATCGGGAAGTGAAGAAAAACGTAGAAATATGTGCTACATGGAAACAACTGTTTAGTATGTTATTTCATGTTATGTAGATTATACCAATTGATAGAAAATTATTATACATATATATATATATATATATATTTTGTGATTCAATGAAAGAAAAATGGAAAAGCGTCTTATTATATGCAATGTGAGTCAGTACGTTGAAAAAATGGATCAGCAAGTAACATACTGTTACTCCACAAGCCAGAACTCAATTTTTCATTTCAATCATGTGCATGCTTCTTTTTTCGTAAATTCAAATGAATGAAAGGTCTAAAATGATCCCTGAGAGCCACATTCAATTTCGTCTTTAATATATCAATGGTTAGTATTTTTACGAAAACTCAGAAAAATCTATCATAACGACATATATTCTAACAAAAACATCCATAAAAAGATAAATCAAATAACATTTTTTTACTCACGATTACAAAGATTCTTTTATTCAAAAAATTGTGATCGGCAAAAATCAAGTTGGAACCAACCATCATTATGGGGGTGTTCTCATGGATTTGCCGTTTTTCGAAGCGTTTTTTGCAATTTTACTGTGAGATAGGTGTTCATTTTTTTTCAATGCGATTTTTTGATATAGTTTTATTTACCCTTGGAAAACAGAACACAAAAAAATTTTATTCAAAAATTTGTCTTAGTTGGCCACTACACCCTTGCGAATAGAGGCATTCGAAAAAAAGGTGGGTTGATGGTGCCCACGATATCTCGAAAATAGCTAGTCTGAAACACACGTAGAAATTTTTTTCTTCATCTATGGTTGTGTGGCTATCGTCTGACGGAAGTTTTTTTTTTTTATCCAAATTTTTTTTCAATTGGCAGACTTTAGAAATAAAAAACCGTTTTTTCACGTTTTTTTTTTCATTTATAAAATTCGTAAAACATTTATTATAAACAATAGGGAAAAAAACGTTCGTCAGACGATAGCCAGTACATTTCCACACATTTGAAAAAAAAGTTTATCAAAATGCGTTCACTGGTTCCTGAGAAATCGTGGGCACCAGTTTGGGAAAAGTGGTTTTGAGAACAACGCGTTTAAAGTTTTCTATTCAAAAAAGCGTCAATTAGGTTTCACTTTCTTGACATAAATTGACGTAGTTAAATAAGCCGTACATCTTTGAATCGTACATACTTATGTATTAAAAGTCGCTCTACAAGGTTCTGAAGTCGGAATAATTTTTCCCTAACTGGGTAATTAAATATGGCTAATAAGCGCCAGGCCCGAATATGCAGCGTCGCGGGAACTCCGTGGGAGCGTGGCAAAACGTGCCCAAAACCTATTTTCTTTTTCGAATCCATCAAAATCCTTTCGATATACTATTCATGCACGTCTTAACTTTAAAAAAATGAAAAAAAAAAAAAAAATTTGATTTTATAAAACTTTTTGATCACAATCAAGTCGTCATTTTTTCAATAATAATAAATATATATACAAAAACGTACGTCCATACTCTTAACAATAACTTGCACTAGTAGTCGATGACGAATAAAAGACTTAAGACACTAAAATCCCATCAAAAGTAAACTATTCATAAAGATAAAACGTTATCATCAAAACAAGATCCTCGTTATCATCAAAACAAGATCCTCGTATCTTCTTTTCTATTGAGTGTATTATTCGTCATCCTAATAAGTATCATCTTTGATAAATTTCTTTTCCATTTATTCATTTCTCGATTTTATACTCTAATGTTTCTCGAGTCAAATCCATGCTCACTATTTATTCTATGATTACTTACAACATTATGACCAGATTAAATCAATAAAATTTTATTTCTATGGTCATTAAATCTCGTTTTCAATTCCTTCTAGTTGGTCCAATTTAACAAGATTTACAATCTTTACAATTAATCCTAGAAACTACTCCTTGTTGATCAAAAAATGTTAGTTTGTTCTTTCCCCGTCTTATAATTTCAATTATTCAATTTATTATCAATTTTATAATTTGAACATTATCTCCATTTATTGTTCTTTTCAATTTCATATAAAAATGTTCAACATAAGGTATTATTACTTTTGTTCCATTAATATCCTTCTTCTTTTTATCTAATGGATTAGTACATCAGTATTCTTAACAAAATTAATCCTCTTAAAATATTTATCAATGAATTCCTTTGGGAGATGGAATAAATATATTGAAGACAGAAATTGAATGTGGCTCTGAGAGATCATTTTAGACCTTTTATCACTTTCAATTGTTCATTCTTTTCATTTTTTCAACCAAAATTAAATATAAATGAGTTTGTTGTTTATCCGAATTCTATTGTTGTTGGAAGTTATAACTTGCAACCTTAAATAAATGAGGCACTTTTACAACATAATTTTTGGAACGTAAGTGTAACGATTTAAAAAAAAAACGGTAAATATCAGAAAATTAATTCAGTCTTGAAATTTTGCAGATTTCATTCATTTAGGTTTGTTTACTCTTCAATTGTCCAAGAGTAAATAATAAAGTTCGAGAATTTTTCTTCATTGAAGTCTCGAAAAATTGACTTGTTACTATGCAAATTAATATATCACTTCTAAAAAGTTACTACTGTTTCACTAAAAGTTCTATATATTTATTAAATTTACATTTGATAAGTTCAAAAATTTTCAAAAGTGCTAACACTATGGTGAAATGTTCTAATTTTTTTCTACTGTCAGTTCTTACAAAATTTTCGAAGCGGCCGTGTATTTCATAGGGGATAACTTTTTAATGAACTGCACAAAATTTTTCAAATTTTCAAACTGTTAAAATACAGAAAAACTCATGTGGATTTCGCAATTGCCAATTAAACTTGTATTATTTAAACCAATAATAGATAGATACTCAAACTGCGAGATATAGGTGAAATGTGAAAAAAAAACGCATTGAACATGAATGAATTGCAATCTGAAAAAAAACCTTTTTTTTTTAACAAACCATTCACTGTCACAACTGTTGTAAGACTGGTGAAAGCTCTTGTAATAGTTCTTTAACACTTTCATAAATGTTGATCTCTTGTAGACTGTAGAGGTTTTAAAATGTTCGACAGATACCTATATTAAAAAATTCTCAAAGCTTTCGAAAATTTCAGACCTGGTCAGATGCATGAAATCAGTTGCAAAACTGTCATCTAACTCTTTTAGATGAATGTTAAAGCTCTTGGAACTTGAAAGGTGAAAATATACAAAAATTTAACTAATTTTTTTCGAAAATCTATCAAAATTTTCAGACCCAGAATACTATAAAATTTCGATAATATTTGGAAAAGAAACTGCTCGTGTTCTACTATCCCATTACCGAGTTCACCTTTCAGTGAAGCGAAAAAAATGATAACACAAATATATCACATTAATTTGAACACCCCAGAAGCCAGAACATCGATGTCGAACGATTAATGTTCCTACATTTTAATTACACTCAAAGAAATTTCTCTTCCCACGAAATATCGGACAGTTTTATACCAACAAAAAGAAAAAAAATCAAAGTTCAAGACCGAGAAAATGTCGGCATAATTTCGTGAACCGAGTAAATTTCACATACACATCTTCATTCTCGCACCGCGGGCAAAGTTGAAAGGTGCTAAATATACGTGATCTGGACAAAATTGCCGAAATAAGTTTAAAACAAAAATCGAAGTTCTTCCCAGATCAATATTTAGGCATCTCTCATTTGTAATTACGCCTTGCTCAACAATCACGGTAATAACACGGCCCCAGGTACTGAGTCCGAAAAATTCCGGTCCACCCCCGAGCGTTAATTACGGTGTTTACGTTTAATAACCACAAGAAATGGATGGAAGGGGGAGTGAAAAGGCGAATTTTTTCGTATTGTCCTTCTAAGGTAGAAAAAGTAATGCACTTTTCAGTAGTATTTCCGAAGTGACGAATCTATTTTCATTAATAAAGCAAAAATCGAAAGTAACATGCAGTAATGAACTTTCATGGATGAACGTGATTTTTGAAAGAGAATTGCATCAATCTATACATTTTTGCATAAAACTTCTAATTGCTTCTATCTCCTCTGAAGTTCTCCAAAAGGTAGACAGTTAATTTATTAGCATTACCTTTTTCTTCAAGTTCCCTACATGTGTGAACTTTCTTTCTGCTGCGATGTCCCTAAAGAAAGGTTGATATGACTTTATTTCTGATATCAGGTCAATCAGTTTCTTTCTACGACCCCGTAACGTCTTATTTAGAAACGCTCCTGCTCAGCGGCCTTCGTCACACCCGTTAGGTCCATGTCAACGAATAGGCATGCATGTAATGCACTGTCCAGCATCTGGGTCCACGGGAGGAGAGAGGATTTCGCGCCCCACTTCATGACATCGCGCTGTTAGCAAACCCCGCATTAGCATTACAAAGGCTACATCTGCAACTTGGCTAACATCCCTATACGTGACCGAATCGACGCGTGTTTTCGATCACTTGATCACATACTCTCACGATAAGAACCAAAAAAAAACTTTGTCTTTCCTACATATTAGGTACTGGTATATTTCTGGAGAAGTGCAGACAAGGTTTTCAAACTGGTGTGAATATAAGGTAATAATCAGTGTTTGGAAGTAATGCGTTACTAGGAACGCGTTAATCTAGAACGTTACATATTTTACTGTCACGATAACGTAACGCGTTACATTAATTAACAAGTAGCGATAACGGGAACTAGTCTCTTTTTTCGGTAACGAGTAACGAAAATCCAGTTATTTTACGTTACTTTCATCTGTCTCATTAAGTTTTTAGCATAATTTGTAACTTTAAGGGGGAGGTTGTAAAACTGAGATAGAAGTAATTTTTAACTTCTTTATTATTAAATTAAAAATTCTATAATAATAATGTTTGATGGAACAATGTGGGGTATTAGTAATTTGTGTAAGAATATTTACGAAGAATATGCTTTTTACTTTTTTATTAAAAATTTACACAATTCAAAGCGTTGTATTTCAGAAATTCGCATGAAAATATGTAACAATACTTTAAATCTATAGATTTCAAAATCTATAGCAAAATGCGTAAAATCTAGAGATCCTGTTAGAAAATCCTATGGAATATAATGGATAAAAGAAAAAAAAAAGAAAAAAATACGAAAAATACTCAGAATACTAGATAGTGAGAGGTTCCATTTCATTTATTTTTTAAAAATTTATATGTTTCTGTGAATCGAAAAAATTCGATTTCTCGAGCTGTGCTTTATAAAAATATATGTTCATGGAAGTCTAGAAAAAGATAAGAAAATGTCCCAAGTCGTGTAGAAAGCATAAAAAATATTGAGGACACTCTAAATCTATGAAGAAACTGTTTTCTACAGAATCTATCAAAATACTTCAAAAATGTTGAGCTTCCGAATTTATCTTATTCTGGAAATTTAAAGAGATATCTTCAAAAAAACTCAAAAATTCCATAATATTTCATAAATACTCATTAATACAAACAGACGATACGTAATGAAAAATATGTGTTAATATATAAAACATTGAAAATCTTTCAAATTCTCGAAATTCATACAGCAATATATAAAAATTATGAATAATCCTTGAAATCATCAAATCATCAAAAAACTAAAAAAATACAAAAAGGACTGGAATAAATGAAAATTTATCGAGATGCTGTTTTGTGGAAAATTCTTAAAACACGGAACATTTCATTACGTTCCAATTCTAGACTTCGAAATTCTTGAAATATACATATCAATTTGTATTTAAAAAATAGTAAAATTATTTAAAAATGACAGGAAATTCTGCAATATTCTCTTATCCTAAAAAATACGAATAATTTCAGAAATATTGAACAGTTCGTCAAATCGCAAAAAAATTGAAAAAGTATCAAAGAGGTCATGTGAAATGAAAATCTTCGAAGACACTATTTGCTAAGAAATCCTCTCAAATACAAATAATAAATAAACTTTGAATTCTAGTGCATGAAATTCTTGAAATCTATATATCAATGTACAAAAAAATAGTACAAATTTATAAAAATACTAGAAAATCCTGAAAAATTTGTCTTTAAAAAATCTATCAAATTTTCGAATGTTTTCTTGTGGCTGACATAGAATCAAACGTGATATTAAAAAATTTTGTGAATATAAAAATTTTGTAAATATAAAAATTTGAACAAGCTGATCGATTTGTTTTTTTCAGAGTGAACATTATACGGATGAACATTTTTAGTATATCTGGAATGAACGATTTCTCCAAAACAAAACCACAAGTACGTTGATATTGTTTTTTTCGACCTTAGTTTTTTGGTGTCTTGTTATATACATTTCATTTATTCCAAAAAGTGGTTACGGAAATTAGTTAATATTTCTGTCCAAGAAACAGTAACGTAAGGAATTACTTTTTCCACCTTTGTAACGGTAACGTAACGCGTTACATTTTTTCAGGTAACTTTCCAAACCCTGGTTATAATTAAGGTGAATATAAGTTAAAACTTATACAATTTTACCACAGTTAACAAGAACTTCTAGCTTAGCGAACAAACATTTTTCATTGTGTATGGTTATAACTATAAGAATAAAAAAACTTGCATTCCAAAATTTGGGAATCAAATAATTTCAATCATATAAAACAGATAAACTGAAAAATGAGGAAGTTTGGGATCAATGAAACATCAATTACAAAAGAAGTTGAACAAAAATCTTGTTTTTCTCGTATTAAGATTCAAAATGAATGTAACCAAATAAAGACCATTCATTACCAAAATCAATGCGAGAACCATTTTTCGCAGTGCAATCCTTCGCACCACGAAATTGACTTTCTCCCCTCGAGCCCCTTACCCCCCTCTAACCCCACCGCCCTCCCCATCACCATAGAACTGAATACCCTCGAGGCTTTTTTCTTCGCGATGGCGCTCACTCGTGCCTCTTTAAATATTGACGGAATAAGATAAAGGTATAAATTACCAGGCACCTCGAGCACCCTTGGGCGACGCTTCTTCTACCAGGACGTTGATCTTCGAATGATTCCCCTCCCCCTCGCGGCCGCAACTGCACAATATATATATATATATATGAGGCCCGTTATTAACCGCGCAAATGATCGGATAAAAGCGGGCAGTTTCTATCTACGAAACGCGAAACGCCGTTGAAAGGCTGCATTCCGAGCGCCAAACAAGGGATAACGGCCGCTGTGAAATTTGAATCTCGATCCAAATCCGGGTTTAGGTTACGTTCAATTAAGTCTATCGCGAAACGCGCGATTCCAAATAATGGCGCGACGACAAGCATCTCTGCATTGTACGGTTTGTTAAGGTAGACAATTCTGTGCAGGAGTTTTGCATTTTTCGTGGGATATTAGGAAATAGTTGAAAGATAAATTAGCCTTTAATTAAAATTTTAAGAGAAATGAAAGTAATTCAAATTCTACAGTCAATAAAAATGAAGGATATTGGTATTTTTCCATTTTTGATTAATAATAAATGGAGACAATTTTAACATCTGAACGATAATTTCAACTATATTATATACCTTATATACGCGGTCTCACGTACTCGACCCAGGTGCGCGAAGAGCAACATCGGCAGTATCAGGAGTCGCTGCAGCGACTCGCTAACGACCCCTGCACGGGCCCCGTGGGGCAAGGGGGGTCCCGCTAAAGCCGAGGCTTAAATATCAATCAGCGAAAAAGAAAGGACGAGCTGCCGAGGGCGAGGGAGAGGGCGCAGGGCCAGGTGACGAGGGAGAAAGTAGGACGGAGTGTGTTTAATTAGCAGCTTCGCCCGGAGACGCCATATACTCAGAACTCAATCAGATCCCTTCATATGCATGCATAATGCGCTCTGTGTCGTTTCGAGAGCTGTACTAAGAAAAGACTGCAGTTGAAATTAATCCCCGATACGTGCGCTTCCGAGGATTTCGCAGGGGCGGATCCATCGTAGCAGCCGAACGACAGGGAAATTTCGTAATTGCGATCTAGAAGTGGCTTACTTGCGGAATACCAAGCGAATTGAGAACTTTTTTGAACTATAAAAACTCAGTTATTTGAAATAGGACATAAGGGAGAATTTCCAGGATATAGTAACGTTGCTAATATACGTACAACGATTTTTTTGCGGTTGTGCAGCATATTTTTTTGTGATATCAGACATTGGTCGACGTAGCAAATTGATTTTGTTCTACCACCACGAATTCATGAGTAGTTTGACAATTATTAGTAGCTACTTTAATCATTTTTGCGGCTTTCAACTATCAATAAGAGTGAGATGGGTAGGCTGGGACACTTTTTTATCATGACGTACAACTTTTTTACGTAATATTTTTGAACATCAAATATACCATTTCATGCGTAATTTTATAAGCTACCATTAGGCCATTTGGTTCAATTTTATTACTCACAATCATTAAGACGTCTTAAATATGTGACCCGGCCTGTACAAAGGTACCTAACGACCAAAACCTTGATTTTGTGATTTTTACATGGTTCAAAGGAATCGTTAGATATTATGAATTTTTGAATTATAGCTCGTTTATAAAACGCTATTCCAAGGCAAATTATTGAGTGTCATTACGTTCATACCGAGAAGAACATTCTAAATAATTATTTTCAAATTTTAAAAAAATGGAATTGTTCCTCGGTGATTTCCGATGCTTTTATTGTACTAAGCACCGAGAGATAATACATTTCAATTTCATACGCTGATAATCACTGACACGCGTGATTCAAGTGTCAGACTACCGATACCGTCATCGACACATAGATACATTTTCATACTTAGATGTTCAGCAACATACTGTAACGTTGCTATCAGTTTAACATCTGTAACAGTTTAACAGCCGTAACATTAGAGTCTTCTATTAATAACTTGGGATTCCCATATTCTGTTTTCGCTCTGAGCGTTTATGCAATTGTCATAAAAACCTCTCTCTACAATAAGAATTTTAGTATTGTAAATAATCTTTTTTATTTCGTCGTTCATAACACTCTGTTCACGTGATGAACTAACCGATTATGTGTATAAATACAACGTCAATAGGAAGTGGAATCAGTTCTGTAAAAAACCGTTTCGAGTGCCACATGTAATGCAAATGCACTTTATTTAAAAAAAAAATTTATACAAGTGCTCCTTTATTATTTATGTCTGTCTACGGCATGACAGTGTTTTCCGTATGTACAGTTTTATTGTACGGAGATATTGAAAATTGATCAAGAAATCGTGTAATAGCAATAGCCAACTGTCATACTCTCTCTCTCTTTCTTGTGGTTAAGTTAACTTCGTCATTTACCCTTCTCGACTCTCTGAGGGAGTAAAGACTTTTTGAAGTTTGTGCAAGTGCAATAAAAAAAGTATAACCTACATACGGTCCTGGAGCTCTAAGACCTCCAGGACCGTACTTCCTCGATTGAGCACTCGATAAAAAATGTTTCTTATATAACATCCTCGAACCTAGGCGTACGGTCCCTTTAAGTGTACAGGTCTGCGCCGACCGGAGCTCGAGTTAATCGTATTAAACGTTCTCTCGATTTAGTTAGAGAGCCCTGCACCTCCAATAAAATCGAGGTACCTGTGTAACTAAGAACAAGTCAGAAAACATAATTTATTTATTTAATTATTTATCGAACAAAACAGGCTGAAAAGCCCAATTATATATAAGTTATTACATGTAATGGTAAGCAAATAAGCATCGCACGCAGGACACAACTATACGCTGTATATGAGTATTGACAAATTAAGTGGAATCCCTAAGATACATCTCTCTAACACGCCTTTTGAAAGTAAATGCCGCATTCATAAATTCATTCGGATGAAAATTATTACCTAATCTAGACAATCTAGAAACAGGTGAAAATTCTCTCGATGATCGAAAATTGATCTCGATGTGATCTCAAAGAGCTACTATTACATTTAATCGCTAATTAATAATATAAAAAAGTTACACGTTCTTTATAGAAAGACAATGTAGTACTTACTGCGTTGGGTTGGGACTCCTTTTGATTGGGTCAGTACCGATATAGAATGGTAACTGTCTCACGAAAGGAAACAAATTATTCAGTGATTTTACACTTTTGGGGTATATACTCAACACTACAATATAAGAATGAGATGCGCTCCACTGTGACACCTCTGGTGACGAGGTCCGAACCATTTTTCGGATTTCGAAACTCGTGACAGAGGAAATTGGTGTTTACGCATTCCTCAATAGTAGCCATGCATTGTTATATAAACTGATATTTTTGAAAACCGAATTTTGCGAAAATCGAATTACTGTCAATCAGAAGCGTCAAGTTTTTTACGCTATAAACAGATTGTTTCAGTTATCACCGGAACAACCATAAACTGTGAATTCTCTGTACAATTTTAAAATTTTTTCATTCACAGTCTTCACATAATCAAAAATAAAGATACATAATTGAGTTGTGAGTTAAACTAATTAACGCCCTGTTATGATAAGTAGGAATAGTAATTACGGACGAAAATCAATTCAAACTTTCATCATATATTTTTTAATCAAATGCCCTCTGTCACTTTACAAAACATAAAATTTAAGAGCATAATGTAGTTAGAAGTCTTAACCCATCAGGTTTGTAAAATTGCCAACTGGAATACCTTTGTAGATTCTTAGTTTTGCTAAAGGTGGCAAAGAACTTTTCAAGTCAGAAAAATATGAAGTAAATTTCGGTAAATTGTCTGTTTGCTGGTTTCTTTTCGCACTTGTGTTTATTGGTCAAATTTCAAACTCAAATATCTGTAGCTACATTTCGTAAGTTTTTATTTACTTTTTTGACTTTGAGATTTCATCCCATGAAAATTTCCGTTGTAACGTCCCGTTGTTTATGTAATGAATTCATGTCAATAACCCTTCAAAACTCTTCGGAACCACGTTCAATCTCGGAAGTAATATTTTTTCGTCAGGCCAAAGTGAACAACGAGCTTTTATCAACAGGTATTATACATCGCTGTGACTTGGAATCATTTTATCGGGCATCGAGTCGTTTCGGGCCGCAATTACCATTTCAAATGCTCACCTCACCTCACCTGAAACCAAACCTGGCACTACTTCTCATTCCGTGTGTTACACCGGGTGGTCCTCCTTCGCGCCATGGCTGGGTGGCGCACCCACGGCAAAAAAGGGGAGGGGGGTTTATTATTTAGTTTGGCCGTTTCTATCTCTCATCTTCCTGGCCTCACTTTCCTCCTCTTATTTTAATTTTTTTTGCATTCCCTGTCTTTCTCATTCTAATCAGCTGTGAAGAATGAATCGAGGAATGTTTCCTTCTCGCAAAAACAGAAAATCATCGTAGGTGTCAGATTATTTGGACACTCATAATGTAAAAATATTGGAAATAGGATTACAAACGTTTCTTCGAAAAAAATCACGAAAAAAATATTATTTTTCGCACAGCTCAAAAATATATTTTTAAACACAGTAAAACTATATGGTTCCAAACCCTAATTTCTCATTTCTCCACTCCTTTTTTTCAACGTCATTCTCATTTTAATCATCCCTCCCACCTCTTCCCGCTGCCGCAGGATATTAACCTTCACCTCCCCCATAAAAAGAGCTGTGAAAAAAGTAACACTGGCACTCGTCAAGCACTTTAATGCGCCCTTTTTGCGCACTAAATTTCCGCGCTATAAATAAAGTGAGTGTGAAATACGACGTGTTCTCTCACTTCGACATCCCGCGCGGTTTTGAGAGGGGCAAACGAGATTTCTCAGTAATTATAAAAAAAAAGGCTCCGGGGCCACAACTTTATTTGCATAGCTACGATTACAGCTGATTAGCATGCAGACACAAAAGGATGGACGAGGACGACTGAGGAACGAGGCAAATGACAAATCCTGGAGTGTTCGGAAGAGAAGAATAGAAGTTGATTAATCAGAGTTCCTCGAACGCGAGTCATTGACGTTATTGTTGTGTTGGGGACTCATGAGAAATATTATTTTTCGTGAAGTTCGATGATGGATCATGCCAGATTACACCCTTGTATTGTTATATTCGTTTATTTAAGATATTTTGAATTCGTTCAACTTTCTAAAAATTTGAAAAAACAAGAATATTTATTTCCCACTATTATTTGCTTGATATGTGACTTGATTCCCAGTTTAGTAAGCAATCAGACTTGTTGGATTCAATTTTTTAAATAAATTTTTATTCTTTTAACCGGAAAGGCGAAGTTTCGATTTGCTTCTTGTATTTCTGTAATCTGTAATTTGTGAATTAAAAGTGATAATCGTCTGCATGCAATATTCTAAGATTTATTCTGATATAGAATATATAATATTATAAATTATAAAAATTATTGCCTCATGCATTGTTATAAAACGCTATGACATTCAAATTTCATATGCTAAAAGAAGAGATGTCTGATAAATGCCATTACTCCAATTTCTTGTTTTCGACTGGGTTTTTTCCAAGTGATTATTTCACAAAAGCGTTGAGAAATATAACATTTAGGTCAGATACTATCAATGCCTAACACGAGGCTAAAACGTATCGTCGTATCCAATAAGAAGGCTTTAAATTGTCTGAACGCAAAAAAATCCTTCTTCTTGTTCCTTCGGCATCTACACTATAGGTTCCCGTAAGCATACCTTTGTTTGATTATTGTTAAACTTTCATTTGCGAATTATTGTAAGATTCCTGTAAGAATTTCTAATACTCTAATTATTGACTTTGTAAAAAGATTCATTTGTGAAATTCAACCAATGACCCAGAAACTAATAAAAGTTATAATCGCGTGTAATCTGTAATCAGTTCTGTATTTCACCCAGAAATGCTAAAGCGTTTCGAAACCTAGTTTCCTGCTGTGTCACCCTAGAACATAACAATTGAGAAAAATTTCTCTACATGGCTAGTGGCGAAAGTAGGCACCTTCGCCACGCTCCACGTATCGAAAATTCTACTTACGACACGTTGTCATGTAAAATATTGTACTCAACTTTTGCAAACTTCACATTCGTTAAAAAAGCTCCTTCTGCAAGCGTTGAGTAAATAGCTATTTCCGAACCTTACGAGATGGCCACACCTTCCCTCACCTCCAAACCCCCCCCCCCCCCCTTTTATTGGTACCCTTTAACACAGTATAAATAATTAAGCTTGGGCCGAGAATTCATGCGAATATAAATGGATAAATAGATCAGCGAGACAGGCTGAGCTGTAATATATGTTCTGGTGGTGCCGGTTAATTACCCGCGTTGTAAATTATCTGATAATGAGGTGCCGGGTTTGTGCCCGGGGCATTCTGTCCTTGCGCTGCGAGCCTTCCGTACGAAAAGCCCCGAGTAAGGATGACCAGGATGGAAAAATGAAAGTGAAGAGCGAGAGAGGGAGACAGAGAGAAAACTAATAAATTCGCCAGGGCCTTAAGAAGGGATATTGTTGGTTGTATGGTAAATCATCTCAGCTCGAACACTCTGCCACTTCTCGGCTCATTCACGACCTATGGTACCGTGGCTGCGAGACGTTTGTTGCCTTATTCGCGGTCATATTATGCGCGTTGTTTTACGTTCCACGAGACTAGCCCAGATACTGCAGTCATGGCGCGAATTCCCTCGACTTTTCGACGGATATTTATTAGCCGGGGAGGAAATCCGTGTAAATCGTCCTGTCATTCTTGCTAAATAAACGTCAATGAGAGTTATGGGAGGAGGAAGTATCGGGTGGCGCGGAATTAAGGGAACTGTTGGGTCGGGCAACGTGGGTTGTGGAGGTGTAAAATTAAAGGAAAGAAATTTTAAATTTCTTGATGTTATTAGTTGCTAATAAAATTTCTTGATGCGATATCGATGGTAGCCAAAAATTGATGAATATTCACTATCATTTTTATTTATGAATGTGAATAGTTATGAATATTATAATAGGTCTACCATTTACTCAACTTCATTATAGAATTTGCAAGGTTAGTAAAAATTATTTTGAGAAGGTTTTATATTTTTTTTAATATTGGTAAGAAAAAATCAAAAACTGTTTTCATCTTTTTAAACAAAAGTAATGGCAAAAATCTTGAAGGAAAAAAAAAACACACACAAATTTGAGCGTACCGTAAAATTATGAAAACTTGTTGGGAAACAGTGTTTTTTTTTCATTATCGGAACACTTCATTAATTGTATTTTTGAAGAAAAACAAATATCGTATGAATTTTTTTAGACACTCAAGATATACATATACCTACAATTGTAAAAATTATAGTTTGTAAACCAACTGTATTTTTTCGGAGTAAAATTTTATTGCATAATTCTCAGATTTTTCAATCGTATTATAACATTCTGAGATATATTTTTTTTACTTTTTGCTATTCTTGTAAACTTCTACTTTTTTCATCCGCTTTTTACTGACGTCACGTAGAGCTTATCATTTGGTTGATGATTTGCTAATCTTTTAGTATTTTGGTAATCTTTTTTAGAGTTTTAGAAATTCTACTGTGCTCAATCTTATCCAAAATTGAAGCTGATTTAGTTATACTAAAAAATATAAGGTTTGGGGTTTGTTTTTTTTCTAATTTTTAAGTTCAGTGACATTGTTTGATTACTCTGAGGTGCAGTTGATAATTAGCGCTAATTAATAATTCGGATAAGAACTTTTTTTTTATTTACGTTTTGGAAAGAAGGAGTGCATAAATTTTTGTCGTTATTTGAGGTAGAGATTCTAATAAAAAATTAGAAATTTCTATCACGTTTATTAAAAAGTTGTTAGACTTTCACAATCATTTAAAATGATACCCAATCATTTTATACGAAAACTTATGCTTGATCAGAAGGTTTCGAACTATCCAAGGTTCACATTTTTTTATTCACAAATCGCTTTCGCTGAACATTGGAATGAAACATTACAAAGAAGTATGACTGTATTTGTCATAATGAAATTGATTGAGTTGCACATTGTATGACCACTTTGCATTTCTTAACACCTAAAATTTTTACTTATTTGTTTGTTTGAATGTTTGTTAGCTTTTTCTGACGCACGAAAAAAAGGAATAAATTTATTCGAATTTCTTTTGCTTTTGAGATTTTTATTACTTTTTTTCTATTACTTTTCAGAATTTTTCGTTAAATTTTTATGAAATTATCTAATACCTCTACTACTGTATTTTTTATGCTCGAGTTGTCATGATTTCGTAAAACTTTAAAGTTTTCCAACTATTTATAGTAATCAAAAGAAAAGCTTTTTTGGATAAACCCTGTGAGTCACAGACGTGATTATCACTAGTTCACACTAAATACTTCTAATTTTTATAATTTTAAAATTTATTACAATAATTAACACCTAAATGATACCGGGACAAATTAAAAAAAAAAAAACCTACAAAACATGAAAAAATCGCAATTTTCACATTTCCAACACATCGGAACATTTCCTATGTTACAAGTATTTCAAACGTTGAGTTTAATGAATATTTTCCTAAAACTACCTAATTCCATTTTTCAAATTCTACAGTAGATCCACTAATGATCAAAAGTGTCATCTCGCACGAACAAAAAAAAATTACGCCAGTTTAAGTTCTGATATGTTTGTAAGAATGCGCTTTTATCTTTTGAAACACAAATCTAACTAATTCTGTCAATCGATCATCGTTCTTTCAATATAATATTAAAATTTCGAAATACCTTGTTCATATTAACTTTCTTTCCCACTACTCAATATTTAAACCGATACTCTCTCCCTTAGAATTAATAAAATTTTTACTAACTAAATTAGTAGGTCATGGATAGTCGGAGATCTACTAATAAATTAGTAAAATTCCACAAGTTGACTAAAATAAATAGTTAAATCTTACTCAATTTTATATTGTATGTACCTAGATGTAAACAAACTTTATGTATAAAACATTGTTGAAAGCTTGATAATTCAAGAAATAAATATTTCAACAAATGTCAAAATATTTTTATTATTATTGTTTGACTTTTCTATAAAACAGTAATGAATGAGTATCATTTCAATGCTTTTCAGATAATCAATAATTGCGGTGTTAAATATTTATCGTTCTGAACAGTAACTATTGATTGAAGTATTAATAAAAATTGACTTTTGCATTAGTTGAACTATACTCACACCCTAAAAAAAATTTGTGTTAATTTTACTATACGAAAGTCATTAACCATTACCTTGTGGTGAAATTTTACTATAATTTTACGATAATTAGTTGAAATTTTCCTGTTCACTTATACTAATATTACATATTTTAATGAAATTTTCTTATTCAAGTATGTGAAACATAAAAGAATAGTAAATTTGCAATACCATGGTATAAGAAATGTCCATATTTTTTTTACGGTGCATCTTTTAGTCATAATGCACGAGTAGGACTAGTCAAAACCTACTAACTGTAGTAGTGAATTTCAACTAAAGTTTAAAAATATATTTTCTCTTTTTCTTCAGTCAAATACTACTAATTTCACCAGTAAGCTATATGACTAATTCAATTATGTAGTAGAATTTTACCAAAACTTCAGTTGCTCCCCCTTCACTTTCTCAATTAGTAAAACTCTACTATCAATAAGTGGTTTTTTACCAATGCAAACTGAGAGAGTACATGAATTTGTTGATGCATCAAAGTTCACCACTTTCAAAACGCAATAACGATTTCTTTCATAGTCCCAATTATCATCATGCCATTACTAAAAATGAACCCATCCTCGTAATTTACGAAATTGGACCCTCTTTCACTGAATGCATTGAATATTGAACTTTTATCGTACCCCTATTCTTGCACCGACGACCATTCGTTACCCTGATTAAATGGATGATGAAAGTGCTCTCTTTCCCGTTATAAATGAATTCCGTTTGGGTCGCGCTCTTGGTCGAATTGAATCCGCAACTACGAAATAGCCAAGGTATGAACAGCGGAGCTCCATTGTAGGGAGATATCGGAACAGCAAGGCGGATTTGTTATTAATGATCGCGAGCAGAAGGCTTTTGGTTGAGAGAGTGACGAAGTATCCTGCGAGCTAGCGCAGATCTTTCTGCAGATCGGCGAATGCGCCACGGTCATTAGTGATACCGCGGCTACCGTATAATGAGCCTTTCGTACGTGCTGTTCTGATCGAATGCTTAGTTCATTTTCCTCATACATAGACGGTTATTATTGAATTCTTAAGATTGAACAACACGTTATCAATGGTATACATCAATTGTTCATTTCGAGAGAGCTCGAAACATAGATTGTTTTGTTTTCCTGTTCCTCTAATCAATAGGAGATGATCATTAGAACTATCCGGAATGATGCTATCAATTTTGGAATCGATAATAAAAAAATTTTCTTAAATTTCTCATATCCTGCTTTTGATATAACCTCTAACTATCGTATGAACTTTAGAAGTTAAATTATATAGCTATGAAGATATTGTTAAATTTTCCGTTTATTTTATGTTTTTTGATTTTTTTGTTAAAACGAAGTTGAAAGTCATGAATAGAAGAATATTGATGAATTTATTATAGAATTTTCCGAATTTATACCAATCGTGATGAAAACGACTGATTCCTGCAGCCTTTCGTCAATCACATCGAAAGAGAATCGGAAATTCTGAACCCGCATTCTGAAAACATTCCACGGGAGTTAATGACTTCATTCAATCTAGACCCTGTACAAAGCGTTCATCGAACAAGCACGCATAAAACATCGTCGCGTCATAATGATCACTAAGCTGGCAATTACCCTGTGCTTGAATCAAAATTGTGATTCAGCGCGTGTAGGTCGATGCCCGTTGTTCACTGGCGCAACTGACTTGAATATCATATGATTCTCATAACACAAAAGTGTCATGGATAACTTCTTTATTCTCCAACGTGGACAATTATAATTAACTCACGAGATGCAAATGCCAAACAAATTTTTCGGACAATGACTCCTCAATCATCTGATTAGGATTCATGGAAAAATGAGTGACAATGTGTTTGAAAAAGATACTGTAGAATTTCACTTCTTATCTAACATTATTTTTTTGAAAGGGATAAACAATGAAATGAAGTAAATCATTTAGCTATCTGTATTTGTTATAAAATTTTCACAAAGTTTTTTTACACTTCCCTTACGTTTGGAAAAGTTTAACTGCTATGATGATATAATGGTTTTTATTTTTGTCAATAAGTTTGTAACAAAGACAAAGCAAATCTTTGATCTGTTTCTAGAAGA
This sequence comes from Platygaster robiniae, assembly GCA_028476575.1. Taxonomy (NCBI): domain Eukaryota; kingdom Metazoa; phylum Arthropoda; class Insecta; order Hymenoptera; family Platygastridae; genus Platygaster; species Platygaster robiniae. The sequence goes on along the minus strand of CM052022.1, from coordinate 18,601,677 downwards.
ATAAGATTCATTGTAACATGAACACCATATAATCCAGAATCGTTGAAGTAGCGAAATCCAGAGTCCCTATACAAATATTTCACTTCTATGGATTTTTATATTGGCACCTCTGGCATCCATGGGAATTCCTCGTAAAAGACTCGTGAAATCGTTCTCACTGGCACTTGACTACCATCATGAACATGCCTCGAGGATGTAACGCTTCTGCGAGAGAACGTTATCGAAATACCTCGCGCGTGCATCGTGCGAAAGTCCTTCATATTGAATCTGTCATTACGCCTATTATGCTTTTCACTTCAAAGAAACAATAACGTATTTTGTTTGAGAATAAGTTAAACGTATTTAGCCAAAATTTTGTACCAATCAGAAGATTATGACATAATGATTGCAATGTTTGATTTTCATGAACGTAAGAGATAAAAAAATGTGTTTTTTTTTTAGCTTAGAATAGAATATGAGAAATTTTCTCTGGGTTCATCGATATCAATAAGTTTCGGTTTTTAGATCTATTGGAAAATCCAAAATTGCGTTTTTTTTTATCAAGTTGACTAAATCAGAAAATATGAGGATAGTATTAGTTATATATTCCGTCTTATTAAAAATAACATTTTTGAAACAAGCTAGCTGAAACGAACAAAATCAAAATAGTGATAACGTATCAGCAGAAAAGAAAAAAAGAAAAAATTACCTTTATGTTTTTACTATTATAATACCTCCAATGTTTTAAAAATTTCAAAGATCACTCTCTCATACTTAACATGACTTTTAACTTATCATCGAAGTTTCAAAAGGTCCTCATAATATTGTAAGATACGTCATACTAAAAAGATATCACGGATGATGCAATACTTCATGAAAAAAAATCTACATTTTCTTTCAACATTAGTGGGAAAATAAAAATAAGAATGAAAAACATCCTTATTTATATTTTGATATCAGAAAAATGGAAAAAAAATGTTTCTAAAATTAAGAAAAAAAATAAATAAAAATTAACTATGATAAAATAGTTTAAAAAAATGTTTTATTAAAAGAAAAAAAAAAAAAATTTCGTCAAAATTGTAACACTATGGTTTGAAATTTTGAAAAAATCACACTTTCACGTATTTGGATATTATAAGCGTAAAATTGAAGGGGGAAAGTATATTTTAATTTGGCATTGAAAAATTAAGTGAGTATCATTATGCAAATCAAAAATGCGACCAGTATATGAATATTCCATCATTTCGAAATGAATTTTTGTTTATTTTACGATTTCCACTTACTTTCACTTGACTATTTTATTTATTAAATTTAAGTTCCATTGTATACGCGCATGACATTTATTTATATGAAACATTTATATTTATATCAAAATAGTGATGCATCAATTATTTGAAATAATCTGAATAATGAATAGTTAATAAAAAACAAATTTTTTTTAGTGTAATGAATTTACACAAAACATATAGTACAATGATTTTAGATACGCTATATATTCTAGATTGTAGTGTATCCTTATAAATAACGCATAACATTTTTCATTTATAATAAAAAAATAATGAAAAGTAATTTTTCAATATGAGAAATTTGACGTTTTCAAACTAGTTATTGTAAGTATATGAAATGGTTATGGAAATGAAAAACAGCAGGTTTCAATTGTCAGAAATGAAAATTTTCGTAAAATATTTTACATCAAGGAAAAAAACAAAAATTAACAAAACTGGAATCTTCGGAAAATTTAATGCTTCTGAATCAAAAAATTGTAATCTATGTTTTAGTATCACTTTTAAAACAAAATAATCGCAGAAGAAACTAATTATAAAATAAACATTCCAGTATTGTTCGTTAATACCAAACTACGAAAAAATTTTTACTGTTCTACCTAGAAAACTAATAGACCAATATTTCCGTCTTCTTATTTGTAATCATAATTCGATGTTGAATTTTCGTAAAAAAATACTGAATAGAATGAATGTTTGTGATAAAAGTATTTCTCAAACTAATTACCGTTAAAAGTTTACAAAACTTCGAACTTAGAAATTCTAGTGAATTTACATCAATTCTTTCAAAATAGACAAATTTATATTTTTCATTTTTCAGTCATGAAAACCAAAGAATATCATGATGAAATATTACTTCTCTCCAATGCAAACATCTACCACAAAGTATCAAAATTAAATATATGGAGCTCTGACAGTTTCAATTCTAAAGAACCTTACACAAGAAAAAGAGAGTGAAAATATTATTTGATAAAAAATCGAAATAATTCATTTCTGATAACGAAACTTTGTATCATTTTACATATTATACTTGTTATTTTGGATAACTGTAAGAATGTATGATATTAAATTACTATACAACAGATTTTTAAAACTATCAATAATGTCTTGTTAGTAGAAATTTATTTATTAATTTAATTTAACGTTTTTAAAGGGGAAATAAGTATTTCTTGGAAACTCCTTCCAAACATTTTTTTCACGTACATCCCTGACTCCAAACAATAACCAACCAGGAACTTCTGCATCCCCTCCCCCTTTTAAAAAGAAGCCATGATTACATCAGGACCTTTCTTTTTTTCTCCCAAATTTAATGGGTCGCGACTCGAACAGTTAAAAGCCGCTCATTTTCGCCTCACTTTCCGTGAAAGAAAATGACAGCGAAACGATCCCTCAAGACCTCGTACCGCTGCAAGTGACGATGCTTTACGAGGGCAAAAAAGGCGAGTAAGCATCGACTAACGCTTTATAACTATCGTAATCGATGCGTAAAAAGTACCAGGCGAAATGATCTTTTCGCGTTAAGCCGGACATAAGCCATCGCCGGCAATTCCGCGCCTATAAAATTCAGAGGTGGATGTAGATTTCAGGGCGGTATCGTTTGAACGCCGGCTTTTTTCCTCGCACGCGCCACGCGAAAGCCAAGCCGAAGCACCGGCATAACGTCGGGAATTACGATGCCTTAATTTCTCGGCCGCTTTCTTGGGGCTCCTTGGCGGGGTTTCAACACCTTCGTGTACGCGCGAGCTGTGTTGAATAATTGCAGGATGAGGAAAACATTTTTTCCCGACCGGGACTCTGAGATAGCTACATTTTTTTCAGGAACAGAGGAGGGAAGTGGTAGGTTGGTGGAAGAAGAGAGAGTGTAAAAATAAAAAAAAGTTCTTGAAATACTAACGACCATTGTGGTAAAAGAACACTTGGTTCATGGGCATAATAACTGCCTTGAATCCTAACATGCAATTCATTTATCTGCCACTTGTAACAACCTTTACTACATAACTTGATCACAATTCACCCTTCTCTGAACAAAGAAGTATGGAAATTATAGACACATATATTTGTCATTATTCGAGTTTTGTATTTATATCAAAAAAAAAAAAAAAAAAAAAAAAAAAAAAAAACAGTCGATCGGAGCAATAGTAGGAAAATAGGCCCACCATCCAATTCTTATCTAATGTTGCACTTTTATTACAACCAAGCTTTCGGTCTATATTGAGACTAACTTCAGGGTAACTATTGAAAAAAATACAGATTTTAACATCAAAACACAAATTCTTCATCAATAAATCCGAAATATCAAACACCTTGAACCAAAAATTAAAAAGCTACTCACAATATGCAGTTCCAGCTCGTTCAACAAGGACTAAGTCGTGTTCTACAACATTCGTCAACAACGCAGAATGGACTGTAATATCAATATATATGGTAATAATCGCAAAAATATTTCTAACGTATTCCAGATTCTAATTATGAAATCTCTTATCTGAAAGCAAAATAGCCCTACCAACAAGTCCATAAATAATACGAATCTTTGGACTAATAGGATTTTTAGGGTGGTAATTGATATATCTACTAGAATAAGTAGCTTTCCAAAACCAATCAAATTCCAACTCTTTAGTTTCGAAATTCAGAATGTTATATTGTTGAATAACATTTTTTCTATTCCTCTAATCAACCTCATTTATAGAAATGACTAAATATCACTGATTAGTTATGAAACAATACCATAATTTTTTTTCTTAAATACCTTTTCGATTTCATTGTTATTTTTCATGTAAATAACGTATGCAATCGGAAATGAAGTTCTTCTATTACTTTTCGGCATCATTCCTCACTTTTTCTCACATATACAAACTTAAATTCCTAATTCATTATACCTTCAGGTTTCTCATGAAAGGACTATATATTAGGGTTATACAACAAAAAATTCTTCTGAGATCAACATTACTGCACATTTCTTGATAACCAAAATATAAATTTTCCAATCGAGAATATTTTCTGAACAAAAAAGCTTGTAAAATAGAACGTCTAGACACAAAGAGAACATCCATTCATGAGAGAAAAATTATTTAACAACTTTCAAACTGCCCTTTATTCCAACACGTAATCCAGTAACCCTTTATTTCTTGAACCTTAAATACATAACCTTCCCACTTTCGAAAAATGCAATTTTACACCCCTCAGCAACCGAGCCCTGAGCGAACTTGCGATAAAACGCGTTACAGAAAATGCGCCTCTTGGTACGGCCTCTCGCGCAATGGGCATGCAGCATTGTCTATGAAGCTCTAAACGCTTGGGAAAAGTGCTAGAAGATCGGAACGGACGAAGAAACGCTTTTCATGCGTTAGCTCAAAACTCTCGACATTATCCACTTACACGAAATTATCTCGCTTCTGCATTCGGCCGTAGAAAAATCGGCGTAAAACCGCGGCTCACATTGTCGAACGAATTCAGAACAAAGGGAAAACGAACGAGCTGAATATATCGAAAGCTCAATTTGCACGATAATTGGAAAAATGAGCGGCCAACGGGTAATTTTCCCCTCGGCCTCGACTTCTCCTTCATCACCTCAGCGTAAAAGTCGCAATTCCCCGGGCCCGTAATTTCGAAGGTAGAAAATTTAGTGCGAACCGTTTGTGGACACAGAAGCTCGAATAACTCACCTTCCCGATTTCCGAGCCTTCGTTTTGCTTTTGTTTCGCTCCTCGTTTCACGCATTTTTCGCTTCGGCTCAGGACAAGACGAGGTAGTTTCTTCCATGCCGAGAAGCCCGTCCAGTTCGTCCAGTTTCTTACCTATTATGTTGATGAAAGCAGGTTGAATAGGATCGGGATTAATGTTACCGCAAAAATCGAAGGATGATAAAAGTCGTCGGGACTTTTTCTCGATGCCCGGTGTAATGAGGCTCCGATGAATGCGGAGTTGGGCGCGAGAATTTCATGGACTTGTAATGTCATTTTGCTTTGATCGTTCCGTTACTGCACATCGTTAAAATTTAGTGTTCTTGTGGATTTAAAAGATTAGGGAAAGCGGAATTTTAACATTAGTTGCGAAGAAACATGGCGGAGATAATAAATAGCGAAATTAGAGCTCATTATCGACCTTCAACTTCTCGCGACCTCACAAAATTAGGTTTCTGTATGCGCCGTCGTGAGAGTAAGAAATTCAGGCTCGAATAAAGTACGCACGTACATTCGGCCCGCTCGGCCGCAGCGATAAGTTAAGCGGTTCACGTAGTTACCGCTAATTATGGATGCGTTTTGGAGAACTAAATAAAATAATATACGTGAGTCGGAGTTTTTATTGCAGGATTAGGTCCGCGCGAGCTCTTGTATCTGGACGGTCAATCTGAGCCCGAAGGGGACACGAAAATAAGTCAGCGCTCATGGCCTGACAGGGATAAAAGAGGGACAAAGGGGAGTGGGTGTTGCGCGCCGAGCTAGAAATTTGCGAAATCGATTAATGTCGAGACATTTGCGGATTCGGAGATAAGATCCAGCCTGGCTAATCGGGCGATTCCCGTGTCATTTTATTATGCGGCTCGAATGGGGCTTGGGGCCTTGTGGATTCGCGAGGATGACGAGCTGCCAGTTTTGGGAGTAGTCATTTTTCGTTTGTGATCGAGTGAGTCTGAATATAGGTGAACCTGGTTATGTACGATTATTTGTTTATTGATATTCCTTCACTTTAAACAAGAAATTTGAAAAAAAAAGACCATGTTATTGATGCTGATGAGATTTTTCTTCAGAAGAATTAAGCAAGCAAAAGAAAAAATGAATTGACAAAAGAAAAAAATCAATAAATGTATTCTACAAAGTTAAAGTGCATGGATGAAATTCGTTGTAGAAACTTCTTACAATCAGTACAGTCGTGAAGACGTTTAGAAAAGTGGATAAAAGATTACTGGAATCTTAAATATTGTAAATTTTTTACGATCAGTACACACAGATTTAGTATTGGTCTCGATATAAATTTGAAAGATTTCAAAATTTTTGATAACGAAGCACCGTATACAAAGAGACAAATTTATGAGGTCATTATGATCACAAAGGAAGGAAATTACGCTGTATATAGACAAAAAGACTTGGAGAATTTCAGTTAATCATACGGAAGATTATTTAATGAATGATTAACTTTTATTTAATTTCGTTATAATATACCTATGTATTTCTCATTTGGTTTTTTATTATTTTCCATCTATACGTTTTGTAAGTAGGTTATCTTACTTGGTATTGTCTTAGTAAGTGTATCCTTTTTTTTTTGATAAAAGTTACTACTACTTAGCGGTTCCGTCTGTTTTTCGAAGTCAATTTTCCAGAACGAAAATTTTCCGGCATGATTAAAATCCGGATAAAATGTTGTTTATAATCTAATTTCTGAAATTCTATTGTGCAGAAATACTTTTTTTTGGAAAATATATTCTATCAGTAAAAAAAAAAAAAAAAAAAACATTAGATTATAATGATCTTTTGTATTATTTGATTCAGTTTTTCTATTTCAATGCCCCTCGGTATCATTATATTAAAGCAAAAAAAGCAATAACCCAATTTCTATTATATGATGATTCTAATAGACACATGGTACCTCTTTTTTCTTTCTTTAATTCTTATTGTCTCTTTTGATTATTTGATTTCAATCCAAAGGAAAAAAGACAAGTTTTATTCTCTAACTTTATTAGCTTCTTTGTATTATTCCGTTTTATTTTTCCATTTTAATAGTACCTAATTATTTTATTTTTTTTTCCCAAAAGAAATAAGGTTATCTTTATCATTACATCTCAATGGTCTGTTTTTATTATTTCATTTTAATCCGAAAAGTCTTAATGCTTGCTGTTGATGATTTCTTTTTATTTTAATCAAAGAATGCGATCTTTTTTTTCAGTTTAGGTTTATGTGCAGAGTTCTGTTCTAAATAAACAAAAAGAGTCAATCTTTTTGAATAAATTAAAATAATATAATTCCATCTTCGTATATTTTTTTCTACATCTGAGTCTCTCTGTATGATTTCATTAAAATTAAAAGGAAAACAAGTAATTCACATTTTACCATTTCAATTGTTTTTATTGTTTACCAGAAAATGTTCATTCTGGGGGACTGTTCTGTAAAATAGCATTCTAAAAATTCGATCCCGGGAAAAATGTCCTTGTAGTTCGGAAAAATGGTCATTACAGATAACAGATTTTGGAAAATGACCCTGAACCGAATTTACAATTGAAGGATTTTGCATTCAGTAACAACTTTTTTGACGTAAGACATTGTATCATTATCCAAAATTGATCATTTGTTTGGTTTTGATTTCTTCATTTTCAATGTGCTCAATTTTTTATGACTGTCTATTTCCCTATAAATTCTACTTGTAAATATAAGTGACGTACAAATGTTGGATGAAGTTTTAGTTTCTTGAGTTTTATTTTCTACATCTGCAAAATCACTTCATAAAGAAAAGTTATTAACTGGTTGAAAAGTTGTTAAAAAGAATGATGAATAAATTGACTATCATCGTCGTTCGTAAAATAAATCATAAGTAGTGTTCTACTTTGGAACAGTTAAATTTTGATTTCAGAGGAAAAAATTTACATACAAGTAGTACAAGTTGTATAAGGGTACGAATTCATAAAACATTCTTTCAACGTTGCTGATAAATAAATAATGTGTACCATTTTCTATAATGTTTCAATATTTTGAATAATTTATTATTGAACATTTATTTTCCTTTTTTATAGCTATTGAAAAATAAATCAACTTGATCTTACCGACACAACCAAATTTTAACAAAAAGAAGATGACGAAGATTCATAAAAAGTCCACTTGGTGGAATCGGAAATGTTTAATCTTGTCCCTAGGAGAATATATGAGAGAAAAATTATTCAATTTTATTTAAGTCAGGTATCTTTGTTGGGTATTTTCTATGTTTTTACATACATATGATGCACAGGTTTGTAAAAATTTTCGGAAAAATCGATTTCAGTATTATAGAAATGTTTGTATGTTTTGCATTTCGTTCGCTATCAAAAATAAAAGAAAATGCTAAAGGTATTTTGCTCTAGAAGAATGCGTTACCTTACATCTAATCGGAGGGGGATTAAAAAATACCAAAAATTGCGTAACGTAGTTAATGGACAGCGCTGAAGCCCAAAGTTACACAATCATAAAAAAAAATTCGAACCTAAACCTTGCTTGTAAACAAATTAAGGCATGTTGGGGCGCGATGAAAAACAGCCTTCTTACAAGACACATCAGAGGCAACTTTATAAACTCAAGATGGCCATTACTCTACACATCAGAGCTCGCATCTTCTTGCTTCTTGCACGACCGCATCCCGGTGGTTATTATAAAACAAAAGGCGACTGTTGATGCCGATAATAAAGCAGGAGAAGAGCCAAGTGCTCCCGACTGGAGAGGGACAAAAGAAAAGCCGTATCCCAGGGTATGGAGGATGTGGTTCCACGCACCGCGATCGACTTAATTCGCGCGCTCCCGGATTCTTTTTCCTGCCCCGTTCCAGCCCATCTTCCAGCACGGCTTTCTTTATTTATCCCGTAACTACTCGACTTCTCCTCGCCACCAATCATCATTTTCAATTCTCCGTGGTGAAACGACCTCGCCCCGATATACCGCGGATTTCGCGAAGCAAAAAGAGAGAGTGAGAAAAGTAATGCGAATAATGGTGAAAAAAGAAGTTGGCTGATGAAGATAGAAAGTGAAGGAACAATGAGTGATAAAAAATGAGGGGGGACTAAAAATAACGTTGTTGCAAAAAAAAAAGTAATTTATTATATTGTATCGTTGAATATTTAAGCCGGCAAAATTTAATTTCATGAACTTAAATGTTATACTTGAGATTGCAGTTTTATTCATGATCACATCTCATTTTTTTTTTTTTTGTTAATATTAATGAGGGATTGCTCTTTTAACGATCTTTTTTCATTCTTCCTTAAACGTTGGTCTTTTTGACTCTATTACCCCTATTTACATACTACTTTTTTTCAGGTTTTGGAAGTAACGCGTTAGTTGTAACGCGTTACGAGTAATTTGTCTAAAAATATTGATGAAGAATATGCTTTTTTACTTTTTATCAGAAACTTTCACAATTCGAAGCATTGAACTTAAGAAATTCGCATGAAAATGTATAAAAATACTTGAAATTTGTATATCTCAAAATCTATATCAGGATCTAGAGATACTGCTAGAAAATCTTTTGGAATATAACGAATACAAGAAAGAAAAAATAAATATAAAAAATACTAGATTTTAATGAGTTTCATGTTCTTTGACTCTTTCAAAATTTATGTCATTTCAGGAATCGAAAAACTTCGATTTTTTGAGTTTTGAATTCTGAAAGTATATGTTGATAGAAATCTTCAAAAAAAATGGGAAATTTTTCAAATCGTATGACTTTGTGAAAAATACAATAAATTTTGAAGGCACTATAAATCAATAAAAAAAAACTGTTTTTAGCAAAATCGTTCAGAACATTCAGAATCCTTTAGAAATTGCCAACTTTGAATTTTATCTCAGTCTGGAGTATCAGAGATGTCTTTAAAAAAACTAAAAAATTCTACTACATTCTTTAAATTCTTAGAAACACAGAAAAAAAATACGTAAAGAAAAATGCAAGTAAATATATAAAACATTGGAAATTTTCTGAATTCTAGAAATTTATACATATGAAAATAAGAATGATCCTTGGAATCATAAAAGAACTAAAAAGAAAAAAGGTTATTACTGGAATCAATAAAAATCTATCAAGACACTGTTTTCTGAAAAATCTTGTAAAACGCGAAAAATTTCGTTATGTCCGAATTCTAGAGTTCGAAGATCTTGAAATGTACATGGAGAAAAAAAATATAGGTAATTTTTGTATACCTTCTCGGACCAGAATCATACCTCAGTTCATAGCAAAAAATTGGTAGACCAGTATACTAAAACATACAATACGTGTTATAAAATTTCTTATATGATTTAATTGTTTTTGGTCGATGTCCGAACAAAAAGTATTCTATTCTACATTAAATTTTAATATACCAATATACTGATTTTGAGGTATAGGTCTGAGGTATGATTGCAGTCCGAGAAGGTATACTAAAATATCTTACGATTTTTTTCCCGTGTATATAACAATTTATATTATAAAAATACTAAAATTATGTAAAAATACTAGGAACTTTTGCAACATTTTAACATCCTGAAAAATACGAATACTTTCAGAAATACTGAACAATCCTTCAAATCGTAAAAAAATTGAGAAAGTTTAAAAAAAACCAAAAGCAATGAAAATCGCCGCAGACAATATTTGCCAAAGAATCTTCACAAATAATAATATAATGAACTTTGGATTCTAGAGTGTAGAACATGAAATTTTTAAAATCTGCATAACGATGCAAAGAAAAATAGTGCAAATTTATCAAAATACTGAAAAATCCTGCAAGATTTGATACATACCGAAAAATACAAAAAATTTAAAAATTCTGAAAATCGGGATAGATATTAAGATTCTCACACGAATCAATCAAATTTGCGAACGTTTTCTTGTGGCTAACATTGAATCAAATGTGCTTTTCAGAAATTTTGTAAACTTGAAAAAAAAAACAAAAATTTAAACAAGCTGAATAATTTTTTTTTTTCAGGGTGAAAAATTACGGATTTGAATTTTTTATTATATCTGAAATAAACAATTTCTATAGAGGAACACCACGAGTACGTTGATATTGTCTTTTTTCTACCTTAGTTTTTCGATGTCTTGTTATTTACATCCAATTTATTCAAAAAAGTAACGTGAAAGTAACGGGACGTTACTTTTTTAGGTGGTAACGGCAACGAGTTACTTTTTATTTTCAAGTATCGCTAACGTTTCGCGTTACATTTTTCTAAGTAATTTTCCGAACCCTGCATTTTATACCTTTTCATTTTTGTATTTACTGGTGTCTAAAAATTTTTATACCCGGTTTCGAATTAACATTGAATTCCTGTTGAAAATACTTTTATTAATTTTACCTTGTTTTCAGTCTTGTGAAATGAATTGCTAAGTTATTTGAGATATTTTCTTACTTTAAAGAAATAATAAAGTTTTTTTTTAATGTTCATTGAACGAGAAATGACAAGTGGATTACAGTAAATCAGAGTCAAAAACAGTATTAGAGATTCTATTCTGCATAGTGTAAAATAAAAGGAATAAATCCATCTATAGCAATACAATTTCTTACCTAGTCTCAAACCAATAAATCCTTACAAATTGATAAAACATACCGGAAGAAAGGGGAAACTATATAAAAACTCACGAAATTCGAAATTCTTCCAAATCTCATTATTAGCGCAATTCGCAATCTAAAATAACAGGCCATAAAAGGGCACGGGACAATCCTTTTACGAGTGTACTTACAGTACTCGCAAGCGGGTAAATTCGTTAAAGGAAAAGGAAGAGGGGAGGGGGGGGGGAAGAGAACGATTGTCGGTTTTGTGTGATTTCGAGAAAGAATTGCGGGGCTTGATTGTAAGAATAAATGAGACTGAAAGGAGTAATGACACGGTATAAATGGCTGGTGTGACTCCAAGGAAAGGTCGACGACGTGTTTTCAGTAATCATTGTACAATCGTCGTGCCGCGCTCAACCCTATTCTTTTCCCAGTCTTTTGTTTCTCGAAAGCCACTTTAGAATAGTGCATACTTACGGCCCAAGTACCGTGCACGCGACTGAGTTCAGGCCATACACAAATATAATTTTGCATCCTGTAATGAGTTACTTGCTACGTTAAAAACGACCTGTCATTCGGCGCGTGGTCTTGTTTTGTAACCGTTTATCAAAGTAAAACAGTGAAAAGGGCGAGGGAGAATTCACTCTTGTATGAACAAGAATCATTTGAGTCTGGGAGACTAATTATTCTGGATTCTTTTTTAATGCATTATTTAGGAAAATAAGTCAGAGTCTAGGAAATAAAATCAAAGAACTAGCGATATTCTAGAATTTCTGAAAGTTTTATGAGTTATACGACTTATTATAAAAAAATCGTCTATTTGTATTTGAACAAAAAAATATACTTTGAGGTGAAATATTTGCCTTGGTTACTTTAAAGATAATTTAAAAAGGATTTTTCCATCACGAGTGTAAAGAAAAGAGTAAATTCGTCATTGTGAAAATTGCAATACATATGCTACAAAATAGTTTGTCAGAATTTATAGTGACAGGTTTTAAAGTTGAAAATACTATTAGTTAAGATGTTTTTCCTATATGGATTCTCGAATCATAGCATTTAAATTTTAAACATTTTCTTTTTTCAACAAACGTATACATTTTTTTAACTTGAAGAAAAGTGTTACATCTAAATATTAGCAGATTAGCAAAAAGCAATTCATAGTTTAGAAAAAATCTAAACTAATTAAAAGTTGAAGATCAAATCTAGGTATTTTTTGAAATATTGCTAAGTAGAAATGTTATTAGAGTGTATCATGTATTTCTATTGCAATTAAATAATTAGTTTCATTGAAAACTTGAATTCTTTTTACAGTGAAATATATGCCATTAAAGTGTCTAAGGAGTGTTACTCGCAGTGACAATAATGAATCTAACCAACCTCAAAATAAAGCCTCACAAATTCTTTCTGAAATCCCTATCAGGAAATTCTTAAAAATATTTCAATATAATTTTCTTTAAATAAATGATTGAAAACGTAATTTCATCTTATTACCTAATTATCCCAAGAACTATTCTGTTTGTATAAAAAACGCAATACTTTACAATTCAAACAGTAATATATATTATGACCATGACATATTATCGTCAACATCATTTTTTTAATACAGTACTCCAATTTTTTTCCTGATCGCAAATATGGTTTCAGAGGATTTAGAATCAAGGGATTGAATAAGTTCAGACCATACAACTTTCATTGTTTTTAAGATTTGTTTACGACATTTGAATCTTAATTGACTTAGCCCTGAAAAAATTACTTGGTTAAATTAACAATGTGACTTAGTTAGTATAGGTTCAACCAATTTTATGGTCATTGTAACCAAGTTTGTGTCAGAGCAATCAAATTTTTAGTTGACATTACCAACTTTTTTGTTGTGATGAGTGAAAACAAGAAAACTTTGCTCCAACAAATATCGATTGCTTCAACAAAGAATTTTTTTCATTGTGAGAAGATTGACGTAAATTTATTTCATTATGATGCCTCTCACAACAGATTGAAATTCACTTATGAAAAAAAAAAAAATTTTTTTACAACTGAATTTAAGAGCGTAGTGATAGATGTTGACTTGTTCATTAAACTGACTATATAACAGTTTAAAAGAATTTTTCACATAATCCATCAATGACTCGAAGACAATTATTTGCTTTTTTTTCATTTTCATAGAGTTTTTGAATGATCTGAAAAACGGTACAACTATAAGAAAATTATTAAAATATATGTTATTTTTTATTGCTTGTATCACATTTTCAAGGAGTTCAGAGTAGTAATGAAATGATTGAAATTTACTTATGAAAAAAAAAAAAAAAAAAAAAAACCAAAAGTTTTTTACAACTGAGTTAAAGAAGATAAATAATAGCATTTGACTTGTTCATTAAACTAACAATACAAAATGTTTAAAGAATTTTTTGCATCATCTATCAATGACTGAAAGGCTATTTTGTTCTATTTTATAGAGTTTTTGAATTATGTGAGAAACGATACAACTGTAGGAAGATTAAGAAAATTTATTTTGCTCTGTATTGTTTGTACGACATTTTCAAGTTAAATATTCATTTAAAATATAAATAGAAGTATAAGAGAAAAATTTACATATTCGCTTGCAAAAATCATTGAGAAAAACATCAAATAAAATCGTAAAAATTCGAGTTTTACCTCATGTTTACCAGCTACATTAACACATTTTTCTTTTTTTTTTTAGCAAAATTTGAAATCAAATCAAACCGACGCTATTTTTCATAAAGTTATGACTGAAAAAGGCAAAAAGAAATTGAAGTTTATGGCTAAATCAACTAACACACTTCACCTGCGAACATTAAAATTCGTAATTTATAAAAAAGCATTATTTTTTAACTGAGCATCGCTACACAATCAATGATTATTTTACATGAAAAAGAGTAAAAATATGAGGTCATAACGAAAATTATCGTAAAAGTAATTGATTTTTAAAATTATTTTCATTAGTATACTCAAAATACGACGCTTATGTAGACACGAAGACGAAAAAATCTGGAGTTCTGTTCATGACTAATACATACAGCAAAATTCAAAAAAGTCCCATAGGTTCAATCACAAAATGAAAGATTTTTCTTTTTGCATTTTTTGTAACGTTTCTTAAATGTATGTAAAAGTTTGCAGTTTATCGACACTGCTCTAATTGAATGTGTATTTCAATACAAATTCAATTAGATAATAATGACGTAATCATACATGATTATTAATGAATTACATTTTTAAATTCAACAGAAAATTAAAAAAATATTTTTTCACTATGATAAGTTACATTTTAGTTGTTGTAATTGCAAAAAAATTTTGCTCTATTTTTATATCAACTTCTGTCTAGAGTTTGAGTAAGTTGGTTAGTAAGTTAGTTAGTTGATAATATTTTTCAAATTTCTTGATTGGAAATACATACGTTCATGGAACATATGAAAATTGTACTTTCCTGTATCCTGTGCGATAATAAAACTAAAATAAACGAAAATAACACTTTTGAAAATGAAAATTGACATAATTCATTTTATTCGCCTCGATTTTTCTAAATACGCTATTTGTCACCGTCGGGACAGGGCTCAAAATGCTCATTGTCGATGTTTGAGAGGTGAAAATATATTTGTTTTTCATCTTTTCGAAATCTCAAGAATTAAAATGTGTATGGAATGTTGAGTTTTCGTGATTAAGTTGATCGTTAAAAATGGTTAGTGAATTTTAGACTACATATGGAAAAATTCTACTTATTATTAAATTCATATTATTAAAGTTTTGCTTTTAGTCTTGGTGTTTATGAATTGAAAAATTTAATAACCTAACAACACACTGTAACTAAAGCAAGCACACTCTAAATTGAAATTTCGCGAGTATCATTTTCGCTTTCTTCAGTTTTGGAAATTTCGTGAAAATTTTGAGTGATTAATTTAAAAAATACCGGAGAAATAAAATGTTCGTTATAATATGAATAAGGGAATTTACTATGTAAGAAGAGCTCTCAGTACAGTCTTTTTAAATCACGATTTAAAAGGCAAAATAATCAGATTCAATTCATTACTTGTCCAATGTCACCCATAAACACAATAATATGAAGTGGATACGAGATTCGATAATGCAGTATATTGTCATCACTTCTTAGGACCTAAAAGATTTTTCTCCTAATGGAACGAAATCCTGAGGGTTCAACACATACATATATCGAAAAGACATTTATTGTAACATTGCCTAGAATATCTAGTCATACATAATATTTATTGTTAAGTATAAACTACCAAAAAGGGGCATACAAAAATGATACACCTCCCTACCAGAGTAAATCTCATTTTGAAACCACTCTGGGAATGGTTTCCAAATGGGCCAGAATGAGATTTACTCGGGTAGGGCTTGAGAAAAAAATCACTATATGTACCACCAAGGACCACTCACGAATTGTTCTTGAAAACCTGCCAATACTTATCAATACTTCTGACTACCGACATTCAGGATCACCACCAAGGCCGGTATTTAGCTCGCGCGATTAATCTCAAAGTGGGCCTATCAATATTAATCGCAATCCATGTTTGCCGTTCCGCCACCAATTAATGCGATCGCTGAGCGCGAGCAGTTAGCGAGTCGGGACGACTCGTCGACGGGTTGGATATTGTGTCAGGCATTAAAAGTAATTACGGCGTGATTGAGCGCTGGCCGAAGGGCGGGGGAGGGGGAAAATCATAGCAGTGACGCACGTAGCTCGTTGCTGCCACCCAATTATACAATCAGCGAACCAACGAACGACGAACGGGAATTATGGGAACAGGAGCGAGAGAGCGAAAGACGATTCGGTAACCGAAACCAAGAAGGAACAAGAGACGGAGAGAAAACCGATCGCGGTCATTATTGTCTGTTATGAAAGCCCAAGTGCGAGTGCTTTGACGCAGCTGCCTCGCTGATGGCGATGGCTTATGAGTCGTGATCTAGAAACAAATGAGATGCGGAGGACGCGCGTAATCACGGCCGCGATACGTGAAATCAGGAAGAACCGTGAATGTCGAAATCACGTTTCGAGGGCACACGCCTGGAATGGCTGATTCCGTGATTTGTAACTGCGAATTCGGGCTCAGGGCTCGGGAATTTTTTCAGGAAGTGCATGGCAATGGTAGTGAAACTGAATTTTCTATCAAGATTTCCAGATGTATTTTATTTCCTGAATTTCCCAGATCCATTTTACGTAATTTACATCATAACTGGCAAAAATCATGCAAAGTTATGTTTCAATTAATATTTCTGATTTGTAACGTTTTTTCTTTTCGGTAGAAGCAAAAATTGGCTTTTGAGTAACTTGTCGGAACATGTGTGTGAATTAAGGCTCCAAAAGTACAATAGTACTTCGCGTAATAGCAAGGAAAACGCAGACGATTAGAAAGATTAATGGTATTTGAATTGAAAATTTCTTAACTGAAATTGATATGAGAGAGCATTAAGTTATCTTCATTATCTACAAAAGAGTTATCTACAAAATCTGTTTCAATCAGAAAATTAAAAAAAGAAGACTGTTTTGAATGTTAGAAGTTTTAGATTCAGAAACACGATAATGATGTTACACATCAACTCAACACAAGTGCCTTGTACTCTTCCTGATTTTTTATACTTTATAGCATGAAACAGAATGGATGTTTGATTTCATACAATAATTTCATTGAAAAAACATCATAAGTAACTAACTAACAAACTAACTCACTAACTAACTAACTTACTAACTAAGTAACTGACTAACTAAATGAACGTTATCTAGTTTATGTCATTAATGACTTAATTTCACATTTCATGATATTCATGAAATAGTATTTACCATGTCAATTTTTAGTTACGCCCAAATAGTTGCAATTAAAGTTTCCCAGAATACTTGAAATTGAATTTTCAATTCAAACTTGAAAAATGTATGTAATTCTTCAATTAAACTGATAATTACTATTTACTTTGTATTTTCAGTTATTGACAACGAGATTGAAGAAATTTTCTTTTATTTACCTACATCTCCCGAAATTGTAGATGTCAATGAACATGAAGAATTTTAGTAAAAAAAAAAGGATTTCAACATTCGCATTCCAATCTTGAACAGACAGATATATTTAAATATTAACAATGTCCATTCCCAACTCTATATTTTATAATTAACATGGTAACTATCAGTTCAATGATAAAAACTATAATATATACAATAACAAATGATATTGGGGAATGCGTATCTACTTCTTTCCTCAGCTCCGCGGGATAAAAAATCAGAGTATCCTTTAGTCTCAAGAGTATTTTGGTCTTCGAATTGATCATTAAGAGTATTCCGTTTGGCAAAACGGAATACTCATTCGGAGACTGATAGGAGACTCGAGTCTCCGAATTGAATACTCCAGCCTTTAACAGTCTTCAAATGAGTATTCCGTTTGGCAAAATGGTATGCTCAAGATACTCTTGAGACTCAAACGATACTCTTGTTGTTGCCTTTAAGAAATAGAGTATTCAAATCGGAGATCAAAGGTGACTTTAGGAGATTTTTGGAGATTCGTGAAAAAAATTAGTTCACTCTCGGAGACTCGCAGTCGCCTTTTCTTAAAATTTTGTATAAATCTCGGAGACTCCTTCGATACTCTTGGATACTCTTGGAGACTCGATGATACTGATTCCGAGACTCAAGATACTCTTGGTGACTGAAACGATACTCTGATTTTTTATCCCGGGTCCGAGTTTCGGAATCCTGAATCATACAAAATGGTTCTATGCCTTGTCGATAGAGGCTCCACGGCAGAGCGCTTCTTGCACCTACATAATAGCACAGAGTATACTCCAAAATTGTGAAAGCGCTGAAAAATTTGTCTCCTCTCCTGAGACAGTTACCATTGTATACCGGTACTGGTCCACATTGTATCTTTGCTAGGTTATGTTTAAACGAATATGATTATTTATATTGTGATTAGGTATTCTATGGTCATAAACTATATTTTGTAAATCCGTACTATCACATAATATTTTGTAGACTTGCGTTAGACATGTCTGATGTATATGGTCTGGAATAGTCAACTATTGATATAATGAATATGAAGAATATTTTTCATATTCTTTACATTGTTCCATGATATTTTATTTATTTATTTATTTTATTTATATATTTTCCTTTATTATTCCTCAAATCGAGTAACTCGTCCATCTCTGCTACATTAGCGAGAGCCAGAGTTGCATTTTGTTTTATAACTGATTTTCCACAAATTAAATGAAATAATCCGCAGTCATATCATTAATCATAATCATGTTATTTCCGCTTTCATTTTGGGATTCATCATTCCTTGAAAATAAGCTAGTCTGCATACTGAGACAAATTTTTGAACCATGACATTTCTCCTTTAACTTTACTTAACTCATCTAATTCTTTGGAAAAAAGAAATTTTTTGATGTTGATGATAATCCGGATTTTGTTTGAGGTTCTTCGACATCAAAGACTTGATTAATCTTTACATGTGGAGTTAGATTGAAAATTCTGCCCGAATTGAATTAAAAAAGTGTTTAGAGATTGTATAACAGCAAGCATTTTGGAAACATAAGATTATTTAACTTTTTTTTTTTTTCGAAAATACATTGTTCTTAGAATGAAACAGAAAATGCATGCTATTAGAGTATACGAAAAGTTAAAACTTAATGAATTATTGAATTGAAAATTCAAAACAATATGATTCGTAAATAGAAGAATACTTCGTTGTTTAGTTAAAATCACAAAATTTCTCATTGGAGATAGAAATATATATACAGTTTTAACCATTAAAGTTTGTTAAATGTTAAGGTGACGAAAGGAAAATTCTCATTGTTCGTTTCATTGTCAGGATAAATATTACGTTTCTTATTATGTGTCAATTGCATTCCAGTTTTACAATTTTGAAATTGCAAGATACTAAAGTTTAGAATTTAAACTTCCAAAAATCCTAATGAAATAAAAAGTAGTAAAATATTTCATTCTAGAATGTAGAATGTCAGACTTTTGATGAATTAACAGAGAAATTCAAGATTGACTATTCAATTATAGAAAACTACAAAACTCTTAATTATATAGTCTGCAAATCTAAAATTTTGAATTTGACTCCTTCACATTCTATCGTTTAGATTAGAACTATACAGATAGCTTGAACTGTATTGCTTTATGATATAGGATGATGAAATTTCCGATCCTAATGTACTGAATTCTAGAAATCCATGCTGGAGAGTTTAAGGTTTCTCCTTTATACCTAATAAATTGTTTTTCATTGAGTTAATATGAATTAAATTTTAAAATACTGAATTCTTCAAAATAGAATTTCTTCATTTCAGAAAATAGTCTTGAATTAGAAATTTTATAACGCATGTAACCTTAATTTTCCATCTCTATTGCATAAATTTTTATTGAGAAATAACAAGTATTTCAATTTTACAGTCAATGATTTCAAAAATTTTTTTTTTTAAGTAAAGACTCTTTTAATTCCACATTACATATATTATAGTATGGAATCGCAGAATTTCAGATCGTACTATGTAGAACTGTATGATCATGGTATTTAGAATAATTAATTTTGTTACATAGAATTGTTATTTTTAAACTTTAGAACGCCAAACTTCGAGAAATACGAATTGCATCTTATAAAATTCAAGTTTGATAGGGCCCAAAATACATTTCTTGAATTTTGTACTATAGAAGATAGAAGACTGAAACTTGTTTATATTTTTAAACAAGTCAAATTTTTTTCAAAACCATCGAATAACTACCCGAATTTCTCAAACTCAAGAAAAAAGAATTGAATTTCTAGAAATTTCATTGTGTATCATGCAAAGATCGATTTCTGCTCATTCTATTGTGAATTCATATAGATCAATGCCTAGAAGGAGATTTTGGAATATGTTTTTTTAAATGATTATTATCAGTCTATCACCATATGATTCTTCTTAACTACACACTAAGATCCTTTGAATGATACGAACTCAGAATAATTTTCTATTCTTATAGTAATTATCGAGTTTGGGTATCTAACAATTTCTCAATCTATCAAGTTCCGATTTCTAGCATTTTTTTTTCATTTTATTTCGCTCGAAAACATGGTGAAGATCCTTTAAATGCAATAATATATTTATTGAATCGAAGTTCATTAAATGATTTCTAGAGAACGCGAAACTGGTAGTTCCAACTCATCAGTTCCAAGAATCAAAATCAAAAGCAATACCAAAATTTTTTCAATAAATTGCAAAAAACTCATTGAAAAAATGACTTAAGTTCACCGAATGACCCTAAGGATGATCATTTCAGCCTAGCATGTTACAGGAAGTTCGTGACAAGTTTGGGCAATTATCTAAAACACGTTTCAAATGACCCGCTCTCCATAATTTAGCATGAAATTAATGCCGGCCTGATGATTTTGAAGGCCGCGTTTCGCGTGCGGAGATTATTTCGTGATAGAGCCGGACGCGTTACAACTGCAGATCAGCGTGGCCCATTGATCACGTCGCAGAGCGCGACACGTTTGCTCGCGAAATTCCGGGAACATGTCTTCGGGGGGGTAAAACCGTACCTTTTGGCCGCCATTGTTGCCGGCCTCTGGCGCGTTTATTGGGATTATAAAGCGTGCAAGGAGGGCAGGAAAGAGAGATTTGTTTGAATTATTCAAATTAGATACAAAATGCGTGCCCGGTACTCGTGTGCAGGTAATGACACATGAATATAAATGGTAATTATCGTCATTATTCTCGTTGCGCAGCGTCGTGCCCGGCGTAATGCCGCGCGTTCCCATACGTTACATGGGATAATTATTGAAAATTGTTTTATTGTTGTACGGATGAACGGGGTTGTGACAAATATTCAATATGGAAATGAGAACAAATTATTAGATTCAACTAAAAAATACAATATTGATATTATTTCAATTTGTTAGAAATAGCAGTATACAAAACTTCGATTGGTCATTGCCAATCGGAAAAATAGCATAAAGTTTTTAATTTGTATTTCAAATGGAGTTTGGCAATGCAAGTATACTATTAAAAAACTACCATTAGTTCTTCAACTAGGAATTCAAATTCAAGAATTTGATTCTTTTTTAAATTAAAGTTATGAATGGTAAATCAAATAAAGTTAGAAAATGGAATCTCTGATTCCAATTGTAAATGAGAAATTCCAAATTTTATTTCAAAATTGGCTTGTAAGTTCATGGTTTTTTCTGATTAGCCATGACCATCAGAGTTTCATAGTTTGTTTTCTTAGTTGTGTTAGCAGCTATTTACTTCGAATTAGTTATGTTCACAACTAACTAAAAGATTTTATTTGTTTCTAAACATTTCCATTATAAAACTATTGAACACTTTATTTGATTGTACATGATGATAACGTACTTGTATAATCATTTGGTTAAAACTTTTGTTTACTTATGTTAAGACATTTAAAAATTTTTTTCACGGTGCTAGAATTTTTAAAGCAGTGTTAGCAATGTGATTAGTCAAAACTATTTTTGACTTATAAACCAAAAGTATCAAGTGACATTAAGTTTCGCAGTATTCCTACAAAATAATAAGTTTTTCTATTCTGGGTGGATATTTCAGTATTTTTTTTCTGAATTTTTATGATAATGTAAAAAACATTCATTTGACACAACTTGACTCTACCAAGTAAAGTGACGTTAATTCTAAAATATAGCTCTACACATTAATCTTGATCGGGAGTAAAATTCTAAAAATTAACAGAAACGTAAATATTGGTGTTTAATTTCGAAAAACAATAAAATACATAGCAAACATCTCTGAGATTCTATTCAAATTGCATTAGCACTACGTTTGTGCTTAAATTACATTACTTATAAGCAATATTTTCTGTAAGAACTTCGATGTTTCCCAAAATAACTTATTAATTTGCAGAAAATTCTGTCACAACAATATATTAGAGTGCTCTAATGGACAAAATAGTTTGTGAAGTTTAAACAAATATTTTCCCATATTATTTAATACACATGAGTGTTTGATTTTCATTTTATGTAAAATCGATGCAAAGGCAATGTTTCACCGAAAAATATATAAAAAAGTAAAAAAAAAACTTTTAGAACCAGTCGGAACACAATATAGCTCAAATTTTTATTGTAACACTATGAAAAATTGTACATTTGTCTATTGTTTATCCAACAATTTTGAAAAAATCGATGACAGATATGTTCATTTAGAAACCTTAGTTATAAAATAAAAAGTTTCATACATTCCTATAATAACTTTCTCGAAATCTAAAAATTTCGGGTCATCAATATGATTTTGATAATGTTGAGATTTTGATTTAGAATCTGACAATAAGAGGAGAATACCAATTAAATGAAAAAAAAGGTTACTTGACTTTGGGCGTGGATAGAGAAAAAACTATTATCGCCCGTAATGTATTATTTCGTATGTTGGTTGTGTGTTATATTTACTAACAATACAAAGAAAACTTTTTCGCAAAATTCGCATCCACTTTTTAGTTAGAGTCGCGAAAAGAAAAGTACCGCAAATTCGCGGTGTGACAAATTGCAAATCAACGTTAAACCAATTTGCATAATTTTTATTTCCAATAACAGAAGAAACAAATATGTTGCCCTTGACGAACGATTTTTTTGCAAAAATTGCCTTGTTTTTGCATAAAAGTTTGCAAATCGAAAAAAAAAAATTAAAAAACGATTTTTTATGTTTATCAACGAAAAAAAATTTGTTTGCAGGATTTGAAAACGCCAAGGTTAAGTAAATGTCATAACGAAACTATTTTATTCACACTTTTGGATGCGAATTTGAAAAGAAAATTTTTTTTATATTTTTGTAAATATAACATATTACATACGTAAACAATTTAAATATAACTAGCATTGATAGTTTTTTTGCTATCCACGCCCGAAGTCAAGTGACCGTTTTTTCTATCTAATTGGTATTCCCCCCTTAAAATTAGGATAATTAGAGGTATGTTTTAATTGAAAATAATAATCAGTCATGTTATTAGAGATTATTTATTTAAAGAAATTTTTGAATTTTTATTAGTTCTCTAGTTTTTTATTTTTGTTAAGATGTGTTTCTGAAATTACGTCTTTCACCTTTTGATTTTAAAAATTTTTTGAAAAATCGTGTATACAAAAAACGTAGGAAATTCGATTTGAAAGATTTTTATGATTCTTCGAGCGAGTAACGAAATATGCCTGATAAATATTTTTCAATTCTTATTTTTTTCACACGTTTTTAACTTCATTTCAATAAATAATATAATGACGCAAAAAAGTGTTTAGGTAAAAGTTGTAGAAAATTGTTTTCTACAAAGTTTGCAATGAATTATTTTTTTGTCAACGTTAATAGTTTACAACAGATACGGATGTAAAAAAAAATACGCTCATATTTAACATGGCGGGTTTTCCGCAAGGGTTGGAACCCGGAACTTTTGCAAAAACACTGGTCATAAATGTTACTATCGATCCGTGCAAAAGATATTCTATTTTACCTTTATTTTTTGCACGAAACATGACAAATGCCCTGGACTATTTTTTGAAAATGGAGTATTTTCTGGTGTTTCGCTTTCATTTCTTTTGTTTCGTCAGGTTTTTTTTTCGTTTTTTTTTTTTTCAAATAATTTAAAGTATTTTAACATATTTGGTTGTAATATGGACTTTCTCTTACGTGATAAATTGAATTGTTCGTTTCAGTTTTGGGAATTGTGTAGATTGATGTTCGGAATATTACACTGTGCGGCAAAATTTAACTTTAGGAATTTGGAGCTGCTTTCATTACGATAAATCGATTGTATATGATCCCAAAAATATTACGTTCACAGCATTTTGCAAAGTTGGCTCTTGTTTGCGAGATATTAATTGTTTTAATGGTCGCGTATTTTCCGTGATAATGATCGGATTTTCATGATTCAAAAACGACAATACACGTTTATGACGTCAAGAAATTACCTATTACCGTTACTGGTACCTCGACTGTACCTTATGCCCACGAGGCAGGCTTTCAAGCGGATACAATGGGTGAGGCGATCTAGTCATCGCCTTTTCCTCGAAAAAATCATGTTTTTTTCGGCCAAAAGTAAACTTTGGAAAAACGAGGTTTTTTAAAAATCTTATTACGGTAATAGATTTCTTGACGTCAAATACGAGTATTGATGTTTTTGAATCATGAAAATCTGATCACTATCATGGAAAATACGCGACTCGAAAATTATTAACTAAAACAATATCTCGCAAACAAGAGCCAACTTTACAATATGCTGTGAAAAGGATTTTTTTGGGATCATATACGATCGATTTATCATATTTAGAGCAGCTCCGAATTCCTAAGGTTAAATTTTGTCGCACAGTGTTATTAATACTGTAGAAAGAAGTTTTGACCTTTTAGATGTTCTGAATAACAACGAAACGTCAATAGTCTGTCAAAATAACGATGTCATTTGTTAATTTGCTGATTTTATAATATACATCTATTCCTCGATCATTTTTCCAAAATTTTTTCTTCCACCTCATTCCCAAAATATCCCTCAAAACCCCAAACTCTCTGACTTCCCGTTTTTCCCAATTCACCAAGATTCATAAACCCTGAAAAAAGCCCCGACACGACTTTCTCGCTTTGAAGCACCCTCGTCCAAACTTCTCGCCTCGGCGCAAAAGCTCTTATCTCCATTGTTGCCCGCAACAGAAGCGAGTAAGTCAGCCACTGTATCGATGGTCGTTACGGCCCTCTTGAAATTAATAATGAAAGGCCGAGCGTCATTGAGAGTGGATTTAATAAGGGAAGAAGGGGGAAGCCAAAAAAAAGTCGAGGACGAGAAATATGAAGGGCGGAAGAGGCCGACAATGCGGACTCTCCAAAGTCCAGTGCTGACGGAGCAAGGACCACTCTTGCCTCCGAGGACAAAATCATAATAAAGGCAATAATTAAAGTACAATATCGGTGAGGGCAAAAAGTCGCGCTATACCATGATGAAGGGGAGGTTCAGTGAGAGGAGGGATGGAAAAGAAAGCGAAGGAAAGCCTGAGTGGCTCTCATTGTGCGCTTGGGTTGAAAAGGGAGCGGGAGGATACGAGTTCTCGTGGCAGAAGCGACGGTCGAAGGAAACAATAACCGCACAATGCGGGAATTATATTAGATCTCGAGCGAATTAAAAGGGGAAACGCATCTCTCATCGCCTTTCCAGATTTCATTCATTTCGCGAGAGGGCCATGGTGGGTCTAATGGGGTGGAAAGCGGCGGTGTTGGGAGCCAGAATGAAGGCGCGGGTCGGGGTGGAATTCAGAGATTTTTTCATTAAATTTTTTTATCCTTTTCACTTATTTTAATTCCATTGAGTATGCTTTTGGGATCCCAAAAAATTCTATTTATATAGTATATCAATTAATAAGTATGACGCTAGTGCACATACAATAGAGTTCTTATAGTGAATTCCTTGTCAATTTTCATTGTTACTTTTAATCTAACATTTCAAATTTAAATAGTAAAGCTTGACGAAATCAACGTTGACAACCTTCAAATAAATAAAAGAGCTAAAATTATCTCTCGAATCCTCATTCAATTTCTGTCTTCAATATATTTATTCCATCAATATTAGGTCTTCATCAGGATCTTTACAAAAGTTCAGAAAAATATCTTTTCATAACTTTCTAACAAAAACAATCATATAGATGATTAATCAAAAAAATCTTTTCACTCACGATTACGAAGATTCTTTTCTTCAAAAAATATTCAACGGCAAGAATCCTATGGGTTCGCCCTTATCACCTATATTGGCGGATTTAGTTATGCAGGATTTAGAAGATACCTGCTTGATTTCCTTCAAGTTTTTCTGCCCATCGTTTGTTAGGTAAATGGATGACATTTTATCTGTGATTCCAATATATAAGATTCTTGATGCCCTTTCGATCCTGTATTCGTATGACCCTAGATTGAAATTTATCTATGAATTAGGGAACAATAGTATCATTGATTTTTTAAGAAAATTAGAATAATAAGAAAAAAGACCGGGATTAACGTTGATTGGCATCTGAAACCAATTTCTTTAGAAAGATTTATTAACTATTTTGCTGAATATCCATTGCATCAAAAAATAAGTACCGTTATCAGTTTGGTCAATATATATTTGAAATTGGCAGATCATAAATATCATGAGAAGAACCTAAGAATAATTACTGATGTATTAAAGATGAACAACTACCCAAAAGATTTCATTGATAGCTGAAGAGGATTAATTTTTTTTTCGAATACTGATCCTAAAGATGAGAATAAGAAAGATTTTGATGAAACAAAAGTAATAATGGCTTACGTTGAAAATTTCAATATGAAATTGAAAAGAATATTAAATGGACATAATGTTCAAATTATAACTAAAATTGATAATTAATAAAATACTGA